>CM074723.1:90612140-91212140 GCA_037306005.1 Rhinophrynus dorsalis | reverse complement strand
ACGGGCTGATGCACTCAATATAACACTAATGCCCTCCGTCAAGCAGAAGATATAATTCCGTTCCTTTAGGCTTTGTGGAAGCTAAATACAGTATGACATGAAATAGTGGAAGTGTTCATTAAATCTGATTGCTAATTACCCCTTTAAATGATTCAGCTAGGCTGCTACTAGATAATTAGTTTAGTAATTTATTGCTGCAGAACAAACTAGTTGCTGCATAGCACAGTGACAGGATATACTGTATGCATACATATATTTGTAATCTTATACATTCTGGACATTTCATTAGTAAATGCACACTACTGGAACACATTGGGAGTTCAGTATTTAGTGACTACCTCAATACTAATTAATCCCTTAAATGCTGTATTTGCTGGTCCCATTAGGGTGCATTAACAGCGGACCTTCCCACTGTGCAAATCAAGCTATTTTTGGAGACATCTGGTCTGACCAATAGCTCTAAAGTCTGACCAACAGTTCTGAAACTATTCTATTTGTTTAAACCTTTCACTGCTAGAGCAGTGTGTAACACATTGCAGTGCAGTATGTTTCATATACCTTTGGCAGTCAAAAGGTTACATTTGGTTCCGGGACCACCAGTGGTCTGAGTATCACAATGTATTTTTGGCTCTTCTCAGAGCTGGATCATGGATAAGGCATCCTAGGCATCTGTCAGGAACCTGATGAATGATGGGGGGTTCCTTCCAGATCAAACCAGGGGAAATATATTTCCCCCCAGATCCAAGAATGCCCTCAACTCCTCATATTAATAATGCATAGGATCACATGTACCAGGACTGTTGTCTTGGCACATGCATATGTGTGGACGGTGGATCAAAGCTATATATAAAAAAAACTTTCTCTAATTTCAGTGTATACAAAGTGAGTGTATAAGGATCTTACAAATAACAAAAAGTAGATAAAGTATCTCAAACAAATATATATGAAATTAGATAAAAATAAAAATGAAATCCTTTTAAAGTATTCCTATGGGCACAAAAAATGCACATTCTTAATAAGACATTATGGATAGTGCACAGAAATGCAGTCTATAAAATGACAGATATAGATATTTATATTTATAGACACTAGGGTGTCTATACGGTATAATAGCCAGTTGGGAGTGTTTAGTGGTATCAGGGGATAGATGTGTAGAGTGTCCGCTTACAGGAGTATCCAGGGACATTATATACTCAGTAGCAAAGAGCATGGTAAAATCAAAGTAAGTCAATGGAGGAATAGTGAAGGGGTCTGCTTACTAGATTGTGCAGATCATTGCCTCCAATGCCGCTGTGTACTCCCTTTAATTTCCTCACACCTGATGCCACCATTGTGAATGTATTGCTCCCTTCTGTTCCGAAATATGTTTCTGAAAAGATGTACAATGGAGCCTCTCTTCTTGCACATGGAAAAGAATGCTGTACGAGTTTTGGCGCTACACTGCACTTTCCTCTGTAGCAAAAGATAGTTGTGCCCCCTATTCTGACCCTGATTTATGCATAAGGCTGCCAATCATTGGGCAGGGAAAATTACATCTGATGTATATACACAAATAGATCTCAGAAAGTCATAATACTAATAGTCTGTATCCCACTTATTATACTGATAACATATGTGGACATGAGTGAATAAAGTTAAATGGACTTTGCCCAAAACAAACCACACAAGTTGTAAAGCCATGGCAACATAGTAATTAATAGTAATCAAGCAGAGTCTGGTAGTTTAACCTTTTACATTATATAGCTTATGAACAAGGTTTTAAAGAGTAAATCCCTGGACCCAGAAATGCTGAATATTTATTGAGGTGGACAAATGACATATGTGTACATGATTTGGTATTATGTCCTAGACACATATTTCCATAGTTCAACCTACGGTGTATGTGAATAAATGTGCACAAAAACATTTGTATCACTTCTGTGATAGTTAACCCTTCAAGGTTCAGGAAGAGGGAGAGAAACACATCACACATCTCCCCAAAGAACAAAAAGGGAGGGGGGGGGTAAAAGTTACAGATAGAATCATAAAATGATACATAGCTACATACATTGTGTGAAAGATGAGATAGAATTTTGCCAGTCCCCTTGGTCCAGTGGATTGATGTGTCCATGAGTACTAAGACAATATATAACAATAAAAAAGACATTTTTGATTCATGTGAACATTGAACAATTTAATTTATTTTGTAAAACATGAGATCTAGACCATATAGCAAGTGAGTAATACATCTTACAGGGTTATACTTTACCCATGGCTTGAAAGATTTTCATAGAGGGAATTTTCTATGTTATTATAATTGCTATTCATATTCAGAAACTTCTATGGAACATCCAGACATCATTGATTACTGAAGTGCCATGTCAAGGTATGGGATTCTTTTTTTTTGTGTTGGAACTTATTGGGAGTGTAAATAATGATTTTTATATGAACCATAGATCCAATTTCTCATTCAAAGCATTTAGTACTAGTGTTTGAAGTCTGTAAATCCAATAAGTTTCCTGTTTTGACACACTTGTGAACTGGTCGCCACCTCTGATTTGTGCTGGGATATGGTCTATGGCCAACAGCCGTAAGCCTTATGGATTTTGATTATGGAGTTTTCTAAAGTGATGTTACCTTTGATGATGTGATTACTGTGCTCCAGAAAATGTACTTTAATGTGCCATATGATTCTACCCACATATTGGAGTTCACATGGACACTCCAGGAAGTAGACAACTTAATCCAAAATGCAGTTGAACAGATTTTTGATCAGTAAAGTTTCTCCAGTGGTGTGTCAGTGGAACCCTGGGCATTTGTGTAGGAATACCAGTGTATCCTGGCTGTGTTCAAAGGTCAACTCTATGCCCATAACATTCTTGTTGATATCCTCCTTAAATGTAGCCAGTTATTCTTTGCTTCCATCCCAAACAATAAGAAGATTGTCAATGTACCTGGAGTAGAGGACAAGGCTTGCCTTATACTGGGTGTATAGATGGGTCTTTTCCCAGTGACCCACATAACTCTGGGCAAACCTTGTCCCCAGGTTTGTAGAAAGTGAGTATCAAAAAAGTTATGTGTAAGGATAAATTGTAGTGCTTCCAGCATAAAAGCTTTATGGAGATTGGGCATTTTGTCATCTCTGATCTTTCTGGTGGTTTTCTTGATTCAATTTAGCTGCATTGCCTGCCATGGCAGAGCCATTATCTTGGTTGTTATCTATATTTTACGACTGTGGTGATGTTTTTCTCCTCTTTCCAGTGGGCATATAAGATGTTTTCTGGTATTCTCTTTTTCTATGCCAATATTTAACTCTGTCTTCCCTGTAGTCATCCTCGTCCTTCCCAATATCCTCTTCACTAGTATTTATTTATAATTTAGAGATATAGTTTATATAGGGTGCTTGGATATATATATTTGTATAATAATGAAAAATTTGTCAGATTGTTAGTTGGTGATAAAAAAAAGGACAATATTTTAGAAGTAAATCCATCATGTTTGAAAATGTGTCATAAATAATTAAACATAAATATGAATATAGTCCTTAAAAATTCTGAAATTTAAAAGTCTTTAATCTGTCTTTAAAACAACACATTTTCAAAGAAAATGTCTTTAAAATGAAACATTTTTCAGAGAACCAAATACTTTTTTTAGGCGTTATCACCATACTACTGCTTCTCACTCATATCTGCTAATAGTACTTTAAAATGTCTTCTCCAAGTTTAGAGCATTACATTAGACAAAAAAAGTTACTTCTAAAAGATAATTTTTCTGGAAATACCTTATAATATGACTGTAGATTAAACCTCACCTATGTAGTAAGAACTAATTACAGACAATTTCAGTTACCAAATCTTTTGGAACATCTTACCCTAAATATGTAACCTCTTATTGTATGGAAGTTTCTCAATCACTTCTGATTTTCAGCAAGTCAGAAAATAGCTATTGCAGGATGATCATCAGCCCAGTAATGAAAGACATAGTAATGTATCACTATACATGAAGATCTGATTATTCCCTAAACTTTTTCATAATGCTCTCTACCTTTTGCAATGTTCTTATCTGTGTAGTTTTTTTGTAATTATATTTTAAAGTTTCCCCTTCCCGCCCCTTTTACTGACGTCACTCTTCTTCCCTCAGATATGAAATCTGGAAACTTGACCAGACAGATTGCAATGAGGGACAATATTGTGTGTCTCGGTATAAGGAAAACTCCGCCCCCCTTGACAAAGGAGGGAAGGTTTTTCCTTATGTTGATACAAGATTGTCCCTCGTTGCAATTCATCCAGACCAGCTTTCTGATCTAAAAAGAAGAATAGTGACATTTGGTAACAGGGGGAAACTTTAATATTATAATTAGGAAAATGTACACCCATAAGAACACTGCAGAAGGTACAGCGCGCTATTAAAATGTATAAGGAATAATCAGATCTTAATTTATAGTGAGACATTTCTATCTCTTGAAGTACTTTTTTCCCCTGTGGTGTTTCTTATTTTATTTTTTATGATTTTTTTTAAACCCATCTAACGGACCCCTCCTAAGATATATATATATATATATATATATATATATATATATATATATATATATATATATATATATAAATATTTAATTGTAATGTAGTCTCCCTTCTCAAGAAGTAGAGGGAAGGGTTGGAAGACAACAATTTTATATTAAAGGTGCAAGAAACTCCTTTTTATGAAAATGTACATTATTGGGCTTTTTCTGCTGAGTAAAACAAGGGTACTCTCGCAGTTGTTTCTGTTAAAATGTTATAATAGTTCATATTGTCAAGATCTGAATTATGCGTGATTACTTCCAGTAAGTTCTAACTGACAGCACGACTCAGCAGTTTCTGTCACGTTCTTTCGAGAACTGTTTGTCAGTGACTCACATCTTCCAGTAAATTCAACAGAATCATAGAATTTTGACATTAATTATAATAATTTATTTCATTTTAAAAACATTAACCTCTTTGACAATTTGACTGGTATATACACCAGTTTTATGGGGTTATTCATATGGGAAGTTATGATAATAGGATATGGCGGAGGGGTGGTTTATTACCAAGTCAAAAGTTAAGCCCTCCTTTGTGATTAGAATGAATGGCCATCATGGAGCTGGGGGAAGTTGCTGGGAGATTTGATTGGTTGGTTTGGTTCACCTTGCAAGTTCCTGCAGTTCTAAAAATAGACTGAGTTACTGGGCATGAAAAGAGTATTTAATTGAAGATGCTGTGAGTTACCTCAGAGCAGCAAGCGGGCTGTTTAAATTATTCTTCCTCCCTGTTAAAATCACTTTGCAAAGGAGGAGTTGGACAGTATTTTAGAAGGCATCAGATGAAGAGTGAAAAAGACTGGGGATATGTCTTGGTTGAGAAGTTTTGTTCCTACACCTTCTACTTCAACAGAGGCAGTACCTGTGAGGGAAATGCTAGTTACGTCTGAGAAGGACGTGTGGCCGCCATCAGAGGCTGAAAGGGAATGTGCAGCTAGTGACGTGGAGCCAGAAGAGAGACCTTCAATTAAATTTCAGAAACTATATAGAAGTGACTGCAGCAGCAAGAAAAAGAAAAGGCCAGCATAAAAGCAGTCAGAAGAGCAACAGAACAGGGAGAAAGATGGAGCAGCACAGAGGATTTTCCTAAGAAAAAGGAGAAGAAAAGTGCTTTAAAAGCCAGAGTTTCATCCCCATTGAGGTATGTAGAGTCTGCACAACCATGCCAGAGCAGGGCTGTGGAATCTGGGCAGACTGCAAATTGAAAGGAGAATCAACAGCCTGGGCAAGAGGCTGGAAAGTCATTGAATCTACATAGAAATAACTTAAAAATGGTTGTTAAATCATTGTCAGATGTGTTAAAATGTTTAGCTGGTGAAGGGACATCAAATGAAAGCATGGTTTGGGCGTATAGCACCAATATACCAGTTAGTAATCCCCCAGGGAAAGAACTGCAAGTTAGCAATACCCCTGAAGCAAATGTTAATATTGATGAGAAGAATTTTAACGAGGCATTAGCATGTGAATCTTCGCCTTTAAGCTTCCATTTGTCAGCCAAGTGATAAAGAAAAAATCTGGAGAGGTGAATTTATAGATTTGCTGTCATTACTGCCAGCATCAAAAGAGTTTTTGTCAAAACAAGATTAAAAAAACAGATTAGAAAGATAGGAGTAGATCAGTCCCTAACTGGCTTCAAGCATACTGTATCTATGTGTCAGTAGTAGGCGAGAAGAAACCAGGTTTATGCTCGGGCCTATTTTAGCATATGGAAAGTATCATTGAGGCTTTCCGTAAATTTGGGGCTTTTGCTTGGTTCAATTATCAGGAGCAATTCCGCTAAAGGTTGGCGGTACACCCACAGGTAAAATGGGGCATGAAAGATGTTGTTTATGGGTGTCATTAATAATGCCACAAAGAATTACTCCTTTTCAGAATAAAACACCAACATTAGGTCAGCAAGTAAAAGGTATTTGCTGGTCATTTAATGAATCACAATGTAAGTTTCCAGCAACTGGAAGATGTAAACATGAGTGCACATTTTTTGCGGGGGGACTTCCTGGCTTTCGATGTTTTAGATGGCAAAATGTCCCCAACCAGCCAAAAGATGGTAATGCAAAAACTCCCGACTCTGGTGAAAATACAAAGACTGCTTCCCTGGTTAGAACCATATCCAGGGAAGCAGAAAGCTCAAGTCATTAAAGAAGGCTTTGAGCAAGGTTTTCAGCTTCCAGTTTGCAATTTAGAACAGTTTACTTGGGTTGAAAATTTTAAATCAGTCAATGACCAACCACATATTACCTGGAAAAATTGCATAAAGAAATTGAATTAGGAAGGGTGATCGGTCCCCTTATAGATCAACCTTTTGACAAATTCTGATTATCTCCACTTGGCCTGATCCCTAAAAAAAGATAGTGGAGATTTTAGATTGATACATCATCTCTCCTTCCCAGATGGTACATCCTTAAATGATCAAATCAATGCTGATTGGTGTTCGGTCTCATACACCTCGTTAGAAATGGCCTTAAAAGCCATAAGGGAATTTGGTCAAGGAACCTTACTGGCAAAGGCAGACATTAATATATATATATAAATATATAAATAAAAACAGGAAAACAAATTTGCAGCTCCCTCCCCGTTTCAGCGCCCCTCTACTGCGGCGTCCTTATGCTAGTGCTGGCCCTGGGAGGTGGCAGTCAAATAGGTTTCAGTTATACGTTTGTCCTCATCTTTTATAATGATTTCATTTCTTTTAATTAGCTTTTCTTCTTTTTCAGTTGGCCGTTCGAAGGTGATCTGGATTATTGGCCACTCTTTCATATATTGGGCATTTAAGAGAGCAATGATAAGAAATTACGGGGACAATTTAAGCATTGAAGTTTCATTTGGTCAGGTATGGTGGCATGGGGTTAGAGGTCTTATACTTGGACAATTGGATACAGAGTTTGAGAGGTGCATTATTAATTTTCCACAACCGGATATCATTGTATTACATATAGGAGGTAATGACATAGGCTTCTTAAAGATAGTTTGGAGTATCAAAACTAGCATTAAGGCTATGAAAGTTAAGTTCCCAGAAGCGAGTATAATATTTTCTGAGATTGTGCCTAGATTTTGCTGGTTGGCCAACACTAATATGAAACCAAACCTCTGGAAAAAGCTAGGCGTAAGATTAAAAATATACGTCAAAGGTAATGAATAGTTTAAATGAAGTTTCATACAGACACGTCAACCTTGAAAATGGTGGTGAAGGCCTTTATCGTACTGATTGGGTTCATTTATCAGATATCGGTATCAATATTTTTAATTTAGGTCTGCAGGAAGTAATCGAACAAACTATGTTGCAGAGGTGGGGTGGGGCCAAGCTTGCCATTTATCATGGCCGTTTGGCCATGGAGGGTTTTAGTTATGTCAATGGCATTTAACTTATGTTTCAATGGTAAAGTGAAGTAATGCATACTGCTTAGCTCCTGGCTGTTAGGGCGGAGCTACTTATTTATTTATTGGTAAGTTCATGGGCTATGAGAGCTAAGAATTGGTTATATGGTGATGGTAATATTTACTGGAATAAGCTTGGTTTTAATTAGTTTAAAATTTATGTATATGAATGATTATTACTATGAATAAACTTCAACCACGGATATTCACCACCAATGGTTCTGTTGTACATGTCTGTTATTTCTAGACCAGTGTAAAAGCCTGTGTACACAGGCCAAGGTCTGGGTAATGTTAACCCTTTGAGTGCCAGAGGGATACGCAATACATTGCTTTGCAATGTGTTGCATACCCCTCTGGCAGTCAAAGGGTTATGAGGCCGTTACTACACTGCTCCTGCGATGCAGTCTTGTGTCGCCTCACTCACACGATGCAATCATGCGCAGTAGAGACTGCCTGAATGCGGGCAGTCTCTACTGTGCATGACTGCATCGTGACAAACATCCTAGCGAATAATTTTATAGGATGTGTTAATATTAGATTAACTTAATCTTCCTTACAGCTCCCATGAATGGCCATCCTACACAGCATTGGATAGGGCCATCATGGAGCTGGGGGAAGTTGCTAGGTGATTTGATTGGTTGGTTTGGTTCACCTGGAAAGTTCCTGCAGTTCTAAAAATAGACTGAGTTACTGGGCGGGAAAAGACTATTTGATTGAAGAAGCTGTGAGTTACCTCAGAGCAGCAAGTGGGCTGTTTAAATTACTTTTTCCCCTCCCACCCAAAAAAAAAAAAAAAAAAAAAAAGGTGTCGCAGCTGGGGGGTTTTAGTTATGTCAATGGCATCTAACTTATGTTTCAATGGTAAAGTGAAGTAATGCATACTGCTTAGCTCCTGGCTGTTAGGGTAGAGATATTTATTTATTTATTGGTAAGTTCTTGGGCTAAGAATTGGTTATATGGTTATGGTAATTATTTACTGGAATAAACTTGGTTTTAATTGGTTTAAAGTTTATTTACGTATGTGAATTATTATTACTATGAATACACTTCAGCTGCGGCCATTCACCACCAATGGTTCTGTTATGTGTGTCTGTTATTTCTAGATGTGTTAATGCTACATTAACTTAATCTTCCTTACAGTTCCCATGCATTGAAGAGGAGAGGTTAACTATGCGTAGATGTGAGGAGGGGTCAAGGATTGCTATTAGTCCCCAGTCACCCCTCCCTCAACCATTGGAAAAGGCTTGAAAGCTACATTTCACCAAGCAAGTGATCTTTCAGACCATTCAGGGATTGTCAGTTTGTAAATAATTTTGACTGTAGGAACTCTGTTCCTATGCCCAAGCATTTGTAAGAAGAAGACCCGTTTCAGAAACATGGGTTATTTTTTTTTTCTTAAATCTAATTATATTTCTATACTAAAACAAAAAATAAGTGATAATATGAAATTGGTCACTTATTCTTATTTTTTCATTGAAATATATGCTTTATTTTATAAGCTATCAGTTTTGGTATAAAATTTTCAAATGCAGTGCAGGTTCTATGTTACTATGGATATTTTCAAAGACATAGCGCAGAGATTCAGTATTGTATTCATCATGTAACAAAACAGACATTATAATACAGGTATGATAATAATTACACCATCAATCATAAAACCTGATAAGAAAATGAGCCCCTGTCCTAGAGCTTGCAATGTTAAGTGGTATGCTGGGATAGTTCTAAAGAGACTAAAACATATTAAGTGCTTTAAATGATGGTGTCTGGTTAAGAATATCAGTGTCTCAGTGGGGAGGGAAAGTCAAGTTCACCTTTTGAAACTCATATTCTACAATATGAGTTTTTAAATTTGAAAAAGAAAAATAACATTTGAAAGCATATTAAAACTACTTTAACTGCATTCACGTCTACATTGAAACAGAAATAAGATCACTGCCTTTAGTTTATAGTCAACAGAACCTTTTTTCAAAAATTAAACAATTTTTTACCTTGTTATTTTTAAATGACACCACAGTATTTAAAGTGTATATCTGACATGTCATAAAATGGGAAAAAGAAATGTAATTGCACAATAATGTATATTTACTAACTTTCATTATAGTGTGATTTGATTTGGGATTGGTGCACTTCTTCATTTTAAGTAAGCCATAAAAAACTATTTGTTGCTGCTAAAAGGCCTAGGAAATGGAGGTGAATGGTTCTTTATTTTTTATGTTTGTTTCCTTTGGAATTATTGAACAACCTGATTACAGTTATGAGATTATGCCTAACATAAACAGGGGGATTATTCATTAACCCCTTAAGGACCATTGACGTGGCTGGACCGTCACGCTGGTCCGGCACTTAAGGACCAGTGATGGTCCTGACACGTCACATACTTTTATTCACCGCGCTCCAATAGGAGCGAGGTGAGTAATACCGGGCACTGAAGTTGATCGCTCCAAGACCGGAGCGATCTCTTCCAGTGCCCCGTTTGACGTGCCGCCCCACATGATCAGTCAAGTGGGACGGCACGTCAAAGTTTCCTATGTGGTCCTTAAGGGACGGCACGCCCCGGGACCGCTGGTCCTTAAGGGGTTAAGATATGGTAAGTATGAAAAAGAGAAAATATATTCTCCAGTGGGATTATCTGTCCATTTGGTGGGTTCCCTTTTTCACAATCTTCTGTCAAGACTGAGCCCAAATAATTAGTCAGCTGTTACCTTATCTAATTTTACAAATCTACCATTTTCTGAGTTCGGTCTTATTATGTCTCATTTACTTTTTCTCTTTTCACTGATAGTCGTAAGTAACTTTTTGTGATCTTTTCTTACAGATTTTGCAATTGTTTTCTTCTGATTGTGATTTAGCAGTAACACATCTAATAATGCACATAGCTTTACTGTTAGGGTTCAGTACCTTCAGAGTTAACTTAAGTCTTACTTGAAGCACCTGACAGGAAACGCTTCCCATTTAGCTATGGATCATTTCCATTTTGCCAGATTATTGCATGCCTGATCCAGCATTCCCATTTCTGTCTGATTTGACCTAGTTTCTTGTTTGCCCATGCTGCTTTCTGGACTCTTAGACCTTTGACATGCTTCTTTGATCACCACTGCCCCCCTCCACCGGACTTCCCGACTTGACTTCGGCTTTCCCAGAGTACCTGCTTATCTTCTGAGTGTCCGTGCTATAGATAAGCCACCGTGGTCCTCCAGCTGCTAGTCATTCTGATACAGCACCTGTTCATCCTCTCTCAAGTGTCCATTCTGATTCTTAGATCTCAGCTTGCCTCCATGCCACAGCAACATCTGTTCCATCGCTAGCGAATCGTTTGCATTCCCCTGTCCTCAGCTCAACCTTTGAGTTCATTGTTCTCTGGGCTTCCCTTGAAATTAACCTTTTTCTCCTAAATCAGCCTCTAGAGGCATTCTGAAAATTATATTCTCTATTATCTGCATAGTTGACATTGTTTCCTTTGGAGTTTTTCCTAAGACTGTCAAATTTGTTTCCTGCTGCCACTCTTGTTAATTGTAGTCACCAGCATAAACTGATAGAGGGTCAGCCTCTCTGGAAGCCCCAAGGTTAGAGGCTGAAGAGCTGACAATTAGAAGAGTAAAACCCAATAGTTTTTCACTACAGTCTTGTCCTTCTGTTCTGTCCAGCTGATTATTTTTAAGGATGGGTGGAAATTTTCAACTCAAACCAAAATCAGGAATTAATGGCACTTCCCACTTGGCAAATAAGTTCTCATGAAAAGTACAGTTTTTCAGCTTTTTCGCCTAGATCATTCCACTAAAATCAATGGGAACAATGACTTTACACACAATACATAGGAAATGTTATTTTATTTCCCAAAAGCCTAGTTTAAAAGGGTTATAAGGGTGCCTGTGTTGGTGGAATGTGGGGAACAATCAGTTGAACAGGGATTTTTTTTGGGGGGTGGCATGTTGACTAGGATTGGGGGAGCAGTTAATAAAAAAAATAAAATAAAAAAATAAGACATGGTATAAAAAGGGGTATGAGGAGAGCCTCTGTTGGTGGGTGGAGTCTGGGGAAAGAATCAGTTGAAATTTTATTTGGGGGGGTTGTTGACTGATATTGGGGGGACAGTTAATAAAAAATAAATAACATTAAAAATAAAATAAGAAATTGGTACATAATGTGACAGAGACAGGGATCCCCTGATGTAAGTTGTGACTGAGGCAGACTGATACATGACGGGATACAGTATTTGTAGAGGATAATTGGAAAGACTTGTTAGAGTCCCAGTCCCTGAGGAAACATTGATTTACATAACAGCATAGTAACATAGTAAATTAGGTTGAAAAATAGACACAAGTCCATCAAGTGCAACGTTTGCCTCCTAACCCAGAGACATGTGGATTATATGGCTTTACTGTTGCCAAATAAGTTAGTCTTTATCAGACCTTACTGTTTTGCCTACTAATACACAGTATAACCCTGTATGTTCACTTTTGAAGGAAATGTATCTAACCTTCTCTTAAAAGTATCCATTGTATCTGCCATAACCACATCCTTGGGTGAAGAATTCCTTAATTTAACAGACCCTACTGTAGAAAACCCTTTCCTCTGCTGAAGTTGAAACCTCATTTCCTGTAATCTTGAGGTGTGTCCACTGGTTATTTGGCCAGTCCTTGGCATGAATAGCTCACCAGATAGATCCTTGTATTTAGGGGTGGGCAAAAGGTCCCAATGTGTTCCCGAGAAAAAATCTGTGAAAACCACGTTGTCTGCTTTTTGGAGGGAAAATCCTCTTTAAAGGGATAGTAATGTTTCATAATAAAAGCAGCTCTAATTAATCATCATAGTATTTGGACTTTGGAGAGTGTTATTTCAGTTCTGTCAGAGTTGTAGTTCAGGAGTAATTCAATGGCAAAGTGTCCCCCTCCCGCCCCTTTTACTGATGTAACACTCCTCAGCCAAAGCAGAAGGGAGGTGCCCAGGTAGACTGCACAGAGGGACAATCTTCAATTAAGATAAGGGAAAAACCTGAAAAGCTTGTCAAGGGGGGCAGAGCTTTCATTGTTTCCATATAAAGAAGATTGTCCCCTTCTGTTATCTGTCCAGTCTATGGACTGCATTCCACATCTGAGAAGAGATGGCTTACACTAGGCAAAAGGGGCGGGGAGGGGAAACTTTGTTTGTGAATATCTCTTAAACCATAAAGGTCTGAGAGATAAGACTTATATCATTCTTCGTGTTTTTTTAATGCCTACAAAATAAAATAAAGTTAAAATGAAATATTACTATCCCTTTAAAAACAGTGATTAAAATCTTTGCATTTTTCCCCATTCTTTCAATGGCTAGAAAGTTTCAGCCCATTGATTTTTCAACTTTTCACTATAAAAACATGACATATTCAAGGAAGTAAAACACAACAGAAGCAGCTACAGAGTGAGATAGACATGCTGTTATGTTCTGTTGTGATCGTTTAGCAAAATTGAGGCAGGAGAGGCTCATAGTGACTAGGGGTGGGTGAAAGGTCTTGCCATTTTCCCGCTAGCAATTCCACGAAAACCATGTTGTTGTCTGCTTTTCCACTGGAAAATCCGCTTTAAAACCAGCAATTAAAATGTTCTCATTTTTCACCTATTGGCCAAAATTATTTCAATGGCTAGAAAGTTTACGCCCATTGATTTACATGTTTTTCACCTCTTCTCTATAAAAACATGACATATTCCAGGAAGAGGAACACAACAGAGCAAGGTAGTTGTGCTGTGCTGTTCTGCTGTGATTTGTTTGGAAAATTGAGACAGGAGAGTTACTACTAGCACTATGAGAAATTAAAAATAATAAAAGGAGGAACTGGAAGGGCCCTTATGCGCCCACTGAGTCTGAGGAGGAATGAGCACTACAGAACCAATGCTGTCCAGTCCCCCTAAATCACCCCTAGGGATCTTAGGGCAATTAATGTCAAGGGTGGAAGAAAAGGGTAGTAGTGAGAGCAGGACGGTCACCTGCCTGTTCCTGCTGCCAGATGTGCTACTTCTGCTGCCATGAGTGCTGTGCCTTCTGTCAGACATGCTGCACCTGCTACTGCTACCGCCATTGCTGTGCCTGCTGTCAGATGTGCTGGTCCTGCTATCACCAGTGCTGAACCTGCTTCCACCAGTGCTGTGCCTGCTGCTAGTGCTGAACCTGCCACCACAAGTACTGTGCCTGCTGTCAGACATGCTGCCCCTTCTTCCACAGTGCTCTGCCTGCTGCCAGTGCTGAACCTGCTGACACCAGTACTGTGCCTGCTGTCAGACATGCTGCCCCTGCTGCCACCAGTGCTGTACCTGCTGCCAGTGCTGAACCTGCTGCCACCAGTGCTGAACCTGCTGCCAGTGTGCCTTGTAATACTCAGGAGGGGGGGAGGAGAAGATGATGCCAAGTGTGACAGCAGGGGACCCTAAGTCACACGTGCCATTCCCAAGCAGTGCTAGTACTACTACTAACAAGGACCAGCAGCTTGTTATTGTTAGCAATGAAGAAGGGGTAATAATCATATTTCTATTGACTGTGAGGAGGAAGACTCAGGGGCTGAACTTAATGTGGTTGTAATGGTGAAGCAGACGGTGGGACTAGTGTTAGGGGCGTCATAGGGGAAGCATTTGAGAGTGTCCAGACTAGCTGTCAAGGAAGCCCTCACCATTACTCTGGCCCTGGGAGTCAACCTTCCCTTTATGACAGTGTTATGACGCTGTCACTGAACCCCTTGTCCAGACCCAGCTAAGGACACATGACAACTTGCTGACAATTTGATAGTAATGATGAAACTTCCCTGCCAGAATCCTAGCATATTCTGCAGGATGGAATCTCCTCAGATGCCACTTGATGACCTGGTATCGATCCACCTCACTGGCATGTGTGTTCAGTGCACCACACAGTGTGCAATGGGTAAAAATTAACTGCCATATCCTAACATCAAAAGAGTGGCTATCATTTGGCGGAGGAGGTAACAATGAACGAGGTGGATTGGCAGGAGATGTACTTGTTACCCTAGAGGAAGAAGGTGATGTTGATGGCGAGCTAGTTGTTTTGTTTGTCATAGAACTTCCAGTGTCTGTCTGGGTTTCTTTATTCTTCCTCCTCTTTGATCTCCTCCTTTCTGGAGAGTCAGGGGGTACAGTAACAGCAGTGCTAAATTTCTGTAATGGGTGTTTGGCTTTAACATGTTTGACATAAATGTCATGGTGTTTGTGTTTCATGTGTGTTATCAGGGAGGTTGTGCCAAGGTGTGTTCCCTCCTTTTTCCTTCTAACTTGTCACAAATTTTGCACTACACCATTATGTCACAGCTTACCTTGGTTCCAAATGAGAGTTGGTAGCATCTCCGCTTCAGTGACGCTCAGCGTCATTCCACGTGTTATCTGCAGGCGTGAAGCAGGCCTCTGTTTTATGCCATGCTTCCTGTAGTCTCCTCCTACCTACTTCCTTCCTCTGAGTCTACTCCTCCTACCTACTTCCTGAGGAGGGGTTTAAAGGGCAGTCTGAGTCCTAACTCAGTTGCCCTTGCATTGTTGTACAAACAGTTATGTTTAGTTTGAGCTCTGTGTACGACCTGGCTTGTCTGACTATCCAGTCTGGTGCTGACCTGTGTCTCTGTCTGACTATTCTCCTGCCCGCTTCTTGTGTATAGTAGTGTAACGGTTTTACAGGACACTCAGACCAGCAGGTTAGAATAAAACACAGTTTTATTAAAACAAAACAAGAAAGATCGCCCTCTATAGGCAATACAGAATAATAGCGAGATATTACCTTACAGATGCCTTCTCAGGCCCAGTATACAGATGCAAGAACTATACATATACTGTCACAGGACAGGCACAGAATAGTAAGGGTATTCAATGGTTAAAGTACAAGTAAATCAATCAGTCTCTGTTGTGGTGTTTGGCACGCCCAAGATGGTAATGAGGCAGCAAGTGGTGCTAGATGAAACAACACCTTAAGTCCATAAAACAGAGATAGCTGCTTAGGCTTAGCAGGAACTGAGGCTAGAATACTGCAGAGTAGCTTGAGCCAATAGCCCCCACGGGCGTAGTAACGGAGACAGACTACACTGCAAGAGCTTGAGCCAATAGCCCCCACGGGTGTAGTAACGGAGACAACTACACTGCAAGAGCTTGAGCCAATAGCCCCCACAGGCGTAGTAACGGAGACCAACTGTACTGCAATAGCTTGAGCCAATAGCCCCCACGGGCGTAGTAATGGAGACAACTGCACTGCAAGAGCTTGAGCCAATAGCCCCCACGGGTGTAGTAATGGAGACAAACTGCACTGCAAGAGCTTGAGCCAATAGCCCCCACAGGCGAAGTAATGGAGACAAACTGCACTGCAAGAGCTAGAGCCAATAGCCCCACCGGGCGTGTAACGAAGAGTTAACACTGTACGAGCTAGAGCCAATAGCGCCTCCCACGGGCGCTGTAACGGAGACCGACTACACTGCAAGATGAAGAGATGAGACGCCGCCTAAACAAGGCTAAAAACGTAACCGGCTCAGCAGGTGTAGGGGATGATCAGCAACGGCTCTGCAAGTGTTAAAGGAGGCTCAGAGAATGGAGACAGCAGCTCTGCAAGTGTGAACGGAGGCTCACGGAACAGACACACAGCTCTGCAAAACTAGTGTGCCACAGACCACCTTGGATACAGTGGGAATGGGGTCAACAAGTGATGCGGGACTAGGACAGGTTCCACTTGCCAACAGCAGCAATACTCTTGGTCCTACTATGAGGCAGTAGGAGCAACAGCAGAAACATCATCACCTGCCCCAGACATTGAAGGGGAATGTGGAGGACAAGAAAAATGGAGGCATTCTTCTCCACCCATTCCCTATCCCTATCCCCTGAAGTCATGGTCGTGGGACTGTTTTTCTCTTGGGGCAGGCACAGTGCAATCATCACCAATGGCACTGTGCACAATTTGTGACAGGTCAGTGAGAAGGGGAAAGGAGGAAACACAACTTGACACAACCGCCTTGATAGCACACACAGACACGATGACATTTATGTCAAATATGTTAAAGCCAAACGCCTACTACATAAATCAGGCACTGCTGTTGCTGTATTCCCTGACTCTCCAGAAAGGCAGCAAAAGGTGAGGAGGAGATTATAGAGGAGGAAGAATAGAGAAACCCAGGCAGAGGCTGTAAGCTCAATGACGAGCAAAACAACTAGCTTGCTATCACCTTCTTCCTCTAGGGTAAATACATCTTCTGGCAATCCACCTTGTTCATCATTACCTCCCCTGCCCGATGATATCCACTCTGTAGATGTTAGGATGTGGCAGCTTGTGTCCACCCATTGCACACTGTGTGGTTGAGGAGAATCGCAAGCAGGGCATCAAGCGGCATCTGGGGAGATTCCATCCTGCAGAATATGCTAAGATGGTGGCAGGGAAGGTTCATCATTACTATTAAATGGTCAGCAAGTTGTCATGTGTCCTTAGCGGGGTGTGGACAAGAGGTGTAGTGATAGCAGCAGTACTTGGTTTCTGGTGTCATGATGTTTGGATACAGTTGTGGCCCCAGGTGTTATTTACAACACACACTGGGCACATTGCAGTTGCTGATGAATGGCATAGTACCTGCTCTCAAGGAAAAAACTGATATTCTAATAACAACACACCCATGATTTTGGAGGGGGTGGGTGCACAAGAATTATTGGCCAACTTCTTCTTTTCTCCACATACACTTGGGGTTAATTATTGTGCTGCTACTGCCTCAGGCGCATCACTGGAGCTAGTTGTGGCAAGTGAACCTTCATCATCCATCGCCCATATTACTGCTATTGTTGATCCCATTCCCTTTGAGCTGGCTAATCATCCTATTGCTTAACTCAGCAGCAGCAAGAACAGCAGTTGCAAATTCCCCATCTATATCGGGGCATTTGACAATGGCCAGTGGCCAGTGGCCACTGGCCAACATGACATGACCTGCTGGCACTAGGCCAGTAGGGATTTTTTTTTTTTTCTCTCAAAGCTTTTGCTTTAAAAAATACCATACCATTGTTGATGATGACTGCACTGTGCCTGCCGGAAGAGAATAATAGTCCCACACCCATGACTTCTGGGGGGAGGGATAGGGAACAGGTGGAGAAGAATGGCCTTTTGTTCTTGTTCTCCACATTCCCCTTCACTTTTTGTGGCAGTGGATAATGTTGCTGCTACTGCCTCAGCTTTAGCACTGCAACTAGGACCAGGAGTATTGCTGGCGCTGGCAAGTGGAACCTTTCGTAGTCCCGCATTACTTGTTGGCCCAATTCCCACTGTGTCTACGGTGGTCTGTGGCACACTAGCCTGCTCCTCAGCACCCTTCTGCCCTTTCATCTCAACAGCAGCAGAAATTAGAGCACTTGCAAATTCCAAAAGCTGATTGCTAGTGTTGGTGGTGATGCCCATCCTCATCCCTGTCTCCCATTCCTTCTCCGTTTGATAAAAAGGCCATCAATGTCTCTTCCACCCCAGCTTCTCCAACACCACCACTAGTCCCTACGTGCTGCTGCTCTATTACAGGCATCTCACTGATGCTTGGAGGAGGTGACGAGCAATGTGATAGAGGGTCCCCTGCTGTCACACTTGACATCATTTTCTCCTTCCCACCTGAGTACTACAAGAAACACTAGCAGCAGGCAAAGTATTGGTGGCAGCAGGTTCAGCACTGGCAGCAGGTATAACACTAGTGGCAGCACATCGTGGCAGGTACAACACTAGTGGCTGCATTTACAGCAATGGTGGTACTAGCAGCAGGGGCAGTACGTTTTGCAGCAGGCACAGGCAGTTGACCTGTTCTGCTCTCACTAGTACTACCCTTTTCTCCCTCCCTTCCAATTCCCTTTTCTTCCTTCCTCCCCATTCCCTTTTCTCCCTCCCTTCCCATTAAATTACCCAAGATCCCTTGGAGTGATTTAGGGGGACTGGACAGCATTGGTTCAGTACTGCTAGTCACTTCCTCCTCCTCAGACTCAGTGGACACATAAGGGTCCTTCCAGCTCCTCCACTGATTATTTTTCACCCTCCCCATAGTGATAGCAGTCACTATGAACCTCTCCTGCCTCAATTTTTGCAGAACAGCACAGCATGTCTATCTCGCTCTGTAGCTGCTTCTATTCTGCCTTCAGCGAAAACATCACGTTTTTATAACGCAAATGCGAAAACAACGTAAATCAATGGGTGGAAACTTATAGCCATTGAAAAAATGGCGAAAAATGTTGGCCAATGGACAAAAGATGCGAAAATTTTAAGCGCTAGTTTTAAAGCAGATTTTCCATTGAAAAAGCAGATAACAACGTGGTGTTCGAGAAATTTCCTGTAGAACACGGCAACAAGTTTCGCCCATCCGTACTTGCCAGACCATCATGAGTAAACTTGCATTAAGGACCCATGATGGTCCTGGCATGTCATGTAATTCAGTGGTCCGCTGCTCAGCTGCATGGCGATCGGACACCCCGATTTGATGTCCCTAAGTGCCAGCTGCATGACCGCACTGCAGGTCCTTAAGGGGTTAAATTATCCAGATCTGCGATTCTTTGTTAAAACATACTGTGCATGTGCAAAATTGTACAAATTTCTCCATAGACTTCAATGGGAATCTATTAGATAAAACCAGTGAGAACTTATGAACTGTATTGCAATCTAGCCCAATTAATTCAGTAAATGTGGATATAGCCTTGATTATAAATCTATAAATATTTAGAATTTTGTTTTCCTGACCTTCACATTTTTTTTTTTTTTTACCAAACAGATTTGTACAATATTTGTAGGATTTACAAGCACAGGAAGCGACTCATAACTTGCCAAATGTCATTTCTTTCAAAAGTCATAATCCTTTGACAACTATTTATTTAGAAAATGTTTTACCAGGAAGAATACATTAAGATTTCTCTCATTTTCAAGTATGCCCTGGAGTGTTTACAGCAAAAGTTGCATATTTGCACAAATACAGAGACATAATACATATATACACGCACATATGCTAAAATTTTATATACAGTTGCATTTTGTTTTTAGATATGAAGAAGCAGTAATTTTATTCCAGACTTTCAGAGCTCTGAAGGAGAAGGCAGATTGATTGGCTTCTTTCTTGAAATGTGGTATACTCACTGAGTTGTTAGTAGTGGAGCGGAGGTTATAGTTAGTATGGAGAGCTGGAGTGAGCATTCTGCTCAGGTAGTCTGGTAGTTTTCTAGAAGTGGTTATGAACCATGCAAAAGAGGTGAAGGGCATGTCTAAATTCGAGGGTTAGCCAATTTAGGTCTTCGTACATATCACAATGATGGGTTGTGTAATTACGCTGAATGATAAAGCGGCATAATGAGTTATACAGAGTGTCAATTTTAGCTAGATGGATTTGTGGTGTAGGAGCATATACTACATCCCCATAGTCTATGATTGGCATTATCATCTGTTGTACAATACGTCTTCTTACCAGCGGATTTAAACAGGATTTGTTTCTAAACAGAGCCCCTATTTTGGGATAAAGTTTGGATGTTAATTTATCAATATGAAGACCAAACATGAGGCTGGAGTCCAGCCACTTACCAAGATATTTGTAGGAGTCCACTGTGGCCAATTTACGATTAGACTCTGTTACAATGGATAGATTGGAATTGCAGAGATTGCATAGTTTATATTTTGTGCCAAATAACATTGTGACCATTTTGTCAGTGTTTAGGAATAGTTTGTTCTTTGCTATCCATCTTTCAACTTCAGATAATTCATGCTGTAATACACCCTCCAGTTGTGATAACTTTGAATTTTTTGCAAATATTATAATGTCATCTGCATACAAGTGTACAGAAGATGCTTTGCAAGCCATGGGCAAATCATTTCTAAACAGAGAAAATAGAAGAGGGCCAAGGATGGAGCCTTGGGGATCCCCACTTGTAACTTTCAGCAGAAGGGAGCTATTGTCTGCAATAGACACACAGTGCATTTTGTATGATAAATGGGATCGGAACCAATTTTGAGAATGATTACCTAATCCTGAACTTTGGGGTGTACTTATCAGAATACTATGGTCTACTGTATCAAAGGCCTTTGCAAAATGTAGTAAAATAGCTCCAGTGATGTCACCATTTTCCATACCAGTCTGTATATCATTGGTTACTTTTAGGTGGACAGTGATTGTAGAGTGATTTGAACAAAAGCTTGATTGAAGGGGGAGTGAAAAAACTGGTCAGCCAGTAATACTTATATAGTTAGCCAATATGGGGAGTAGGGATATTGGTCTATAATTTGATATTACATTTTTATCCCCACTTTTGTGGATAGACACAACTCTAGCTACTTTCCAGGCTTTGGGCATATATGCAGATGACAGGGAGGCATTAATTAGGCTTGTAATAGGGTGGGCACTGCTCAAGAGCCGCCTGTCGGTCCCCAGACCAGGAATTCCTGCTGTCGGCTTACAGCTGACATCAGGAGAGGGGAAGGGAGAGGGGAAATTTAGAACTCTCTATCTCAGAAACCATAAATGTTTGAGAGATAGGAATTGCATCGATGGATTTCTTATTTTATGGTCTACAATATTACTTTTTATATAATTGAGACATTACTATGCCTTTAAATGCATTAGATATGGCTAAGGGGCACTGTATCAGTTCTTTGCCTGTGGTTATAGCTGATGGGTAAGAGTGGTTAGGAGGGTTGTAGATGTTTTTAAAGGGATAGTAACCCCCCCAACAACTTGACACGAAAATACAGCAAGCATACAAACTTAATGAACGCACTTAGTCCCATCTCTCAAACCGTTATGGTTTGAGAGATGTCCCTAACCCTTCTGCCTGACGAGCTGTAAAGCTGTCAGAGGCAGAATCCGGTCGGCCAACTTTAGACGGTTCTGCAGGAGCTCTGACATCTAGATACCTCCGTATAATTACTTCATAGGAATGGTCTACAACATGTGCTTTCAAGCCAGGAGGTATCTAGATGACAGCGCTCCTGCAGAGCCGCCGTCTGGTGCTGGAAGCCAGATCTCATGACGTCCGCTATACAGCGGACGTATGAGAAGGGGGAGGGAGCGGAGGTCTGTCTTGCCTTACATCTCTCAAATCATAACGGTTTGAGAGATGGGACTAAGTGCGTTCATTATGTTTGTATGCTTGCTGTATTTTCACGTCAAGTTGTTGGGGGGGTTACTATCCCTTTAATAACCTTCCAGAAGTTGGCTAGTTTTTCAGTGTTATTGTTCAAGTTGTCAGAAAAATATTAAACTTTTGCTAGTTTTGTTTGCTTTGTGCAAGTATTCTGCAATTGCCTGTATGCAGTGTGATCATTAGCGGAGCCAGTTTGTTTAAATTTTGTCCATAATGCATCTCTGAAATTGTATAATTCAAAAAGATCAGCAGAGACCTGGGGTAGATGGGCCCCAGTTACCCTAATCTTCCTTAGAGGGACATGGGTATTACAGACCTGTAAGAATTCTGAGTCAAAAATGTCTACAACAGGTATTTTATACCATGGGCAATTTCTTGTCATTTAGGAAAGATTGGAGATTAAGGGCTGGATTCAAATGCAGGAAATAAATGTTACCTCCCGTTTTAGCAAAATGTTCCTAATGAAGTCTATGGGGAAACCTGGAGATAAAATCAGAGATAAAATTAGCACCTGCATTTGAATCCAGCCCTAAATGTTTAAAATGATCTAGTAATTATGACTTTTGGAAATTATTTGATTGTTTTTATTTTGCGAACACAGTAGACTATGGAGTGGTTGCTAAACATATTTGGTAGTACACCTGAATCTTGGATTCTACTTGGGCAGGATGAAAGGATTCAGTCTACCAGTGTATGGCTGGATGTTTTAACATTTATTCAAGTAGTGGAGGAGATTAGCTATGATAAGTTTGATGTCTTAAACAATGAACAGAATTTTTTCATTCCTGGAGTCTAGCCAATTGATATTAAAGTCTACAAGAACCAACAATTCACTTTTCTTATTATGGGTGGGTTATGTCTGTAAGCGACTGTTTTGACATATTTGGAGGCCTATAGATGCCAACTATTATAATTTGTTTAGAGAAGGAAACAATCATTTTTCCTGCAATGTATTCATATGAATCAGCGTTAGAGTCATTTAAAAGTGTAAAGTTTATAGACTCTTGGGCGTATATCATTATACCTCCTTGTCAATTTTCTTAGTCCTTCCTAAAACATGAGTATCCTTCAATCACAGCAGCAGTGTCTGGTATTTTAGAGCTTAGCCAGGATTCAGTGAGTATGAGGATTTTTGGCTTGTACACATAACACCACGCTTTTGGTTTATGTATTTTGGGTAGTATGCTGTGTATGTTGCAGTGCACAAAAGAGGGGGGGGGGAGGAGAAACAGGCAGAAAATAGGTGAAATATGATATGTATCTAAGATTGTTTAGTTAGACAACTTAACATTCCCTTCTATCCCACTACATCCCATTATTGTTTTCTTGCCTGCTGTCTTTAAGTAGTTGTGTTGCAGCTGTCTCTCTCCTGTCCAACTCTCTTGTTTAACTCCTCATACTTTGATAAGGTATACTTGGAGAAGGTGGTAATACCCCTGGCAAATGCCACCCCTAATGGGCCTTGAATTTATACTAGCTGGAGTCCCTAAGAAGACTGACTGACTGACTGGTGGATTACAAATTACAAATTGTTTTGCACTGGGAGTGCTCTGAGTGCAGTCAGGTGTGGCACCATTAAAACATCTGATAAGAAACAGAAACAGAGATATAGGAGAGGAATGGGGGAGGTAAGCAATATTAAGACTTGGTACAGGGTGTTATAAATGGCTAATTGTTAGTACATACCACAAGGGGTTAAAATTGTAGAGGGATACTGCATGAGAATTGATGTTCGAAATTAGTTAGTTAGTACATACCTGTAAGGAACAAGAGAACCTTGTTAGGAGAATGTCTTCATAGAACACAGCATGTTGTATACATATTTTCTCTCTTGTTTAACTCTCCACACTTCGATAAGGTGTACTTCATCATATTCCCCACATTCTTTATTTTTGTCTGATATATTCTACAATCCAGTCCGTAAAATAGTATAGTATATGTTATATTGTCCTGGATTCTTTCACATTCTTATGAGTCTGACCCCCTGTTTTAGATTTTTTTTTTTTTTTTTTTTTTAGCTGTGTCTTAATCCTGTAGTTTGTATGATCCGTTTGTTTATGTATATTTTTCTGTATTTTAATGCCTCGATATTATAGATGCATACACCTAACCAAATGGGAACCCATTTATATATTACAAAATAAGTTACCGAGGGAATGCCAAAGGCAAATAATAAATTTAAAGTTTTCTGGTGAGATAATATACCACATATATATAAAGACTGGAAAATAAAGACAGGAGCAGAGCAACATAATAGCATTTTTTCATGGTAATGATTTTAAAAATTGGTCTCTATTCTTTGCAGTTTAATGAAACATAATATTTATGATTATTTTTGTATGAGGGAGTAAAGCTTGAACAGTTTTATAGCAACAAACTCTTTCATTTGATTAAGTTATAATTCTCTTCTTTCATTGTACATTAATGTGCTTCCAACAATAAAGTATTATTGTAGCTTTGGTCAGAAAACAGAAATATTTTCCAATTTTCTTTACTATAATGTTATTGTACAGCACTATTTTCTTTAATCTATTAGAGGATTTCATGTTTCAGAATAATAGAAAAAATATGCTGACTCAACTCGTATTTTATGCTTTTTAGCATATTTGTATTTGGATGTTTATTTGAAATTGTTTATCTGTTTCTATAAATGTTTTCATCCACAAACTAACAATAATATGATAAGATGACCAAACCACTGGTTTAGACTATAATGTGACAGGACAATCTGAGAAGGATACAGGGTAGAGATGGGGGACTGAAAAAAGGAGAGGACAGAAAACAAACAAGGAAAAAAAGCAGGAGAGGAGAAAATAGAACTTTCTCCTTTAATTTCAGGCCTCTCTGGAAGACTCTCTCTGAAAAGATATCTAACTGGAGCTCCTTACCTCTCTCCTTTTTCGGGAGGATTAATGCGATTAAAATGTGCCTTCTCCCTAAAATTCTTTACTTATTTAGATCTCTTCTGATTCGCATTAACACCCCTGTATTAAAAAAGAAACATTATATAGAGAGAAACAACCTTTACAATTACTATCTCACTTCCAGTCTTGCTCAACTCACGGTACTTTGCTCTACTCACGATCTTCAATGGATTAGCTGGGTTAAATTAGAATCCTGTATGATTTCCAAACAACAGCTGTTGGAATGGATCTGGTCTTTCCCACATCAGAGATCATCTACGCTTCCGAATGTCTTGAACTGTAACAAAAATGACCTATGGATTTGGGATAGGAATAGATTCAAGCTTAAATTAATGGATTTTAGAACTAAGCTTCTTCCTGTTACCTCCACATTCTTCCAGTGGAACCCAAAACAATGTGCCTTTGTAAACAAACTCTTTACTTCTGGCTTTGAAAATCTAAGATCTTTGATTTTCAGACACATGTTTCTACTTTGAGACGTTATTAAAGACAAGCTTGAAGACTCTTCCGAAGATGAGTTGACTTATCTCTCTGTCGTGGATGTCTTGCCTGCATGCCTTGGAGGCTATATTAAATTCCCACTCACCAAGTCTGAATCCTCCTTTTCGCTCTGAAATCACAGTCAGAAGTCAATCTCTTTGATATATAAAACTTTACTTCATGATACATCCAAACTTACCTGTCAACATACATGGGAATCTCTCCTAAACCGTTCATGGTTTGAAGAGGAGTAGAGGTCAATGATGCTGCGTATACACAATAGTTATCTCGATGTTAACCTCTCTGAACAATTATATAAAATGCTACATCTCTTTCATTTAGTTCCCTCTAAACTTTTATTATTATTATTATTATTCTTTATTTATATAACGCCAACTAATTCCGCAGCGCTGTACAATTGGGGAATAGACATACAGAGGTATTAAATAGTACAATCAGATGTGGAGAACAGGAGGATCAGAG
This sequence comes from Rhinophrynus dorsalis, assembly GCA_037306005.1. Taxonomy (NCBI): domain Eukaryota; kingdom Metazoa; phylum Chordata; class Amphibia; order Anura; family Rhinophrynidae; genus Rhinophrynus; species Rhinophrynus dorsalis. The sequence goes on along the minus strand of CM074723.1, from coordinate 91,186,263 downwards.
GGCCCTGCTCGTGAGAGCTTACAGTCTAGAGGAAGGTAGGTTTGATAAAGAAGGAGTAAGTGCTATTGCGTTTAAGTGCCTCCTGCCACATGAACTGCCAGTCAGTGGGTGGGAGTGAGAAGTGCCATTGAGTGCAGTAGTCCGTGTAAGGGGTGAATCTTGGTGATGATGTTTATGGAGGCAGTTGATAGGCCTCCCTGAAGAGGTGAGTCTTCAGGGAGCGTCTGAAGATTTGAAGGCTGGGGGAGAGTCTGATGGGGCGGGGGAGGGAATTCCACAGCTCAGGTGCAGCACGGGAGAAGTCCTGTAGGAGGGAATGGGAGGATGTGATAAGAGCTGTGGAGAGCAGAAGGTCATGTGCAGAGCGAAGATGGCGGGCGGGAGTATATTTGGAAATGAGAGATGAAATATAGGGGGGTGCAGTGTTAGTGAGGGCTCTATAAGTTAGCACCAGAGCTTTGAATTTTACTCTGTATGCTAATGGGAGCCAGTGTAGGGACTGACAGAGGGGTGTGTTGTTAGAGAAGCGATGAGTGAGATAGATTAGTCTTGCAGCAGAGTTCATTATGGACTGTAGCGGGGTTAGTCGGGTGAGAGGCAGGCCAATTAGTAAAGAGTTACAGTAGTCAAGACGGGACATGATGAGTGTTTGGATTAGAATTTTGGTAGTGTCTTCTGTGAGAAAGGGTCGGATTCTAGAGATGCTGCGGAGGTGGAGGCGGCATGAGTTGGAGATCGACTGGATGTGAGGAATGAAGGATAGGGCAGAGTCAAATGTGACCCCCAGGCAGCGTGCTGTAGGGGTTGGTGTGATGGAAGTGTTGTTAACGGTGAGGTTAATATTTGGGATAAGGCTGGTTGTAGATGGAGGGAAGAGAATTAGTTCAGTTTTGCTAAGGTTAAGTTTGAGTTGATGGGAGGACATCCAGGAAGACACAGCAGACAGACAGTCAGACACTCGGGACAGGAGGGAAGGAGAGAGGTCTGGGGAGGAAAGATATATTTGGGTGTCATCAGCATAGACATGATGGTGAAACCCAAAGGAGTTTATTAGTTTTCCAAGGGAAGTAGTGTAGATTGAGAAGAGCAAGGGTCCCAGTACTGATCCTTGAGGCACACCAACAGACAGTGGGAGGGGTGGGGAAGTGGAGCCGGAGTAGGAAACACTGAAGGAGCGGTTGCAGAGATAAGATAAAAACCAGGAGAGTGCAGTGTCGCAGAGACCTAGGGAGCGGAGGAGTGGGTGATCGACTGTGTCAAAGGCGGCTGACAGGTCCAAAAGAATGAGTAGGGAGTAGTGGCCTTTTGACTTGGCTGAGAGCAAGTCATTGGCCACTTTAGTGAGGGCAGTCTCAGTGGAGTGATGAGGGCGGAATCCAGATTGCAAGGGATCTAGCAGGGAATGGGAGCAGAGGAATTTAGTGAGCCGGTTATATGCAAGGCGCTCGAGAAGCTTGGAGGCGAACGGGAGTAGGGAAATTGGCCGGTAATTTGACAGTGAGTTTGGGTCCAGGGAGGGTTTTTTTAGGATGGGAGTGATTAGTGCATGTTTGAAAGAGGATGGGAAGGTGCCGGTTGACAAAGAGAGGTTGAATAAGTGAGTAAGGATTGGAGTTAGTAGAGGGGAGAGTTCTTGGGTGAGCTGAGATGGGATTGGGTCGAGAGGGCATGTGGTTAGGTTTGAGCGAGTGAGGAGAAGGGAGACTTCATCCTCAGTGACAGGTGGGAAGGAGCTTAGTGTGTATGTGGGAGAGGCAACAGGGCTGGGCTGGCTGGGTGGGGGTGGTAGTGATGAAATGTCATGTCTGATAGATTCAGTCTTGTTCTTGAAGTGGTTGGCGAGATCTTGGGCAGAGAAGTTAGTGGAAGGTGTTTGTGTTGGTGGGTTTAGAAGGGATGTGAAGGTTGAGAAAAGGCGTTTGGGGTTGGAGGAAAGATTAGAAAGTAGAGAGGAGAAGAATGACTGTTTAGCCAGGGAGAGGGCAGAGCTATACGAACGGAGAATGAATTTGTAGTGTGTGAAGTCAGCTGTGGAGCGCGATTTCCTCCAGTGCCTTTCAGCAGTGCGTGAGCACCTTTGGAGGTATCGCGTTAGTCTTGTGTGCCAGGGTTGTAGTGGGGTTGTGCGTGGGTGGTGTGGAGTTGCAGGTGCAGCGATGTCAAGGGCTGAAGTGAGAGTGCTGTTGTAGAGAGCAGTAGTTTTGTCTGGGCAAGTAAGTGTGAGGATGGGGTTGAGAAGAGGCTGCAGGGAGGTGGAAAATTGTTGCTTATCAAGAGAATGTAGATTTCTCCGCATGCGCTTGATTGTGGCAGTGGTGATGGGTTTGCGTGATATGATGAGGTTACCGGTGAGGAGGTGGTGGTCAGAGAGGGGAAAGGGGACATTAGAGAAGTTGGAGACCAAGCAGAGGTTAGTGAAGATCAAGTCGAGGGAGTGACCATCACTGTGTGTGGGAGAGCTGGTCCACTGCGATAAGCCTAAGGAGGTTGTTAAGGAGAGGAGTTTGAGGGCGGGGGGGGGGTGTTGTGATTATCTATAGGGATGTTGAGGTCACCCATGATGAAAGTAGGGACATCAGAGGACATGAAGTGAGGGAGCCAGGAGGTGAAGTGATCAAGGAATTGTGCAGTGGGACCAGGTGGCCTGTATATGACAGCGACATGCAGGGGGAAGGGAGAGAAGAGGCGAAGTGTGTGAGCTTCAAATGTAGGGAAGGAGAGAGAGGGAACAGTGGGGAGTACCTGAAATATATGGTTAGGGGGCAGCAGGATGCCTACTCCCCCTCCCTGCCTGTTGCTAGGCCTCGGTGTGTGTGTGAATTGAAGGCCTCCATATGAGAGTGAGGCAGTGGAGGCAGTGTCTGATGATGTGAGCCAAGTTTCAGTGATGGCAAGGAGGTTTAGGGAGTGAGAAATGAACAGATCGTGAACAGCTGTTAGTTTGTTACACACAGAGCGGGCATTCCAGAGACCAAAACAAAAGGGGGGGGAGGTTAGGTGACGGGGTACAGTTATTAGGTTGTGAGTGTTGCGCATGTGAGTGGGTTCTGTGGTACAAGAGAGAATGGAAGGGGGGCCTGGGTTAGGTGAGATGTCACCTGCAGCAAGTAGGAGGAGAAGGGACAGGGACATAAGGTGAGAGTGAGATTTGAAGCAGTGGGGCTTTTTTGCAGGGGTAGAAGGAGATGGTGGTGATAGGGAGCGGAGGAATGAAAAAAGCTCATGGGAGCAGAGAAGTGGTGATTGAAGAATTGAGGATGCAATGTGAATGGCGTGACACTTAATGTGGACACAGGAGGAGGAGAGTCTTATGCAGGTGAGAATGGCGATGACAAAACAAGGAGCTAATTTGCCCATAGTTGGGTTAATGAATGGGGCAGTAGAGATGTGCAACAGTCAGTAATCCAGGAGAGTACAGATGACTTGGCAGTCAAGGGTCAATCCACGGAGCAGAGGGTATAGGTGCCAGGGATGGTGAGGAGAGTCAGTAGCAGAACTGCAAAGTACTTGGTGAGGGTAGGAATCAATGCAGGGTTAAATGAAGTAGTCCAATGATGATCAGGAGAGGCAGAAGTTGTAATGGTTAATGGTTGCTGGAAATCCTGGTTTCTTGCATCAGGTGGTCAGTAGTTTCAGTAGAGGAAGCAAATGTCAGTGCTTGGTGGAAATGACTGTTTCTTTACTCTGAATTCAGCTTGTTTACTTCCCTCTTGTCTTTAAGTGGTTGCAGCAACTGTCTCTCTCTTGTCCAACTCTCAGTACTTAGATAAAGATGTACTTTGATAAAGATGCCAACTACTACCCCTGGCAAATGCCACCCCAGGCAAATGCCACCCCTAACTGGGCCTGAATATATACTAACTGGAATCCCTAAGAACACTGACTGACTGACTAAGGGATTTGCAAATTACAAATTGTTTTGGGCTGGGAGAGCTCTGAGTGCGTTCAGGTGTGACACCATTAAATCTCTGATAAGAAACAGACACAGAGAGATATAGGAGAGGAATGGGGAAGGAAGGCAATATGGAGACTGGAACAGGGAGTCAAAATGGCTAATGTAGATTAGTACATACAACAAGGGGTTAAATGGTAGAGGGAGACTGGATGAGATTGGAGTTCCAGGTGAAGGGTAGATTAACACATACCAGGAGACTGTATAGTTAATAAACAGTTGGGTTACAGCACAAGATTTCTAGCAGACTGGATGGGAAACACATACCAGGAGACTGTATAGTTAATAAACAGTTGGGTTACAGCACAAGATTTCTAGCAGACTGGATGGGAAACACATACCAGGAGACTGTATAGTTAATAAACAGTTGGGTTACAGCACAAGATTTCTAGCAGACTGGATGAGAAACACATACCTAACTCTCAGTACTTAGAAAAGATGTACTTTGATAAAGGTGCCAACTACTACCCCTGGCAAATGCCACCCCAGGCAAATGCCACCCCTAACTGGGCCTGAATATATACTAACTGGAGTCCCTAAGAATACTGACTGACTTTCCCTCATGTACAGTGATGCTTCAGATCAGTGTTTCCGTGACTGCAGTGAACCTGGCACCTTTTTTCACATCTGGTGGACTTGCCCCAAAGCTAGACATATCTGGAACAAAGTGAATCTCATTCTCTCTCATACGTTATCCAGACCTCTAAGCCTCGCTCCTGCTGAAGCCTTTCTCGGCATGAAGGTAGACTCTCTTAATAAAACTCAAGATAAACTACTTCTTTGTATCAGCTCTGCTGTCAGATCGAATATCAGCTGTCCTGGAATTGTATTTTGGATAAAATTAATTATGTCTGTAAACTAGAACACCTAACTGCAATTGATTTGGCAAATGTTCACAAATTCTTGTGCGTTTGGTCCCCTTGGCTAAACTGTAATTTTGGCATCGAAAATGACTTTCTGCTTAGGGTTTGAATCAGTTCTCCTTTTTCTGGCTTTCTCGCTTTTCTGTTCTGTTTTTATTATAATATTGTTTTTATTATATGTCCTACTTGTTTTTTATTGTTAAAACTCAATAAACTTTCAGTTTAAAAAGAATTTAATGCATTACGAACACTGTGGGAATGGCTACAATATGTACAGATTTTGCTGGTTATATTAGCTATTTCTTCCATAGTTTGAAACACTGAGAGGACTAGAGTAACATTTCGATTTAGGAGTAGGACATGGGATGAAGAAGGGTACATGCACCATATCGGCTATTTTTTAGGCAGCTATTATATTAGAGCCATTGTCAGCAGACACAAAATCAGCTTTCAATAGGGTATAAACCTATTGTCTAAGACCTGCTACTTTTGGTTTAACATATCTACAGCTTTGTGGAATTGTCTCTCAAAACTGTGCATGCATAAAGTGGCATGCTGATAATGTAGGCTACCTTACAGCTGGCCTTTACTACAAATGCCATAAGAAGCATTGACAGTGAACTACAGCTGCTACATGCTGCTGTCCAAAGATGGAAAAGCTACTTAGTAAAATAGTTAAGTATATAGATAGTATATACTCTGGCCTTTTGTCTACATAAGTATAGTGTTTACATACTGGAGATTTCATAGACTGAGGGGTTAAAATCCTGGGGATTACTTCTGCATCAGTTACAGGGACTACTACTACTGTAATGCACACCCCTATGGTGCTGATAGAGTTAGGGGAGTGTTGCCGTTTGTGGTGCAAGTGGGGGGAGCAAATAAAATGCTCTGAGACTTCATTGTTGTCATAATGCTGGAGATATGTAAGGGAGGGCATCCATTACACATTGCCAGCAATTATACAGCCTTACTTGTTATTGGTCAAAGTCTCCCCACCTACACTTGCATCCCTAATTCTTAGTTCATATGGTGATGTGTGTCTATTTTGCCAAGGCAATGTGCTCACCACACATCAACAGACACACATCTCTATTGCATCAACCCTTACTGCATCTCCACACTGATCTTTTAGAAAAGTAGCAACTCCTGTGTTGTCAACAAAATTCATCAATATATACATCAATATATACATCCTATATAATAATTCGCTAATGTACGTTTGTCAAAAGCTATGGTCTGAATTTGGAGTGCCCCTCTCCGTTGTCAGCCATGCCGCGGGCAGTCTCTACTGTGCATGACTGCACCACTGACGTTGCTGCCTGGCACTGTGGCCTGTGTACAGGGCTGTTCAACTAGTATTAAATAGTCATTAATACTATAACGTATTATTTTATATACTACAAAGTTTATATGCTTTGCAAGAAGTCACTGTAAGATAGGTTAAAAAATATATATATTGTTTTGCACTAGTTTAATTAAACAATGCCAAGATAAAACATTATTGGTGTTTGATAATGAAAGTTTATCTGTCTCCTTCACTGAAAATCACTTTTTATTGTTTTATTTGGTTAACTTTGACAATCTCATCAAATGTAATTAATATTGCAGAAATATGAAGTTATGCATTTTACATTAAATTTCAAGTGATAAAGAAGGTTTACATTATCACAACTTTCTTTTTATGCCAATTATAAGCAGGAATGCATTAGTATATCTTAATTTGTAGTTTAAATGTCTCCGTGATCTTTTTATCAATCAAAGGAGAAATAAAATGAGCATATAAATGAGAATTCATGTAGCAAGCACAGAATTGTTATTACAATCCACATTTATCTATACTTAACCTCTTAACTACCCATGACGGTCCAGAACTGTCATGGGTGGAATTCAGTTAAGGACCCATGACAGTCCTGGACCGTCATGGGTTAAATTATAGCAGCGTGCCTCCGTTAATTCCAGGCTGAGACTGAAAGCTCCGAGACCGGGGAGTTCAGTCTCAGCCCTTCTTGCTTGTGCCGCGTCATGTGATTGCCGTAGCAGCGATCACATGTACCGGCATTCTGAGTGATAGAGGCGGTATGCAAAGCATACCGCCTCTATGTCTCTCCTCTGCCTCTGTCTCCCTTACTATCAAAGGGAGAGAGAAGCAGAGAGGAGACACCTAGTGGAAAAAGAAAATACAGCAGCTGGGGGTATTAACCCCTTCACTGCTGGTGCTGGAGGCTGACTAAATGCGGGTCAATTTCTGACCTGCAATGATACACTTTTTCTTTTTTTTTTTAAGAAAAAAAAAATCTCAATAAACAAAACTGGGAGTGTGATTGTTGTGGAGACATGTAATACACACTGCCAAATGTCATAGATAAAAAAGTGGGAAAATAGGGTGGGAAAAAGGGACATGTGGATTTTCACCAGGGGGGACAGTGGCCACATTAAACTGTGCATTTTGTAGGTATGACTGACCTGTCATACCTTTCATGCAGTCTCCATACAAATTTAACCCTTTGCACCCAATTGATCCCATGAGTAAAAACAAAAATGGTGTTTTTTTTACATTTTTTTTTAATTTTGAATAAAGTAAATGGTGGGTTATCCATATAAGTGGGGTATCAAAGGAAAGCCCTACTTGTGTGTAGAAAAACAGTATATAATTTATGGGGGTGGAATAAAAGCCTAAGAGGGAAAACACTGTTGAACAAAGACATAGTCAAAAAGGTCAAAATTGCTCCAGTCCTTAAGTGAAATCCACCTCAGATTTTCCCGGTCCATAAGGGGTTAATATAGTCTCTGACTTTCAGTGTCTACTGTTCATTACCATTTGCTGATTGAGAAGAAAATATCATAAATTATGTTTGGTTCCATATATAGGGGATATTCAAAATATTAATATTGAATTACAGAAACAAGGAATTTGACATAGTAGTATCCATTGGCCTAGTCTGCCCTTTTATACACAAAAAAACTAAATTTTATTCAATCAGTATAGTATTATATATACTCCAAGAGTTCTTATAGATATGCCTTTTCATTTTTACAAATATTAAGGAAAGTTTTTTAAATAGCATAAAAATGTTTCAACCTGACCATCATTATGAATACATATTTTGTGTAATACTTGTCTTCGATTTAAAAGAAATATCACCTTCAGGGTCTCCAATGTAGCACAGAGAGAGAGAGACAAAGAGACAGAGAGAGAGACAAACCTCACTATCCTCAAAAGAAGGATATAGGGAAAACTCTCATATATTTCTGCCAACTTTGATGAGATATCTACATCATTAGACATTAAATGGGATGTTAAACCAAACACTATAGTTGATGAACATCAACTGGGATACCAAAAAACACAATGTTTTTCCATTTTATGAGGTGGTGTTGGCCCTAGTTAAAAAACTAAGTGCTCAGTCCTAAATTTATTATTTTCCTAAGAAACTTAAAGCCTTATTTCCCTTTGATCCCAAGGGGATACAACCGTGTGAGGTAAGGTACCTAAAGTTGATATGCATGTTGCAAGACTGTCTAACAAACCCATTATACCAATGGAGAATGGTTTAACATTCAAAGATCCTATAGATAATAAGGTTGAAATGGCCTTATGGAGATGTTAAGAAACATGATTCTTTTCATTGAAACTAAATGTAGCTATTACTTGTGTATCATATGCAATGCAACTTTGATTAGTTTATTTTGAGGAAAATGTAATTAACAAAATGACTAGAAAGTAAATGTTGATCTGTGTTTCAATGCACTGATTGGATGCTGAATTGATATGTGATGCATCAAAGGAATGTGTAAGGATGGCCACCATAACCATAACACCTTACAGTTCTATGCTTAAACACTGGTCAGCTGATTTTTCTCTTTGGAAATGTGCTGGATTTCCTATTGCACACCTTGTCAGAAGATAAGCAATATCTTTCTCAGGAGAGCTAATACTCAAAATAATTTTTGTTTGTCTGTACACAAATCTTAAGAACAATTTCAAAGGTGAGAGACCAGAAAATAAACTGTATAGAGCAAAATGAATTAAAGTGTTAGTAATGTCCAAAAAAAGCTTTTTTTTAGCATTTAGAAGAGCTTAAAAAGATCCTCCAGGATCACATCATCCCGAGGTTTTAGATGCTCTTCTACAAACCTGCATGTTTTTCCTTCTCTGAGGTTAATCTATCACGGTCCCTGTGCTTCCTGGCGACATTCTGTCAGTCTCACTCTCCGTTAACTCTTATTGTTTGCAGTGTCTTGTCCCGCCCGGTATTTGTCGTTAAATACTGGGTCCTGTCACTTTGCTGTTGCCCTTTTGTGGTGTTTCCATTGCCAGCGCTTGTTCATATTCTCCATGTGAAGTTCTGTGTACCGACCCGGATTGCCTGACTACTCTGCTGTATCTGTTCCTGCCTGTGTACTGACCCTGACTACTTGACTACTCTGCTATATCCGTTCCTGCTCCGTGTACCGACCCGGCCCGGCTGACGTTCCTGCTCTGTGTACTGACTCAGATTGGCTGACGTTCCAGCTCTGTGTACTGACCCGGATTGGCTGACGTTCCTGCTTTGTGTACTGACTGATTGGTTCGTTCCTGCTCTGTGTACCGGCCCGGTGGGCTACTGTTCCTGGTATTGGTGCGATCTGCGGTCCCATTCCCATCCTTGGTCTGGGGTTCCGCTTCCAGGCTCAGTCTCCGGACTACCCTGTTGAGCCTCAGAGTCACTTGTGCAGTCTAGTCGCTAATAGGTCAGTGTAGCACGGGCGACATTCCTGTGTATACTCCATCAGTGCACCACGGTACGCTTGTCCCTCCTTCCTGCCTTCAGCTGAGGTTGGTGTTTCGTTGGGCGCCTCAAGCTGTGTTACCATAAGGCATTCTTGGCTGGTCTTGGCATTCGTTAACCCCTTCGGGGAAGGTGCTACTTGTCTCTGGTCATTCACAGTGCAGTCTCCGTTGGGCACCCATCCGGGCATACTGTCTCAGTCCACCGTTACTGCTAAGGCAGATCTAGTTATCCTGGGCCTCCGTTTTCTCCTGGACGTTTCTCGCTATTTAAACACTCCCTGTGCAGAGTGGGAGTTTCAAGGACCTCGCACTATTAGGGCCTGCTCGCTGTATTGGCCTAATAGTAACCCATTCCTGGCTGCCTCGGTTTGAGTTCACATGATCATAACCTGACCTGTGTCAGTATACTGTATGGTCTTTTTGTACATATACTGGACCCGTGTGGGTATACATTGTATTTTGCCATAACCTGTCCTGTGTCAGCATTGTATTGTGTTACCTATACTGCTGGACCCGTGAGGGTTATATTCGCTAAACCTGTTCAATAAAACTGTGTTTTATTTCATATCCTGAGTCTGAGTGTCATTAAAACCATAACATAATCCCCCTAGTTTTGCAGAAGATCATCTAGGACAAGATAACAGTCATCAGATAGTTCATTACTGGCTAAGAAGAGCGGGGTTTGTTTATTACCCTGAAATTTCTGACAGTTATGGAACCAATCATTTTTGCTTTGGAGAAGGGCCAGCTTCAACTAGGACAAATGCTTCATTGTAAATGGAATTATTAGATAAGGCAATGGATCATACAAAGCATGTTTTGCCAAGTTAGAAAAAATGATAGTGTTTATTAGCAAACGAAAGTAGAAAAAAAAGCTATAAAGGAAAGAATCCCCCCAATTCTCCTTCTTCCTATGTCCCCCTTTTACCAAAACAACATTGCAAATAAATCAACAAAATCCCTTCCCCCACATCCTGTGTCTCATAAAATAATTAACATAACCTTGTAACAAAAGTAGCTAAATTCAGGTAATTGCAATGCAAAATATAACAAAAGGTATAGAGAAATTTGCAAGTCTGCAAAACTAGTATATAAAGCAAAGGTGAATGGGTCATGTATGGAGCATAAAGTCATCTAAATGAGGTTAATAATGAAAAGAAAATAGTATTAGACACATGTAGGTAGCACATTGGACTGGAGTTCTGCACTAAAGTGTGATAAAGAGATAATAGCACAGAGATCAATTTTCCATTTCCTATGTTATGTTATACTTATCTACCTGAGACGTTATATCACTGCATTATCACCTCTTTGTCACACCTTAGTGCATAACCCCCAATGAATAAAATGTTAGAAGCAAACACCATGAAAACATTTAATATGCATTGTATGAAGAAACTTTCAGTCATCAGTAGATTAATAATGCATAGAATAAAGCGGCACTCATCGGACTGGGAGTACTGTCTTTCATATATGTGGATTTGCTGAAGACATGCTGCACATTAGATGGAGATACTGGAAACAGGCTGCAGAACAGGCACAGAACACTGATTGCAGTGTAGAGGAAACCAGCAAGAACAATGCAGCTGGCAAGCCACCTGAACATGACTTGGTGATTCAGAGGTACAGAGCTCCACAATATCTAAGCGAACAGCAACAACTAAGGGGCAGGGGCAGGTTATGCTATAAAGAATTGGAACAAGTCCAAGGGATCAGCTCATCAAAAACAATAGTGTCAGGCTGGACAAGTGATGGAGAAGCACAAGCAAAGTAAAGCTTTGAAGGACTGGAACAGATCTGGTTCAGCAACCCCAAGCCATACAGCAACAAGCACAATGTGGTGACAAAGACAGGAACAGACTGAGTTCATTAATTGCATATCAATGTTAGAGCAAGCAGCAAACAAACGTGTGTCCAGGAACAGGACAGGTTCAGAAACAGAAGGTCAATGCAGGAAAAAGAAGCAAGCAATTGCATTGCCAGGAAAAAGGCTGTTTCAGCAATAGTGGATCAATGCAGGAACGAGCAGCATTCAATAGTGTGTTCAAGAACAGGCTGCATCATCAACTGGAAAGCAGGCACAAACAACATACATGAACCAGGCAAGACAGAAGCTTTGATCATGCACCACTGCAGAGAAGACGCATCTCTATGAAGGAGATCAGGTGATCATAAGAGCTGAACTGACACACTGGTAAGGCAACAGCAACAGGTAAAGTGAGGACAAGACTATGACAGAGCCCTTGGAAACCTGTATATTAAAACTGCTCTCTCTCAAGACAAGTCATTCTGATGACACTCACTTCCTCTAGGAGAATTGGAGAACTACAGAATCTTTCCATATTTTATTTTATTTTTAAGATGTTTCTTCATTATCTCTATCTCCACAATTTGCACTTTCTTTATTCAGTGATGTCAGGAGATTTGTCTTCCTACTTTGTGTCTTTGTATGCTCATCTGACTAACAGGTGAGAAGAAATCCTGCGCATTCTGAATATCTAAATATGTCTTGATACTATTACCAACACTAAAAAATAAAACAGGTGTTGTGTTTTTTAAGTCTAATTTTAGTATCCTATTACCCGAGTTGTGAAAACAAAATCAGTGGTAATTATATGCACCACCAGTTAAAAAAAAAACTCCATAGGAAACAACTAAAAACAACTTGCAAGTAGCATTCTATTACTGTCACGGTTTGTTATGACTCTCAGACACAGAGTTAAGATAAAAACACAACTTTATTGAAAAGTTTAAAGGAAACCATTTAGGGTAGCATACACATAGAACATTTAGCAACAATACATAGTAGCATGAGTAGTGGTATACAAAATGTAAGACAGGCTCTACCGGCCTAGCCAATACTGGGTAAGGCAACCTTAGGTGGCACAAGATGAAAAGGTTCTACCGGCCTTACCAATATACCGGGCAAGGCAGCCAGGAGGCTGGTACAATGAATAGTAAAGGCTCTACCGGCCCTGCCAATATACCGGGCAAGGCAGCCAGGAGGCTGGTACAATGAATAGTAAAGGCTCTACTGGCCCTGCCAATATACCGGGCAAGGCAGCCTGGAGACTGGTACAATGAATAGTAAAGGCTGTACCGGCCCTGCCAATATACCGGGCAAGGCAGCCTGGAGACTGGTACAACCAATAGTAAAGGCTCTACCGGCCCTGCCAATATACCAGGCAAGGCAGCCTGGAGACTGGTACAACGAATAGTAAAGGCTCTACCAACCTTGCCAATACCGGGTAAGGCAAACTAAAGTTGTTACAATGTGATATAGGTTCTACCGGCCTTACCAATATACCGGGCAAGGCAGCCTTGGCTGCAAGTACTGGATAGTAGCAACGGTGACCTCAGTGACTGGCTGAAGTTATAATAGACCAGTCATGTAAGATGGACAAACTGAGGTCCTCAGAATAGACAGGATGATATAGGCCACCTATAACACAGGAGCAAACCAGTACCCGCGTACTGGAGTACACAATCTCTACTGGTGCTGAGAGAAACACTGAAAGCAACCGGTTAATACGTGGAGTGAACCAGTACCCAGGTACTGGAGAAACAACAACTGTACCGATGCAGCGGGCAGCCGGTTGAACGAGGAGCCAACCTGTACTTGTGTACTGGAATGACGGAAACTCTACCGGGCTGTCTAGGACTGAACAGCAGCCGGTTATGTATGGAGCGAACCAGTACCCGCGTACTGGAGTGACAGAATCTCTACCGGTGCTGTCTAGGACTGAACAGCAACCGGTCATGCACGGAGCAAACCAGTAACCGCATACTGGAGAGATGGAACCTTTACCGGTGCAATAAGCAACCGATCATACATGGAGCGAACCAGTACCCGCGTACTGGAGTGACAAAATCACAACCGGTGCAATGAGCAGCAGGTTATACATGGAGTGAACCAGTACCCGCGTACTGGAGTGACAGAACCTCTACCGGTGTAACGAGCAGCCGGTTATACATGGAGCGAACCAGTACCCGCGTACTGGAGTGACAGAACCTCTACCAGTGTAATGAGTAGCCGGTTATACATGGAGCGAACCAGTACCCGTGTACTGGAGTGACAGAACCTCTACAGGTGCAGTGAGCAGCCGGTTATACATGGAGCGAACCAGTACCCACGTACTGGGGAGACAGAACCTCTACCGGTGCAATGAGCAGCCGGTTATACATGGAGCGAACCAGTACCAGCGTACTGGAGTGACAGAACCTCTACCGGTGCAATGAGCAACCGGTTATACGTGGAGCAAACCAGTAACCGCGTACTGGAGTGACAGTACATCTACCGGTGCAATGAGCAACCGGTTGTATATGGAGCGAACCAGTACCCGCGTACTGGAGTGTAATACATAAGTGAATTAAAATGTCGCCAGGGTGACTGGAGGAGAGAGACACACTGCAGGCGATCCAGGAGCAGGAACACAGCCGGTAATGGACAGGAAACAGATCTGCAGGCAGCCAACCAGATCAGGAACGGCAGCAGGAAACAGCAGAAGGGACAGCCACCCCAACCGGATCAGGAACGGATGCTGGAACCAGGGAAGCTGGCAGACAGGAACTCAGGCGATAAAGACGAGCAGGAACAGAGTAACGGCCCAGGAAGCTCAGGAACCCAGTGCAGGTGCAGGCAACATAGAGACAACATGAAAGGGCAACCAAAGGGTGCCCAAGCTCAGTCTAAATAGGCAATACAGGGCGGGCTGAAGGCAGGCAGCCAATGGAGAGCCCCCTTCTGGTAATTGACAAAGAAAGGCAGCAATCACGGGCACCGTGATAATTACCTACTGTCAGTATACCACGTTTTTTGTGGTTACATTTTCTGTTGGTAATCCTGTGCCTCAGAGATGAGGCATAGAAGCCACAGTGATGGTTTAAAAATAAACAAAAGCAGTGCAGAACACAGTATACATCATAGACATCCTACATAGAATGCCCCCTTCGACATATTAACCGCCCCTTTGAAATTCGACTCATAGTACTTTATTTCACCATTTTAATTCAACAAATATTGTTCACATTCGACATTTTAACCCTCTCCGCTTTGAAATTTGACTTATAGTGATCCCATGAATTTCTTTCTATATTTATATTCATCATTGTTTCTTCTCCAATTTGCTTCAACATGCCTTCATTGTATTTGTATTACATGATTAACCCTATGAGTACCAGAGAGGTAGCAACACATTGCAATGTTGCTACCCCTCTGATACTCACAGGGTTAATAGGCAAGTTATGAGGCTGCATATCTTGCCTGTATATGGTAAAACATTTTATTTTATATTATATATTTTTATGTTTAATTGTATGTAAAAAAATAAAATAAAAAGTTCAGACCTCAAGGGGGGCATCAAGACCTCTCCTGACACCCCCCCCCCCAGCATTGATCAGTAGGATAGGTGATCAATGCAAGTGAAAATTGCCAGCATTTCACTAAAGCCCATATTTGTAACAACTTTAATGCAATGTTATCTAGACTGGAGATGGATGCTGTATGTAGCTCCTATATTTGTTATGACATCATGTGATCATTTTCCTCTAATCCTGTTGGTTAAAATAATAAAATTCTTTTTGAAAAGCTTGGATTGAAAAAGATGTTTCTCATGGCCTGCAAAACAGCAGTATTCACCGTAACAACAATCATTCACTCACATTTAACCCTTAAAGGACTAGCTGGATGTGCAACACAATGGGGATTATGCACTATGGTGTGATAAAAAGGTGATAAAATGGAGATGACTTCACCAGTGAAATCTCTTCTACAGTTCCTATATTATGCTATAGAGCTATTCCACTAAGGTCTCCAAAGCTGGAGAAATCTCCACTTTATGACCACTTTATCATGCCTTAGTGCATCTCCTCCTACAAATATCTTTACTGTCCAAACCCTAATAGCCTCATAGAAATGCACAGACTTCTTTCCAGTCTGCCTATCCCAAATGTCTCAGACTTGAACCTTGATCTCTTAAATAAACATACAGAAATAGAGGAAGTTGAGAAAAAAAATAAAAACAAAATAGAAAAGCTAGGGTACTTTCATATTTTTCCTCCTCTTAACACCATAACAACACTTCTAGGAGACCAAAGATAAATATTACGGTTGTAGCACTATCATGTGATTTATTATGACTTTTTTTTTTTTCAAAATCGGCATTACTGCTTGATTTAATCATTTAAAATATGTAAGTTAAAGGACATATTTTTCTATAAAGGTTTATGCATAGGCAAATGAATGACATTTCAGTGCAAATAAAACATTTGTGTAAAACAATGTGGAAATACTACCTATTTGTTTCTATACTGTCATGTTGAACTGTGATGAATCAGTTTACATAATCTGCATATTGTACAGATCTGCTGAATAAGTTGGGTATAAAAAAAATAAATAATATTATTATTCAAAATATGATTCTCAGTTTGAGTTTGTGTTGTTTTTATATGGTAATAAATTTAAGTAATGGTCTGGTGTAAAACCAATGAACGAAAATTGTATCTGTTGTCATTAAAAACTATTTTTGCTGTCTTATTGCAAGTAACTAATTTATATGAAGCAATTAAAGGTTCTGATAGAACAAATAGTATGTATGTGTGTTGTATTGTGACTGACTTAAGCAGAATGAAGAATGACTCTATATGCTTTCTGACTAATTGGATTAATGCCCACTTCACTAGTGTAACCACAGGGTTCAGTAATGGAATAGTAGCTGGGTAAAATGCCAGCTTTGCAGTCAAATGAGCTGTTATCCAAAGTGAATTTCAACTGGGAAAGGTTAGCTCAGCAAGTCATCTGGGAATAGAATGTTAACAGTACATGTAAGTTTCACATTTTGATACTTTCATGCTTGTGGTTCTATAAAAGGTCATGTTATTTTATGTGCAACATTTTTCTAAGAATAATCTTAGTTTTGTAGAAAATGAGAAGAAATCTTCTACATAGTGAAAAAAACTAACATGACTCATGTAGCACAACACTATTTTGACAGGAGAAAAAAACTGAAGGGACTCAAAAACAATTGAAACTACAGTAAGTCTCATTCACAGCTTCCAGCATCAGGCATTTTAACAAAGTTTGTTAACTGTTTGAATGCAAAAGAGGTCCCAGTGCATTTTTGTATTGTTAGTGCATTAGAAGACTCTGATTAAAGTCTGTCAGCCTAGCATAAATTCAAATAATTAAACAAATGAAAAAAATGCCTATAAAAACCCACTCACCAACTTTTATTGTTGGAGTCACAGTGTGGTATTTTATGTTTCGTTTCTGTGCTGAGCCAATATTCCCAATATTTGTATATGTACATTATTTGTTTGACTAAACTGTTAATTATTTGGCATGGATCTTTATGCCCTTTATTCTCTGTTAAAAGGTAAAACTTATTATTAAAGGTGCAATAAACCTTTATTATGAAGAAAATCGTACATTGTAGTATATTTCAGCTGCTGGGAGATTTATCTCAAAGTTAATACAGTTCAAGAGGTTATAGCTTTTGATTAATGCATTTGCCAATAGTGGGGGTTCATATATTTTTTTCTGTATAAAAGAACCCTCCTTTTCACCAATATTATTAATATTCTCATTCAAATGAACAGAAACTGGGAAATCCAAAGCAGAATCTCACTCAAAAAAAAGGCTCCAAAATGTAGAGTTTTCCCCTTGATTGTGGCTGGTGTCTTGGCAGACATCATGCCTTATAATCCCTGAGTGTGAGTGAAATCTCCACAATGTAATGGCACTCAAGGAGCTAAATCACATTGATGCATTTTGTATCCCTTTGATGCCTGGGTCTGGCCTCATCTTTGGAAGTCTCTGAGATTTCATACTGGGAGATGAACCCTAAGATAAGGTTTCAGACTGGGTGATCCCCATCAAACCATGGGTGTTAGAGTACCTTATTTAACAGGGGATTGTCTCCTCTTTGAAATAAGGGCACACAGGGTACCTATGATATCATTTTGATCACCTGGCAAGATAGTTAAAAAAAAAAACACATTTTGAGGGTGCTCTAGAAGAGCCCATATTCCCCTGTTTTGCTTAATAGGGTACAAAAGTACCATTATTTGAAAGAAAGAATTCCCTTAACTCAAACAAGGGTATCTTGAGGGTACTAACATGGGGTGAGCATTTGTGAACTTATGGTATATACCTGATAAAGCCCTATATGAGCGGTTGACACTTTCCCCCGCTCAGAAAGTGTAGCTGGGGTCAAAGCTGGAGAGTAAGGCTTGAGAGCGTAGACAGTCAACTGGATCACCCTTGCTACATCCAGAGCTATAAGGTGCTGGCTGGACCAAGGTAATACACTATCAATCCCCTGATTAGGAAGAAGGGAAGAGAGTCAGAGGCAAGACTAGGCATAGTGGCAAGAGGTAAATTGTCCAGGCCTTCCAGTGAGAGATCAGAGAAAGTAATAGTAGGTGTAAGATTGGGGTGAACCACTAGAGTCAGGACTAGAGAAGAGATGGTAGGCGAATGCGGAGAGGGTAGGTGAATGCAGAGAGAAGAGAAGAGGTGAATGACCTTGGCGAATGAAAGTGGAGACCCAGGAGAAGGAGAGTGAAAGCAAAGGTGTGGGATTGTGGTGAACCACTAGAGAGAGGACAGCAGCCAAGAGTAGGATAAGGAGAAGGCAAAATATAGAAAGGAAGAGGCGAACGATCTAGGTGGACCTGAGAGAAGACTAGAATAAGGTTAGGTGAAGTGCAGAGTTAACTGCTAGAGGTCAGACTAATAGGGAGCAAGGTATGGATAAAAAAAGAAGGAGGGGGAAAGCAGGACAGAGAGAAGGGAAGGAGGTGAACTGCAGAAGGGTAAGGGAACAGTAACACACCAGGCACAGTCTTGTCAGTGAGATGAAGAGACAAGGTTGTTAAAACCAAGAGGTCAAAGCCAGATATTTTCAGATAAGATGCGAAGTTGGAAATCAGGAGGGAAGCTGAGGTTCAAGCCGGGTAATACAGGGGAGATGCCAAGTCAGTAGACGGGAGAGGTCGTCAGGAGATTCAAACTGATGATCGTAGATGAAGGAACAAACAAACTGAGTCAGGAAACTAATGCATGGAAAGGGAGTCAAAGTCAGCCAGCCAGCCAATAGGAAGCAGGGGGTGGAAAAGAGGCTTAATAGCTGAAGCAAATAGAAATGGACTGTGACAGCTGTATAGTTATGCATTGCTAGCACCCTCTACTGTATGATAGCCTCAATGACATTCTTTTTTCAAAGGAGGGCAGCTAGTTACAGGATACACTACAAAATATATTTTCAAATATTTTATTAATTTTGAAAAGAAATTTGAAATAAATACAGATACATCCTTTGCCACCTTCTGGAAAAGTTTATGTTAAAATGGGTAAAATGCAAGCGACTAGGGATGGAAGAATAGTCCTGTTTTATTCCCATTGGAATAAAAAAAAAAAGATTTTCCACTTTTTCTGTGTCTGGGGGAATTCCCACCTAAAGAGAAGTTCTTAAATGTTCTGCTGTTTCGCTGACACCACGGATTTTCCTGCAAAAATGTTTCAATTTTCTGTTGCAGTTTTCTATGTTTTTAATGATAGCAAAACCCAGAACCTCCCACCATGAAGTATGTTGTAGAGTAGCAGAGAAAGAGAATGGAAGCAGACACGGGCAGACAAAAAAATAAATAAATAAATAGAAAGTTTTCAGTGCTGCCAAGCACAATAATCAGTCTATGGAATTGGAGTAACTGCTGATGCTGCTGGTGGAATCCAGCAGCAACAGCAGTAAAGGGAGCACACTATACTTTGCCCACATGATCCACAGTCTCTCAGTTGCATTCCTAGGGATCTGGGGAAGTATAATTAAGAAGGGGGAAACTGGATAGCTGTATGAGCAGCACCAGCCATCTGCCTGCTATTTTTGTCAGTGTACCACCTTCTATCACAGTCTCCCTTAGAGGCCTAAGTTAACCTGTGCTCCCTTCCTCTGTGGTGTGTTGGCCTGCATGATTGTGATTACTTCTGCATGGCTTACGTCATGAAACAGGCACTGGCATGGAAGCCTGTTTATGGGCCTATTCTGTTTTGCCTAAGTGGGTCCCGACTTCTTCTGCTCCTTTATTAACCTCCTTGGGTCTAGGAGTCATGGCCCTTACGTGGTGTTTCTGCTAGTTATTTTGCTCTCCGTTGTGACCTATGCCTATGTGAGAATCCGCTACGTGGATGACCCCGGCTTGTCTACCCACAATAGTTCTGACCTGTGGCTCTGGCTGACAAACTTGCTCCGTGTATGACCCCGGCTTGTCTGTCTACCCACATTGGTTCTGAACTGTGGCTCTGGCTGGCTGACTCGCTCCTTGTAGTCCCCGGTTTGTCTGACCTCTGGCTCTGGTACTAACTCACTCAGTGTAGTCACCGGCTTTTCTGACCTGTGGCTCTGGCTGCCTGCTCGCTCTGTGCACTCCTAGCTTGCCTGACCTGTAGTCTCCATGTTCCGTGGCTCTGGTCTGCTCTCGCTCCCTGTTGCCCCCGGCCGCTTCTTACTGGCGTTCCACCCGAGCCTCTTTCCTAGTCTCGGTAGCTCGCAGTAGTGCAGTGCAGTGCACAGCACAGTGTGCAGCTCTGGAAGAGGAGCCTGGGTCCAATCATCCTGTGTCTGGGGTTGTGTTGGCTAATACCTTATTGTTGTATATTTCAAATAAAGATTGTTATATTTTCTTTGTGTCTGTGCTTCTTTGCCTGATTACCGTGACACCTTCTGAACTGATGGAAAGTGTGATAGCAGGGTACACTCTAACACTGAAACAGTAGATGAGGCTGAAAAAAGGCATGCGTCCATCAAGTTCAGTCCATTCCATATCACCCCTGTTGATCCAGAGGAAGGCAAAAAAAATCACATTGAAGCCATTTCCATTGAAGCCTCAAGTGGGTAAAAAGAAAATTCTTCCTGACTTGAAATGGTAGTCTGATATTTCCCTGGATCAACATCCTATCTCCTATTAAGTCAAATGTCATAATTCTGAAATATTTTTTTGTGCTAGATAGGTATGCATTACTTTTTCGAAAGTAGTTACTATCTGCAAGCACAACAGCTGGATGGGTAAAGAATTCTATAACCTTACTGTCCTTACCATAAAAAAATCTCTGACTTTGTTTTAGTCAAAAGTGCCTTTCCTCTAGTCTTAATGGATGACCTATTGTTCTTTGCTCAGCTCTTTTGAGAGCTATTTGTATTGGCAACAAATGGCTTCTCCATTTTGGCTTTATTTTTGTTAACTCATGACATGGTTTAACCCTTTGAGTGCCAGAGGGGTACGTAACGCATTGCAAAACAATACGTTGTGTAGCCCTCTGGCACTCAAAGGGTTAATATATCATGTGTTCATTTGAGGCTGTATTTACCTAATTTTTAGACCTGATAAGGAACAGATGATTGTTATTATGTCCTTATATGTAAAACCATAGAATTCAAAGAGGGTGTACTTTCTTTTTCACACTACTGTACATGATGGAGGAAATTCTGTGATTTTGTCTGTTTGCCCATAGCCTGCTATTGTTACTTCCTTTGTAAATACTGAAGAAAATAATAGATTTTAGGTATAAGCCATAGCCTTTATCAATTCAACCATCTTAGCCTTATGTAGACCAATATCTACCTTAACACCTTAAGGACCCATGATGGTGCAGGACCGTCATGGGTTGCAATCCCGTTAAGGACCCATGACGGTCCTGCACCGCCATGGGTTAAACTCTCCCATCGCGGCCGCACGGAGCGATGGGAGAGCGCGGGCTGCTTGTTACTAAGTGTCCCGGTACTGGGACACTTAGTAACAACCAGTAGAAACATTGTTGCAACATGCGATTCGCTTGATGAGCGAATCACATGTTGCAAACGCTGATTGACAGGGACAGTATTTGTAAATACTGTCCCTGTCATATATCTCTGCCTCCCTCCATCTTGCACACTGCTGAGGTGGAGAGAGACAGAAAGAGATTGTGTCAGATCATTTTGCAGCGTTCCTGAGTGAAAACCTGTAAAAAAAAAAAAAAAATTAACCCTTTGATCACTGATTTGCAGTGATCAATAAGCTCCCCCCCATCTGATCACTTTTAGAGTGATCAATATACTGCAGATCAGTGTTTGCTGATCTGTGGGACACCCCCATTCCCCTTGTATTCTCTGATTTTTTTTTAAATTTTTTTTTTAATTTTTTTTAATTTTTGTTTTAAATAAAAATTGATTTAAAGCTATAGTTTAGATAGTTTAGGTAGGTAGGTGGGTAGGTTTAGTGTAGACGTGTGTTAGGGAAAGGTTTAGGGTTAGATTTAGGTTTAGGGAAAAAAAAAAATATATAGTTTAGATAGGTAGTTCACTTGGGTTAGGTAGGTTCAGAATATACGTGGGTTAGGGTAAGGTTTAGGGTTAGATTTAGGTTTAGGGGTAGCGTAGGGAAAAAAAATTAAAAAATCCAAAAAAAAGTTTATTTTATTTAAAAAATTATTCTATATTATAAGTTAGTTTAGATAGGTAGTTGCGTTGGGTAGGTTCAGGGACTACGTGTGTTAGGGTAAGGCTTAGGGATAGATTTTAGTTTAGGAGTAGTGAAGGGAAAAAAAAAAAAATATTAAAAACTTTATTCTATATTATAAGCTACTTTAGATAGGTAGTTGGGTTGGGAAGGTTCAGGGACTACGTGTGTTAGGGTAAGGCTTAGGGATAGATTTAAGTTTAGGTATAGTTAGTTATAGAAGTTAGTCATTTATTTAGTTTAGAGTAGGTGTATAAGATGCAGAGGAGATATACGTTAGAAGAGGCATATTCCTATTTGGCGTCTGACTCTGAAGCCACAGACACTGCGTCAGACTTTGACGTCACTCAGTTTTCTGAGAGCGAGAGCTCTAGTAGTGATGATGCAGGGCCTTCTGTGAAAAAAAGACGCATTGCCCCAAGAGCTGCCCCAACAACTGCCCCAACAACTGCACCAAGAGCTGCCCCAGCAACTGCACCAAGAGCTGCCCTAAGAAAAGCCCCAAGAGCTGCCCTAAGTAATGCCCCAAGACCTGCCACAAGTACTGCCCGAAGACCTGCCACAAGTACTGCTACTCCTGCTGATGAATGGGTATCACCAGCCAATTTATGCCCACAAATTCCTGAAATCACAGGCAACCCAGGAATTCAAGTGGATGTGGCAGGGTTTACCCATGTTCAGTTTTCTGATTTATTTTTGGGGGAAGAAATTTTGGGGGAAATCGTGTCTCAAACAAATTTATACGCAGACCAATATATTGCCGCCAACCCATCAGCATTCATTTCCAAGCAAGAAATATGGCATCCCACAGACCTTTTAGAATTTAAGAAATTCTGGGCCCTTACAATGACAATGGGAATAGTTAAAAAACCAAGTATTAGATCATACTGGAGTAAAAACCCCATATATGATACCCCTATATTTGCCAAAACAATGACCAGGACTAGATACGAAATGATTTTGCGCTTTATGCACTTTAGTGATAATACCCTGTGCCTCCCAAAAGAACACCCCCAGTATGACAGACTGTTCAAAATTCGGCCCCTAATAAACCATTTACAGAAAACATTTGCCCAAGTGTATATTCCCCAAAAAGAAATTAGTGTAGATGAATCCCTAATGAAATACAAAGGCAGGTTAGGGTTCAAGCAGTACATCCCCTAAAAGCGTTCCAAATTTGGTGTAAAATTTTATAAATTGTGTGAAAGTGCCACAGGCTACACCCAGGCTTTTAGAATTTATGAGGGCAAGGACAGCCAACTTGATCCTCCTGGGTGCCCCGAATTTCTGGGAATAAATGGGAAGATAGTTTGGGATCTGATTTACCCCTTGTTAGATAAAGGATATCATTTATATGTTGACAATTATTACACCAGCCCCCTTTTATTTAAGTCACTTTTTTATTTTGACACACGTGGCCTGTGGCACTGTCATGTGCAATTGCAGGGAGATGCCCAAAGAACTGGTAGAAAAAAAACTTAAAACCAGGATGTCCTCAGCTTTATGCCAACAAGAGCTGCTGGCAGTTAAGTTCAAGGACAGAAAAGATGTCTACATGCTGTCCACCATACATGAGGACAAAACTGTGGCAGTCTCTGTTCGTGGCAGGAGGGGTGTACTAAGAAAGCCAGTCTGCATCAAAGACTACAACAAGCACATGGGAGGAGTTGATCTGTGTGATCAACTCATGCAGCCGTACCTCACCATGTGAAAGTGTAGGGCATGGTACAAAAAGGTTGCTATTTACATGATGCAGACTGCAGCATACAATTCTTTTTTGATTTTCAAATTGGCAAACCCCACCCTAAAACTTACTTTTCTGCAGTATCAGCTCCATCTTATCTCCCAATTTTTATTTCAAGGGGCAACAGAAATAATTCCCCCAAAACCTGGGGTAGTACATTTTATTTATAAAATCCCCCCAACCCCCCAAAAGAAAAATCCACAAAAGCACTGCAGGGTTTGCTACAGCAAGGGAATATGGAGAGAAACCTCCACTTACTGTGCTGACTGCCCTTCCAAACCTGGCCTCTGCATGGGTGACTGCTTCAAGCAATACCATGAAGGCATAATGCAGTAGTGCTGTGAAGTTTATTTTATTATTTGGCCACCTTTCCCCCCTGAAATATCCTCTTTTTTTTTTTTTACAAAACACATCCCTCCTTATAAGTTTTTTCCATCTCTGATAATGGAAACACACATGTTCCCTACTGGGTCCAGTAGTTCCCCCAAACCCTGACAAAGCTATGCATATGGGGCATTGCCGTACTCAGACGATGTAACTCACCACTAATGTAAAGCACTTAAAAAATCTGCAAATATCATCTGATTGAAATCCAGAGCAACACTAAAATATAAGTGTGAAAAAATGGTGTTTCTCTGCGTTACTGCAGGTTTTGGGAGGGATTGCTGATACAGTGGCAGCGAAAAAATTGAAAAAGTGAAAATAGAATGAAAGCCAGGGTTGTCTACTCTTCTACAACATATACTTTTGGGGGTAAAATTCATTGCAGTATTGCCAAACAGTCCGAAATGAGACAAGGCACCAGCTGTAAAAATGGCATGTCTGTAAAAGGAAACTCACATGTTCCAACTGGGCCCAGTATCTCCCCCAAACCCTGACAAACCGTTGCATATGGGGCATTGCTGTACTCAGAAGAAGGAGCCGAACAGTAATCAATGCAGTTTATAAAATCTTCACCTATTCTGTAATTGAAATTCACATCAACATTGAAGTCTACATGTGAAAAATGCTGTTTTTTGTTTTTTTACTTACGTCAAGTTTTCACAGGATTAGTTGTAAAATGGCTGCTTACAAAATTTGAAAACAAACCTAAAACGAAAGCCTGGGGTGTCTACTTTCCAAAAATATACACTTTTGGGGGAAAATCTTAAAAAAGAGTACTGTTACACAGGATAAATGAGAAATGGCACCAGTAACACAAGCTGTGAAAATTCAAAGTGTGAAACTGGAAACGCGCATGTTCCAATTTGGGCCCCGTAGCTCCCCCAAACCTTGAGAAACCTATGAATATGGGGTATTGCTGTACTCAGAAGAAGGAGCTGAACACTAAACAATGCATTCTTAAAAATCTTCACCTATCCTGTGCTTGAAATTCACACCAACATTGAAACCTAAGTGTGAAAAATGCTGAATTTTTTACTTACATCAAGATTTACGAAGGATTCGTGGTAAAATGGCTGCGTAAAAAATTTGAAAACTTACATAAAATGAAAGCCTGGGGTGTCTACTTTCCAAAAATATACACTTTTGGGGGGAAATCTTAGAGTGGAGCACTGTTACACAGCCCCAAATGAGACATGGCACCAGTGATGCAAGCTGTGAAAATTCAAAGTGTGAAACTGGAAACGCGCATATTCCAATTTGGGTCCCGTAGCTCCCCCAAACCTTGAGAAACCTATGAATATGGGGTATTGCCGTACTCAAAAAAAGTTGAAAAAGTTGAACACTAAATGGATATTTTTAAATTTTCAACTATCCCGTGCTTGATATCAACAGTAATATTGAAATGTAAGTGTGAAAGCTGCAAAAAAAGAACATTTTTCCACAATCTTGAATTTTTTTTCTGGAAAAATAGTGGCATAAAAAACTTCAAAATTCTCCTGATTATTTACCTTATGTTGTCTAGTTTTCAGAAACATATACCTTTGTGGGACATTTTTGGTTCTGGCACCATCAACTAAGCTATGATGCTCACATGCCAATTGTTGAGAAATTACAAGTTGGAAATAATGGCATCCGTCTTGTAATATTTACCTTGTAAATGTGAGGAAGGGATTGAAATACTAGGTATATGGGGTACTCTTATATTCAGGAGAAGCAAATGAATATATTTAGGGGTATTTTTTGTCATTAACTAATAGTATGCAAATCCTGACAGACAAATGTAAGCAAAATGTTGTTTTTTTATTTTTTTTTCCTCTTTTTTTCTATTTTAATCAAATTAAACAATGAGGTGTTCATATAATTGTGGTATCAAAAGAAAGCCCTACTTGTGCTTAAAAAAACAATATATAATTTGTGTGGGTGTACAAAAGAAATTAAAGAGAAAATATGGTTGAACAAAGACATGGTCAAAAAAGTCAAAATTGCTCCGGTCCTTAAGGGAAAACGACATCAGATGTTCCCGGTCCTTAAGGGGTTAATCTTTTTGTTATTTATCTACTTGTAAA
Source organism: Rhinophrynus dorsalis (assembly GCA_037306005.1). Lineage (NCBI taxonomy): Eukaryota > Metazoa > Chordata > Amphibia > Anura > Rhinophrynidae > Rhinophrynus > Rhinophrynus dorsalis. Next base: position 91,159,991 of record CM074723.1, on the reverse strand, counting down.
ATTGTTTAGGATTTTTCTTGCTCTGTATTGCAACAATTCTCTCATTTTCAGTGTTATGTAGCCTAATTGCTTATTTGCAGATTTTATTAAATTATTTATATTTTTTTTAAATGATGCATCTAACCCTTTTGATTTAAACACTTTAAAAGACTGCTTCTTATTTCCATGAAGAACTCTTTATTAAGCAACAATGGTCTTAATTTGCTCCTTTGGTACTTACTCACCAGTGGTATATATTGAGCGTATATTTATCTAAGAGCATTTTGAACAGAGTCCATATTTTTTGTGCATTTTTATCTCGGAAGATTACATCCCATTGAATGTCCTTTAACCCTTTGAGTGCCAGAGGGGTACAGAACGCAATGCTTTGCAATGCGTTCTGTACCCCTCTGGCATTCAAAGGGTTAATGCTGCTTTTAGCATTGAAAAAATAACCTTTCTAATATTAATATGTCTTTTCTAGTTGTTTCCTCTACTGTTTGGGATGTGTAAATGTCATTAACCATAATTAAAGGGATAGTAATGTTTAAATTTAAGTTTATTTAATATTGTAGGCATTAAAAAAAGTACAACGATGTAAGTCTTATCTCTCAAATCTTTATGGTTTGAGAGTTATAACTTGCTAAAGTTCCCCCCTCCAGGCTGTTTCAGACAAGTCTGCCATTTAGTGGACAGCATGAGATTCTGGTCCCGGGACCAACTGGTGGCTCTTCAGACAAAATATCGCTATATAGAAACAAATACTTCATTGGAATGATCTACAAAGTGTGCTTGCAAAACAGGCACACTTTGTAGACAGTTTCAATTAAGTATTGTGCAACCTTTTAACTAATTCACTATGTCGCTATGATCAAAATGGTGACATGACAATCTCGCACTGCATGACAGAGTGAGATTGTCATGTCACCTACTAAATGGTCGCATACATGATGGCACAGAAGTAAAGACAGAAGGTGCTGATGCTAATAAATAGATAAAATACTGAATGATCCTATTATACTATCATCCCTGTGCCACAAAAGAATTTTAACAGCTGGAGCACTTCTGTGTGCTGCATAGATAATACTGTTCCTTTCATCATGCTCCTTATTATGTATGCAGCACACGGAGACACTCAAGCTGGGGTGAATGAGCACAGGTTTGCAATCAATCCCACTTGTGCTTCTACTGGCGCTTCATTCAGCATTTGCCGGCCAATAGATAATGTGAGTATAACTAATAAACCTTTAACTCCTTGCCCATTATTCTAATAATGTATAAGAGTGTGACGCTCTCTGTTCATTACTACTTTGGCACAGCCTTCTTTGCTGGGCTCTTAGCAACCTTAGGCTTCAAATTTTTTTAGAGGCCTCTTGGGTACCTTCTTGGGTATTACATCCTTAGGCTTCTTCTGACTCGCTCCCAATTTTCGCTCCCTGATCCACAGACCAGTGCATGACAGGTATATAGCCTCATAGTACAGAGAGATCAGGGCCATACCTAGGTGTCTGAAAAGAATCCATCACAGAAGTAATTGTGGATCAGGGAGCGGAATAGGAAAGTCAGAAGGAGCCTAAGGCTGTCATACCCAAGAGGCAGCACACGCGTGTTTGAGTAAGAGCTTCTCTGTGCCCAGTGAGTAACAGTTGGACTCTCCTTTTAACCATACTGCTGGTTTCATGCTCAGTCACACCAAAAAATGGTAGTCCTGTTTAAATGCCATATTCTTTCAGGTGCACGTTTCCTCGCATAAAACTGTCCCTTCACTTGCACAATAGCTGCATCTCTCTCCGCTCTGGACTACCTCTCTCTATCTGTGGGGAGCACTCAGAGAAGGGGAGAGAGAGAGTCCAGAAGATGTTCTTCTGTGTTTGCGACCATTACGTAGGCGACATGATAATCTTGCGTCATGCAGCGCGAGATTGTCATGTTGCAATTTTGATCATGATGACATGGTAAATTAGTTAAAAGGTAGCATGCGAAAACTCTTTCGCGTGCGACCTTTCAAAAGTGAACCCTGAAATCACAGGTGTGGGAATATTTTTCCTTTGTGGCAATCACATTAAAATCATCAATTACTTCACTGTGCACTGTGTGAAAAGGTAATAAAAAGGGGAAAGGAAGGGACAAAATTTAGCCCATCTACCCTCATAAAGCACATGTAACATGTAACATAAACTCCACATGTTAAGAATGTGAAAGCCAAACCCAAAAAAGTAAATTGTGTCCTGCTGTCATGGAGCTTCTTGTCCTTGTCCCTCTTCAAGCACAGTAAGAACAGGGGCAAAAGTCCCCGAGAAAGACAAAAGAAACAATTTTATGATGAGCATACCAGCTGTGTCATCATTGTCTTCTGGAAAATGTACCCATTGTTCCCAGCCCAGCACTTTCAGGGTAATCTTCCTTCTCGAGTGTGCCACCTTTGCCTCCATTACTGCCTCTACCAGCTGATAGTAAGTCTATAGATGTGAGGATCTGGCAGTATGGCTCCACCCCCTGCACATTGTATGGTGCAGTCATTTTTGGAAGGTTTCACTTTCAGTAAGTGCTAATAAATCAATCAATCAATAAATAAATAAAATAACAATACGGTTATACTGGATGTGGCAGATGTGTATGGTAGTAGTGTTATTAATGTATATATCACATCTTGATTCGTAGGAATGAATGCTAGATAAAATATTTGCATTATCATGTTTGAATACAATTTAATGTTGCATTATTATTATCAGATTATTATCAAACATTAATCAGTGATCTTAGCAGTGGTCCCAAATGTGGTAGATAGTTGCAACCTTTCAAATCCCTCCCCTTCCTCATCCTAAGTGTGTTTGTTAATAGTACATGTTTCATAGGTTACCTTGTCCTGTTTGGTTTTGTACACCTGTTTTGTTAATTTTTAGAAACGTAAGTCTCTCGCTATACTGTACTGTCATTAACAATATAACCATATTCACTGAAAATCCATTCAGACTTCACACTTTCTTGTGGATAACTCAGGGTTTTCATGACAGTATGGGTCAGTGCAGGTCATACATACTGCTTTTTGTGCCAGTGTCAATGTCAATGGCAGACAAGTCCCAGAATAAAGAAGTAAGGGAGCTACTATTAAGACAGCATTGCACAGATAAGCAAATGCTAGAAGTTGACACTAGAGAAGGGAGCTAGGGAGTGTGGACAATTGCTGTGGCTTTGGCTAAACTAAAGTTGACAGCTGCAAGGCTTGATAGCATCCAACAGAAGAGCTGGATGTATGCTCAGGATGGCCAGACAGAAAGTGCATATCTAGCGAGTGAAAAACCTACAGACTACTTCACTATAGTTAGGTAATCAATGTAGGGTAGAAGGCATCCACAGTGGGGCTAATAAGGATATATAATACCTTTATAGGGGTATAAAATACTCTCTGAAAGATATGCTTGAAGCCGACACATTAGGAACCAGGTGAGTACAGAAGAAAATAAGCAATAGGATGAACTGGTTGCTAGATAACAAGTTGGATGTGCGGGCTGCAGACGGTAAGTTACAAGGCTCTTAGACGTCTGTACCAGGAACAGTTCCCTACTTCTAGGAAATGCACCTGTAGGGAAATCTGTAGGAATGAGCAAGTTGAGGCTAGATAGGCAATTCAAAATGGTGGCTGGAACAAGGATACAATATACAGAGTGGAAAAGAATAGTCAAATATAAGTTGAAGTCAGCAATGGAGAATACAAACAGCAGGCAAGTTAGGTGGTCTAATCCACATAATAGTCTGCAATGGTTGATCAGTATAACAGCAGGCAAATTGGGTGGTTTAATCCAGACAGTTGTCAGCAATAATTGATCAGTATAACAGCAGGTGAATTGTGTGGTCTAATCCTGGTAGTAATTGGCAACAGCTGTCCAGTATAACAGCATAGTAGGGCAAGGTAAGAATAGCAAACTAAATCAGGAACAAGACAAGAATGCTTAAATTGAGCTTATTGAAAAGAAGGAAAGGGAGGTACTTAAAGGATCATGAGGCAGTAAATATGTAAGTGGAAGAATCTCCCTAATTCCTGCTCCTACATGACTAACCAGCAAGGTGGTCTCCTCAGAAGTTTTCTGCAGCTCAAATAGGTCATAAATTAGTCGTCATTGACCATGGGACAAAGATGCAAAACAAACAAAAAGAAACAGGGGCAACAATAGTGACTATCACTCAATGATAATAATAGCACAAAAATGGTATATATAGCACTCACATTTAGACGTAGCTGCTAAACAGGTGTACACCTCAAAGCAGAGATTCAGGCTTGCAAAGAAAATGAACCCATCTCTCTTCAGGCTCTGCGACACCCCACCCCAAGTCTTCACCCACGATATGCAGGAAAAAAAGCTGTATACGCTGATTCACATATAAAAAATATTTATTCATAAAACACACTTAAAATATGGCCCTTGCAAAACATTTCACAGCTAAGTGCTGCTTTATCAAGCATCTGGCCATTTGGATGCCGGTGACATACTGACCTCGTCATTGTCACATAAGAAATGCGACATGACTGTTGAGATTCAGTGGTTGCCTTTTGAATAGGATACCTTGTGTTTTTACTCATATTTTTTTTGTGCAATAGTTTTTTATTAAAGACAAATGCAGTAATACAAAAACAGAGTACACAGATATAGTTGCAGAAGTGTGCAGTAGTGTAACAATACAAAATGAAGTGAAGAGGTAAATACGATCACAGTAATCCATCCATAAACATCAGTACACATGGGTGTCTAAGCTCAAAGAAGTTGCCGCATCCATCTCTGTTTAATAATTAGTTAGTGGGGGGGAGCTCAGAGAAGAGGGGGAGTGAGAGGGAGAGAGAAAAGAGCAGGAAAGGATAAAGGATAGGACAGGAGAACAAATAGCAGTAAAGTCTAGAGAAGGGAAAAGTAGACTTTCAACAAAAATGAGGTAGAAGGTGTATCAAGGCAAAGACGAAGTCATGTTTATTGAGTGTCCAAACCTTGTTAGAGCCACAAGAGCTTAGCTAACAGTAAAAGGTCACTGATGTTTTTACTCCTATTTACTACTATTAATAAATATTGTCTTCATATTCAGTTATGGATTCTCTTCACAGATTATATATTCATACTATGGGATAGGGATATCACTGTTTGGTCAGTTCATTTCTTCTATTAAAAGTAATGACAAGAAAATTGCATTTACACATGTTCTGGGAGGAACAAATATGGAATCTCTGAATTAATGCATTGAGTTGAAAAATGTCGAACTACAGAGAATGAAGTGACTTCATAAAGATAGTTCCACTGAAAATTTTCCATGGAAATAGTTTGCCCTTTGCTCATACTGTTGGTTCTTGAAGCTTTCTTGAAATAACTGGTCAGATGAAGACTCGTGTTCTATACCAGTGATTGTTGAATAGATGATATGAGACAAATATTTTAGTTCAGGCATTTCCAAATGCTAAGAATATTGCTGGAACCTGCTTACTGAGGAAGAAACATAAAGAAAATGTATTGCATGAAGAAAGTAATTTATGACAATTGGTATATCTTACAAAGGGATCCTCAGTTGAAAGAAATGTGCCAAGAAAAACCTGTGATCAATTTCCTACGGTCCAGGAATTTCTGGGATTAAGACACATAAAAGGATTAATCTAATAGCCACTTGGACAGATGAGAGTGATTGTGGTAAGAATTACTTGACCTATGGTAACAGAATATCCATATTATATCATTAATTTGATGAATTGTTGCACATTTTTATACACTTTTCTGTCCATGTTATGTGATATTCTATAGAGATAAGAAAAAGGGCCAGATTTAATGGCAGCCAACAGCAAAAAAAAAAAAAGGTGACTACATTTTTTCAATCACTGCAAGTGATTTAAAGATCAGCGCTATGAAAAAATCCCGGCAAAAAAAACCCTACTGGGCGCTAAATTTAGATGTGTTTTGGGCCCATTGGAAATTAAGTTGCCATTTAATAGACTGTGTTAGCTGTTAAAGGGATAGTAATACTTAAAATGTAAAAAAAAATATGTTGTAGGGTTTATCCCCCTGAGTAAAACAAGAGTACTCCCACTGCTGAAAGGTGTTTCATTCAAAAGTTATTAATTTTCAAATTTGAATTTTTTAGGTGCAATATCACAGTGGCCTGAAATTGTACAGTGGCGCTGTTGCTACACGATCCTATGGACAGCTCTGGTCCCGGGGCCATAAATCTCCATAGGATGGTGTAGCAACAGTGCCACTGTACAATTTCAGGCCACTGTGATATTGCACCTAAAAAATTCAACTTTGAAAATTAATAACTTTTGAATGAAACACCTTTCAGCAGTGGGAGTACTCTTGTTTTACTCAGGGGGATAAACCCTACAACATATTTTTTTTTACATTTTAAGTATTACAATCCCTTTAAGATTCGATAAGGGACTCACTTTAGAGTATAAAATTTAAGACCCAGTTTTTCTTACTAAAGTCGCATCAGATCTTTAGTCAGCCGACACAGCTATTAAAAGCAAAAAAAATAAGTAAATAAATCTAAACTCCAGTGGATGGATTGATATGGGGCCCTAAACCCAACATCAATACATTCAAAGTTCCTAAAATGTTTTCAGTGTTAATAGAATTAACCCTATGAGTGCCAGTGGGGTATAATTTCCCCGTCGGCATTCATAGGTTTAACCCAACTAAGGTACAAATCAACATCCGATTACAAGTAACACCATTAATCCTGATGTCCGCCGCATGCTGGTCATCTTCTCTCCTTCTTTCTTCTCTTCTTTCTTGCATCTTCTCATCTGTCTTCTTATAGATGTCAAAGAAAAAAATATTAATATACATTTTTTAGAAAAATAGCGGACAATAATACATTGTTTAACCCCTTGAGTGCCAGAGGGGTACACAGGATCTCTCTGCGGCTCAAAGGGTTAAATGCTGTATTAGTTCCATAAATGCTATATGAGTTCCATAAAAATATGCTGCCATTATTTTAGTTCCAAATAAGCCAAGTTAAATTTAAGCCATTATAGTAGTCAAAGTTGCATAGTATAACATGTCTGAAAATTAATTCTTAAAAACATAGCTTAATAAACTGTCTCCTCCCCTCTGTGTGGCCCTAGAGGTGGTGGCAGTGGAGACACTGCTGTGTGCCACAGGCCCCCCCATCCAGTCCCTCACGGGCCGATGCCCGTTCCACACTAAGGGAATTTGTACAGACATCATACTCCCCACCCCTTCATCTGTTGCATGAAATTTGTGATTAATGAGTTATAACTTAGTTTTCATTATTCAGTACCTTGATCCTTTCTTCTCTCTTTTTTTTCTAGTAGGGGAATAGTGAGAATGATCTCTTAAAAAAGAGAATCAAAAAGGTTAATAAAATTTTAAGCCACTGGAACATTGGGCCTTAATGATAAGAATGAAAGTTTACTCTTTTTGCAGTGACTATTTTGTTTTATTATGGATCAGTATTTTTGCAAGTAGATAAGATTTAATGGATTATATACCCAATGTAAATTGTGGTGTTTGTGCTATAATTAAAATTTGCAACTTCGTTTTGAGTATGTATAATTAATAAATTACTCCAATCCTAATTAACACCATTTGGGAAGTTTGTACCTTGAAACCCAGTTTTTTCAGTCTTGGACATGGGGTGCAGTATTCTTTAAATCGTGTCAAATGGAAGCGCTTCATACTATAATGTATGCCTTGACAGAGGCAGGAAACAGCTGTTGTTGTGTTTGTAGAGTGGGAATGCCAATCATCCCTTTGTCTGCCATGATACTGTAGGATATGTGTTTAATAAAGAAGTTATTTTTAATGGGTGAATGTTGGCTTCGTATTCACTTATATGGCTTATGTTTTATTTTCCACTGATGACCCTCTGTAGTTCATGCATAAACTCACATGTTCCCTGACGGTTACCAACCCCTTGTGATGCTGAATACTATATATAGTCTAGATATATGTAACAAAATCATGATTAGATTAATATCCACTCTTCCAACTTTACCAATCATTCATTAATTTGGTAGCATCTTTAATATATGAAAGAATAAGTTGAATTAAATGAGCCACAAATATTGGTAAATGGTAGGTAATGCAATCCACTGCAAATATTATAAGTTGTCCCTGTGGCCTCACAATAGATTAGGTAAATGATACAGGACTGGAATAACTGGCCTTTCAAGATATAAAAGCAAAAATCTCCTCATATATACCAGCTTATCACGGTGCCCGTGATCTTCCTCTGTCATTCTTTGCTGTGGTGCACTCCCATTGGCTGAGCTTGTTTGGTCCGCCCAGTATGGCCTATTTATACCCCACCTTTGGCACCTGTCAGGTGCCCTTTCGTGGTGTTCCTGAGCCAGTGTTGCTGTGTAGCTGTGTTCCAGTGTTCCTGCTTCCTGTGTACCGACTTGGCCCGTCTGACTACGCTCCTTAGTTCCTGCTCCGTGATTTGACCCGGCCTGGCTGAGGTTCCTGCTCCGTGACCTCACCCGGTTCATTGCTGACCCTACCTGTGTTCCTGCTGTGTGCTGTTCCAGTGTCGCCTGGGCGACATTCTGACTTCTGCTGTGCTTGTGGCAGGGCTCCTGTGTACTGGGCCTTTCCGTTTACTCTTGCTGAGCCTGCTGCCTCCATTACTCTGGGCCTCCGTTTACGCTTACAGAGCACTGTGCCTTCCGTTAACACTTGCAGAGCCATGCCTCCATTCACTGAGCCTCCGTTAACACTTGCAGAGCAGTTGTCTCCGTTCACTGAGCCTCCGTTAACACTTGCAGAGCCATTGCTTCCTCTACCCTGAGCCTTCCGCTACACTTGCTGAGCCTTGGGTCTCCGTACAGCTCCCGTGGGGGTGCCATTGGCTCTATCCAGCTAAGCACTTGCAGTGTAGTTGGTCTCTGTTACAGCACCCGTGGGGGTGCCATTGGCTCCATACAGCTAAGCTCTTGCAGTGTAATTGGTTTCCGTTACAACGCCCGTGGGGGCTATTGGCTCTATTATCCTCAGCTCTCGCTGTGTCCTTGGTCTCCGTTAAGTGCACCCGGGGGGGGGGTGCCATTGGCTCCATACAGCTAAGCTCTTGCAGTGTAATTGGTTTCCGTTACAACGCCCGTGGGGGCTATTGGCTCTATTATCCTCAGCTCTTGCAGTGCACTTGCTCTCCGTTCACGCACCGGTTGGGGTGCTAGTGGCTCTAGCTCATTAAGCTCTTGCAGAGTATTTTGGCCTCAGTTCCCTGCCTCAGCATAAGCAGTAGCCTCTGCCCTTATCACGGTGCCTGTGATTCGTGCTGCTCTGTGTCTGTCACTTGCTGAGTATTCGTGATTGGCTGTCTGTCATTAGCCCTCCTCACACAGCCTTTTTAAACCCAGGTTGAGCACTTCCAGGTTGCCCTTTCATGGTGTTTCTGACTCCACTCTGACTGACCTGTTTGTCAGATCTCTGGGCCTGTTTCCAGTGTTCCTGTATGCTACGTTCCGGTGTTCCAGTGTTCCTGTACGTTAATGTTCCGGTGCTCCAGCGTTCCAGTGTTCCTGTATGCTAACGTTCCGGTGTTCCAGTGTTCCAGCTTTCCTGTGTGCCTGTATTCCGGGGTTCCTGTGCTCCAGCACCGTGCGGGTTAACCTGTACGAGTTCCTGAGTCTCGCGCTCCAGCTGTCGCTTCTGCGACATTGTTCTCCTCACTATTGCATACACATTGTTGGTTCCAGCGTGCGGACGCTGGTTTACTCCACTAAACCTGGTTGCAATATACATTGTTGGTTCCAGTGTGCGGACGCTGGTTTACTCCACTAAACCTGGTTACAATATACATTGTTGGTTCCAGCGTGCAGACGCTGGTTTACTCCACTAAACTTGGTTGCAATATACATTGTAGGTTCCGGCGTGCGGACGCTAGTTTACTCCACTAAACCTGGTTGCAATATACATTGTTGGTTCCAGCGTGCGGACGCTGGTTTACTCCACTAAACCTGGTTGCTATATACATTGTAGGTTCCGGCGTGCAGACGCTGGTTTACTCCACTAAACCTGGTTGCAATATACATTGTGGTTCCAGCGTGCAGATGCTGGTTTACTCCACTAAACCTGGTTGCGATATACATTGTTGGTCCCAGCGTGCGGACGCTGGTTTACTCCACTAAACTGGTTGCGAGATACTTTGTTGGCCCCAGCGTGCGGACGCTGGTTTGCTCCATTAAACCTGGTTGCGAGATACATTGTTGGTCCCAGCGTGCGGACGCTGGTTTACTCCACTAAACTGGTTGCGAGATACTTTGTTGGCCCCAGCGTGCGGACGCTGGTTTGCTCCATTAAACCTGGTTGCGAGATACATTGTTGGTCCCAGCATGCGGACGCTGGTTTACTCCACTAAACTGGCTGCGAGATACTTTGTTGGCTCCAGCGGGTGGACGCTGGTTTGCTCCATTAAGCCTGGTTGCGAGATACATTGTTGGTCCCAGCGTGCGGACGCTGGTTTACTCCACTAGACTGGTTGTGAAAAACTTTTTTGGCTCCTGCGTGCGGACGCTGGTTTGCTCCACTAAAGCTGGTTGCGATATACATTGTTGGTCCCAGCGTGCGGACGCTGGTTAACTCCATTAAACCTGGTTGTGATATATATTGTTGGTTCCAGCGTACGGATGCTGGTTTGCTCCACTAAACTTGGTTGCGATATACATTGTTGGTTCCAGCGTACGGTCGCTGGTTTGCTCCATTAAACCTGGTGGCACTATTTACCATTAGTCCCAACGTGCGAACGTTGGTTTGCTCCTGAACATCCAGTACTGTGGTCAGTCGCTATCCACTTCCTTGCAGCTGTCTGATTATCCCTGGCTATAGACTTCTGCTGATTTAGACCTCTATACTTATGCTCTCTGCTGTCTTAGTCACCTGACAGCTGGTCTACTTGCTCAGGCTGCCCTGCCCGGTATTGGTGAGGCCGGCAGAACCTTAACGATACCATCCTGTAGGTTGCCTCACCCGGTATTGGCAGGGCCGGTAGAGCCTACTACAGTACTCCTTTGGGCTGCCCTGCCCGGTATTGGTAAGGCCGGTAGAACCTTGTAATTCACCATCTTTAAGGTTGCCTTACCCGGTATTGGCAGGGCCGGTAGAGCCTACATTCAGCATTCCATTGGGCTGCCTTGCCCGGTATTGGTAAGGCCGGTAGAACCGGTATACGTCATCTCACTGTTGCCTTACCCAGTATAGGCAAGGCCGGTAGAGCCTGTCATTAAAACTGTCACTTGGGTTGCCTTGCCCGGTATTTAGGCAAGGCCGGTAGAACCTATTGTATGTTCTATTACTGTTGTATTGTTATGTATGTTTACCCTACGGGGACTGCCTTTAACTTTTAATAAAGTTAAGTTATTTTACCAAACCTTAAGTCTGAGAGTCTTCAAAAACCGTGACAGTCCTGCTCTATTACTGGTGTTTTCTCATCTAGCACCACTTATCACTCCTTTACCATCTTATGGGCGTGTCAAATACACCACAACAGAGACTGATTGATTTCTATGTACTTTAACCATTGAGTTCCCTGTATGTTACTTATGCCTGTCCTGTGACAGTATATATTTAATTCTCTGTATACTGGGCCTGAGAGGGCATCTGTACTTTACTGTTCATTTCAGTTATTCTGTATTGCCTATAGAGGGCAGTCTTTCTTGTCTTTTAATAAAACTGTGTTTTATTCTAACCTGCTGGTCTGAGTGTCTTACAAAACCGTTACACAGCTTCAAAGACTCTTTTGATGACTCACTCTTACTGATGTTTAATTGAATAAGTTGGATTGCATGCCAATTTATTTTAGCACTCTCCACCTGGTAACAGACAGAAAGTACCATGTTATTAGTCCCCATAAACCATCAGAAATACTCCACCCCCTTGTCAGCAGGATGTATGATAAGACTATATTGAAATATGTCACTTGAAACTGCGGGTCCAAAGACATCATACTCCCTTCATCTATTGCATGCAATTTATGATTAAAGAGTTATAACTTGTTGGATTAGACTTATTTTTAAGGGCAAATTGATAATATCCCATGGTTTCTACTTCATCTTTTTTTCCTATAAAAATCTTTCAACTTAACTACTAGTCCAACCTGTAGCGGTCTAGTTCAATGTCAAAATGTGATGGTTTAGAGGTGGGAGCATATGACAAACCCTTTACCAGTAGAGATTTCTCTGTAGGAGATATCAGACTTGAATTTGATAGGATGAAAACTACCTGCTCTTGCTCAGTATTGGAGACTTATTCAATGGATTTGTTGTGCTGATCATTCTCTCCTCTCTTGTTGGTCCTACAGCAGTGGTTCTCAACTCCTGTCCTCGTGACCCACTAACAGGCCAGGACTTACGGATTTCTCTGCTAGAGCACAGGTGTGGTGATCAGAGGCTCATTCACCTTGATAAACTCACCTGTGCTCTAACAAGGAAATCATCAAATCCTGGGCTGTTAATGTTGGATGAGACCTTCCAGAAGTAATCCTTGAAAACATGAAGTCTTCCTTCTTGGTAACTAGAATTTATTCCTTTTCCTTAATTTTAAAGCTTGTTTCTCTTAAACTCTATTCATAATAAGCTGTAAACACTGAGCAAAAATAATTATTGCCTCCCTCCTCAAATTTATCTTATTTTGTCCCAAGTCTAATTATAGCTCTTTTTGTTTTTGCCCTATTAGTAATATAACTAAAAAGAACTTTGTCATCCTTTTTCACTGACTGCAATATTGTTTTTTTGGCCTGGACTTTGGCATCTTTGATTGTGTGCTTAGCTGCCTCCCTCAGTATCCTTTTACATTACTGTCTTCATCCAACAGAGTTTGCCGATATTGTTACAAGCATCATGTGTCTTTTTAGTTTACCATTTGTCTAAATGATGCCATTTGCAAGGAATCCAGGGTATTCCTGCTCCTATGTGATTTGCAACAGAGACCTTCAGGTCTAGTATATTAAAAACACCCAGAAACTAGTACTTCAACTTTTGTTGATATTTCAGACATTCGTTTATCAGTTTTCCAATACTTCATCTTGCCCTCGTGGCCTATATATATATTTGTAAATTATAAAATAAAATGCACTGGAGGGTGAGTTGAGGTGAAAACCAGCAGGAAAGCAACACAGTGAGAAATCACACTTGACACCCTCATACCCTGTTGTCTATGTCCTATTTGGACTGTAAGCTTCTTGGGGCAGGGACCTCTCTCCTATTGCTTCTAATACTGTGACACTTACTTTATCCCCTTTTATTGATTCTAACATACATATATTGTATGGCGCTGTGTACACTATGTGGCTCCATATAAAGATATACATACATATATATATTGCCATGTTTATATCTTAAATAAACAAAAAGAAATTTCTAGATTAAAATCTCCCGCTGAAGAAATTACTATTTTGGAAATGTTTTGGATTTAAAAATGCCTGGTTAAAACACTGAAACAATTACTCATAAAAACATAATTCATATGCCTCTTAATCTTCTGATTGGACTAACCTGCTTTTAAACAGGAATAATTTGTAATGAGTGAGTGGGGACTCAAAAGGACTGAACACTTGCAACAGCCTTTTTATATACGTCTGTCCCACCCACCACTGCACAATACATGCAACCTGTATAATATAGCATAATTTAAGGTAAACCTAGGTTGGGATGGCCAATCTCAATAAGTCCATGTACTGTGCCTTTAGGAATCCCCTTCAACAGTTGTACATATTTAAACTTTAGTGCATTTCATTATATATCATTATATGTTATAACATTTAGATGATATGAAATATGGTGAAAAAGTAGCTAGAATGAGAGAGAGAAAATATTTGCAAGCATAGAAAAAAGGAGAAGACAGTCACAGTACTGGCACACCATAATGTAAATGTATAATATACATATACAAATTTTAATGCCAAAGTGCATAAGGTATGGAAAACATCAAGGAATAAGGGGATTTTCCATGTTCCCAAACTAGGTACAATCTTAAACAACAAAAGACATCCTGTGTTACTCAATACAAATCACCTAAATATAAACCCTGTACAAAGCATATAGTATACCAATATGTTAATGTACTTATTTAAAAAAATGAGGGTATTGTTCCATAGTTTTTGAAAATATATATAGGATAGCATTTGCTTAAAACTAGGTGGAGTAAGCAAGCTTAAACATACTTTATCCAAACTATGCAACATACAGCATGGTTTTGAAATAAGCCTTAAAGGGATAGTAATGTTTCATAATAAAAGCAGCTATAATTAATCATCATAGTATTTGGACTTTAGAGAGAATTATTTAAATTCTGTCAGAGTTATAGTTCAAGAGTAATTCAATGACAAAGTATCCCCCCGCCCCTTTTACTGATGTAACACTGCTCAGCCAGATCAGAAGGGAGGTGCCCAGGTAGACTGCAGAGAGGGACAATCTTCAATTAAGATAAGGGAAAAACCTGAAAAACTTGTCAAGGGGGGCAGGGCCTTCATTGTTTTCATAAGAAGAAGATTGTCCCTTCTGTTATCTGTCTGGTCTTACAACCAGATTCCACATCTGAGAAGAGATGGCTTACACTAGGTAAAAGGGGCGGGAGAGGAAACTTTGCTTGTGAATATCTCTCAAGCCATAAAGTTTTGAGAGATAAGACTTATATCATTCTTCATGTTTTTTTAATGCCTACAAAATAAAATAAAGATAAAACAAAGTATTACTATCCCTTTAAGCAACTTAATACATGAGAATAATATATGCTCTATATTGTATTCACATTTGGGTAATTTGCATTAAGTAGTGCAGGATGTCTTTTGTTTTTCATTTTAGATTATTAGAATTTTATTGGAATAATTTTAAAAAGAAAGCAGAAAAATGCTTGACATTACTAATAAGATAATGGTTTGCAATCAAATAAACACATTTTTTATTTGTCCTGAAATAAATGAAAGACTTTTGATCTGTGCTGCCCAGAAAATACAAAATCTTACACATTTGATCAAATAATCCTTAAAACTAATATCTGTGACTTATACTATTTCCTGTCATCTCAAAAGTTTCTAAGTCAGAATGATAAGGTGCATTTCATAAAAACCTATGCCAATGATACTTATCAGTCTGTAATTTCCAGAGGCTGCTTTTCTCTTTATCTATAGCTAAAGTACTCCTTCTCAAAGAAGCCATCTATCGCAGACACCAGCACTTAAGACTATCATCTATCCAATTCCCTGCTGCAGGGATTCTTTCTTCATTGATCCTGATTAAATAAGAAGAATGAGCAATTCCAGCACTGAAGACACATAATATTCCCACAAATTTCTATCGATTTAAATAAATCTTTTAAATCCTTGAATGCTAGAGAAGTTTCAAACATATTACTTCAAAATGTGTTGGAGACCTCTAACATTCAAGGGTTCAAGTCCTATTTAAATAATGTTTTATTTGTCCCTGTGGTGCAGTCAGTTTTCCACATAATTAATCCAGCTCTTCTTATTAAACCAGTCTCAGCAGTGTTGAGCTAAAAATCAGTATTTATGCCTGGTTTAAATTAACACATGGCAGATTTCCACCTCAGGTTTTTAAAGCTATATAACCACTTACATAAAAAATAGACTATGTATTAAGTGGAACCAAATGGAGCTTCAGAAATGTAATATTTATATTTTATTTGTCTTTCTTTTGATGATATGCTTGATAGCAATACAATATATTGCATAAAAATTAGATGTAAATGTATGCACATTACATATATTGCATGCTTTTTAACCCTCTTAAATGGTACAGATGTCTTTGATCCATTGCAAAATCATTCAAATAAGAGGGACTTTGCACCAAGGAGTTTTTGTGAAAGTAAGCTTAAAGAAACTTCAATTGTTTTACTGTTTATTTTACTTAGTAGATAATTTATCTGCATTTTAAATATTTTCTATAACAAGCACAGAGATCAAAGCTTGATCTACAGCACTTAATGAATTTGTTTCTGCAATGGTATAAGAAACTAACTTTTCTGATTCTTCTAATGGGAATACTGACATAGTAAATTATGCAAAATCCTTTCATGTCTAAGAGTAGGGATGGGTTTTGTTCTTGAGTGAATATTCAGAAGAAAATATACAATTTTCAGGATTTTTAACAAGAATTCCCACCCAAAGAAATGCAAAGATCTGGGGGAATACTGATGCTGCTCCTGAATGTGAGGTGGAAAAAGCTAGCTACGGCAGCAGAAGTTGCGAAGGAAGGAGCCCACTTACTCCAGCTGATCCCAGCCTGGGACCCCAACATCCTTCCCAGGGATTTGAGAAAATATATTAAGAATGGGGTTACTTGATATTGTGGCTGTATGCTGTACTAGTAGCAGCAGCACAGTGCAGCTGCCTATGTCTGCTGCTGCATTCACTGTGCCAGCTGTATTAACAAGTGTTACTGCAGGGGCCCCTCTGTCATGTTTCTCATCACCAAGTCGTGTGATGACCATGCTAGTGTGTCACTGTCCACAGTGGCCATGAGATTGGATAGTAACAGTGGCACAGGATAGGTTGTTGTAGGTATTGTTTTCCACCTACCCTAAAATCATGGGGTGTGGGCTTATTTTTCCCAGTGCAATTTTTATATACATAGGGTCAACAAGGTTGTGAAGAGGGGAAAAAAGGGGGTCATGCCTTGGCACATCTGCCCTAATTAAGCACAGGACATTTAACCATCCTAATGTACATGGAAGACATGTGAAACTATCTTCCAAGAAAAGTAAATCAAGTGATGTTGTCACTGTGCCCCTTGTCCCTCCCCAATAACAAAACAAAACATGGGTGAAAATCCTAAAGAAGAGTATTTGAGGTTAGTGAAATCCCCACAGCAGTCATTTTCCTGGGTAGGGTCTGGGTTGTCCCCCTGGTACCTCCAGATCCTCCCCTTCCTCTTCAGCAATGACATTGTTACCACCAGTCATAACTGAGTCTGCAGATGGAAGCTACTGGCAATATGTCTCCACACATTACACCATGGAGACCAATATAATGCAAGGAATAAGCAAGCATCTGAAGATCTTCTGTCCTACAGAACAGGGTCCCGTCGTGTTCCCGGGAAAAAAAAAATGTGAAGACTACATTGCTGTCGGCTTTTTCACGGGAAAATCCTCTTTAAAAACAGCGATTAAAACCTTTGCATTTTTTGCCAATTGGCCAAAATTCTTTGTCATTTTTTCAATGGCTGTGTGTTTTGCCTTTTCGCTATAAAAAACATGACATGAAGTGAAACTCAATAGAAGTAGCTACAGAGCAAGGTAGATGTGCTGAACTGTTCTGCTGTGATCTTTTTGCAAAACTGGGGCAGGAGAGGCTCATAGTGTCTGCTATCACTATGAGAAAGTTTAAAAGTAATAAAAGGAGGAACTGGAAGGACCATTATGTTTCACTGAGTCTGAGGAGGAAGTAAGCACTACAGAAGCAATGCTGGAAAGTCCCCCTAAATCAACCCTAGGGATCTTGGGGAAATGAATGTCAAGGAAGGAAGAAAAGCATAGTAGTGAGAGCAGGACAGGTCAGCTGCCTGCTGCCAGGTGTGCTGTTCATGCTGCCAGACATGCTGTACCTGCTGTCAGATGTGCTACCCTTGCTGCCAGTGCCACCAGTGCTGTGCCTGCTGCCAGTCCTGCCCCTGCTGCCACCAGTGCTGTGCTTGCTGTCAGACGTGCTGCTCCTGCTGCCTCCAGTGCTGTGCCTGCTGCCAGTGCTGAACCTGCTGCCACCAGTGCTCTGCCTGCTGTCAGATATGATGTCCCTGCTGCAACCAGTGCTGTGCCTGCTGTCAGTGCTGAACCTGCTGCCACAAGTGTTGTGCCTGCTGCTACACGTGCTGCCCCTGCTTCCACCAATGCTGTGCCTGCTGCCAGTGCTGAACCTGATGCCACCAGTACTGTGCCAGCTGCCAGTGTGTCTTGTAGTACTCAGGATGGGGGGCAGTCCTGCCTAGTGCTAGTACTACTACTAAGAAGTTCCAGCAGCTTGTTAGTGAAGGAGGTGGTAATCATTATATTAATAGGTACTGTGAGGAGGAAGACTCAGGGGCTGAAATTGATGTGGTTACTAGTAGTAGTAACAGTGATGGTGAGGTAGCCGGTGGTACTAGCGTTAGTAGAGTGGTAGGGGAAGCAATTGAGAGCATCCAGAGTAGTCAAGGGCGCCCACACCATTCCCCTGACCCTGGGAGTCCCCTTCCACCCATGACATTGTCCATGTGGAATATGATCCTGAAGAAAGCAGAACTGTTGCCACAGCAATAATACCATCACCACAAGGAGCCAAGATTGCTTGTGCCTGCTGCTAGTACTACCAGTCTTCCTGCTTCAAGTCACCAAGAAATGACAAGTGTAACATTAAGGGAACCTCTATCACATTGGCTGTCATCTCCTTTAAGCAGCAGTGAAATGTTTTTAATAGAGCAGCAGCAGCAGCATGTAGGGACTAGTGGTGGTGGTGATGATGATGGTGGAGAAGATGGGGTGGAAGAGACATTAATGGCCTTTTTAGCAGAAACTGAGAAGTAATGGGAGACAGGGATGAGGATGGGCATCACGACCAACACCAGCAGTGAGCTTTTGAAATTTGCAACTGCTGCTGCTAAGTTGCAAGGGCAGCAAAATGCTGAAGAGCAGATTAGTGTGCCGCAGACCACAGTGGACACAGTGGGAATGGGGTCAACAAGTGATCTGGGACTAGGAAAGGTGCAAGACATGATATCAAGGCAAGCTGTCACCACATATCTTTTAGTTTAATTAAATTTAAACTGCAAGTACCTTATACTTCCTGTTTTCCCATCAGTGTAAAGGTTTTAAAAAAATGATTTAGTATTTAGGATCTCTTTAACCTCAGTAGAACTGACTGGTCTTTGTGGCACAAACTGCATTATTATCTGTTTGAACTCACCTTCCTCCTCCTCATTCTGTCTTCTGAGACTTCCACCAAAGGGTTTGTCTAAATTCATGAGGGTTAATAATCATGCAGATCATGTGAAGATGGATATTGGAACAGTGGTAAAGATCTGAAATGGTGACAGTTTAGCTTTATCCATTTGCTCTTGTCTATTAAACACAGAGCTGGATCATGGGCAAGGCACCCTAGGTGCCTACCTAGGGCCCCATCATGTTGTGGGGGGCCTGCTTTGCAGAGGTGAACTTGTGGTAAAATGTTTTTACCTGCATGTCCACAATGCAACAGCAACTGCCTAGGCCCATGTGCTAGGACTCTTCCATATAAGCATGGGTGAGAAGGATGAACGTGGTAATATGTCTGCAGCGCTCTTTAATTATCAGTTAGAAGAGCTCCCGCTTCTTTTCTCCAGTCATTGGGGCAGCAGAGGGAGGGAGCCACAGAGCTGAGCCAGCCTGAATGTCTGGGCAACGGATAGGAATCTTGCCCAGTTTTCAGATATTTTATATAATAGTTTTGCTTATAGAAAGCAACAAGGTGCATGTATATGCATTCAGAATAATAAAGTTGAGTGAGTGGGAACTAGGGAGAAAACTATATCCAAGCTACCTCTGCTTCTGCTTTTGCACATGTGCCTGCCCTGCAAGCTATTTGTGGTGTGAGCACCCTGTGAATTGACCTACAAACTTTTTAAATTAAATAGACTCCCTGAATGCCACGGTTTGTCCTTGCAAGCCAGTCTGCTCTAATATGTCCCTTCTCTCTCACACAAGTCTGTGTTCCCTCTCTTCATTGGCCTTCCACTTCCAAATGCTGAAACAGTTTGTGACCCACATGTTTTAATTTCTCTGTGCTCACATGTCCATCTTCTCACTTATCCACATCTTTTTTCTCAGACCCTCCAGCCTTTCTGGTATGGGACCCAGATAGGTCTTAAGTACATGATCTTGTGTGCATGTGTTTGTGTCTGTTCCAATTTATTATTAAGTGTAATATTTTGCTAACAGCCCAATGTGTTTATTAGGAAATGTGCCTTATAACGCATACAAAATCATTCATTGAGAACCTATCTGGATTCCAGATAGCTTTTCAATTGATGGTTTTGTGTTTGTGTTTTTAAGACATGTTTCCACAATAAAAACAGTGAGCTGGTGTCAGAAGTTTACACTTAACCCCTTGAATGTTGGGTCTCAGATAGGAATTCTATGTATTGTCTGTGTGTGTTTTGGTGTGTATATAAACACACACATTATTTTAGTCAAGCACAGGTTGACTAAAAGAGACAACTGCAGTTAATTTACAGAAAAAACAGTTTGAGCTGTAATACATTTTTACACACACACACAAACACACACACATTTTCACATAATCATTTTCATGCACAAATATACACACACATTTACACACACAAGCAGAAACTCACACACCTTCACATACACACAAACACACACATTTACACACAGAATTCGGAAGATAGTCTGGATTGCCCAATACATTGTTTTGCAATGCTTTATCCAAGGGGTGGATGCATTCAGGTTGTCCTTTATTAAGTTAGTACTAGTACCTCTACCTACAAGAACAATGGACAAACAAAGTTTGTGGCAGAGAGAGGCACAATCTGGGGAGGGACCCCAATTTGTGATTCTGCCTACGATGCAATGGAGTCTTAATCTGGCTCTGACTAAACAGCAAAACAAACAGCAACAAAGTTGTGACTAAGATAATTTACTTCCTTGTGTGAGACCCAGCATAGATGGTCACAATATGCACAATAATGACCAATTATTTCTGAGTATGTAGTAGAGATTTGCAAAACGATTCTGTAATGTTGTTATTCATACATAGCTAGCTGTTTTGGAAATCATGAAAAGTTAAGAAAAAAAATGTGTGTTTTGTAAGCATTTAGTTTACTGTTCTAACCAACTGAGTTGCAAGAAAATTAATCATGTAATGCTGAAAAAAAGTGAGCTGTTTTATATTGCAAGTGTGCTATTGGTAACAGGTTACTGTGTGGGTTAGATTCTTCAGTGGGTAGATGCTGCTGTTGCTTGTAGACTAGTCTAAGCTAGAAGAGCTGCATACTGTTTGTTTAGCTGTAGTTTGCTTGGTTGTTGAACTTTGACTGGGAGAGGAGGTGTTGGAATGGGACTAAACTAATGTAAC
The DNA here is from genome assembly GCA_037306005.1 of Rhinophrynus dorsalis. Classification (NCBI taxonomy): domain Eukaryota; kingdom Metazoa; phylum Chordata; class Amphibia; order Anura; family Rhinophrynidae; genus Rhinophrynus; species Rhinophrynus dorsalis. Next base: position 91,138,958 of record CM074723.1, on the reverse strand, counting down.
TACATTAATACTTTTGTTTTGTTGTTGGATAACTAATTTCCCTTTATAACAGGTGGTAAGCATAACATAAATATTACCAGCATTGCTTTTTCATTTTGACACTTTTTTAAATTGCCTTTCTCTCCAACAGCAAATATAATTTCCTAATTGTAAATCAAACAGGTATTATCCAGCCCACTCCACAAGACCATATAAATCAAAAACCCATTACCATTATATGGACAACCATTGTTATTCACTTAATTAAGCAGAATAATTACAATATTTTGGTTTACCTGTCTAAGGTGGATTTATATTATACTATGTGACATTGAGCACGTTAATAACTATCTTAGCCCGAATATTTTTTGCTACTGAAGAAGTGGTGCTTTGAAACGCGTTTAGCATTGGGGATCATATATTAGAAGCCACATTTTTAAATTTAACATTTTTTGTGAATTTATATTTATCTAGTAAATTTGTTATATTTTTAAACTACTGGTTCCACTTTTTTTTTTAATTTATCCAGAGATCAGTTTATCTGTAGCAGGGCAGATTAATAAAATCCCTTCTTGCTATACCGGTTGTCAGTGAATCCAACCTGGGTTTCCTTCCATTGTGAGTATTGACTCTTTGATTATTCATTATCCCACATTGAAAGCTGGTATTGCGTCCCTTCTGGTTTCTTTTCTCATAATTTAATTTTTGTACAGCTAAGGTATGAACCACACATACAACAGTGTTGTTCTTTCATTTTCACATATTTTAATTGTTGTTTGCTGCAGCAGGAAGTACAATTTCCTTATTTTAAGTTCAATAAGCTATTAACTTTTTATTCCACAAGTCTAAATACATTAATAAAAGCCCTGTTCGATAATCTGAAAAGCCACAGTTGTTCTGGTAAGTGGGTCGAAAAATTACAATATTTAGCAATTTTTTTAACTGCAATTTTTGTCCATTTACGGTTGTAGTTTACTGTTGCAACAACCACTCTGAACAAGTGCTTAATACCACAGACAACATGGCTGTAACAGTCCTACCAATTCAAAAAAGGAAAAATAAGAGTCTCTGAAGCCGTCTCCAATTGATCTTTTTCAGAGGTGCCACCCCTTAACTGTAATCGCTGCCACAAAGATCCTCCATATACATGTAAAAGAAAAAACAAATGAAGAAGGGAGCATACACTTTAAGTGTAGACTGCTTTGGAATATAATGACCACCACCAATGATTATCACCTTCTTTTAGTGAACAATGATCTTACTCACATGTTCCTGAGGCACGGACCAGCCTCACAACAGCATTCACTGGATAACCCCATTGCAGGCATCTGTGTCATTCTCTGTCCCCGTCTTTGTCCTTCTCCCCTTAGTCTTGTGTTTCCAGCTTCACACCTTACTCAGAATGTTCTGTATGGACCCTCCAAACACTGCAGTCTTCACCTTGAATGGGGTCTAACTAATATCACTATATCAGGTAAGTTTCGCTAACACCTATATGTCTAACAGGGGGTTAATAAGAACTCCTTGGGGAAAAGTTAAACAGATATAACTGTGTGCATGACCTTGCCACAGTATCAAATATATACAAAAAATACTCTATGTGGAAATGTTTTTTATTTATTTTGCCTCAAATATAATAACAGATCTAAAAAAATAATATAAAATATATGTACATTTAGTCCTCGAATATTCAATATAAAAATCACTGTAAAAAACAATGTGAAAAATCCTACTCTGATCCCTTACCCTACTTGTTACATGGCATATAACCACTTCCTCAGGGGAGACAGACACACAGTTATATCTAACTATTCCCCAAGGAGTTCTTATTAACCCCTGTTAGACATAACCTGATATAGAAATATTAGTTAGACCCCATTGAAGGTGAAGATTGCAGTGTTTGGAGGGTCCATACGGTATGCCCTGGGTAAGGTGTAAAGCTGAAAACACAAGTCTGAGGGGAGAAGGATGAAGATGGGGAGAGAATGACACAGATACCTGCACTGGGGTTTCCAGTGAATGCTGGTATACTGTGAGGCTAGCGCATGCCTCAGGAGCATGTGAGAAAGATCTTTGTGTACTAAAAGAAGGTGATAATCATCAGTGGTGGTCATTATATTCCAAAGCAGTCTACACTGACAGTGTATGCGCCCTTTTTCTTTTGTTATTACTATTGCATCATGCCAACAAGAAATCATGGTACTCCTCATGATCATTATGTGTAATGTTAGCTGGAATTTCTTCTGTAAGATGCATATAAATATCAGCTGCACATACAAAAAGTAAAAAGCAAAAGAAAAGATGATTTTCTTATTTCAGTTGTTTTGCAACTATTTTTGTCAATGGTATTTGAGTAATAAGTAGTATCAATCAAGTAAGAATTTGGGTGAGGTGATGGATTATAAGCATGCATCCTTGTCCATTTGTTCTAACTCACCATTTGACAATGGAGAACTTGTAAAGTGAAATATAACAGGGCACCTTAGCCTCCTGCAAAAGACTCTTGGAAAATAGCCCAGTCACTGGTGTTTGGCTTATGGCAACATGGGCCAGTATCTTTCACCCCCCCCCTGCAACCTGACCCTATTGAGGGAATTATTAATGTAATAAAGTGTGTATCATGTTAGTAAAGGCTGGCTTTAGCTCTATAACACAGTGTTGTTCAAGTCACCAGTGTGAACATGGTCACGTGTGGAAATTCAATACTTATTAAATGTTAATCATGATATAATTATTGAGCTAATAATTATAAATGTTTTTTCATAAACATCCCTTTTGTAAAATAATGGTGATACTTTAAATGCTGATTAATCACAGTAGTTTCTGATATGCTGTATTAAAGGGTGATTTTGTTAATAAGAATTTATCGGAAACAAGTGCTCTGAAATAACCGTAACAAATATATATCCTTTGTCTTAATTATGAAAAAGGCAATAATATAAAAACAATCAGTCATATATTTGCAAAATATAGAAATGCATAACTGAAACACGAATAAACAGATGGAGCGAAGGGCTGATTTTAAAAGGAGAAAGATTTAGGAGTTTAGTTTCTTGGTTTATATTTGTTTATTGGAATATATTTTGGTCCATATGTTTCTTAAGTAAAGGTTTTCATTTAAATTAATATATATAACAAGAAATGTTGTTTCTCCTTACAGATGGTATAAAATAAATTACTTTCACAAAATGTAAATATGTTTGCACAAGATGTTCATGAGTAGGAATAACTGTACAGGTTTGCAGTAATTTAGGTTCGAAATGAATAAGCCTTCTCATGAAACTAAGCTGGTTCACTGGCATCTCATTCTTCTGTTATGGTAAGCAGGAATGAAGATCACAACAAGTCACATTAAATTACTAAATTTGGTAGATCTATTTTTTGCTGTCATTTAAATGCTTAAGGGGCCTACAGCCATCTGTAAGTTACAACTTGTACTTCTAGATGAAAAATAGGAAATTAATAAGATTTAATAGGACTTTATAAGCTACATATTCTTCTTCTTCTTTATTTATATAGCCCCAACTTAATCCACAGAACTGTACAATAGGGAATAGACATACAGAGATAGTAAATAGTAAATCATATGTGAAGAACAGAAGTATCAGAGGGCCCTGCTCATGAGAGCTTACAGTCTACAGGAAGGAAGGTTGGATACAGAAGGTGAAAGTACTATTGGGTGTAAGTGTCTCCTGCCACATGAACTGCCAGTCAGTGGGTGGGAGAGAGAAGTGCTAGTGATGTCATATAAATGTTGTGCCTTAGTATTTCAATCCTTAGTATTTCAATCTGATTATCTAATGATTCCTAGTTGAGTATCTCTGACCACTACTTTGCATCTGCTGACTACTGTGCTGGGATTATTACAGGTTGCAAGGCACACCATGCCGACCTGTGTGTGTGTGCAACACAATGACATTGGCATGTCAGCACCCTCTATTTCATGGGGCTTGGATCATATACTAGATGATGTATTGCTACAATGTCCCGTTAACATATACATGTGGCTGGTTAGCATATCCTTGTTCCTAACCTTATGGCTTCCAGAGGGGTAGACAACCCATTGCATAACACAAAAGGCTATCGAGATAATGATGGTTCGTCTTTTTCAAGACAGTCAGTTAGATGGTGCAGTTTCAACTCCTGTCATCCCTTCCCACAGACATCCATGGCATGACCCATTATGGAACAGAGGAATTTCCAATTATACCAGGTGAAAAGTTCACTCCACGACCATGAAGCTCACTTCTTGCTGTTCACTAGTCCTAGACAGTGTTTAATCATTGTGAAACTTGACATAGCAATCACTGCAAAGCCTTTCACATATTCAAATAATGCTGAAGTAAATGTATATGAGCTGTCAATGATCTAAGGGAAAAAAAAACCTATACAGCAATACTGCTCCTCTTCAGAGTTCAAAGGCCTTTTGGAGAACATATGAGCAGCTCAACTTGTTTTTTTTCAGCAGGCTGCTTTCATGTGAAATGTACCCTTTATGTACTTTTAGAAGTCTTTAATTCATATCGGTGCAATAAAAGCATGTTTTTCTTTAATGTATTGGTAAACATATCAAAGGAAGCTTTTCACCATCAAATATGTGTGTGTTGATTTTGATGAGGTATTAGGCATTTATTTGGTTAGCAAAACAGTTTTGAGTTATGTATCTGTCATACTTATGAAGGCATGTCCCTAATCTTAGGGGTCTATTAATTAAACGGGAACCATGAGTGGATTTGGATATGTATTGATGGAAGAAGATGATGTTCTCCATGCACAGTATAATCAGTTGACCCAACTAGTTGCTTTCTCTTGTCCTGTAGACAAACACAACATTCATCTCAATAATTAACCTTGCATTACTAAGTGTGTGATGGATTTTCCTCATCAGAGTGTGAATCCCAGCATATATTTGTTTTTGTAATCTATCCTGCCAGTGAATAATTAACCAAGAATATATGGTTGGCTAACACCTTAATAACCACACCAGTGGATTAAACTAAATGGGGACAGTCTGGCATATAGTATGCTAAGGGGTAGGCATCAGTTGTTCAAGATCAACATCATAGCCAAACAAAACCCTTCTTGATGTTTTGCTTTGCTAGGTGGCTTGTGAGTGTGCTTACCCATGCTGACTGACAAACCAGTAATATGTGCAGGGGATGTGTTCATTGCATTGCTTTGCAGTGCATTGAAGACATCTATGCCACTTAACCTGTTAGGAACCAGAATCATTTAGAGACATGAATGGGATGAATAAGTGCTATTTCTGCGGAGTAAATATTACAAATGGGGCTTATTTTTTTTGGGGGGTGGACTTTGGAAGGTGCTGCAGAGGTGGATGTCCTCACCAACTGTCTCGTTACTATGGATTCTTGGGGTTGGAGCAGGGGTCACAATGGAGGGGGAGGTTGTTGCAGTTGACCCCCTCCTTGCATTGTTGCTCCCTCTCCATCCACAGGTTTTCCCTGTTTGTTTCCCGCATTTGACCAGCATCTGGCTCATCATGTCCATTATCCCTGTCCTGAACGCATGGATCTTCGTTGTCAGGATTGTCTGCTGGGATTCGAGTGCACAGAGGGTACCTGTGTTCCTCTGTGCATCTCTCTGCAACCTCCTTAGGTACCTATTAGTTCCCCTGCACTCCCTGAGCTGCCTTCTCTGTATGCTCAGGCACTCCACCTCCATTCCCATAGTTTGGCTACCTGTGGATGGGGAGGTGGCCAGAGATGTTGGACTTACAGGTTCTGGGCCTGGCTCAATAACTTCCTCTGCCTCTTCCTGTTGGGCATTGGATCCCTCCGGCTTCTGTTTGGGTTCTGCTGGTAGTGGTGAGGTGTATTGTGGGGCAGTTGTCAGGGGACCAGCATGTGAGGAGCCTAAGGATGCCTGTGCCCTCACCACATCTATGGACTTGGAACTTGCCATGGATGGCTGGCCCTCTGTTTGAATATGTGCTGGGCACTGTGGCTCACCAATTAAGTTCTAGTGTTCATAGTTCAGCGACCATGGATCATATCATGGCCATTGGTATCCAAATCCTTCCCAGCTGCATGTGGGGTCAAAGGCGGGCTCCGGCTGTGTATGTTACTCTGGGGATGTCATATGCCTCATCCTCCTCACTGTCCTCCTGCTGTGCTGCAGGTGTGGATGCTGTGTGGGGAAATTACATGGTGTGATTATTAACCTGAGCTATGACAAGAAAGATGTAAAACGATGACATTGACATGTGACTCCTTGAGTACCTGTATGGTATCCAGTGCATTGTTTTCCAAAAGTAGCTGACCTTTGGTTGTCATTTGTATCCTGAAGAGTGTGGCAAGAAATACATATCTTCATGATACATATGATGACCAAAGCTTAACCATCACAGTTCTACTAAGACAAACTGATTGCATGTACAACACATAGACCTCAAATGCAAAAACACTAGGGCATTGAAACTCACAAATCCCCTTCTTTGCCATCCCCACTGCTCAGGATACAAATGCTAACCAAAGCTTATGTGGGTTTTTGATTTTGCTTTGCCTGTATACGTTGCTGACTGTTTCTACTTAGTCGTTTTTCAATGGTACATTAATTTGCTTAGGGATGCTAGTGTTGTTGAGTTTGATGCCTATTTGTTGTACATGCAATCAGTTTGTCCCAGTAGAACTGTGATGTGTGCATTGATCCCTGTGGACGTGTGCAGTGTTATATTGTATTCATCCTCTGTTAACCCTTTGAGTGCCAGAAGGGTACCCAACGCACATTTCTTATCTCTCTAGCACTCAAGGGATTCGGTACTGACTTCCCTATGGCTACATGTTAAACGTTGTGGAGGAACATAACAGAGATTCATATGACAACATGGTAGCAAGCATTGTTTGTGTGGAGTGGGTATAATGATCAATACAGCAACGATGGGGTTAAATGTGGATTTGGACAGCATTTGTCCTGCAGAACCCTTCACATTTCTGCTTGGACTGTCCAATAGTCTGTCCTTGTTTGAATCCTCTCAGCACTGTGTTAGTGAATCAATGTTGGCCATGTGTTCAGGTATCACTGTGTTGGATTGTACTAGATATGGTGTCTATTTATGGAATGATGTAGTTACCAGTAGTCTGGAGGGTGCTGTCCTCCAGGGACCCCCACAGCAGCTGCTGAAGACAGGTTCTGCCTCCCAGGGGTTGAAGGTGATGTGGACAGGGGGACCACCTCCAGTGCTTTACCTTGGCAGCCTTCTTTTTAGCACTGAAACCACTGACTCTCTCCTTCACAATTATGCTATGTACAAGGACCCTATTCTGCTCATAGGAGTACTGTGGGTCCCACAACCTCTTCACATCAGCACCAGCCTGAGATTTGTCAGAGCTCTGGCTTTCAGGCTCTGCCTGCACTGACCCTGCACTGACCCTGACCCCTGTATGTGGTGCTCCCCAGGATCTACCTCTTGTAACACTGGCAAAGCTATCCTTGGCCTCTGTGTGTCTCTTTTAACTTGGGTACCCCTCTGCCCAGCTGGTCTCCCTCTCCTACTCCTTTCCTGCCCAGGGATGCCCTCCTGACTTTCCTCCTCTACTGTTCCTCTCCCCATTCCTCTATCTTTCTCTCCTCTCCTTGCCATCACATATAGACTCACACTCAGGCACTCGCACAGGCCTCACTCTCTGTCATTCTCTTACACTCACTGAATCACACTGTCAAAATAAAAGATAAAATTGTGTTAAATGTGCCAAACGAAAGAGAAATATGTGTGTGTTTGTGTGCATGTATGCAAGCTGTGCCAAGGTATATCATGTGTCAATACAGATGTACCAACTCTTTCCGTTCCTAGTTCCTTCTACCTCTCTCAAATGTATGCTCTCTGTCTCTCTGGTTATCCTCTGCTCCGGGGTCCTGTAATCTAGCTGGCAAAAACTCAAAACACAGACAAGGTAAGTCAGTTAGTTTGGGGTATATATAGGTGTAATTGAATGTATTTGATATTTCTTGTGATCGACTGTAAGTTTGAACTCATCTTGACAATGTTCAGCGTTGCTAGATAAAATTGACTAATATCTTTTTCCTTTGAGGTTGACATATCATACGTTAATTATTGACTGATTTTGGATGCACCATAAAAAATGCACAACACAAGTTTTTGAGCCTTGTGACTTTTTTGGGCCTATGCTCGTTAGCCATTCTGATAGAATGCTTAGTGAATGCTACGTTTTTTGCTATAAAGGCGGTTTTACTATACTTCTTTTAATTGAGGCCTGTGTGTTTATTCACCAGAATTGAACTGCATCACATTTTATGTTTCTGTTTGTTAATGAGTTTATCTTGTCACCATAAATAACTATAATTAGAACTATAACAAGGAATAGGTAAATAAAATACTAATAAAAGTGAGTGATTACTTGGCTGAGGCTGAGTCATTAATCCATTATGGAAGTGACTGTATTTTTCTCCGTCTTTAATTTAAGGAGTGATTGTTTCCCATAATGTAAAGTAGTTTACTATTTAATTATAAAAAGTTTGTTAAGCCCTTGGATTCTAAAGGTCTCCAGCACTCTACGAAGCAATGTGTAGAGACCTCTTTAGCACTCAAGGGGTTCATTTTCTTAATGTAATAAATTAAACTTGCGATATGGGGCCCGAAAATAGACTGTTTAATAATTTGATAACATGAAAACAACTTAGCTATCAACATTTTTTCATCTAGTGTTTTACTTTACTGGAAAATAAGAAACCACTTTGGTTGCAGTTACTTAGACGTTTGTATTTAGTGTCTTCTGCGCTTTCTAACTTTATGTTTGAAACTTAATTACTTTTTATTTTATGGCTTAAATCATTTGTAACATCTTGCTAGACCACTGTCAGATGTGTTTAAAATCCACTTAATTGAAATCCCTTTTAAATGTTTTGTTTTACTTCTTAAAAGAGGCTACATGTCTATAACAGGGTTCCTAATGTACAGGCACTGGGAATCATTAGCATCAGAAGATTATTTCATTCCTCATTATTGTGCTACAACAGGAGTAATATATTTGTAAAATCTTGTCTAGGACTTGTTGTTGTACTACAGCTAATTGGAAAAATTGCAGTTACCCCTTAACTGCAATAATCCTGTTGTATTTGTTTCTCTCTTTTTTGTTCTAGACTTGACACAATATACATTGGCCCATATTTATAAAAGCAAACTGTAGTTATCCTAGAGTAAACCAACCCCTGCATAGGGGACAAATAATAATACAGTGACAGAATTTAAGCATGCATGGGATAGGCATAAAGCTGTCCTTAAAGGGATAGTAATACTTCATTTTAACTTTATTTTATTTTGTAGGCATTAAAAAAACATGAAGAATGATATAAGTCTTATCTCTGAAACCTTTATGGTTTAAGAGATATTCACAAACAAAGTATCCCCCCCCCTTCAACCAGATCAGAAGGGAGATGCCCAGGTAGACTGCAGAGAGGGACAATCTTCAATTAAGATAATGGAAAAAGCTGAAAAACTTGTCAAGGGGGGAAGGGCTTTCATTGTTTTCATACAAAGAAAATTGTCCCCTTCTGTTATCTGTACTGTCATACAACCAGACTCACATCTGAGAAGAGATGGCTTACACTAGGAAAAAGGGGCGGGGAGGGGAACTTTGCTTGTGAATATCTCATAAACCGTAAAGGTTTGAGAGATAAGACTTATATCATTCTTCATGTTTTTTTAATGCCTACAAAATAAAATAAAGTTAAAACGAAGTATTACTATCCCTTTAACATAAGAAAAGACCAAGGACAAAAAAAGGTTTGAAGTTTTTACAGTAGGGAAATGGGCAGACTAGATGGGCCGAGTGGTTTTTATCTGCTGTCAAATTCTATGTTTCTGTTAAATGAAACTGGGATTTTAACCCCTTGAATGTTTCATAGTGCAATGGAGACCTCTCTAACATTCAAGGGGTTAAAAAGTTGTATTTAAGTGCATGGCAATTTAGGAATGTTTTTTATGGAATGCTTAGCTCACTCCAGAATAACTCCATCTTGCTTTTATAAATAGGGTTCATTGGATCTTAAATGGTGGAATACTGGGGAAAACCAACTGCACCATAGGGAACAATAAAATCCCCCAGATGAATTTAGATGAAATTTTAACCCTTTGAATGCTGAAGGGATATCCAACACAATGTGAACCAATGTGTAGGGGACTACTGTATTTTTCAAGTAGTGTAAAAGCGCCATTTAAATGATTGAACATTTGAGCAATGATTATTTTGTACACTGTGGTGGTTAGCTTTCCCGAGAATTATAAAACTTTGCTTTTATTTTTAATAAATAGAAGCTTTATTTTTGCAAAAGACAAGTTTTTGTGAAGTAAATGAATGACATTTAAAGTATTATTCCTAAAAGTCATGAAATCATGGAGACAGATAGACCTCTGAGATCTTTTAACAGTTTGGAGTTGACCCCTCCATTATTTTTTTAAAATCGTTCAAATTTCATCTTTATGTACAGTATGTGCTAATTCCTACAATGTCTTCATTTTAAAGCAACTACTTAGTAGCTTCTAGAACTGAATGCAATCTCATCTGTCTGTCATTGCCAACTATAGGCTCACCTTAAACAGCTCCAATGGGAGTCAGAATTAAATGATTAACTGTTCCCCATGTGACTCAGCCTGTGATGAAATATTTGAGTCAGTCGGTCCCCAGATCAGTAACAAAGCAAGCATATTTTACACGTGGCTTTATCTTGGGCTAACTCCTCAGTGGCTACCCCAGCCCTGATCAATTCTGGTGCTGCAGGCTGTAGTGGCTATTGATGGTCGACCACTAGAACCATCCCATGTCAAACATGAGACTTGTCCACTATCCCTGAGGGTAGGAGCTCTCCATGTCGAGACTCTACAATTTCAAGTTATTCAGTCTCCACACCATGCTGTCATTTTAGGATTTCCTTGGTTCCAGAGGCATAATCCCAAAGTGGACTGGGAGACTCGTGACATATTATCCTGGTCTGACTATTGTAAAGGGGCTTGCCTACAGCAACCTATTAAGATATTGTGTACCTCCCCCTCCTTACCCTCAGAGTATCAGTCTTTCAGCGAGGTGTTCAGTAAGGGGGAGGCTAGTACTTTGCCGGAACATAGACCATATGATTGTGCTATAAACTTGCCAGGCTTGATACCTCCTAAAGGCTGCACCTACCCCCTGTTGGTAGAAGAAAACCAGGCCATGGAGAAATACATTACTGATACGTTGCCCAGAGGCATAATCAGGAAATCTTCCTCGCCCGCGGGGGCTGGATTTTTCTTTGTCAAAAAAAAAAGAAAGGGTGCTTAGACCCTACATCGACTATAGAGGTCTAAATAAGCTGATGGTGAAAAACGCCTACCCCATCCCGTTAATTGTTTGACCGCTTGAAGGGTTTCTCTGTGTTTACGAAACTTGATTTAAGGGCAGCATATAATTTGACTAGAATCAAGGAGGGCGATGAGTGGAGGTCCGCTTTTAACACTCGTAGTGGCCATTACGAGTATTTGGTCATGCCATTTGGGCTATGCAATGCCCCAGCGGTCTTTCAAGAGTTCACAAACGATGTTTTGAGAAGCCTACTATAGTCCTGTGTAGTCGTTTACCTAGGCGATATCCAGATACACTCTCCAGATATCGAGACTCATAGCAGAGATGTTGCTACAGTATTGCAAAAACTGAAAGAGAACTAACTGTATTGCAAACTCGAAAAATGCAAATTCCATAAAGACTGAGACCCCTTCCTGGGTTATGTTATCTCTGTAGAAGATATTGCCATGAATACAGAGAACCTCTTGGCAGTCCTGCAGTGGCCACATCCTGTGGGTCTGAAAGCCATATAAAGATTCTTAGGATTTGCAAATTGTTATAGAAAATTCATTCGAAACGTCTGTACAGTAGTCAAACCCTTGACTAACTTAACACATAAGGGACCTAACCCATCATTTTTGGTTCCCTGAGGCCAACAGTGCTTTTGAAGCCTTGAAATCTGCCTTTTCAGTGGCTGCAGCATTGGTACATCCTAACACCGCATTGCCTTTTGCCCTGGAGGTGGATGCATCTGAGAGAGGTGTAGGGGTAGTACTGTCTCAAAGTTCCAAGCCTGGCAAGTCTCTGATGCCCTGTGGATTATTTTCTAGATAGATGACTAAAACTCAGAGTCTATATGATGTTGGTGACCGTGAACTACTAGCCATTATCCTCACTCTTCGTGAATGGCGTCACCTCCTGGAGGGGACTAAGGCTCCTATCCTGATCCTAACGGATCATAAAAACGACATACCTGTCTGAGGCCAAGGACTGTCACGTAGACAGGCCAAATGGGCATTGTTTCTGTCTATATTCAATTTTGTAGTCTTGTATCTCTCTGGGTCCAAGAATATTCGTGCAGACGCCCTGTCTACACAGTTTGGCCCAGAGCGTGAGATGGAAAGTCAACCCATCCCGATCATTTCCCCAGATTCCATTTTGATGACAATACGCACTAGCATTATGTCTCCTTTGGGCAAAGAGATTCTGGCTTCTCAGGGTAATGCTCCAGTAGAGAAACCTAGTGGGAAATGTTTTGTAGCGGACAATCTCTGTACTAAGCTACTCGAAACTTATCATTCATCCAAGGCAGCTAGACACATTGGTCGGGACCAATTAATTTGGTCAATCTCACAGCTCTTCTGGTGGCCTAGTTTAAGAGCTGATTGTGAAGCCTTTGAGGAGTCTTGTTCTGTTTGTGCTTGTGCCAAAGCTCCCAGGCACCTTCCTCTAGGGTTGCTCCAGAGAGTTCTGAATGGCGAGCACCAATGGTCACACGTTTCCATAGATTTTATGGTGGAACTGCCTAGATCCAAGTGCTGTACAGTCATACTAATGATAGTGGACCGATTTTCTAAGATGGTGCATTTTGTCCCACTCCAGGGACTACCTTCCTCTAAGGAGTTGGCTATGGTGTTTGCAAGAGAGGTATTCAGGCTCCACGGAGTGCCCAGGGTGTTGGTTTCTGATTGTGGAAGTTAGTTCGTATCACGGTTCTGGAGGGCCTTCTGTGAACAGATGGGCATCAAACTGTCATTTTCCTCTGCCTACCATCCCCAGACTAATGGTGCTGTGGAAAGAGCCAACCAGGGGTTGGAACAATTCCTGCGCTGCTTCACTTCTGACCATCATGATAATTTGGCTGACCTGTTGCCGTGGGCTGAGTTTACCAGGAATTGTGCCATAAACTCCTCGTCCGGGAGCTCCTTTCCTGATTAACTATGGGTTCCAGCCATCTCTGCTCCCAGACTCATTTCAAGCACAAGATATTCCGGCTCTGGATGAGCATATTTGCCAGCTCTGCTCCACATGGACACAGGTCCAGAATGCCTAACGAAGGTCCTCAGAGCACTATCAGAAACATGCAGACTGCAGTCCTGCTCCTGTCTTTAAAGTAGGGGATAGAGTCTGGCTGGCCTCTAGAAACCTACAAATGTAAGTACCCTGTCATAAGATGGCTCCATGTTTCATAGGACCTTTCTGGGTGCTTCGCAGAATAAACCCTGTGTCTTATGCCTTAGACCTTCCTAGAAACATGCACATTCACAACGTCTTTCATGTCTGTCACTCCTGAAGCCTTTGATTTGTAACCACTACTCATCCGCTCCTGTAGTGCCAGGTCCAATGCACATTCAAAACCAGGATGAGTGTGAGGTTCAAAGCATTCTGGACTCCCGCAAAGTCTGGGGGCGCATCCAATATTTTGCTAATTGGAAAGGTTATGGTCCAGAGGAGCGCTCCTGGGTGAATCAGTTTGATATTCACACTCCTATATTGCTGCGCAGATTTCATGCAAAATTTCCAAATAAGGTATGGTCTCCTCCACGGGGGGGGGGGATCGTTTAGTGGGGGGGTACTTTCACGGTGTCCGTGATTGCCTCCAGTGTTGCGTTACTGTAACATCGACCTTGCTACTTCCTGGCTGTCGCCCATTTCAAATCGCTGTTCTTATAGGTCACTGCTAATTGCTGTCATGTCTCCGCCCACCTACTAAGTCTTAAAGGCTTCAGCATTTCCATTACCCAGTGCCCTTTCGTGGTGTACCTGAACCTAGTGCTGTGTTGGTCCATTTACTGATTCCTGTGTATTACTTCTGATCTTGTCTGACTACCCGATCTGGCACTGACTCCTGGCTTTGTCTGACTACCTGATTCGGCTCTGACTACTGGCTTCATCTGTCTACCCGATCTGGCTCTGACTCCTGGCTTCATCTGACTACCTGGTCCACTTCTAGATCCTGGCATCATCTGACTACTCGATCCAGCTCTGACTCCTGTCTTCGTCTGACTGCCTCCTCCTCTGTTGCGCTCCCGGCTTGGTTTACTGCCAGCCTTGGCTACCCAGCCCAGGCTATCGTTATCCTCAGCTTCCTGGGCCTACTGTTACTGCCCCGCTTGCTACTCCTGTAGCAGTGCTTGTTCGGTCAGTCAGTGTCACAGACCTTCTGCGGTCTAGGTTCGGGTGGTTTGTTCGTCACCAAACGTTCTAGGTACAGTTTACCTTGCCTTTGGTATACCCTAGTGGTAGGGTATAGTTGCACTATTTTAGCCTGCTTTGTGAGGGATTGAGGAAGTGCCGTGCACTAGTCTCGTAAATGTTTCTACGGGCCATACGTATACTAACTGACACCTGCCTAGTGAAGGGTTGAGGAAGTGTTGCGCACTGTCCTCACACCTGGTCTTGAGAAGGTGGTGGAGTTAGAGTTGCTACTTTGGTGCTCCAGCATTCTGGAGTTTCTCGCTCCTGTTACCTGGGTTTACCTTAGTGTTAGGGTACAGACGTGGGTCCATCTCACACTTGCCTAGTGAAGGGTGAAGGAAGTGTGTGCACTGTCCTTATCACGGTCCCCGTGATTCCCTGTCAATCTTAACTGTGTTACCTTTGCATTGGAGGAGGCTGATTGGCCCGCCCAGGATGTTCCTTTTTATACTGGCTCTTGGGCACTTGTCAGTTGCCCTTTCGTGGTGTTCCTGATCCTGCGCCTCGTTGCTGAGTTCCTGAGTCTCCTGTGTACCGACCCGGCTTGTCTGACTACTCTTCTGATCCTGCTCCGTGATTGACCCGGTTCTGGCTGACGACCCTGCTTTGTGATTGACCCGGTTCTGGCTGACGACCCTGCTCCGTGATTGACCCGGTTCTGGCTGATGACCCTGCTCCGTGATTGACCCGTTTTCCGGCTTATGTTCCTGCTACCGTATCGATCCAGTTCCGGTTGACGTTCCAGTCCTGTGTGCTGATCTAGGGTTCCTGCGTAGCTCCGGTCGCTCCGGCGACATTCTGAACTGACTGGTATCTCGCTGATCCTCTCTCTCTACCGAGCTGTTGCCTGAGGTTGCTTTACCATTCCGCTGTCTGCTGAGCTGTTCTCT
Source organism: Rhinophrynus dorsalis (assembly GCA_037306005.1). NCBI lineage: Eukaryota > Metazoa > Chordata > Amphibia > Anura > Rhinophrynidae > Rhinophrynus > Rhinophrynus dorsalis. Next base: position 91,123,597 of record CM074723.1, on the reverse strand, counting down.
CCTGTACTGAACCAGATTAACCCGTGCAGTGCCTGTAGTCTCTGGTTACGTGCCTCATATACGCTTGCCAAGCCTCTGGTTACCCTTAGAGCCTGTATGATTTGAGCCTGTAAGACCGAGCCATACCATCACTCGCAGAGCACTGTCCGTTCCGGTGTTCGGTGTGCACCGTGATCGCGCCGGTTGGCGCTGGTAGTCTGTCCGCTCTTGCAGTGTGGATTCTGTGTGACACCGGAAGGGTGTCCGGGCTCTGGTTCACATACGCTCACGGTGTACGTTATCTCCTGCACTCCCCAGTGCTCCGGCTCACTATAGCTTGTGCAGTAACCGTCTATCTTGGCACCCTAAGGGTGTTTGGGCGCAATTCCATTGGCACACGCAGGGTTACTACCGAGTGTACATTAAGGGTGATTCAGGTTCTGGTTTCTTCAGCTCTAGCAGTAGCATTCCTCCTAATCCCACGGTGGTGGTAGTGGCTCAGCTCTGGGCAATAGGTGTGCTCCATTTTACTACCTTGAGAGTGATTCGGTGCAGACACTATATTCCTTTCTCACTATCAAGAGACTGTTATCATATCCTGGGCGTTGGCCAATCTAGGACTGAGTGCTTCAGTTGCTCCTCTTAACCCTTTGGGGTTATCCCCAGTCTATATATATATATATATGTATATATATATATATATATACATTTAGGTATTGCACTAACTTTACTTGGTCTGTACTTGCCAATACTGATTATACCTGTACTGGCCCCTAGAGGCACTGTTCTATTATCCTTTTATCAATAAAACTGTGTTTTTACTTTATACCGTGGTCTGAGTGTCAGAAAACCGTAACAGTCCTTCCCTGGTCCCGTGAAAGTGAGAGGTACATTGCTGCTACTATTGTGTTTCAATAAATATTGATTTAATTTTATCTGTACTCGTCAGTGTCTTTATTTCTCTAGTCACTCCGTTACACTCCATTGGCCACCATACAAACCTTCAGTTTTGCCTCATCCTGGGGACCATTGCTAGCTACCAGTTAGTTGTAGCAAGAACATAACAGGTCACCCATCACTGCTGCATAGTTGTCATGTGGTTCCATGTGAACTGCACCATAGGTTTCAGTGCACCTTTTTTTAGGAGACTGTGCAAGACACATGAATGTGAAGAAGCCCTAAATTCTCTCAATGGCAAGAGATTATGGCACAATGTGTGTCCACTGCTATTTAACTTTTCTTCACACCATAAAAAATATTGGTTTTAAACAGCTATTTATGAATAGATGAAACCAACAAAGGTGCAATCCCCAATTCCAAGCACTCCAAGTTTAGAGCTATTCCTTTTTCAAGACTATAAGGGTGTATCCAATTAACCTTCATTTAATGTACTATTTACTACAACAAAAGATCAGGTTCAATATTAAAAAGAGCTAGTACCCTCTGTAAATTCTGCAGACTATGATGTGTGCATCACATTTTAGGTCAGATTGGAGGCCCACCTTCTGTGATATAGTGACAATATTATTCAAATATAACTTTTTTGAAGGTACTGCCATTGGGAGTGAAGTATGAAGAAGCTGGTGTATAAGTGAAATGTCTTCAGACTATGCTTTCTGGCTTTTAGAATGTATCTAGATCTAACAGTTTTGTATAATTCTAATCAAAATTTCAATGAAATCACAATTACTTTCTTGACAATTTACATAGCATTGTTTTAAAAGCACTTATTGTCATATATTTATAAAAGAAAAATGTATTTGTATTATTGTGTGTTTATTGTTAGAATTTTATTTAGTTTTCTCATAAAAGCTTTTATTATTTGTAAGAAGCAGAGAATAGTTTAATACTTAACAAATACAGTATTTTTTGTTAATAACACATTTCAGATTGCAATTGCTCTGAATTTTAAAAATGTAATTCTTAAGCAAGACACACACATACAACATTTTCTTCCAGGTAACTATACAGGCTCTGCACAACCATAAAATCATCTATTAGTGATAGTTTTAGTTTGTGTATCATTTTGGCAATACATTGCTGCTAGTAACTGAAATCTCCCAGAAGCCATATTGAAATGCTTCATTTAAATTGGTGTGATGTTGCTTATTCAACCACCTCTTAAATTACAATTGGTTTAAATGAAGGATATGAAACTTCAGGCAAGTTGAATTTGCAAATCTCCATTAAAGCATGCTGTGGCAGCTGCAGTAAATTAGGGACACTAAAGCAAAGTTGAGTATGAGAAATATTTTGACAAAAGTCTTGCAATGGTATTTAAGTTTATAAACATTACTAAAGCTCCACCAATATATATATTTATAATGTATATATGCATTGTGTTATTCTCCACAATATTATAAAAAATGTAGGAAAAAAGATATACTTATGCTTAAATAGAAATGTATCTAGTGAATTAACTCCTTGAATGATAGTGGTGGCCAGCAGCAGTTTAACACCGTAACGGGAAGTAGTTCCATACGGCAGCCCCAGGGAGTCGCAGGGGTGGCCGCTGTTTTCTCCGCTTTGCTTAGGCTCCAGGTAACACCAGGGAGGACAGTCTTAATCCTCCTGGGGCACCTCAGGAAAGACTCGGTGCTATTGAGTACTCTATAGGAATGTCATTAACAAGTGACCGGACTGTAATCCCGTCACACCTCAAGAATCATATTTTCTCTTACTATTACCTGATTTGGTAATTAAGTAATATAATATATATATTATTAACCACTATAGGGAGGGACAACAGTAGAAATATTTTGCATGGTCATTTGAAATATTGTGGTATTCGAAATATGGTAAGTAGCACAAACCTATCAATTAGAATTGTCCTGAGAGTGAACGTGGCCCATTTCATTTTTTTTTAATTCAGTTTATTTTGGTTTATCAAAATTATTGTTAAGGACAGAAAGCCATGTTAATGGGTTCCACTAACCAACTCCCTGATTACAACTTCCCTGCCTTTGCCTTTCAGCTAACTTTCTGGCCATTACATCATCTGTCTCACTCTCAACTTCATATGAATCTGAAGAAGTGGAGGATGCTGTAGGGATATATTATAGATCTACTTCATCATCATCATCATAATCATTATCAGTCATCAAGTCATCCTCTGCATCGGCTGCCACTTCTTCCCAACAATTTTATATTCCTCTAGGCTTTTTACTTTTCCCCATGAGGGATTTTCACATGTGTTTTTGTGCTTGTTTGTCTCATTGCCAGATCCAGCAGCTGCTTCACAAAATATTCTATCTTGTTTTGCATTAGTTTGCCTCGGTCACAGCTAACATCAGGGTTCCTGCCTCAGTCACATATCACCTTTTAAAAAATGTTATTTATTTATATGATTTATTTATTTTTCTCCCTTCTCACAGCCCTAGACTCTCCAAGCACAGAGGAACTTGGATCATGTCTGGCTGCACCTTTCCATCAGTCACACAAAATGTTAGGTTATTTGGGGTAAACCTCTTTTGCACTCTTCTCACACCCTCAGACTCACCTAGGACACATATAATAGCCAAAGCAGGAACAAACCTGGATCACCTCTGCCTGTGTGTCCCCAGTCAGTCACACAGATTTTTAGGGTATTTGGGGTAATTCTCCTTTACTCCCTTCTCACATTCCTGGCCTTCCCTAATTTTGATACCCAGATACTTGAATTCCATTCACAAACCATAACTATAGCTTCTAGTATCAGAATTATTGTATCCAGCTACACAAACCATTATCGTGAGTTTAGGGCTGAGAGAAAAGAGGATCCATATTTACATGTTAGACTCGGGAATGACAGCAAAAAGTCTCCTCTGTCATGCATTATTTTCTCTCATTGTCACTCCCCCTCATCCATTATCCTGAATCTTGTTTATGTTAGTAAACCACGAGTACAAACAAGTTGTGGAATATGTAATGTGCTCTGGACTGCCACAAATAACACAACCCTGTGCTCTGAGCTCTTCAAATTCTGCTGATATATAAACAAACATTGGTCTACACTCTCAGACAGAGCGGCTATTCCTTTCCTCCCCTGATACTTTATGGTTGATAAGGCAGCCAGAAAATGCTTTTGTCTCAGTCTCAACTACAGAAATCTACACAGTAAACTGAAATGTATTCTTACTCTGTTGTATATACTGCTATATAGTCAAAACATATTTATATTTCCTATCATTCAGAAAAAACTGTTTTATAAAAGGGGTGCTGTTGAATAGCATTTCAGCCTGCAGTCAGGAGGTATGATAAGCTGCATTTTCTTTTATTCCACCAAGTGGCAGACTGAGGGATTGATTCAGTTCCCACAGTGAACAATCAAAACAGCCGATGGTAGTTTTTCAGGCACAGTAAGCCATCCAATTACCTGTCCTGTGACAAACTACCAAAGGAAAAAAAACATGTTGGGCCCAAAAGGTGTGCTCCATTGGAATTTCTGATTCAGTTCCATGCATTGGGTAGTACCATATGTACAGGGACCCCACTTTATTGCCAAAAATCTTTCCTACAAAAAGCAGGCACCAAGTCCCTAAAGCATGTTAAAAACCACCAACACTGAAATTGAAGTGGAAAAAAGCTAAGAAAAAAAAGGAGAAGAAGAAAGATGTGAAGATGGATGATGATAAGGAGAAGGAAGATAAGAAGCTTACAGAAGAAGACTTACAGTGGATGACAGATAAGTGATACAGCTACGGGGTATTGGTAATATGATAGTGTTGTGGCTAATATTGTTTCACTTTATTGTTGTTATTTGGGGTACTGTAGGGTTAGTGTTTGGGAGGGTGACTGTGTCATTGAGCTCACTCTCAGTGTTTGACACTGTCAAGCACAGAACATTAGCTATTTTCCTTTGAGTTTTGGAAACAAAAAAAAACACAGCGAATCTTGGACCACAAGTTGGGTTCTGTGTCCCACTCGTTGTGGTTCCTGTTGGTAAGGTAACTGGATTCCAGTGCTACTACTGTACCCAAGTCCAAGGGAGCTGATGTGGTACTATGTAAGAGCCTATTGCTATGAGTGAGGGGAGGAATGACATTATCTTACCACCAGAGGCAATGCAGGCACCACAAGGCATGCATAGAAAGGCAGGAGAGGCAGATTCTCTGTAATTGTCCATGAATGTGGGGGGTGAGCACGTGTTTGTAAGAAGCAGAAACATTGTAGCTTACATGTGGTGACATTGCACATGTAAATAAGGAGAGAACAATGAAAGTTGCTGCTAAGGCTCCGACTCTGTCAGAGTGAAATCAGTGCACTGTAAGATTCTTGATGCATGGATTTGATTTGTCAGTATTCATATGTGCCAAACAGGCACCTTAGAATAGTCCTTGAGGCAGGTTGCAGCAGGGAGATGAACTGCAGCTGATTCTTTTGAAGTCTTAACTCTTTGGAAGTTTAATAGTAAAGACGCAAAGAGATAGTCAGAGATGCTCAACTAGGAACAAACCTGCCCTCAAATTGATGAGGCTGTATAGGATAAGTATCCTACCCAGGGTGCAATCTCTTTTAGCTCACTAGCGCCTTTCACAGAGAAGAAATATACTAAAGCACATCATACTGCTCCTACCAAAAATCAGTCCAGCCACGAAGTGCCAGGCAATTCCTCTCTTAACAAGAGAAGCAACCAAGTTTAATAGTAGCATGTTATGAAGTCTCCACCGAGGGTCTTATAAAGTCCTTACACTCTAGCAGATACGTAGAACAGCCCTAAAAAGTATATGTATGGTGCATGTAGATTAATCATTTACAAATTTTGGGATGCAATAAGTTTGAGCACAGGCATGGTCTATTAGTATCTTATACATTTTGTTTTATCTAACCTATGCCCAAGGTGGGTTAATGCTAAAATGTTGCTAATTATCAATGTTTTTAACCTTGTTTCAATTAATATTCCTAGACTTAAATACTGTGCTTACAACAAATGCACATGCACAAAGAAATGTTTCATGTAATTAACATTGAAAAATATTTCCTTTCCACTATACCTATAAAATATATTTCTGAAAATAATTATTTTGGACTTGCGTTTACTACTATGTAACGCCTGCTGCATCTGTTGTAACATGCATTAGTAGGCTATGGTGCCTTTCATATTGGTAATTATCACCTCATGAGAATGCACTAATATCCATTATCTAGAATACAGCATCTTTCACTGTATTCCCACAGGAATGTAGTACAGATGCAGATGCAGATCTTTCAGACAATCAGTGCTGGAGGTTACAATACTGTCATTGCAACCTTAATTTAATAGATGACCCAAAAGGGGTCTAGGCAATAATATTTGGTTTATGTTGACCCTCTTGCATTTGGATTGTGACTGTAATGCAGGAGAAATGTGAATATAAACGATGTGAGACAGAAGCTGAGGGGGGTGGGGACTGCTATAGTCATGTCACCCATGTGAAAGAACCATAAAACAGATGACTCACCAATCTAACAATGTTAAAAATGTGATATCCCCCCCACACACACACAGACACTACAGCAGTCATGTCTTATTCACAGGTAAGAAGCATTGATCCCCTGAAACTGCTGTATTGTTCAGATAGGTAGTAACCTATGATTCTGTACTAAATTAAATCAAGGGTATGCAAACTTATTATTTTTGTTGTTTTTTTGGACATCACATGATTGCTTTATTCTCTCATCTATATTTCTAACAAAATGTTTTACTTCAAGTTTATATTTTATTGTATAATACATATACTACATTTCAGTGGAAACATGGCTTTCATTGGGTTACAAAGCTGGTGGGTCCTTGCATTAGTTTCACACCCTTTTACAAAGCGTATTGCATGTGTAAGTGCGTGTAAAGTGTGCAAAGGAAGGATTTTTCAAAGTTCTGGGTACTATGGTAATCAGTTTTTGGCAAATACAGTATTATACAAACATCAATATTTTGTAATTATTATTTATCTTTTTTGGGGTATACATATATGGTAAATCTCAAATAATCATGCAGATTATGTTCTTGATGTTATAACATTATTTTTAATTTTCTGAATTTATCAAGTGTTGTTCAACCTGTATTTACAATGGAAAGATGTTACAGTACATAAAATCTATTTAAGAATATTCCCTGCGATTCTTAAAAAAGAGATTGCATGAGCTGTTTGTGCATCTTTACTCGGAATATAGGCCACTGAGTCTGCGTTCACAGAAACTGACATCCCATGATTCACAAAACTGGGACACAGAGGCATACATAAGAAATAGCTCTCTTTAATTTTGTTAAGAAACTGTGTTATTCTGGTTGAACTAGCAATTTTTGCTCTTTCAGTTCTTTGTTCTTCTGTATTCTAATAAAAAAAAATGTTAGTTTGTGATCGCAATGCATTGATTGCAGTAAAGAACTGTGTATAACCTTTTCTGCTCTCTACACAGCAGTCAATGGTATCTAACAAGATAGAAAAGATAATGCTTTCTAGCTGCCATTTATTGGACAAAAGGATAAAAGACAGTTATTGTTAGAGTTTGTTCCCTACTTGGCCTTGATTGTCAATTCAACTGATTATAAAAATGTTAGGCATTGTATTTGGCAGATGGGAAAGTAGAGTGTATGCACTTAAAAAATCAATGTGATATAGTACAAATGTTCATCCTTAACTGGGGGCGTCACACACCATTTTTATTTCCTGCTATGATGATGATAGATGAAGCATGTCCATAAACTTCTATGTTTAGAACTTATTTATATGAGAGTGTAGATGACTCCTTATAGCAAGGATGGGCAACTTTCTGCCTGAGAGCTGTTGTTGGACTGTAACTCCCATTATCTTCAGCTGACTATTGGCCAACAGCTATAAATCCTCAGGTGTCCTTCCTCTGCCTTATAGGGTGCATTACATTTTGCTAGAAAGGAATGATTAAATATATTTTAATAAAGCAAGGTTCTTAAAGGAACAGTAAACATTTTTTATGAAATAACACATACTAAAGAACTTGCTGAGTAAAACAAGGGAGAGGCATCTGCCCTTAGTTATTACAGGTAAGAGTATTGGGATTTTTACATTAATATTGCCCTCTAGTGGGCACATTCCAGTTATTCTGTTGGATTCTATAGAATAGGTGAGTCACTGCCAACAATTCTTCAGAAAATGGGATAGTAACTACTGGGTCACTTCCTGTAAAGTTCAACTTTCAGGAGTTAAGCTCCCTTGATCTCTGTTTCCAGCGGGTATAACAGTTTTCAACTACTATAACTTTTTGAATAAAACAATTGCCAGTAATGGAAGTACCCTTGCTTTTCTCTGTGGGAATAGTCCTACAAAATATAGATTTTCATATAAGTTTACTGCTTCTTTAAATACATCTTAGCAAAATACAGATTTATCAAAAGCTGAGGTCACCGAAACATAGAAATATGTAATAAGGGGGAGAGAGAATGGTATTCGTTTATGACTTGTAATATGCCAGTAGGTGTATAAATGTTGTTATTCCCAGCAGTATACATATAGTCCTGCATTCCATTCCACAAGAAAGGATCTTTTACTGGGAAAAGAACTACAAAAAAGCATTTGTATCCTGTTTGCAGCTTTTGCTACTATATAAACCTCTTGCTATTTATTTATTTAGAAAGTTTTTACCAGGAAGAATACATTAACATTTTCAACTGTGTCCTGGAGAGCTTTTATAGTACAAAGTTACATATTTACACATACAGAGAAAAAATATATATACATAATACATAAATTAAAATGTTATGCAAAGTTAAATGTTTTTATACATAGTAGGGAGAGCTGGAGTAAGCATACAGCCGACGAAGTCTGGTAGCTTTCCAGAGAAGTGACTTTATAGTAGGCAAAAAAAGAAGAAGGGTACGACTAGATTCAAACACAAAATCGCTTGCCGCTACTCTTTAATTCCTGCTATTCTGTTACTTCTCACTATTATCCTATTATCAGATGAAATAGCACAAACAACACCAGTCTACTCACCGGGTCTTAAAGACCTTGGATGCTGTGGTGCAGCCCCCAATAACCACAGCTATGATTTCTGCAAACAAGAAGACACCGGATGGGAGCAGTCTACGGAGCATCCAGAAATTCATGCCAGTCAAATGGTATTGGAAAAGATATACACGAAACACTGTAAGTGGATAGTTCATTATCTCATTTGTTTGTTATTGTTCAGGAGTATATACAATACCATTTGACTGGCATGAAGTTCCTGGATGCTCCGTAGAGCGCTCCCATCCGGTGTCTTCTTACGACTAGATTCAAGTGTTAGCCAACTTAGATATTTAAACATATCACAATGGTGGGTACTGTAATTACATTCAAGGCAAAGCATCATAATGAATTATGCAGAGTGCTGAGTTTGCCAAGACTGAATTGTGGTGCAGAAATATATACTACATGCCTGTAGTCTGTGACTGGCATTAACATCTCCTGAACAATATTTTCTTACCAAAATATGCACACATTGACATCAATCCGACAGGCTTGCGAATTTTCATTCATCACATCGACAATGGCCTATTCCATATTATAATGAAGCATAATAACTCATTTCCATATGGAAATGCTGAATAATGAGACAAATTCGTATGCAAGGGGGTGTGTTGATATGATAATATGACATTTCAATTAATTCAGTAAACTCCGATAGCAGCCTCTGATGTCGGAGTTCACAGTCTCCACTTCACCTAACTCAGGTTGTCATAGCTGGGATCTCCCCTGTATTTTCCTATGGAGTAACAGCAGGGAGAGCTACAACAATTCTGAACCGCATTCTCTGTGCTTCCCAGCCAGTAGGGGAATACAGAGAAGGATTTCAGCACCATGGACAGCATTGAATGCCATAGGGACCTGCATTGCTCACCCCTGTGGCATTCAAAGGGTTACAATAAACAGAAATAGTACACCAAGCACTACACAATGCCCCCCCTTCAACACACACCCTTAGTATGTTGACATATATTGCATATATTCGACATACTAACTCCATCTGACTTCACCTCAACATTGGACAGGAGCTACCATTTATTCGACAGAACCTGTCCTTCATTTGAAACTTAACCCTTTGAGTACCAGAGAGGTAGGAAGACATTGCTTAGCAATATGTTTCCTACCCCTCTGGTACTCAAAGGCTTAATATGCAAGGTATGAGGCTGCACTCCTTGCCTTATATGTGTAAAAATGGCTTTTTATATGTTTAATGTTTAATATGTTTTAATATGTATTAAACAAACATCAGACCTGAAGGGGGGTATCATGACCCCTCATGACACCTCCTATCATAAGAGCGACATTTGCCAGTTTATTAAATCAAGGGCATATAACCTATGTTTCACGTAGTTTATATGCCGCTTTTATAATCCAATAAAACCTTTAGACCTCCATGGGGGCACCAGGAACCTTCCTTATAGCCCCCCTATCATGGATCATCAATCCAAAAGGATAGATGATCCATGGGGCGACCCCAAAGGCATTTTCTGCCTTTTTGATGCTGCTGGCAGCTATATAAGCTGCTTTCAGCATCAAGCTCTTATGTAGACTGAATAAACCCTGTCACCGGGTTCATTCTTGGTAAGCAGAGCGCTGAGCTTCCATCATTGAATCAGTCAACGGGGAGGGGAACACTGTGCATTCTAAGAATGAAACCGGTGACAGGGTTCATTTATTGAAGGCAACACTTACAGTAGATGCGGCTTTTACATCTACTGTAAGCGCTGCCTTCAATGAATGAACCCTGTCACCGGGTTCTTTCTTAGAATGCCCAGCACTTTACTCTGACCATTGAATCAGTCACCTGGTCTGACCCCGGTGACTGATTCAGTGATGGGAGCGCAGCGCTCCACTTACCAAGAATGAACCCTGTGACAAGGTTCATTCATTCTACATAAGCACTTGATGCTGCAAGCGGCTTATACAGCCACAAGCAGCATCAAGAAGGTAGAAAATACCTTCCGGGTCTTAGTGCTTAGTACAGCGGTTAGCTCTGCAGGTTAGCGAAAGAAACCAACAGATGATAACATGCCTGAATTGCTATACTTTTCGTTGCAGAGACAGCAGGGTCGTATCGTCACAATAAACATATATAATTACAAAAAATATCAATATGATTTCTGGAGACCCCATAGTAATCTGTACCTTTTCCCAAGGAAGGGATCTTGGACCTCTTCCTCTATAAAAAGATTAATATAGAGTCCAGGACTCCCTTATTTATTTATCTGACCAAAGAAGGAGTCCAGGAATCTTTCTTTTACCCCCATTATAGGAGAGGAAATGTTAAAATAGTAACATGAGGTCTGAATGTGATTTTTTTTTTAGACACTCACTTGGATGTAGATGTACAATGGAGTCTCAGAGACATACTGATCCTCACTTCCAGTTTGTCCATTAAAAAAAAAAATGAAATCCCTCAGACTGAAAACAAAAAATAAGAAACTTATTCTTTTGAACTGGATTATTTACAGGCCAATCTGAGTTTAAAAACCCTGCCAGCTAATCATTGGATGTGAGTAACAGATCCCATAGGTAGTTCTGTGTACCCCAGACTAGCCTCTTCCTCCTAGCCAATCAGTGGCTTGGAATAAGGGGTATAATTCAACATACTCCTCCAGTTCATAAAACAAGGCACTTGATATTTCTTTTCACTCTTTGATGGATACTGCATAGAATACCCATATTTTAATTTGGTAATATATGTTTTATTCTGACACATATCCTTGCACGATAGAGTTGTGTGCTGGTATAGCTCATAGCAATTAAGTGGGACTGCCACAGAAAATTTAGATGGAAAGGAAAATGGTGTAGCACTCTCTAAATAATTTATTTGGGTACATAACTTCAGGAGCGAAAATATGTTAACCTTCAGTAATGGCTTTGCACCATAAACCAGGTATGTTTAGTTAGTTTCAAAAGCAAATAATGGGAACACTAGTTGTAAAGTAGTTAAATTATACAAGATGGCTGGATAGTCTTTTCTGCTAAATAACATTAAAACTCTAAAGTGTTGTAATACACTTAATTCAACAGTAATTTTTTTTTTAATGAAAACCTGTGTTATAGGGGTTTTTCTGTTGCATAAAACAAGGATACCTCACTCCTGAGACTTGTTTTACTCAAAAGATATAACCTGTGGCAAAGAGATGAAGTTAGTTTGGACACAGAGCAGCCATCACAATCACAAAAGCTATTGATACATATTAACTAATGTCCTAGACTTGGGAATCACACCTCTTTTAATCCATACCTTCCTTACACCAACTGCAAGTGGTGCTTCATTGGTTTTAGAATGCCTTTCTTTGAGAGTGACATTTTATGTTTTTTTAAAGCTTGAAAATGTTGCTTCTAATAAGAATATACTTACTCTCTCTCTCTCTCTCTCTCTTTCTCTCTCTCTCTCTCTCTCTCTCTCTCTATATATATATATATATATATATATATATAATCTGCTCTGAGCAATGCAAGTGAAGTTACCAATGCCTGCACAACTCTAAATCTGAACAGAAGGAAAGCTATACAATATCTATATTATTCCTGTAGCACCACTGTTCTTCACTGACCTTTCTGTATAGAACATAAAAACATTGCCATTTTCCATTTAATAACCTTTTGAGTGCCAGTGGGGCATCCAACGCACTGCAAAGTAATATGTTGGACACTCAAATGATTAATTGTTTGGTATCTTCTTTTTTTTATGTAAAGTTTATTAGTCAAATAAAGCAATACAGAGGGTTTAAATACAGAAATACATGTACAACATGACTTAATACAATTGAACATAAAAGACATAGAATCATACAAAGTGTAACATAAGTTACGCCTGATATAAGAAGTACAAAATAAACATGTAATAGGAAAATGGAAACAACATAGAAGGGGTGGGGAGAGAAAAAAAAAAAAAATCAAAGACTGTAACAAAAGTTTCGCAGAATGGGTACTCCTACCAACCCACATCCGGGAGAGTGTGACAAATCAGTTCAGTGTCAGAATTACAGACGCTCAATGCCATCTCAATCACCAGAGTTGGGTGTGAAGTTAACCCAGGAGCTCCACATTTCAGAGTAGATTTGTAATGTGCCTTGGCTCACCGCGTGACAACGTTCCATGGTAAGAACCTGATTGACTCTTGTCGACCAAGAAGTAAGTGTGGGGGTCTCAGTAGTCCCCCAACATGATGGAATAGTGGCTTTGGCTGCATTGAGAAGAAGCTTAATGCATTTCCAGGTGAGAAGAGGGAACGATTGAAGTTCTGCAGATCTATGAAAAAACAAACATAGAAGAGGAACATAGGGAAAAGAAACTTTATAAACGACCTGAATCTGACGAACAACCATCTTCCAAAATGTCTGGATGTGTGGGCAGAACCACCAAATGTGAGACATATTGCCAATGTCAGCCTGGCATCTCCAGCAGAGAGGCGATTTGTGAGGTGCAAACTTAGCAATTTTGAAAGGAGTCATGTACCATTGTGTTACAAGTTTATAGTTCATCAGAGAAGTACACTAGTCTCTAGAGGATCTAAACAGTCTGTCAATAAGTTGGTGCCACATAGAGACACTTAAATTACCGATAGTTCATTTTCCCATTTCCTGAGAAAATAATATTTAACTGGTGATGATGAGGTACAAATCAGGGAATAACAAAATGAAAGTGGTCGAAGGTTGGTAGGATGGGAAACCAGACGGGACTCAAAAAATGTTAGATTCCTGAGAGGCAAGGCTGTATATAAGGTAGATCTTTTCCAAGCTGTTATTTGAAGGGAATTCCACCAGGTATCTTCCTTTTTAACCCATGTTTCTAAAATGTTTTATATTATCTTTGTAACATGCATTGTATTTCAGTGATACTGAAAATAATATACTAAGAGGAACTTGAGCAATTATGGGGAAATTCCACAGCAACACATGTGACAGATAAAAAAATGATACTAATTTACATCGTTTCTTATACCCCATAAATGCTAGAGAGGTATTCAGTGCAGTACATCACAATGCATTGGAGGCTTCTCTCTCATTCAGGTGGTTAAAAGCTCCATTTTAATAGGATCTTGGAAAATTTGTATTTGTCACTAGGGTGCTATTGGTTTGCTCTAAAATTGTACCAGTTCCTCTGACTTTATCACTTTCTATTGTAATATGTACATTTTTTTTTATTTAAGGTAAAGCTCGTTAAGTAATAATGACTGGAAAAACACAGACCAGCAATGTCACAAACAAGAATGATCCAAAGTCAATCAACTCTAGAGTGTTTATCGGCAACTTGAATACTGGCATTGTCAAAAAAGCTGACATTGAAGCAATATTTGCTAAATATGGAAAAATCGTTGGTTGTTCAGTACACAAAGGATATGCTTTCGTACAGTACATCAGTGAAAGGCATGCAAGAGCTGCTGTTGCAGGAGAAAATGCACGGATTATTGGAGGGCAACCACTTGGTAAGGTCCTATGCATATCCACATACTATGATAAATATCCTTTGCAGTCTTGATTGGGAATTTTCATTGATATGGTTGATCATATTTGCTGTGAATTTTTTAACCCTTTGAGTGAAAGAGTGATGAGCAATGCATTGGAACTCAAACCATTAAAAGTTCAGTGCAATATATTTCTGTAAATTATTTAAAAAAAAAAAGTTTTCCTATAGTACAATTGTAACTATTCGACCCTCTGAATGCCAGAGAGGTATCCAACAGTGGTTAACTAACAGTGAAATCACAATCATCCAGTCATGGAAAGAAAAAATATTCCTTATTTTTAATAGCAAAAACCGTGATCTTGATGCTGTATCTGCTGGATTTTAATTATATATATATATATATATATATATATATATATATATATATATATATATATATATAATGTTATATATATATATATATATATATATATATATATAATGTTAAGAGGCCGCTTCATGTGCAGTAGAGACTGCCCGAACGCAGTCTGTACTGCTCATGATGGCTTCTGACAAACATCCTAGTGAATTATTATATAGATATAATATACACACACACACACTAGCATTCTCCTTGTATTCTTTTTGTGTATATGTGTGTGTATATATATATATATATATATATATATATATATATATATATATATATATATAAAACACTATATACATATGTGTTAGTCAATTTTTGGGTTGTCAGTCTGATTTTGTTCAAGGAAAGGTCATATTGCTGTTGTGTATGAGTGTTTTCTCTATAAGTTTTGTTCTGCGCTAATTCACAGTTAATGTGAATGTATAATTTTAATCTCTTGGTTGTAAGAAATGTATTCAGCTCATTGCATTGACATGTTTTAGACACCTATAACAGTCATGTGGTTAAAGCAAAACGTTCACCTAAAATAAAATTTTGAGCATGTGTTTTAATACATAATCCTAGACTAGAACTTTTTTTTTTTTTTTTTTTTTAATTTGTAATCATTTGCTAGTGGAGATATTTAGACTTTAAAATCGGGACTTCCGCATTCTACATGACGCATCAGGACTTCCCAGCTGCCCCAAGGAGTGTGTTCTAGCAGTCGTTCAAGCAGGCTGTAACATTAGCCCACAGAAAAACGTCCATGAAGGGGAGAGTAAACATGCTCCTTGAGGCAGCTGGGAAGTCCTGAGATGGTACAGGTTCCCGTAGAACGTGGTAGTGCCCGATTTTAAAGTCTAAATATCTCCACTAGCAGAGGATTAAAAATAAAAAAAACAGCACTAATCTAGGTTTATGTATCAAAACACATGCTCAAAATTTTATTTTAGGTGAACGTCCCTTGTGAACATTAGAAATAACACAATAACCATGTCATCATGAATACAGGCTATACCATTATAGAGACCTTGGGAGTTGAAATTAAAGTAAGCGAGGAAAAAATGATGAAGAATCTTCTGCAAACTACTGTACAAAACATGCAGTAAATAGATAGATTCCAAGCTTTAAATATTAATTTAGAAAGGTTACTCCCTTTTTATTTGTTGTATAAATAATAACTAAAGGAGAACTAACACCTAATAATAAAACTCCACTTATATTACTCTGGTCGGAAAATCCTAATGGTCTTTATGAATTTTGCCTTTGTTGCTTTGTTCAAGAGATAACAGCTTCAGTCAGTACTAGATGTCATGTTCAGGAGGACATGGCAGACACCAGAGTGTATCAGCCTGCTTAACCCATTAAGGACTAGGATGGTGCATAACACACTGAGAAGCAATGCTTTGTACACCCATATGGTTGAGTTTTTGTCCTGTTGTCCTACCAATATCTGTTATGTTCACTTCCATGGAAATGGATAAAGTTGTTCTCTCTTCAGGGAAAATTCATAGGGGCATTAAGATTTATTTGATCATAATAAGTGAAGTTATGATTATTATTATTATTATTAGGAGGTGTTACTTCTCCTTTAATCTGTAATCGTATTCATAAATACTAGTCTAACATGTCTTTCAGTACATCTTCTTATCTATGTGCTTTGTTTTTTTGTCCTTTTTCCTGTAATGAACTCTCCTCTGACCCAGTGCAGTGAGTTATGGCAGTCCACAAGCCTTAGGATAATATTAGTTCCATGATATAACCTTACATCATAATGACATAATAAATGTCATCAGGTGCCCCCCTTTGCAGATCTATTTATATCATATATTTATATCAATAAATGTTTTACCCATTTCCCTTCCATTGCCAGAGCCCACACAGGAAAAATATTGAAATAGAGGCATATTACTGATACAGCATAATTGAGTATTAAATATGATTGTATTGATAATGATATAAACTACAGTACATGAAATATTATTGTAGAACATAGAAATATATTTGTTTATCAGAATCATGTTGCTTATTACCAGAGAAAACTCAGTGTGTTGGTTGGTTTCCCTCTGGAAGAGGTGTGGAGTAAAACGTGTGTCTGGCCTGCGAGATGCTCTTTTTCTTTTCTTTTACTTGATTTTGTATGGGCATTACTGTATGCGCCAATCTCAGTGAATTTTGTCCTTCTGTATTATTTAGAGCCCTTTAGAGGGCTGCTAACAGTAATGGGTAATATTGCTTTACAGATTTATCATCAGTGATAAGGGTGTTTTGCTACCATTCATGGCACCTTTTTGTGTGGGTGGATACCAGGTGGCTCCTTCATTTTTGGATTCTTATAACTAATTTTTCTATGTGGCAATTTTAGTTTTTTGTACCCTTTTCAGTATACACGCTTTTTGATATCCTCTTATTTTTCTGAATCTACCTGTGTCTTTGTCTTATCACATGTTATGGTAGATGCAGGTGATTCTTATAATCATACCCCTTGTTTCAATCTGAGATTCTTCTATATCTCTTTTTGTTAATTGGTAAGCCATTCTCAATTATTGTCCCCCCAGTACATTCAACCTATTTGTATGCTTCTTCTATTTCTTTATTATCTGTTTTAGTACATACCAATAAAGGTTAAGTTGGATCCTACCAGTCATTTTTCCTGGATTCCACTTAAAACCTTGGATAGAGTGCTAGTTAGGCAGAGTTTTTCTTTTTTGGGTTTACACAGTATATCATCCACTGTAGCACCACTAATTTGGCTTGTTGGACTCCTTCAGATTATGATTTAAAGGGATAGTAATATTTCTATTAAATTTGATGTCTGAGTCTTGTTTTATTTTTTTTATTGTATAGCAGTATATCTCATTACTTACAGGTTTGCAGTTCAAGCCAAAAGGATCCCCCTCCTTCTGGCCGCCTCCCCTTAGATATGGAATCCAGTCATGGAACTGGATGGATGCAGCGAGGGACAATCTTCAGTAAGTATAAGGAAAACCCTGTCCCCGATGACTAAGGGGGGAAGAATTTTCCTTTTGCTTACTGTAGATTATCCCTTGTTGTGATCCATCCTGACCAGACTGAGAGGCTGAGTGATGTAGAGAAAGGGGTGGGAGGGGGATCCTTTCAGCTTGAATAGCGCTTGAGCTACAAAACCTGTAAGTAATGAAATCTAGTGCTACATATAAAATAAAAGAAGACTTGGACATCAACTTTAATAGATGTATTACTATCCCTTTAAGTGACTTGTCTATAGGGAGAGAGTGCACTTGTTTTTTTTATTTTGGAAAAATTTATAGGGGCATTAGGATTTTTTTAGCATAAGTTAAGTGGGAATCATTACTAGAAGGTGTTACTTCTCTTTTATTGTTACTTCTTTGATCTATAATTGTAATGTATTCATTAATGCTAGAATAACACGCCTTTTAGTTTATCTTCTTTTCTGTGTGCTTTGTTTCTTGTCCTTTTTCCTGTAATGCACTGTCTTCTGATATGTGAGCCAGTGCAGAGACTTATGGCAGTCCACAAGCCCTATGATATTAGTTCCATGATATACTCTTACATCATGGTCAGGAGAGGGCTGGAAACCTCTGGCCTGGGGGCAAATACAACAGAGTGGCCCATTTCTACTATCATTCCAGCCCACTGTCCCACTCCACTCCCTTTTGTTAATTTTAAAAATTGGCATTAATGAAGTAAGGCAACTGATACCACATAGCTTATAACTGAAATGGGTGTACAGCAGTGATACCATAGAGCTTATAAGGGAAATGAACTATGCTACATGTGTATCATTTGTGTAGGTCCATTTCAATTGTAAGCTCAGTGGTATCACTAGTGTAGCTCTATTTACAGCAGCAAGTAGGAGATTGAGTGAGGCAGTGCCCCCCTAGCACAGATAATTGCCCCCCTACCCCCCAGGCCAGCCCTCCCCTGATCATGGTGACATAATAAATGTCATCAGGTGCCCCCTTTGCAAATCTATTTATATCATATATACATATATGTATATACATATATATATATATATATATATATATATATATACAGGCATAATGCTGAGGACACAGCATAATTAAGTATTATAAATGATTGTATTTGTGTAGATTTACACTACATTACATGAAATGTATTTGTAGAACAGGGAAATGTATTTGTTTATCAGAAGCATGTTGGTTATCACAGAGAAAACTCAGTGTGTTGTAAATTCTTTTTTGCTTAAATGAGACATAAGCTCTCCTAATAAGAACCCCAAACTTATCTTACTATGGCAAGGAAACCCTAATGGCCCCTATAAACATTGTTCAAGAGATAACATATTATTTATCAATAATGGATATCATTCATGTGCATGGGGTCATGGGGAACATGACCACAGAAAACTCTGTCTACTCCACACGGGAGGAGATGCAGTCCTTACTCAACCCTTTGAGTGTCAGGGAGGTGGTTACACTAATCTGCATTGCCCCCAACATACCAACAACCCCTTCAATGTGATGGCTGAATAGCTAGACATTAGAATAATCATTGGCTAATGATAGAGGGAACTGTGAGAGGGCGGAGATATTATATCAATAGTACTGAGTTCCAGTTCATTGTGGAACTGCAAATTCAAGTCACAGAGCCACTAAAAACAGGCACATTCAAAGAATGGTATTTTCTCATTTTGTGAGGTTTTGCTGTTGGTTTGCTTCAGAATTGCTCAATTTTATATTCTTGAATATAGCCTGATTGACTCTAAACTGAGTTTTCTACCTGGATTAATCTATTTGCTGTCAGTCATTTATATCAGAGTAATTTACTATTTTCAAGTTTTAACCCTTTGAGTGCCAGAGAGGTGTGCAATACCTTGCATATCCCTGGCACTCAAAGGGTTTAACATAGTAGACCAACTTTATGGATTTCATATTGATGAATATCCGTAACAACAGAACATTTATTATGACGTGCTTTCTCCTCAGGCCAGTATAATCCAGACCTCACACCTAAGCTTTGCTACTTTTGTGCTGTTAACAGGACAATGCTATGGGTGGTAGGAACTGATGTAAGAGCACTCTGTCATGTATCTCTAACTTAGTATTAAAGAAGTACTCTGCCAATTAGCCTTTCTATCTCATCTGTAGGGATAGGCAAAAAGTCATGTTTGTTCCTGTGGGAAATTTTGTGAAAAACACATGGTTTTCCTATTTTTCTGAGGGGAAATTTTGCACATAGTGAAACCCATAGACAATGTCTTGAGAATGGTTCCATTTCCTGCCTGTGTTTTTCAAAGAGGTGAAATGTCCCACCCACATACTATATATGCTCATAATTTCCTGCAATGCAGTATGGTGTAGTTTAAGTGAAAAAGAGACCAGTAGGAGACAGAGATAAAGAATAAATTCAAATCACTGGTTCATAGTGCTGGCCAGCACTATGACCGCCAACAGTGTTAAAAAAAGAGAAGCAGGATGGACCTTGAGACTAGTGACACAGAGGAGGAGGAGGCCATCATCAGCATTGTTACCATCAGTGCTAAAGGGACTGGTAGCCCACATTTCCCAGACCCAGTGATGCCCAGTCTTCTGACATTGTCCCATCGAATCTGGAGGAAAATTCTGAAATGGATAGCTGCAGGAGCAACACATGTCAGCTCCCTGTACCTGCTGCTACTGCTGCCAGTATACCTTCTTCTTATTCTGAGGAGATGGCAAGTGTGACAGCAGTGGACCCTCAACCACACTTGGCATGGCCAGATAGTTGTACCACCATAGAGAAGTTGGTGACTGGTGGGGTCTTGATGAGAGTGAGGGTGGTTGTAGAGCTGCTGCTGAGGTGGAAGGCAAAGTTGGCAAGACTAGCAGTCAAGGAAACCCACATACTCCTGACCCTGTTGTTCCCATTCCCCCAGCATTGTCCCACTGGGGAATTATCATTACATAGGCAGAACTGGCTTGAAGTATGAGCAGCAGCACATGTTAGCTGCCTGTTCTTGCTGCTACTGCTGCTAGTGTGTATTCCATGCTTCAGCTGGGATCTCAGTGAGCAGGTGCTTAAATGTGAGCCTGCTTTCACCCTGCTCACATGGCAGACAGCACAGACAACAGAAATTAAAAGGCTTTGGTTTGGGAGGTGATGTCTGTGCATGGATAAAGAACTGGTTAATGATAGATGGCAGAGGGTTGTTGTAAATGGAACCTTTTCAAGTTGGTTTAAAGTTGCAGTTGGAGTGCCACAGGGATCAGCCTTGGACCAAATGCTTTTTAATTTGTTTATTAATTATCTAGACTTAGGTAGTGAAAGTAATGCCTCAAGCTTTGCTGATGACACTCCGCTGTGTAAGGAAATACATACAGAGCAGGACGTTTTTACTCTGCAGAAGGAATTAGATAAAATGAGTGAATGGGCAGAAAAGTAGCAGATTACATTTAATGTAAATAAATGTAAGGTTATGCATTTGGGCTGTAGAAACAAACATACTACATATACACTAAATTGGAAGCTACTTGGGGAATCCTCATTAGAGAAAGATTTAGTACTGATAGACAATAGAGTTCACAGCTGTTTGCAGAGTCACTCAGCTGCTGCAAGAGCAAATAGGGTGTAAATAAAAAAGGTGTACAGATGCACAGGATGCCAATATAAATCTACGTGTATATAAATCTTTGGTAAGGCCTCAGCTAGAATATGTAGAACAGTTTTGGGCATCAGTTCTTTAAAAAGACATTAATGAACTTGAAAAAGTTCAGAGACATGCAACAAAACTGATAAAGGGAGAGACTAGCCAAATTGAGTTTGTTTACATTAATGAAAAGATGTCTAAGGGGTGATATAATTATCATTTACAAATATATTCAAAGTCAATAAAAAAAACTCCCCAAGGTAATATTTACTCAAAGAGCTGAGCTAAGGAGGTGGTTTACAATAGGTAAAAGGGGAGGGAGGGGGATACTTTATAATTAAAACACTCTGGAACTATACATCGTACAGATTAATAATACCGCTCTACATGGCCCAAAAACTATAAAGTAGGGGTGCACCGAAATAAAAATTCTGAACCGAAAACGAAACTTCAGGATGCACTTGGCTGAAAACCAAAACCGAAAATTACTTTTTTTTAATTTATAGGGCGATGCATAACAAAAGAAACAAAAAATATAGTACAACAAGTGCACGTGACGCATTCAAAGTGAAAGTTCCATGAGCTGAAGGTTACCAACTTGCCTGGAAATAAATGACCTTTACATTGTGGTTACATTATCCGCAAGTCCCATTTTTACTGATGTGCCAAACATATTGATCATGACACAGAAAAGGTTTAGCTAAATTCTAAGACACCAGAAAAAGCAAGCTCAGGATACAAAAGTAAACATTCACATAATTGTAATTAGGGAGAGAATGACAATTACTTAATCATACAATGCAGACCTCTCTCAGATTTCTTTTCATAGTTATTTATGATTCTTTTAATCCAAGAGTGTTCAGTCATTGTTCTTATGCTTCTCATACAGACTAATTCTGTTATCATTATATTAAGAGAGCAGATCACCCTGATGAATATGCCAGTCTCCTGAAGAACCTATGACTCTCCAGCTGTTGGACTACATCTTCACAAGGCCAATGACTGACTGAGATTTTCAGGAATTGTAGTTCAACAGAAGTTAGACAGCCACATGTTACACACACCTGTACCTGCAAAGCTTTTCCCACCTCGATTGGCCTTCAATGTCCCCTAGGGAAGATGTGTAAGTATCCAGCTAGTGTCAGTGCCCACGCCTTGCCCCGTTTTACCCCTCAACCACCGCATATCACCCACTCGCTCCCCTGCGAGTGCTCAGCAGGTAGAGCAGGATGAGCTCCGCCTCAGCCACTGTTGAGTTGCAGGCAGTCAGGTACTTGCTGTACACCAGCACCATGGTCACTGTCAAGAGAAGGGGAGGAGGAGAGAAAGAGGGGAAGCCGGTCAAGGACCAGCAGCATGCTGGGAACTGCTGCTATTCCTGCCCCGTCACCGCCCATCCTCCAGTCACCATAACAATGATCTCTAAGACCTGCAGATATTTTTGGACTGTGCTTCCCACAGTTCTCAGCTGTGTTTTAATCAGCTGGATATGATGGGAGTTTTATTCCAAAAACCACTGAAGGGCTAACGATTGTACATAAACTGTTTTTTCTTAGTGTGAGCGCATGCATATGTCTGAATGTGGGATTTTCGGCCATTTTTTTTATTTGCCATTTTCGACAGAAACATTTTGGCTACCAAAATTTCGGTGCACCCCTACAATAAAGAATATTTGGAGCTGCATTTATTTTGAAACATTACTACCCTTTTAGAGGAAAGTTGCTTTCTATTAAAACAAAGGAAGGGATTTTTATAACAAACTATTTTTATTAAAACAAAAGTGGAGCAGTACAAGTCAGGTACACAACAGCAAGTCATATAAGGCAATGTAAACCATTCTTCACAGTATGTGCCAATGTGAATAGTAGCAAATTCAGAATAACTGATACATTGAGGTATAGCACATCATTACAGTAAATCTCTCAGAGAAGTGAACTCTTAGGCTACTCTCATAGAGAGAGAGAGAGAGACAACAGATATGTGAAAACAAGAAACAGTAAGGGGTGGAGGGGAAGGGGGGACAAGACACCTGGGCACAAGCCTAAGCTTTACGTCCAGTGGCATATGCAGGAAAGTGAAGAGTTGGTGGGGGAGGGAGGGAGAAGTGGAGGGAAACAATGGGAGGAAAAGGGAAAATAAGCAGAAGAGAGAGAAAAGCGGAAGGAAGAGAGAAAAGGGGAATCAGGCAGGTTCCCTATCATCTATACCTCAGACACAGCCCTAGCACAGATGAACAAAAAGGTCTAGCTAGAGAGTTCCAACGAGAAGGAGTTAGGGGTCAGTTTGCAGGGGCCAGGAGGTCATGTGTGGCTAGCCAGCTAGTGTAGTGAAAAGCATGTGCATGGGCCCTCTGTTGTAGGGTAGGTAGAGTAAGAAGAAAGGAGAAGATTTTTTTCCTGTCCAACTCCTTATTCTGTAGTGTAAGATTGTAATGAAGGTTGGGACAGTGGAGGGGCCTCCTCTGAAGATGGGCAAGTGTTGGATGTTGGGAGCTAAGCCATAAATATAATATAACAGTGTCTAATAACTGGACAACATGCTTGGGTGGGTGGCTCTCAAAGTCATAGATACTAAGAAGAAAAGAAGCGTTGGGGGCATGGAGGGGGATGTTTAGTGAAGAGATGATGTATTGGAGCATATTACTTCAGAGTGTGGAAACATTTACAGGAGTAAAGCATATGAAGTAGAGAAGTGGTAGGGGAAGTGCATTTAGCACAAAAGTCAGACTCTAAGATGCCCACAATTTTGGCCATGAGTGGGGGTATGATCTATGTAACAAAGAGTAGGAGAAATTGTGAAAGTAAGAGGCTGAGGAACTAGTTAGACACTCAGCCTGCTACCAATTTTTTCAAGGCATATGTTGTTGTAGGACAACTTTTAGCTATTTACAGTTATTTATTTCTCCACTTCAGACCTCAGAAAAAGTATTATTGGGGTGGGCAATATTTCTGTTCTAGAAAACAGGTGAAATATGACAAATTTATTGACAGAGGCAAAAAGGAGAACATATTATGTACTGTCTATAGGCCAAAGGTTTTATGAAAATAGCTGAAAATCATTGTTTTTTTCTGGAAAAGACCAACAGAAAATCTTTCTGACTTTTTGCCCATCCCTACTTGCTATACTGCTAAAGTGTGGCAATTAAGGCCAAATGGTGATCAGGTGACACATTTGATGGGCAGTGTGTGTGTGTGTGTGTTTTTCTATCGCCCCCAAAAATATATACAGTGCACTCATGCTTATGTAAATTAAGATTTACTGTAAGTGTTATGTATACATATTAACAATAGAAACTCCCATTAAAAAGAGTTTTGCATCAGTAGTTTGGCAAAAATGTATACAATCTGTCACTTTCCATCACAAGTGTATATAGTAAAACTGTTGCTTTGCACTTGCTGTTGTATTACCTGACCAGCAAATGAATAAAAGGAGTTAAGGGAAATAGTTTTGTAGGTCATTAAAGAAAAAATGTCAACACCAGCCATATTAATCTTCCATTTCATTCAGTCCTTAGACTTTTTTATTTGTTTTTATTAAAGATTTTATTGAGAAATTTGAATGGGGGCAACAAAAATGCATACAAAATACTATTGTAAATAAGTGTGAAATTTGATTGGAAGCAAATGTAAAAGGGAAAGAAACAAGAACAAAGTCCTTAGACTTTTAATACATATCTAATTTGTGTTTCATTTTATCCTTTTGTCTCGGCATGTCTTTTATATCTTGCCTTTTATAAACAAAATGTGTTCTATTTTCTGTACTCTGTATTTAAGACATTACATTCTATTTTTTTTTGTATCCATCTGACTGAAAAAGTGTCCTTAATGTCTTAAAACCTGAAGTATCCTCTGACTTATTTATAAAAAGTATCACTTTTTACTCACTTTTACATTATTTTTTAGTACTATCTGTTCTCTGCAATGTTGCTGAAATTTTGATATGTTCACCTTATGTTATGTCTTAATGCAGTCTTGTGGTTTTTTCACATTGGTTTTCCTTTTAAAAATTACCAGAAAAGTAGTGTTGATTTAGTTCAAGGAACACAGGTATCTATTCTTTTGTAAACCATTGTCAGTATGTGAAAAGTATAATGTCCTCCAGCAGCATAAAAGGGTTTAACCTTTATAGACTGAATATCACAATATCTCATTAGATTGGTTGCACATCCTGGGAGCTTCTTTTTATTAGCATGTGATATATTTAAGGTCAGGATCCATGCTGCAATACATCTCTGCAATAGTTTTACATCTTTTGGTAAACAGTGAGTATCTGTGCTGTCCAGCTGTTGATCACAATACATGAGAGTAAGAAAAATAAAAGTGTTTACAAATATAATTATTAGTCTTACAGAATGATAACTTCTATTAAGCCTTTGTATCTTGGAGGTGTACTCAGCACACTGTTTAGCAATATATTGGGCACCCCTCTAGCACTCATAAAGCAGAAAGTAGAGTGCTTTGAAAATGCATAAAGAAATAAAGCATATACAATGTAGCTGTAAAATATGAGATGAAACATTTTTTGTAAACCAAATAAATTCATATGATTTATGCACATCTATCAGAAAAAAGTTACTTACATGGGTGCTAGAGACTTCTCCAACCCATTTCATCTATGGTTGCTTTGCCACCTTTTTCTGGAAAAAATTCTATAAAATATCATAGATAATACAAACAATGTTGTCCCTCTTCACATTATGTGAAGTGGAAGTGTGTATTAAACACGAGAGAAAAGAAAATTAAAAATTGTATGTTGCTGCTCTGATTCCCTCCCTCCCTCCCTGCTTACCTTCATCTTCCTCAACCCTTTGAGAGTCCTATCTGAGTGCCTGACATGTTCACAGCTGGCAGCATGCTGTCACGGATTTGAAGACTTTCAGACTTAAGGTTTGGTAAAAACTTAACTTTATTAAAAGTTAAAGGCAGTCCCCGTAGGGTAAACATACATAACAATACAGCAGTAATAGCAGATAAAATAGGTTCTACCGGCCTTGCCTAAATACCGGGCAAGGCAACCCAAGTGACAGTAATAATGACAGGCTCTACCGACCTTGCCTATACCGGGTAAGGCAACCGTGAGATGACATATACCGGTTCTACCGGCCTTACCAATACCGGGCAAGGCAGCCCAAGGAATGCGGAATGGAGGCTCTACCGGCCCTGCCAATAACGGGTAAGGCAACCTTCAAGATGGTGATGTACAAGGTTCTACAGGCCTTACCAATACCGGGCAAGGCAGCCCAAAGGAGCACTGTAGTAGGCTCTACCGGCCCTGCCAATACCGGGTAAGGCAACCTTAAGGATGGTAACGTACAAGGTTCTACCGGCCTTACCAATACCGGGCAGAGCAGCCTGAGCGAGTAGACCAGCTGTCAGATGACTAAGACAGCAGAGAGAAATAGGAATTATGGTCTTACTCAGCAGAAGTCTATTGCCAGGGATAATCAGACGACTGCATAGGAGTGGGCAGCGACCTGGCCAAAGTACTGGATCATTCAGGAGCAAACCAACGTCCGCACGTTGGGACCAACAGTAAATAACGCCACCAGGTTAATGGAGTAAACCAGCGTCCGCACGCTGGGACCAATAATAGCTGTCGCCACCAGGTTAATGGAGTAAACCAGCGTCCGCACGCTGGGACCAACAGTAAATGTCGCCACCAAATTTAATGGAGTAAACCAGCATCCGCACGCTGGAACCAACAGTGTATCTCGCAACCAGGTTTAATGGAGCAAACCAGCGTCCGCACGCTGGAACCAACAATGTATATCGCAACCAAGTTTAGGGGAGAAAACCAGCGTCCGCACGCTGGAACCAACAATGTAATCGCAACCAGGTTTAGTGGAGTAAACCAGAGTCCGCACGCTGGAACCAACAGTGTATATTGCAACCAGGTTTAGTGGAGTAAACCAGCGTCCGCACGCTGGAACCAACAATGTATATCGCAACCAGGTTTAGTGGAGTAAACCAGCGTCCGCACGCTGGAACCAACAATGTAATCGCATCCAGGTTTAGTGGAGTAAACCAGCGTCCGCACGCTGGAGCCAACAATGTATGATCAGCAGCGAGAAGAACAATGTCGCCGGAGCGACGGCTGGAGCAGGAGATTCAGGAACTCAGTAAGATTAACCCGCGAGGTGCTGGAACACAGGAACACTAGAATACAGGCACCCAGGCACACTGGAACACCGGAACACTAGCATACAGGAACACAGGAACGCTAGCATACAGGAACACTGGAACACAGGAACGTTAGCATACAGGAACACTGGAACACAGGATCAGCAAGTACAGCAGGAACAGGCCCAGAAGCCTGACCAGCAGGTCAGGCAGAGTGAAGTCAGAAACACCACGAAAGGGCAACCTGGAAGTGCTCAGCCTGAGTTTAAAAAGGCTGTGTGAGGAGGGCTAATCACAGACAGCCAATCATGATTACTCAGCAAGTGACAGACACTGAACAGCACGAATCACGGGCACCGTGATACATGCTTTCATTTGCCGCCCACTTCTAGCAATGACCTGTCAGGACATTTTCATTTAAGCCAGTGGTAATTCCCTGTGAGAACCGCAAGGATCTTGCAGGGCAATAGCGTAGATCCAATGCATAGATCTATGCACATTGGATCTATGGTATTTCCCTGCAAGGACCTTCTGGTCCTCACAGGGAGTTACCATTGGCTAAAGGTCCTGATAGGTCATTGCTGGAAGCGGGAGGCAAATGCAAGCATGCCGTCTGCTGTAAACCTGTCAGGATATCAGATTGGACTCGAGGGTGTGAGAAGCATGAGGGTAAGTGGGAAGGGAGGTTATCAGAGCAGCAACATACAATTTATTTAAGTGAGAGAAAGGAAATACAAGGTGTGTGTATTATATATAGGCACCCTTGTTTTTCCCTAAAATCTTGGGTATAATTTACACCTGCATATTATACACAGGTGCGGATTATGTTCTCTGTTGCCTATACGTAATATTGGCTCTAAGCATAATTTTTACAAGAATGACTGGCTAAGTATTAACCCGAATGACCTAGTAATGTACTGAAGATGCCTCTAGCATCAGCTCAATTAATATGTATTGACCAGTATAAAAACACAACATTCATATTTCAATAGACAAGACAGATTAAAGATTTTAATGATTTTCTAAACTGCACATTATCCCAAACAAGACATAAGTATCTTAAAAGGAGTTATTGCTCTCCCGATTTCAGTCTTTGTATTTTTATTTTTAGCTGTTAAAATTTATTCTGTTGAAGTATTGTTATGGGGTTGCAATACAGATGCAAGTGAGAATGTTATTATTTTGCTTCATGGATGTATTTAAACCACGTAGTAAGCTTCCGTTGGAAAAAAAAAATCCATAAAAAACTGATATTATGATGGGTAGATTGTTAAGCATAATTCTATCAAATAAAATGAATCCCTAAGAACAAGGATATTATGCTTCTGAAGTATCCCAAGTGCTAGGATCAAAATATTTTATGTCTTTCATGAATATTCATAAATTCATTGAACTGATTATGTAGGAATCCTATATTTATTCACTGGTAGCTAGACTTGAAACTATCATGGCCTAGATTCAATTAGGTCCAACATGAGAAAAAATAGGCAAGGGAATTTTTTCAAGCACGGTAAGCTATTCAATTACTTGTGCTATGAAAGAATACTGGCAAAAAACCCCCATTGAAAACGGGTGATAAATTAAAAATTATAAAAAAAAACCCAGTGAATGTATTGATATGGGGACCTAAGCCCCATATCAATATATCCAAAGCACACCAAAAAATGTGTCCAGTATTAATAGAATTAACCCTATGAGTGCCAGTGGGGTATTCTTACCACACTGACACTCATAGGGTTAATCCGACTAAGGTACAAAACAACAGCCCCTTAAAAAACAAACACACTAATCTTAAAGTGGAGTCTTCAGCACCATGGTCAGCTAACTGCTATATTTGTCTCCTATCTTCCTTCTTCCATCTTTCTTTTTTGTCACTGTTCCATCATGCCTGTGAATACATAAAAGAAGTAATCTGAAATGATGTGTGTTCAAACATAACCCTGTCATCTGTGCATAGTTTAAACAAGGCATAGATGACAGGGTTAGGTAGGTAGAGAATGCATTAATAGCCCCATAAATCCTATGTAATTCTAATGTTCTCCGAAAACAAATGGTTTATTTAAGTGCCCAAATAAATATTAAAAGCTTCATATGGCCACAGTTTCTTCTCTGCTGCTGTCGGTGGTGGCAGCGGAGAAAGGGCAAATCAGCAGAACCCCCTATTAGAACTTTACAGGCCGATGCCCATTCCACTGTGAGGGAATTTTGATTGGAGGCTGCCTTTATATATGGGCAGTCTACGTTTAAAACGATTCCATTGGCTGGGCTGTGGGCTTGCGCACCTCCCAGCCATTCAGCTTCAAGCAGGCCCCATCAGTCCCCTCTCGAAGCTGATTGGCTGGGAGGTGCGTAAGCACACATCCCAGCCAATGGCTGTGAGTCCTGCCTATATATATATTTGGCCACTTAAATTAACTTTTTGTTTTCAGGAAACACTAGAATTACAGAATATTTATGGGGCTATTAATGCATTCTCTATCTACCTAACCCTGTCATATGTGCATTGTTTAAACTATGTACAGATGGCAGGGTATGTTTGGATACACAACATTTCATATTACTTCTTTTTTTTCACAGGCATAATGGAACGGTGACAAAGAAGAAAGAAGATGAAGATTAGAAATAAGAGGGAGGAAGGAAGATAGAAGCCAAACAGTGGTTGATAGGTAAGTGTTACAAAGATAAGCTAATGATCAGTGCTTGATAGTATGTCAGGCACTGATATGTAGCATTTTTCCTTTGAAGTTCACATTACTGTCATTATTTAGTGATGGTTTGGGAACTTAACGCACAAATGGATGTTTGGCCACAAGTCCTTTTCTGTAGGTCAGCGTACATTGTGGTTCCAGCTGGTAGATCAATTGAATAGCTCTCTATCACTTTTTGCTAACGTTAGCCAATTTTATCCTACCAGGGGCTAGATTCTATTGCAGGTGCTAAATGTTAACACCCATTTTATCAAACATTTTCCTAGTGAAGTCTATGGGGAAAACCAGAGATAAAAGCAGTGATAAAAATAGCACCTATAATAGAATCTAACCCCTAGCTGTTTTACTGGACACTATTGAATCAAGGCCCATATCTATGTTTCTTTTAATTTTTTATTTTAATTATGCCCCTTTCTTCTCCACCACCTCCTTTTGACGATCAAATACAGGCCCACTGAAGGAAATTTAGAGAAACAACCTTGCTGGGGAGGGCCAGATGGAGTCAACATCTGACATCACCAGTACAGAGAAATTTAATAGTGATATCTCTGTCCTTTACCACAAAGAAGCTTGTTAAACTACTTTTTTTAATTCTTCTAAAGAAGGAAATTACCCTTTTAACTGTTTTGTTGTTCCAGAGTAGTTAAAGTAAACATACAGGTGTAGACAGACTTTGTGATTTAAATGGATGTTTTCCACAGACTATGAATGAATGAATAAATATGTTTATTTATATAGCACCACAAGTATACGCAGAGCTTTACAATTTCAGGGTTTAAACAATACAGGATTACAGGTGCTTTGTAGAATGAAACATTGGGTGGGAGGTCTCTGCCTGAAAGCTTACAATCTAAAGTGGTAATGGGAGACATACAGAGTACATAAGGGTCAAGTGCTGAACACAGTGCTAGTTCTGATGATGATAGAGGATTATTTGTTTATATATTTGTTTATTTAATTAAATAATCCTGTGCAAGTCAATGGAAGTTGCTTATCAATTTAAACTAACACAGAAAATAGAAAGCTAACCACTTAATGGCAAGGCTAATTTAACCTTTATGACTGTGATAATTTTCAGGTATCTAGTATGTAACTGTTAAACAAAGTTTCACCTTTATTTTATGAAGTGCATCCATACAAACTATATATATATATTAGCAATTTTGGAACAGCTTTGGCTGTGTGGTTAATAACATGAGTGGTGTAATGACTGGCTTCTTGCGGTTTGAGGTCCAAAAAGGTGTATATATTTTGGGGGAGGGATAAAATAAACCTTCTTTTTGTGCCATATGTAAATATATACATCCCCTAATTACTTATAGGGAATATACAGATTGTTTGCATATAGTTAGTGCAGTACTCATAGAATTACCCTAATTAAATTCCACTAGGTCTGCCATTTACAAAAACACCCTATATAATTTGCTGTTCAGCATAATTTTTAAAATATGGGGTTAAAAGGACAGGGTGCCATTTAATGATGATAAATAAAATAAAAATGTATGGTTGCGGTTTGCTGTTTACTATTTTTAAAGGGTACAAGCTGTAACAACAGCCTGCCCCAAACTTAAGCATGTCCAAGTACCTTTTAATTTGCATTCTGTGACACCAGGTCACAGAATGCAAAGAAGGGTCTCCTGGTGAGATCTCTTTACTGGGAAATTAATGAATCAATTCCCAGTAGATAGATGGGTAGATAGAAGGGTACCATGATCCCCTTCCAAGTCATGTCACAGGAGGTCCTGTGTCCAACGAGAGCCTTTAATTTGCATTGGATTAACATTAAAAAAATGTGCAGGGATGTCATGAGTAAGGGTGAAAGGTCCCTCTGTTTTCCAGTGAAAAAATCTACGAAAACCATGTTGTCCGCTTTTTCACAGGAAAATCTGCTTTAAAAACAGCAAATAAAATTTTCACATTTTTTGCCCATTGGCAAAAAATTTTCACCATTTTTTTCAATGGCTGGAAAGTTTCTGCCCATTGATTTACATGTTTTTCACCTTTTCGCTATAAAAATGTGACATTTTCCAGGAAATGAAACACAATAGAAGCAGCTACAGAGCGAAGTAGATGTGCTGTGCTGTTGTGCTATGATCTTTTTTCAAAACGGAGGCAGTGATTCTCAGCTCCAGTCCTCGGGGTACACCAACAGGTCATGTTTTCAAGATATCCCTAATTAATCACAGGTGAGTCAATCACAATAACTCAGCCACTAATCACTCACCTGTGATTAAGCAGGAACAACCTGGAAACCTGCACTGTTGGTGTGCCCCAAGGACTAACTTTGAGAAACACTGCAGTAGAGGCTCTTAGTGGCCGCTATCACTATCACTGGAAGGACCATTATGTGTCCACTGAGTCTGGGTCTGAGGAGGAAGTGAGCACTACAGAAGCAATTCAGGCCAGTCCCCCTAAATCAAACTTAGGGATCTTGGGGAAATTAATATCAAGAGAGGAAAAAGATGAGAGCAGGATATGTCCGCTGTCTGAGCCTGCAGCCAGACATGTTGATCCTGTTGCCAGACGTGCTGAGCCTGCTGTCAAATGTTCTGTGCCTGCTGCCATTAGTACTGTGCCTGCTGTCAGACATGCTGCCCCTGCTGCCACCAGTGCTGTGCCTGCCGTCAGTGCTGAACCTGTTGCCACCAGTGCTGAAGCTTCTGCCATTGTGTCTTGTAATACTCAGTGTGAGATGATGCCAAGTGTGACAGCAGGGGATCCTAAGTCACACTTGCCATCCCCAAGCAGTCCTGCCAGTGCTAGTTCTTCTACTATGGTCCAGCAGCTTGTTAGCATTAGGAGTGAAGGAGGTGGTAGTCATATTACTAGTGACTGTGAGAAGGAAGACTTGGGCTGAAATTGATGTGGTTGGTGTTAGTGGTAGTACTAGTGAAGCAGCTGGTGGGACTAGTGTTAGGAGATTAGTGTTAGGAGATTAGTAGGGGATGCAATTGAGAGCCTCCAGACTAGCGATGAAGGGAGTCCACACCATTTCCTGACCCTGGGAGTCCCCCCCCCCCACGTCATTGTCCATGTGGATCCTGAAGAAGGCAGAATTATTACCACCCCAATAATACTACCACCAACAGGAGCACAGATCAGTTGCCTGTGCCTACTGCTAGTGCTGCCACTCTGTCTTCTTCAGGTCAACAAGAATGGTAAGTGTGACATTAGGGGACCCTCTGTCACATTTCTTGTTGCATCCTCCAGAGTGAGATGTCTGTAATAGAGCAGCAGTAGCAGTATGGAGGGACTAGTGGTGGTGGTGATGATGGTGGAGAAGCTGGGGTGAAAGAGACATTGATGGCCTTTTTAGCCCAAGCTAAGAAGGAATGGGAGACAGGGATGAGGATGGTCATCACCACCACCATACCAGCAGTGAGCTTTTGGAATTTGCAGAGTTTTGCTATTGCTCTAATTGCTCCTGCAGTTCTGAGGCAGTAGCAGCAACATCATCCTCTGCCCTGGCCAGTGAAGGGGTATGTGGAGGAGAAGAAGAAAGAGGCCATTTTTCTCCACCTTTTTCCTCCCCCTGAAGTCATGGGTGTGGGAATATTTTTCTCTTGCGGCAGGCACCATGCACACCTTGGCACAACCACCCTGATAACACACATGAAACACAGACACCATGACATTTATGTGAAACATGTTAAAGCCAAACACCCACCACAGAAATCCAGCAACAATGTTTCTGTACCCCCTGACTACAGAAAGCCAATGAGAGGCGAGGTGGAGATCAAAGAGGAGGAAGAATAGAGAAACCCCGGCAGAGACTGGAAGTTCAGTAATGAGCAAAACAACTAGATGACCATCACCTTCTTCCTCTAGGGTAACTACATCTTATGCCAATCCACCTCATTCATCGCTACCTCCCCCACCAAATGATAGCCATTCTGTAGATGTTAGGATGTGGCAGTTTGTGTCCACCCATTGCACACTGTGTGATGCACTGACCACACATGGCAGTGTGGTGGAGGAGAATCACAAACAGGGCATCAAGCAACATCTGAGGAGATGAGCAAATTGTCATGTGTCCTTAGCGGGGTGTGGACAAGGGGCATAGTGACAGCAGCAGTACTTGGTTTCTAGTGAGGGGATTTCACATTGGGTACCCTAAGTGTCATGGTGTTTGATAGAGTTGTGGCAGGTGTTTCATGCAAATGCAGATGTACCCATTGTTCCCAGTACTTCCCTTATTTACACTGTGCACAATGCAGTTAGTGATATGAGATGCACAGTTCCTGCTCTTAAGGGAAAAATGTATATTCTCAACGCACCCATGATTTTGGAGGAAGGGAAGTTGGAGAAGCATTATTGACCAACTTCTCCTTTTGTCCACAAATACCTGAAGTGGTAGGTCTGGTTATGGTTCTGCTACTGCCTCAGCTGCATCAATGGAGCTAGTCCTGGCAAGTGGAACCTTCATCACCCATGTTACTGCTGTTTTTGATCTCATTCCCTTCGAGCTGACAAATCATCCTGCTGCTTAAACAATTCAGCAGCAGCAAGATCAGCAGTCACAAATTCTGCAATTTTATCAGGGCATTTAACAATGGCCAGTGGCCACTGGCAAACATGACATAACCTGCTGGCACTAGGCCAATATGGCATTTTTTTTTTCTCTCAGGGCTTGTGCTAAAAATAAAAAAACAAAGAAAACAAAACATAGGCTTCCAAAAAAATAAACAATTTTTGGTGCTGTTGGTACTTACCCGGTCCAGGACGCCGTGCCGGGAGGTCCTTGGTGCCAGGTCCGGCTTCTACTGTGCGTCTGCGCATGCTCCAACGTCAGACTCTCAGACACGTTGCTACGTCGGCGTCATGACCTAGTTCTCCTATTTACTGAGTGCACGGCCAAGGACCGGCGCTCAGTAATCAGCGTTTCTCTGGGAGTTAGCAGTGTCTCTGCTCCTCCTCTCTAGCAGCTCCATTTGTGCTCTCCTCCCTGGACCACCAGGCCAGTCCTTGCCTGCTCTCCTCCCTGGACCACCAGGCCAGTCCCTGCCTGCTCTCCTCCCTGGACCACCAGGCCAATCCTTGCCTGCTCTCCTCCCTGGACCACCAGGCCAGTCCCTGCCTGCTCTCCTCCCTCGACCACCAGGCTAGTCCCTGCCTGCTCTCCTCCCTGGACCACCAGGCCAGTCCCTGCCTGCTCTCCTCCCTGGACCACCAGGCTCAGTCTCTAGCCACTCTCCTCCCCGGTCAGTCTACATTTCCTGCACCACAGTCAGTGTCTCTCTTTACTTTCTGGTGAGTTCTACCTTAGGTCAGACTCTCCCTGGGGCAGGTGGTGTTAGTCCTCTCTGTACTTTGTTCTCCTGGGCCACCTTCAGCTCAACTGAAGGGGGTCATCTGGCTTCGCGGCCAGCATCTTTACCCGGCTTCGGCCGCAGCACAACACACTACAGGGGGCCTACGTCCGCTAGCAACGCACCCTAGCGTCGCTCCCCAGCTTCTCTCCACCTGCCCTTGTTGGAGGAGTCGCTTGTACTCCTTCTCTTCGGACCCAGGGCGTTCCTAGTCCTGCTTCTGGGTTCCTTGTCCTGGAAGACCTCTGTCAGGGGCCTTGTTTCTAACAAGCCTAAGTCCTACAAATCAATGTTTCCTCAGGGCTTGGGCCTCTAACAACAAATTTTACAAATCTTCATCTGCAAATTACTCTGTCCCATCAAGTACCAGTCTACCTCAGTACAGCTTATGTCTGGGTATCCCTGTCTCTATCACATTACATACACTTTGCTTATTTTACGTATTTATTTATTTATTTATTAACTGTCCCTCTAATATCGGTCAGCAACCCCCCCAAAACAAATTTCCTGTTCAACTGATTCATTCCTCAGTCTCTATCCATCAACATAGACACCCTCCTCAGGTCCCTTTCATGCCATGTCTTATGTTTTTTTTTTAATTGTATTTAGTTTTTTTTTAATTAACTGTCCATCCCCCAATCCCAGTAAACAACCCCCCACAAAAAACATACCCTGTTCAACTGATTGTTTCGCCACACTCCTGAGTATTTCCTCACACTCCACCAACACAGGCACCTTCATACCCCTTTTATACTATGACTTTGGGAAAGAATATAACATTTGCCATTTGCTAACATAACACACTCATAGCTTGTAGTTTTTACTTTGGGTCCTCTCCATTCTACCTACGGATCTTTTTTGGATGTTTAGCATCAACTATTTCCAGTTTTGGAGTCCTTGAAAAATAACTATGGCGGGGATATGCCAGTAACGAGCTACACATTTTATCAGTTTTCAACAAAAGCATACGACAGCACGTCAACTGCCAACATCTTGGAAACTTTGTCATGCCACAGGCTTACTTTTTTATTATTTATTTGAAGTATTTGACTCCTTCCCAAGAACTCAGTGCAGGTTGGCAGTATATGGCAGAAGAGCCTTGTAACTTTATGCCATTAACAACATAACTAGAGGAGGTAGTAGAGGTAGAGGCAGCATGTGTGGGTAGTCTATCACCCTTGTCATACACCTCTGCAGCAGGAGCCATAGGTGTTATTTTGAATGAATGAACTCTTGGCACACTCTCGGACAGCACTTCTTTTGTTATGTGCTCCAGGACCCCGGGAACTTTTAGGAGTGCTTCTGCTGCTGCTAGTTGTGGCACCTCAGACATGGTGATGGTATGTCTCCTAGTCAGACCTGTGGTTGTGCTAGAGGTGGAATCTCACTAGGGTGCAACACATGACATCAGTTCTTTAAAGCCCCAGTTTTCAACAAAAGAAAATGGCAGCATGTCAACCTCCAAAAATTGGACAAATTTACTATTCCATAGGCATACTTGTGATTTTGACTTCTCTCTAAGAACATTGTAAGTGTGGGATGGCAGTATTTATTAGAAGAACTGGGTAAATTTATTGGTTTAACGACATGACAAGTGGAGATGGTATGGGTAATCTCCAAAACCAAACTCAGAGTCATACTGCTCTGCAGTAGGAGTAGAAAATCTTGGCACACTCTCTGATACATCAATAGAACTTCTGTTATGTATACCAGAGCCCCAGGAACACTGTACTTCTGTTGCTGCTAGCTGTGGCACCCCTGACCTGTTGATGGTGTGTCTCCCAGTCTGACATGTGGTTGTGCTTCAGATGGGAACTCATTGAGCAGGTGCCTAGGTGTGAGCCTGCTTTCCCCCTGCTTAGATGCTTCTTACACAAACATAGGACAGCAACATGCTTAACTTTTAGATCCTGAGGGAGTATCTCCACACTGTGGACTTCATAGACTGTGGGGTTCCTGAGAAGCTGCTGCTTCTACTACTGCTACTGGGGCTAGAGGTTGCTGAAATTGTACTACTGCATTTCCAAGAGCAGCAGAGGCACTCATCAAAGCTACAATTGTTACTGGTTACTCATCACTGTTAGTGTGTGTAGCTGAATGGGACTTGAACTTGTAAGTGGTTATTATGGTGATAATGACAGACAGGATGACTGTGTGTTTTTTAGCAGCTTTGCTTGTCCAGGATCAGACTTGCCTTTTGTTTTCTCAAACCTTTTATAGACAGGCACAGTGCTCCTTTTCAGTGGTGGAAGCCTTTGCCTTTCAGCTAACGTTTTGCCATGTCACCATCTCTCTTACTCTTACCTTCATCTGTATCTGAAGAAGAGGAGGATGCTAGAGGGATATATTCTATATATACATCATCACGATGAGTAATTAGGTCATCCTAAGCATCACCTTCTGCTTCTTCTCCACTACTTTTATATTTCTCTAGGCTTTTAGAGGTCTTTTCCCCTTTGATGGATTTTTTGCAAAGTTTGCTACTACTTTCAGGACAGGTTTTTTTGTGCTTGTTTGTCTCACTGTCAGATGCAGCAGTTGGTTGAGCTGCTACATATTCTTACAGTTTGCCATCAACACTGGAATTTGACTTGGTTTATTAATAGTACTGACATTGGTGGTGGTGGAATTTTTGTTGGGACTTTGACAAACTACATCTTCCTCAGGAGGAGAGGGGTCACCATCATTTATTGCACATGTTTCAGCAACCATGGCTACAGTCAGTTCTCTGCACTGCTCCTAATCCTTTTACCCTCCCCCTACCATTTGTGTGTTTGCTGGACATTGCTCAACTACTGTGTGTGTTTATATTGTAAAGTGCACAAAAGAACTGATTGTGTGTGATGTCTTGCCTTGGGTCTCTACAAAATACTCAATCTTGTCTAGTATTAGTCTGCCTCAGCCACAGCTCAAATCAGGTTACTTGCCCCAGTCGCCTATATTTTTTTTATATTTTATTTATTTAGTTAATTTAATTAACTCTCCCTCCTATCCCTATCAAAAAATATAACACACGCGCACACTTCCTGTTCAACTGCTTTTTTCCCCAGCCTTCCCTAGGACATAAATAACAGCCAGTCAGTCACAAAGAATGTTGAGGTATCTGGGGTAATTCTGCTGTGCTCTTTTCCCATACATCTAGACTTCCCTGAAAGAGATAACAGCCAGAACAGAAAGTAACTTGGATCACAACAGCCTGTGTCTACTCAGTCACACAAAATGTGTGGGTATTTGGTGTAAACTTCGTCTTCTCCCTTCTCACACCCCTAGAATCTTATAGGACAGAGTTAACAGCCAAATCAGGAAGAAACTTGGATCACAGTTGCCTGTGTCTTCCCAGTCACACCGCATTTTGGGTTATTTGGAGTCAAACTGCTTCCATCCTGTCACTCAGACTCCCCTAAAAAAGAGGGACTCTCTAAAGAGCTTAAACTCCACTTCATTAGTTTGTCTTGTCTAGCTCAAAAATGTGCAGCTTTCTCTTCCTTTCATAAACTTAGAAAGGCATTCTGTGAGAACCCAGGAAAACAGGGGAAAAATCATGTGGTAAGAACATAAGTGAAAAAAACGGCACTTTTTGTGAAATATTTCTCGCGTTGCGAAAAGTGCCATTTTTCTCCTGTTTCTCTTTTGAGGCAAAATATTTCATCCATCCTTATTTAGTACTGTTTT
The DNA here is from genome assembly GCA_037306005.1 of Rhinophrynus dorsalis. Classification (NCBI taxonomy): domain Eukaryota; kingdom Metazoa; phylum Chordata; class Amphibia; order Anura; family Rhinophrynidae; genus Rhinophrynus; species Rhinophrynus dorsalis. The sequence continues at coordinate 91,084,473 of CM074723.1, read as the reverse complement.
CAGGATGGGTGTTTTTTGAGTTGTTTGTGCCATATTCAGATGCAGCAGTTGGTTGAGCCTCTACAACTTCTTCCACTATGCCATCAACACTAGAATGCTACTCATTGTAGGCCTCAGTATTTTTAGATGGCTTGTTAATAGTACTGGTGCTGGTGGAAATTTTTGCTGGACTTTGACAAAATGCCTCCTCCTCAGGAGAAGTGGGTTCACAGTTATTTATGGCACATGTTGTAGCAACCATGGACAACCAGGGACTACCACTTTACTTACATGTCATGCACTATTCCTACTCCTTTCACCCTCCCCCAATGCCTTGCACATTTGCTGGACATTATTCAACTACAATGTGTGTGTGTTCTTACAGTGACGTATACAAGAGAACCAATTGTGTGTGATGTCTTAACCTTTACAAAATGTTCTTTCTTCTAATATCTTCTTCACTATCCCCCCTTCCCTATCACTGTCAACTAAAAACAAAAAATACACTGCTTCTTTCAGACTCCACCAATATAGAAATAACAGTCAAATCAAGAAGGAACTTGGATCACAGCTGCCTGTGTCTTCCCAATCATCATGAAGAATTTTGGAATTTTTAGGATAAACCACCTTTGCTCCCTTCTCACATCCCCAGACTCCCCTAGTACAGAGATAACAGCCAGAACAGGAAGAAACGTGGATCATGGCTGCCTGTGTCTTCCCAGTTTATAATTAAAAAAAATTGGGGGTATTTGGGGTCAACCTAATTTCTTCCTAAACTACACTCCAATTGTAATTTATTTGCATATTCTAACTAGCTCAAAATATGTTGCTTTCTCTTTCTCTTGCAAACAAAGAATGGGATGCTGCTGGAACCTGTTTTATATTATACCGTGGGAAAAGAAGAAGAACTTGCCACAAAGTGTGTGTGTGTGTGTGTGGGGGGGTAATTCATTCTTCCATTGATTTCAATACAATGAGCTGGATGAAAAAAGCAACTAATCTGCACTTTTCAAGTGAAATTTCCCGCTTAGTAGTAGATGCCATTTTTTTTTAACCTTGTTTCACTTTTGAGGCAAAGAGTTTCTCCCATCTGATTATGGAAAAGTAGCAGGAGGCTTCAATATTTTGACTCCCAGGTGAAAATCCCTAAATATATGTGTGGATGTTGCAGCATTCACTTTCATAAGAAGTCTGTTACCATACCTGTACCTTTATAAATACCCCTACACTTGTCAGTTTCTGTTTAATTTGTGACTATTGATGCAATTACTATATCCCCAGTTATTTTAGGATATTGACGAAAAACTGAAAGTGTTTCTGATGATTTTAGTGGATTTACAAGCTAACTAAATGCACTCATTGCTCTCTGGTAATTAATTCTCACAGCAGGTCACATTTATTACACTGAATAAAATAACATTTTCTAGCAGTTTATTCCTAAGCAACCTGGCATACTGAGGCTAATGTGCTAAGAGGAACCAGGCAAACAGGAACTTTCATCAATCCCGGGGCAAGCCAACTGCACCATAGGGGACAAAAAAATTCCAATAATTTAAATGTGTCTTTTAACCCCTTGGATGCAAGAGTGGTCTCCAGTGAACTGAAAAGCAATGCATTGGAGAGGAGACATTGCTAGGATCCAAGAGGTTAAAATTTCCCTTTAAATCAGTTGCTAATTTGCAATATTTGTTTAGGACCCTGTGGTACAGTTTATTTTCTCCAGATTTACTCCAGCTCTTCTTATTACTTCAGCCACAGTATATTAAAACAAATTTTAGTGTGTAGGTTTGTGCTGAGTGCTACTTTCTTTGACCCTTAAGTAAAATCAGGAGTGGTTCTTTAAAAAAAAAACAAAAAAAAAAACTTGTTGTAAGGAAAGCAATCACTGTTCAAATGCTGTACAAATGCCTGGGTGCTCTTCCAATAAGAGGAATCATATTCACGAGGAAGTATGGAAGCACACACAGGATACTTGGATAGTTGATCAAAGTGTTGGTTTAATCAAATCAACGTTTCGGCCTACACCGTGGTCTTTATCAAGATTATATATATATACATACACAGAGTTTATGCACCAAGGCATGATAAATAAGTGATAAAGTGGAGATGGCATCTCCAATGATATCACTTATTCAAGCCCTATGCTATTCCATTGAGTCAATGCACTAACTTTGGAGATCTTACTGCATAGGCTTTACAGAATGACATTGGAACTGGAGAAGTGATATATCTGGTGAGGTAATTTTCACTTTATCACCTTTTTATCGTGCTTTAGTGCCTAACCCCCAGGTCACCTTATTCTTAGTGGTCAAAGAACCAAAAAATGTAAAGTCAAAAGCTAATGGATCACTGACAAAAGATATAGCTTCACTGACCTGGCAAGACCTTTCAGAAAATCAGCTCTTTGGAAGACCATAGTTTTAGATTATTTTAGACAACCCACTCTGCTACTCAGTTACATAGTATGTGGAGAATCCTGAAGGAATGTCCTAACTTCTATGTCATGACAACTTAATAGAATACAGTACATGACAGCATAAAACATTAATTGATATTAACATGTATTTTAAGTTATATTACTCTCTTCCATGTACTCAGACATACCTCTTTAGTTTAGTACTTTGGAGGCATGTAAATTTATTTTATACTTACTTAAATACAAAAGAAATAATTAAAGTCACAATGCTATCTAGTGGCTGAATAAGACTTTCAAATGATAAATGTGCTTTTGTCACATTTATATTGTTTCTTAATACTTTGCAGCATAACTTTCATTCTTACCTATAAATGCCATTCATTTAAGAAAAATATGATTGCTTAGCAGAGAAAAAACATTCAGAATATCATTAGCTGCTTTAACTCCATGAATGCTTTCAGGCAGTCTCTACTGCTCTTAACTGCATCGGACAAACATTCTGGACTTTTATATTATAGGATATCTAGAGTAGGAAGAAAGACAAAGAGTGGAAGCTAGAGTTTCTTGATAGGATTATTGGTGTTAGCTACTACTAGTTGTTCTCTGGGTGCAGGTGTACAGGGAGAAAGCAATGTTTAGGAAAGAAAACAAAACAAAAAACGAATGTTTTTAATGATGTTACAGAATCTGACAGGCACATTAATTGATCCTTCTTACCAGACCTGAGTGGCTGAGCTTGATATTCTACTGAGATAGATACTACACAGACAGACATATACATCATACAGTCAAGGCAAACAGACAGGTACAACTTGATATATGTGTTACAATCACATGCTCACACTTACATCTGCAAAAAAAAGAGGGACAAGCATATACTGAGGTGTGCTTCATCAGTTGTTTTCTTTAACCTTCATTTTAAACTGCTGATTCTGAAGTTAACAGACAGATCCTGTACGTTACTATACTATAATGTTAAAATTAACACCTCAATCCTTGGGAGAGATTGAGCAAGCTGCTGAATTTTACATTAGCTACTGGTATGCAGAGACAGACAGGCAAAGAGAAGGGAGCTGCAGTTGCTTGATTTAAGAAGTATTGGTGCTAGACAGCTCTCTGGATGGTTGCAGGGCGTGCGGGTGTGATTTGTAGACCGTGACATTGACACTGCCAGTTTAAAACTAAACATTAAAAAAGTACTATTCACTGACAGGATCTCCTGCTTGTCTTTGTCACCTATTCCTACACCTGAGCAGACTGAGCATGTCAGTGATGAAGAGCAATAAACATTATTTTCAGAGATAAAACCTCACTTTACACACTAACATCTCTGCCAGGGTCTTTACAGTAAAACAATCTTTACTACCATTATTCAGTCCAACAAATGATCTTGGTCATCATCATCATTGTCATCGCCTCCAATTCCATTCCCCCACCATTCACTGTTGTAACTAAGCAGCAACATAAATAAACATTTATAACCTTAGCTATAAGTCCTTCTGCTGCTGTCAAAGTACATCATCACTGACACCCATTGCCAGTACTATTGTAACATATAGCTCCTGTAGCAGTAGTTGTAGTTCTTTAGTATGGAACCCTTTAATCTATGGAGATATTTCACTCATGATCCAAAGGTTAAACATGTTACTGTTTGTTGTCTCTGCAAAAAAATATGTGAGTGGGAGGAAAGCAGTATCACACCTAGGCATATCCTCAGTGTGATCCCAATTGTACTATGACCACAGATCTTATTTTAAGACACAGCAGCAGCATATCAGAAAAGCAAAAATTAGCATAAATTGAAGCTCTACTAAAAGTGCATGGGACTGAGGGGCATGTAATAGTAGTATTTGCAGATGTTTCAGAGAGTGGGATAATGTTTTCTTCACTAACAATAACATCCATGTCTCCTGTTGCTGTTTTGTGCAAATGAAAAGTAGTTAGTTGGAGGAGACGAGTCATAAAGTCCACACACACCTACCACCAGGCCCACCACCACCTCTAATCATACTGTTAAAACAATTAAGCTACACAGTTCTTCTGCTATGTACCTCCAACCCACCCTTACTGTGTTTTAGAAAGAAGTGAAAAAATGCACAGAAATAATCCAAAAAACATACGCGGAATGTCAGTCTTGCTTAAATGTTAGTAGTTAAAATACTGTTCTATTCATGTGATGAAAATAGATGTTTTAAAGAACTGTTGTAATGTGCGGACAACTGGCATATCCCAAGCTGCAGTTATTTTTCAAGAAGAGCTGTATCAGAATTGTGCAAGTAGGTAACAATTTTTATAATGCTTGTGTTGCTGTTTGGGCCAAGCCTACTAACAATGTAGTGGGATTTCATATGGCAGTGTTTTTCTGTGAAAAAAGTGGCAAACTGTGTTTTTTTCCTAACTATAACAAGAAATATATGACTTTTCATTAATTTCTACCAATTTGCTAAAATATACATAGTCTATCAATTTCTTTGAAAATCAAATTACTTTATGTGTTTTTTTTTAACAGGGGAAACGGCTCAGCAAAATAAATAATCAAAATGTATTTGTTTTGGGAAAGTTGCATATGAAATAAGGTTTGGCATACTAAAGGTGCTAACACAGTTCTGCTCTACTGGAACATATGTTTATGTCTTGAGCTAGCCTCATGCCTATTTACTATGAGTTCTATGCTGAAAACAAGCCTCTTTATCCCACTTGTGCAAAGGGGAGGGCAGTGGGTAGTGTACAGGCATTTCTAGGTGTACTGTTCCTCTACACCTTGTTTTTTGACATACATGAATAAGGCTCAGAGATACTGATATACGATTAGTCAGTTCCCCTTCGAATGCTATAGTTGAAGTGTCTGGTGCTTGCTTGCATTAGTATTAATGATTAGTGTGTGAACTGCAATTCACTAGAGGTTTGAGCTGTCATAAATTTTAAACTACCAGGAGAAAAAGCCCTATAGCATTTTTTTCTCCAAAAAAAGTTTAGAAACAGCACCAATGGATCTATTGAATCTTATTTGATTGTAAGTAAAGCATTCCCTGCCTCCCCCCATCCCTTTCACCCTTTTCCTGTGCATTATGGAAAGCTCACTCTCTACTAAACAAACTCCACACTGCCCACAACCTTTTTCTCTCTCTAACTCTTTAAACCTATTCGCTATCACTGAAACCTGGCTCTCACACTCTGACTCATCTGCTGAAGCTGCTCTCTCCTATGGCAGCTTATCTTTTTCTCACACTCCTCGCCCTCATGGCAAGGGTGGGGGGGTGTGGGACTGCTTCTCTCTCAGCTCTGCCACTCCTGGCCTCTATCCCTTCTTCCATCTCTCTCCTTTACCTCTTTTGAAGTACATGCAGTCCAGCTCTTCTCCCCTGTCCCTCTCCTGGTAGCACTACTTCTCTAACCTCATCACTACCCACAAATCTAACCCATGTGACCTCTTTAAAATCTTTGATTCGCTTCTCAAACCTCCAACCTTAAACTGCTCCTCCTTCTCCAACACTCCACAGGACTTTGCTGACTTTTTCAAAAATAAGATACAGTCCATCCAACAAACCATACCCTCTACATCCTCTCCTCCTATCCCCGATTCTTAAAAAAAAACATCCACCATCCCCCTTCTCCATCACAATAGACAACTATGCCATTCACTCAGTACCCAAAGCACACTGTCTTGGAATCATACTTGATTCGAAATTAACGTTCTCCCCCCATATCCAAGCTGTCACTAGAACATGTCGCTAGAACATGTCGCTTCTTCCTAAAAAATATTGCCAAAATACGTCCTTTCCTCTGCATGTTAACTGCAAAAACTCTATCTCAGGCACTCATTCTTTCCAGACTTGACTACTGTAACATTCTACTCTCTGGTCTTCCTGCTTCTCATCTCTCTCCACTTCAATCTGTTATCAATTCAGCCATAAGAATCACCACATTTGCTCCCAGATACCTGCCCTCTTATCTCCTCCTAAAGTCCCTCAATTGGCTACCTATAAAGTATTGTATTTCTTACAAAATTCTCCTCCTCTCCTCCTCTCCTGTAAGAAACTTACCTAGGTAGGTGTCTGTTGGATGCTTGAGGACTAAAACTTGTTGTGAAGCAAACACTGAATGTCTGTCTAGCAACAATGTGACTGTCTGTGTTTTTTTTTTCTCTCAAGGCACCGCTGTCATGCAATCTTAATTTTTTGGGCACATCTAACGTTTTATAGATCATTTGTAAAACATGTAATGAAGGGATAAATGCATAAATATATTGCAAGTTTTAGGACTCACAATCAGAACAACAAAAACAAACAAACTGTGCATAACAATTTTTACAAATATACATTTGAAGCTCAACACTAATATTTTTCTCAAAAGAAGGAGTACCCTAAGTGGATGTCCATCAAACACTGAAGTGTGAACCACTAACCTAAGAGTTTGTTCTTCTACAAGGCAACAGTGCATATGACTGTGGTTATGTGAGTGGTGGGCATGGGTGAGGCTAAGGGGCACCTAGGGTGCCTTTCATAGGGAGCCTCTGAAGCACATCCAAGTTTGCTTACAAGCTACATTTTAAAGGTATTCTGGTCCAGATGCTTTCATTTGCATTATCTCTGGATACGATATCTGTTGTGTTAGAGGTGTATGAAGACCAGTGACGCCTGCCACCATTCTACCCTTTAATCCCTTGAGGACCAGAATGCACCCCACCCCCTCTGGTCCTCAAGGAATTAAAATATATAACATATTATCACAAATGTTTGCAATGTCATATACTGACTCAGTGCTTCCAATATTTCATTCTTTCCAGTTCCAGTGCAGTTATGCAAAAACAAATTAACCCTGCACTAAAAAAATTCTGATAAGCATAATAAATCTGCTATGAATTTGTAAATGCGTTTTCATTATTTAGCACATTTAGCACTATAACAATACATCCCATTTTAATAACCTTTGAAAAAAATTTGAATCTGAATTTGGATAGTAAATAATATACACAGCTGGGGGGTTGTACCAAAAGAAAATGAATGTTTTAAAAAAAAGTTAACGGTAATAACAGCATCCTTGTTTTGCATTTAATGTGCAATTTAAACACAATATCCCCATTATTATTTATGTATTTTGTGTCAAAGCCTTCATAACTATATGCAAATGTAATAACATGCAAATATTTTATAGCGAAATGGAAGGGGCTAGAATCACTGAAGGTCAATAAACATTTAATAACATTTGCTTTTTATTATGAAATAGAATCATGAATTTATATGTCAGAACTTTCTAAGTGTATAACAATATACACTGGGACATAATTAGTAGCACTGGTGTTTTTTTACACACACACAATAAATTAGCAAGTGTCTGCTCATATTTATTAAAACAGATTGCAGTGTACAAATGAAAATTGTGCTGTTATTTATCCAAAAAATCTTAAAATGCAAATTGAAGAATAAAAAAAGCCTTTTGACTTTTTAATACTTCTGAAATGAAAAGTTACTTTCTAAAATATCTATCTCTCTATCACCAGTCTATTGTTTATCTATATCTATTTAAATATCAGTACTCACAGGTAGGGATGGGCAAAACATTTTGCCTCGAACTGAAATCATTGAATAATGGCACTTCCCTCTTGGCGAATAATTTCCAGTGAAAAGTGCTGATTTTCCTCTTTTTACGCCTAGCTCATTCCATTGAAATCAATGGGAACTCTGAATTTACATATGGCACATAATAAATATTATTTTATTTCCCAAAGGCATAGTATAAAAGGGGCATGAGTGTGCCTGTGTTGGTGGGGTGTGGGGAAAGAATCAGTTGAACAGGGAATTTTGTTGGGGGGACTTGTTTACTGGGATTGGTGGCAGTTAATAGAAAATAAATCCTAAATACAATTAACCCCCCATAACACATGATATCAAAGGGGTCTGAGGAGGGTGCCTGTGTTGCTGGGTGGTGTCTGGGGAAAGAATCAGTTGAACATGGAATTTGTTTTGGGGGGGGGGGGTTCTTGACTGGTACTGGGGGGACAGTTAATAAAAAAAATTAAATCCATAAAATAAAATAAGACATTTGTATGTAAAGTGATAGAGACAGGAACACCCTGATATAAGCTGCCACTCGGGTGGACTGATACTTCACTTGATGGAGTATTTTGTAGAGGATGATTTGTTAGATTTGTTGTTAGAGGCCCAAGCCCTAAGGAAACATTGATTTGTGGAATTTAGCCCCTTAATGACCCTTGACGGTCATAGTGCGTCAAGGGCCGATCTGACTGAACGACCCATGACGTACTATGACCGTCATGGAGTTTCGGGTTCTCCCCATGGCTGCACGTCGTTCGGGGAGTCTGGAACCGGAAAACAAACAAAAAAAAATGCTCCGCGGATGTTGAGTCGCGTCGCGGCACTGATACTCCGGTCGTTAAGGGGTTAGTCTTGTTAGAAACAAACCCCCAAAAATTGTTTCTTTTTTCTGTAGGACTATGTTTTTATTTATTTATTTTAAAGCACAAGCCCTGAGAAAAAAATGCCCCTCTGACCTAGTGCCAGCAGGTCATGTTGGCCAGTGGCCACTGGCCGTTGTCAATTGTCCTCTTGAGTCCATAATTGCGGAATTTGTAACTGCTGTTCTTGCTGTTGCTGAGTTGTTTAAGCAGCAGGATGATTAGACAGCTGAAAGGGAATGGGACCGACAATAGTAGTAACATGGGTGATGGATGATGAAGGTTCCACTTGCCACAATTATCTACAGTGATGCGCCTGAGGCAGTAGCAGCACAATAAGTAGCCCCCAGTCTACGTGGAGAAAAAAAATGTCTGTCCCTGAGTCTTCCTCCTCACTAGTAATATGATCACCCCCTCCTTCACTACTAACACTCTGTGCAAGCTGCTGGTCCTTCTTAGTAGGAGTACCAGTGGAGGGACTGCATGGGGATGGAAAGAGTGACTTAGGGTCCCCTGCTGTCACACTTAGCATCATCCCCCCCCACCGAGAATTACAAGACACACTGGCAGCAGGCACATGTAGCTGACATGTCCTGCTCATGCTGCTACACTTTTATCCCTCTGCCCTTGATAAATATTTCCCCAAGATCCCTAGGATTGAAGTGGGGGGGCTGGCCAGCATTGGGTCTGGGGAACCAGGGCATCTAGACCCTTTCATGTTGGTGGTAGTGGTTACTTCCTCCTCCTCAGACTCACTGGACACATAACTGTCTTTCCAGGTCCTCATTTTATTGTTATTAAACTTGCTCACAGTGAAAGCAGTCATTATGAGCCCCTCCTGCCTCAATTTTGCAAACCAACTAACAGCACAATAGCCTATCACCTCTATCTCACTCTGTAGCTACTTGTGTCTCAATTTCTGAAAAATAGCACTTTTTTTTTTTTTGAGAAAAGGCTAAAACATTTCTAGCTATTAAAAAAATAGTGACTTTTTTTTGACAATGCGTGAAAAACAGCAAATATATTAATCCTTTTATTTAAAGTGTATTTTCCCATGAAAAAGCTGAGAACTACATGGTTTTCACAGATATTTTAGCAGGAACACGTAGGGACCTTTAGCTCACCCCTACAACTAACCATTTAGCTGATTCTCTTGAGAACAAGCTGATATAAGGGAACTGGTTTAAAATGAACCTAAACTAGTGAATGCAACAGGCATTAAGCATACTCTTTAATACTACTGCATTTAAAGAAAGTAAAAAATGAACCATTACTATTTCTTTAACACCCTAACTTTGCATTTCTGTTTCAAAATATGTTATTTTTTTGTAACGGAAATTACTTGTCCATTATTTTAAGGAACTTTAATGATAACCTCACCGGAAAACCCAGGCTTTCCAGTAGATTTCCAAAATGTAAAAATTATGTAGTAAAACCTATACATTTTTGTACTTTTTTTTTTTAATCAAAATACATTTATCTAGCATGTGCAAAGTCCAGAGGTGTGCAACCCACAGCCCTCTAGTTGTTGTTGGCTTGCTGAGAATGAAAAAAGTTGTATTCAGCATCAGTTAATAAGATGCAGTTTGCCCTCCCATGGCACAGACATATGTGTATCATAAGTAAACATTTATTATTATTTTGCCCTTAAGCTTTGTCTCTGATGTGATAGGGGCAAGAGAGGGCAATGGTGGGTTTCTGTGAGACCTACTTATTGGAGAAAGACTTGTGAATATACTCCTTTTGTTATTATTTTAAATATACTTAACATAAACTCGAGTTTTTATTTTAATAGCATTTTTGCCAGTGAAGCAAGACAGTGTTGATAATAGCTAGTCATTATCCATAATGGGGGAAATTCTACCTTTGTCCATGACACAGTCATATATCAAATACATTTTATTACTCTAATATAGTAAATGTGACTCTATAAAACCATTTTATCATTTTGTAAGTGCTTTTGTACTGTAGCATCAATATATAACTAGAATAATTGAAATGACTGCTTAAGTGCAGCTGTGAATGGCATATTTTAGAAAATAAAAAAATTTCAACAGTTAAGAATCCTGTACTAGTGACCATGATGTGATACCAATCAAATATTGACTGGCGGACTAAGATCATGTTGAAAATCTACATAATTAATTTAAATTACACATCTTGTACATTCATACTTAGTTAATAAAATAGCATAGTTATAATGAAAAGAAAACTAGTATATTGACAACATATTATTTTTTTTACTTTGGGAAAAGAGAAGTAACGACTCATAACATAACTGCACCCACCACAACCAACAGCTACATTATTATGTTTGCTAGGTATAGACTACTGTTTATATCCAATAATACTTTATTTATGCACTTATTCCTTCCCTCCATCCCATCTGGAGTGCTGCCCAGTTTATAACGCCTGCTCTCTATCTACTTCTTATGTTATTATGGACCTGGTTGTTATGTCTGTGGAGACAAAGTAGTTGCTGACAGTTTTTAAAATGGAATCAGGCGATGTGCATGAGCCTTCTAAAGTCTTTAAGGATCAGAGAAGAATGCAATGTATTGTGACGCAATCAGTTGCATTCCTCTTTGGTCATTAAGGAGTTAAGATTGCCATGTGCATGGACAGATTTTGTGTACAGTTGTCCTGCTACCAACGGCCATGTCTTCCGCTATGGACATGACATCCAGGATTTCAATCATGGAGTATGGAAAAATTCCAAAGGGACCATTAAAATGTGTCCATCTTAAAGGGATAGTGGAGATGGTCCTGAGGCCCCCTCCCCTTCATTGATTTCCCTAAATGTTTATTTGGAGATTGGGCCACCCAACTCTGGAGCACTCTGCTTCCTTACTGAAAGATGAACAACTGTTGCAAGAGTTTCTATATATGCATGACACTGGGGAGGCATCCATTCTCAACCTATGGGAAGCTTTAAAATGCTTCCTATGAGAAGAACCGATTAAACTAGAATCATACAAAAAAGACATCACAACTTAAAGAAATAGAGTTTTACAAGCTCTATATGATTTAGACAAAGAAGCTAGGAGGAACTTATGGATCTGAGAAAACAAGCTAGATATCTCAATATTTTTATGAATGTAGGAACAAATGTGGTAAACTTTTAGAGCAACAAATAATCCGCACTCTCACATAATCCATCAATTACAAACTCAGGATGTTCTCCTGGTGAAAGACTCACCCTCGACAGCCTCAATTTTCTGAGCCTTCAATAACGATATATAGAACCTAAATTCTTCAGATCTCCTTACAGATGTATTTGCCATTAAACGGTATCTGATATGCTCAAGAACTCCCTAACTTTCAAGCTCAGATATGGGCCAACTGAAATCAGAGATCTCACTCATGGAAGTCAAGGCTGCATTAAAACATACCCCATCAGGGAAAGCTCTGGGCCCAGATGGCTTTCTGGCTGATTTTTACAAAAAGTATTCTTGAACCCATATTTGCTAGAGTGTTTCACTCTGTTCCTGAACAGACAGAGTCTCACTCATGTATGTCTGAAGCTCATATTATACTGCTGCCTACATCTTTTGCCAAATCATCCACTTGGACACAGCTAGATTTGTTCCTGGCTTGTAATCTAGAGATAATATTATTAAGATAGGGAGTTTGATCCCCTTTGCATAATCATCCAGTATTCTTAGGGTTGCATTAGCAGTTGATGCCAAAAAAGCCTTCGATCAGTTTGATTGATCCTTTCAGTATACCTTGTTGTACTATGGCTTTGGCCCTCTGCAAAACTCTGGATTAAATCTGTGTTATCTGTTAGTTAGTCCTTTCCCCTAAGCAGTTGGTCTAAACAAGGCTGTCTCTCACCCCTCATTTTCATCCTATTCATGGAAGTCAACACAATTTGGAACAATAAAAATGCAATGGGACTCAATATCACAGGGTCAGAGTACAGATTATGCCTTTTTGCTGATGATCTTCTTCTTTTCCTAACAAACATTGAACCTTTATTTCCTCTAGCAAAGAAAAAAAATGATCTCACATCGTCAAGACCATTTTGAAAGTAAAAAACTATCTATCATAAAATCAGTGACATGAGGATACCGGGACAGCACCACGGGATATTGTCCCCATTTCCATTTGTGACTTATTTTATGATTTTCTCTAATAAATAGTTTTTTACTTTCAAGATGGTCTTCATGATGTGAGTGCATTTTCTTTGCTGTTGTTGTTTGGGAATGAGTGGTTATGACAGCCTGCACCTCTTACATGATCACTGGAGGAGGTGAGTTAATTTATTACTTTTTTCTACTTCACTGATTATGTACCGATAGTGCCACCATTTGCATTATTTTGCTTAGGCCTTCATTACCTCTAGTCACAAATGAATTGTACAATTTCAGTCTAGTATCTAAATTTAAAGCAAACATTGCTAAATCTGAAATACTAAATACGAGAGTACCACCTGATCAAATCCCACCCCTCAGACAAACTACATAATTTGCCTGGGCACGTGACACCTTGAAATACCCTGGAGTGCATATTTGCAGCAAATAGTCTGGCCCTTTTCCTTCATAACTGTCTTCTTTTACTTTTGACAATAGCCTCTGATTTAAAAAAATAAACAATAATTTGCACTTGTCCTGGGTGGGCTGCATAAATACCCTTAAAATGGTCACAATACCTAGAATCCTCTACCTGTTTCAATCCTTCCCTATAAAATTTCCTACGTCCTATCTCAAAACATTACAGCATAAATTAAATAGATTTGTATGGCACCAGAAACCACCTAGATTTACACTTTCCCTACTGATACAAAAGGAACAAAAAGGGGGTTTGGGCATGCCTAAAGTCCACCATTATTATTCCTCAGTTCAAATGTCTTTGGTCCTACACTATTTTCACTCTGGGGAGACTAAGGGCTGGGGTTAAGATTCTTTCAGATCTGGCAACCCCATTGCCCTTATATCTCTTGCCTTGGTTACCACATAGATCTCTTCTATCAAGTATTAAACATCAACCCTTTTTAGATGGTGCCTTTGCATAAACGGTTTGCTCCGAGTGGCTTGTCAAGGCTGGTCTCCCCAGTTGTCTCATTACTTTACAACTAGGGGTGGGAAAAAAGTGAGAACAATTTCCCGCATGGCTTTTTGTGAAAAACAGATGATTTTTCGTTGTTTTCACAAAGGTTTTCTTCTTTTCGCCGTTGCAAAATTTTCCTCCCTTTTACCGAATCCAACAAATGTTTTGCCTATGTTTCTTGTGGTGCAACATTTCCCACCACAATATTACTTCTTCTGAAGGTTGTAGTGGAGAAATAAGTAGCTGAAAGTCTTACATGAACATATGCTTTGAAAATGTTGTTAACATGCGGAGTGCCTTTGCCTACAACACTAACTTCCTGCTTAAAGCTGAACCTTCATCTTCATAATATTGCCCCAATACATTACTAATATAGCGATAGGCAAAGGAATACTGTATTATGCTTCATAAGTCCACATTATTGAAGTAATACAGCTTCTTCTTCAGGCATCCATGGCACAGAGCTTACAAGAGAAGCTCTGTGTGCCTGCGCAGGCATCAACTTCCGTTACCTTAAGGTAACCAACGAACGTCACCACCAGTTCGGCAGTGCACAGGACAGACAGCGCATTCTCAGAGGTAAACTTCCTCTAAGATGTCTGTGTTGTTGCCAGCTGGATGCCTGCAGAAGAAGCTGGATTACTTCAATAACATGGACTTATTCAGCATAATAAAAGTATTCCGTTGCCTATAGCTATATTAGTAATGTATCGGGGGTCAATATTATGATGAAAGTTCCACTTTAAGTAAAACTGGCACATATTCATGATGTTATCAAGAGATAAAAAAGTACAACCTACAATGTGTATGGTAGTGGTGTTGGGGGACATGTGTGATTGATGCTACAGCAATTTTTACCATTATCATTTTTGTGTTAAATGTAAGCTATCCTTCTCGGATTACTGATTACACATTACTTTTTGGTTATAGCAGTGATCCCAAGTGTGGTACATAGTAGGAAGTCTTCTTCACATCCCTTCTCCTCCTCATCTGTGCTGCTGTTAATACATTTGGCCTGGGTTTTTCTGTCATGTATGGTTTCTGCTACCTAATTCGCAGATGTTATGAGATGTTGGTACATTTTTAAGACTGTTAGTCTCCCAACATTGCTGCTTGATAGCCATGTCCTACATTAAGTGACAGTATAATCAGCTGCACTGAAAACCCGCTCAGTTGCTGGAGGGCAACTAAGGGTTTACACTGCAGTATGTGTCAGTGCTGACAGTAGTCCATGGGGTAATTGTCTCTGCCTAGAACGTGGCTCTCCTGTAAGTATGCAGAAACCATCTCACATGCAGTGGGACCACTCCTAGGAGCTATACGGTGTTTCTGTATGTCAGTTACCAACCCATACTCAGGGAGGAGGTGTTAGGGACCAGGAACCAGACAGACCCAAAGATATAAAATGCAAAACACCTTTATTAAAATAACAAAAGCAAATAAAGCAAAATCGTAATCCAGAAAAATAAACCAAAAGACAAGCCAGGGTCAGGAACCAAGACAGGTACTCAGCCAATCCGGGGTCAGGAATTCAAGATCAGCGATGTCAGGAACAAGCCAGGAGTCAGGAACGAGAAGAGACGTCAGAGGAAGCCAGGTCATACACAGGAAATCAGGAACGCTGTAGAACACTCTTGCAGCCAGAAGCAAACACAAGGGCAAGCTGCTTTAAATACCATGGGAGGGTTGGCTGTTAGTCAGCTACAAGGCCTGATTAGCCCTTTCTGCGGCCCCATTCTATTGCGGGTGATAGGCTGAGGAGAAGGAGAGTTGGATACCTAGCTGCTCACAGAAGGCCCTCCAGAATCTCGAGACATACTGGCTACCCCGGTCAGAAACTATGACTTTGGGAACCCTGTGTAGCCAACAGACCTCTTTGACAAAGACTGTAGCCAAATCATTAGTGGATGGGAGTTTTTTTGAAAGGTATGCAGTGAATCATCTTGGAAAATTGGTCAACGACCATGAGGATGACTGTGTTACCGTTAGACAAAGTGAGGTCGACTATGAAGTCCATGGCAAGGTGTGACCATAGCTTGGAGAAAGACCACTGGAAGGTGACGGGGTGATTTGGTCTGCGCACAGTCTGGACGGGCAGCAACAAAGGCAGCAACTCTTGGTACTCTTCAGGCAGCAAAGAGACCGGGGATGTAGTTAGCACCCTCACCACTTTTTGCTAGGCATGTCTTGGAACAGTTGGGTGACCATGCCATGACTTCGGCCCATGCCCACTCAAATGTGGGATTGTGTTTGAGCAACCATAGATAACTCAGGACCACAGGATAGTGAGAAGTGTGGATCACCTGGAATTGTAAGGTTGCATGATGGAGAGCTCCAATAGCCATAGACAAATAAACAGTTTTGTGGGTAACCAGCGGCGGCTATAGAGATCTACCAACAATCACCTCAATGGCAAGTGGAGTGGTACAGAGCTGCAATGGAATGGAGTGCTTCTGGATGAAGGCGCTGTTGATAAAGAGGCCCGCTGCACCGGAGTCAATAAGTGCCTCTGAAATAATGAAACACTCGCCCCAAGAGAGCCCAACGGAGACTAGAGGTTTATCCCTCTGGATAGCCGGGGATGCTGAGACGCCACCTAAGTTCTGTCCCCTATAGGACTTTAGGTGCGGGCGTTTCCCGGACATGTGGGGAAAGTTTGCAGCATATGCCCTGCCTTACTGCAGTAAAGGCACAGGCCCTCCCTCCTCCTAAAGGTCCTTTCAGCAACCTGAAAGGTGAGTGAACCCAAGCCGAATGGGCTCCACATCACCTGAGGTCTCGAGGCAAGGAGGCAAGGGAGAAGAGGGAGGCATCGGTGGGGACGAAATGCTTGGGGCGGATGGAATGCCTACGCAGGCACTCCCTGAAGGAAGGTCTGTCATGGATACGGGAGTCAATCAAGATGCAATATGAGACCAGTTCCTCTAAATCTCTGGGTAGGTCCTGGGCTGCAATCTCATTTTAACTATATCCCAAAGCCCATTAGAGAAAGCAGCCATGAGAGCCTCATTATTAAAACCAACCTCAGCTGCCAGGGTATGAAACTCTATGGCATAATCTGAAACGTCCTTGTACCCTTTTGAATGTACATTAGTTGCTTGGAAGCCGAGATGGAGCGGCCCGGTACATCAAATACCCTCTTAAAGGATGCCACAAACTCAGGGTAATTGTACACTATAGGTTTCTGCTTCTCCCAAAGGGGTTTAGCCCATGCCAAGGCCCTGTCAGAAAGTAAGGAAATTGCAAGGCCCACGTTACTCCTATCAGATGGAAAGAACTGTGGTACCATTTTCAGATAGATGCCAACCTAGTTCAGCAAACCTCTGCACTGGTTAGGGTCACCCCCATAACGCTGGGGAACCGGGGTGGACCCAGTAATGCCTCTTGCAACATTGGAATCACTATTGACAGCTAGAGCAGGGGCAGCAGCAGCTATAGGGACAGACTGCGCCGGGGGCTGCTGAGGTAGTGGAGCCAGATGCTCAGTAGGGAGCAACAAAGTCAGGAGGGGTAACGCAAACTGGTCCATGCACTGATCTACCTGGTCCAGCCTGAAAAAAATATTCGGTGGATTGCCTGCCCCTTCTGAATTCATGGCCCTTGTATACTGTTAGGGACCAGGAACCAGACAGACACAAAGATGTAAAATGCAAAACACCTTTATTAAAATAACAAAGGCAAATAAAGCAAAATCATGATCCAGAAGTGTAAACCAAAAGACAAGCCGGGGTCAGGAACTAAGACAGGTACTCCGCCAAGCCGGGGTCAGGCATATGGAGATCAGAGATGTCAGGAACCAGAAGGGACGTCAAAGGAAACCAGGCCATGCACAGGAAATCAGGAACGCAGTAGAACACTCTTGCAGCCAGAAGCAAACACAAGGGCAATCAGGAAGTGAGCCAAGCTGCTTAAACACCCTGGGAGGGTTGGTTGATAGCAGTCAGATAAGCAATCACAAAAAGAGGACAGCTGATTCAGCCAGACTCAGAACAGGGAAGGCAGTAGCAATGGATAGCAGAGCTCTAGATTAGCTCAGACAGCAGAATCAAGCAGCAGAGTAAGAGCAGCTCAGCCAAACCTTGACAGCAAGTCCCACAGAGATGTGCCACCACCAGTGCCACCACCACCAATGTTGGATTTTTGCTGCTCCTGCAGAGACCCATGAATTGCCATGTGTTCAGAATGGGATGTTCTCATTGATGATGTAGGTGCTCCTACTGATTGTGGTTGAAATGCTTGCTTAGCTGCCTTCTTTTTCAGTATGCTGTCAAGACATTTTTGTACCCTAACTTTCTCCCCTCATCTTCCACAATGCAACCTTCCACTCAATCAATAAGCATATCTCTATATTCCTTGACAGAATCTGATTACTCAGATAGATGCTGCTGATCGCCATGACTCCTTGTTGAGACAAACTGCTGATGGCCCTTTGGCAGAAATTCTGAAAGTTTTTGTTTAAAGCAGGGGTCCAGCAAAGTGACAAGAATACACACTTGCAATATATTTTCCTCATTGCTTTTAATGGACACTATGCAAGGATCTTCTTCATAGCAGTCTAACATGTCCTTTACCAGCTGGTGCATGTCTGTCTTGTCATTATGGTAAGATTCCTCAGCCAGGCTCATAATTTTTTTTTTTTTTACAATAAAAATATCAGTGGTACAATTTTACTAATTCCTGCCCTTTTGTGACTCACCAGCATGGGTGCCTCCTCAAAGGGTTTTTGAAGCATACATAGCACATTAGTTGGCATTCGCCAGAGACGTTCCCTCCAAAGCCTTCCAGTTTTGCATGGTGTACTCCCTAATGGCGTTATTCTGCTTATACAAATTATCTAGCATGGACAAAGTGGAATTCCACCGGTCAGGGAACTGCATTTTCAGCTTGTGATATGGCAGGTTGTTATTTCCCCAGCACAGAGACAATAACAGCAAGATCAGTAAGGAATTTGGAATTTGCTTGGACCGCAGCTGCCTGTGTCTTTCAAATCAAATCAGTCAGACAGAATGTTGGGATATTTTGGGTCAACCTCCTTAGCTCCTTTCACAGATATAATAACAGTAGGATCAGAAAGCAAATTGGACAGTCAGTCACACCGAATTTTGGGGTATTTGTGGTCAACCTCCTTCCTCCCTTCTCCCCCAGGCTCCCCTAACACAGAGAACAAATGGCCTAAAAGACTCCCTAATCTAAGCTTCAATTGCCCTTTATTTGACTATCTTCTGTAGTAAACGTGCTTCTTTGTCCTCTCACGAAAAAGTTTGAGCCTTTGGTTTTCTGCTAACTTTCTGGCCATGTCATCATTTCTTTCACTCTCAACTTCATCTGTATCTGAACAAGAGGAGGATGTTGGAGGAATATATTCTAGACTCCCTAAACTAAGCTTAAATTTCCCTATATTTGGCTATCTCTAGTTCATAAATGTGCTGCTTTCTCCTCTCACAAAAAAGATTGAGCCTTTGCTTTTCTGCTAGTTCAAAAACGTGCTGCTTGGGGGCGGAGTTCACTCTCAAACAAGATGGACACTTAAGCCTACTGCTCCGCGAGCCCAAGGCTACTTTTTAGCTTTACTCCTTTACAGAGAGCTTTCCCGTTGGCTATTCACACTTGTACTAGCACATGAAGGGTCGTGGAAAGAAAGGGCAGAGTCTCCAGCATTACAGACGGATTTTGGAGTTCCTACCAACCAGACTTAAAGGCCACGCCACAACTCCGATGCCATTAGAGCCGCTCCTGGTAGATGCTCCATGAGACTGGAGTGAGGATTGTGCCTGCTCACTCACAGTGACTAAGGAGATTGTACCCCTCGATACCTCTCCCCCTTGGCAGGGCAAAGAAAATACAGCCTCGATGGCAACTACATTGTCAGCGCTAAGGATGATCTTGCTCCCTTTGTGAAGAAGGATGACCTGAGAGGTTTTCTGGTAGAAATTAAGCAAGATATCAAATCTGCAGTGAAATCTGAGATGTCCGACCTGAAAAAGGATCTAGTTCAACTAGGTCAGAGGATTACCGTACTGGAAGATGATAAAGAGGCATCCTGGTCTCAACTACAGGAGCTGGAGCAGTATGTACAACAGCAAGATGACACTATCTCTGTTTTAACTTCTAGACTTGACAAACTGGATAACCTCTCCAGGCTCTGCAATATTAGAATTAAAGACTTCTCAGAATTGTTTCCCCCCCAAGGATCTCCTTCCCTTTCTACAGAGGCTCTTTGGAGAGTTGCTGGGTGCCGACCTGTCTGCCCCACCACTGAAAATTGACAGGGCTCACAGGGCTCTTAGACCTCGGGGGCCTCCAGGCTCCAAGCCTTGTGATAATATTGTCCGTTTCCACAACTATCCAGACAAAGAGACATATGGCTAAAGCTCGGGAACTGGTGGATATCAAGTATGCTGGAAGCCTTTCGCATTTCTATAATGACCTCTCTCTCTCTCTCCAGCCATGATGCAGAAATGGATCATCTATGCAACATTGGGATCAAATACCTCTGGGGTTTCCCATTTCATCTACATGCCACACATACCGGGGCCTCTGCTTCAATCAGGGATACTGTGGATATTGGGGAGTTTTGTAAAGCTCTTGGGATGGCTGCTCCAAACCTCACAGAAGCGGATCTTCTGCACATGGACCCCATCCACAAGGAGAGACGGGAGAGCTGGTCTGCTACCTCAGGCCCTGCTGCAAAGAAATCACAAGCTGCACCCATATCTCAGGAATCCATTTCCCCACTGAGATGGACTCTACCGGACTGTCCTTAAATACCTATGGCCCTCTACACTTACCGTCTCAGCCCAGTTGACCTCCGTCGGCTCCTGCATTCGTAACTATAATCTATCTTTAATGCCACCATTCCCAATTTTACATCCCTGCCTTCTAGTATATGTTAGAGTTCTTCATGTTGGGACTGCATCTTGTTACTTTAATATGATTTACAGTAAGACTTGCATAGGACTTCCTGGGACATCCTAATATGTCCAGGAACCTCCTTCTTGCTCTCTCCCTGTATGGCCCCGGTCCGCCTTTAGGGCCTTGGTCACCAGGGATTGCTAGTGTTGATTTTATGGGACAATGTGGCATACAGCCTTCATGGTCAGTGTCTTATATTTTACTAGTGGCTACACTGGGTGATCTCTCCAGCTCTCTGGTGCACGTTGACCTCTCTTTTACGGCATAGTGGTTCTGAGGACTCGAGATTTGCCTACTACTGTCCTTACTGTTATATGTTCATGTAATTCATGGTATTATTGGGGTCACGCACCATCCTCTCTTTGGCTACCCATCTACCTAATGGGCCCCCGACTCTCTGGACGACCTAACTCCACGGCACCTGCTTTACCTACGCTTAAGGCACGTAGGTGCGGTGGACTTTGGATTATTACAGACAGTTGACTCTATTTCATTGCAAATTGTTCATGTTGTTTGCGTTTGTACTGCTTCTGTGCACCTTTATAGGCTCTCATTCAATTTGTCACTCTCAAGTTCTGTTTATATACTTGCTGATGTATGATTTCTCCAGCCCGCTACACGAACGGCTTCGCAATTGCATCTCATACCACTCACTTCCATAATTCCAGTACCTCCTCACCACCTCGAGCTACCTGCTCTGTACTTATCATTTAATAGTTGAGATTTCCCTTCACACAGCATAAAACACGTCACTGGACCTTTTCACATACGTGTTGCAGCAGGGCTGCTATGGAGTACTCTTACTCCTTTTGCATCTCTTACTCCTTTTGAAAGGGCTTGTTCTGTTTCATATCTACGAAAACCCAGTACTTCCTTAATATATTCACTTCTGTTCCCTCCCAAATCTTGCAGAGGCTATAAGGAAAAGATGGGAGGAAATTCTTCAGTGTCCATTCATTGACTCCCAGTGGAATCAAGTAATTAGGCATCCTATTCCACAACAGGAATATGCTAGCTTTTTAACCTAGTTTAAAACACATTTTTGGTATAGGACTCCAGACATTCTACATAATATGTATACAGATCTCCCACAGTCCTTTTAGAGATGCAGTTCAGTAGTAGGTTCCCTGATTCACATTTGGTGGGAATGTCCTGTCCTTAAGGATTTTTGGAGGGAGATCTGAGACAAATGGAAACAATCATACAAATTACTTTAGACCTCTTTCCAGCATAGACTCTCCTTAATTTATCTCAGCCCTCCCTAAAGGAACAACTGGTCGAAACTGTACTTCTATCTACTAAATGTGCTTCCTTGCCAGATGGAAACAAACAGCCCCACCCACCCGTCCAAAATAGAATAGATCACCAGAATCTCCAACATAATGACTCTCACTCAGACTTCATAGGAGTTTGGAGGAGTTCCTTGATATCTGGTCACCTTGGCTTGCTTTTTAACTCTTCTACACCCACTTGAGAGTTTGAGTTTTGTTCTCCTTCCTCCCATTCCCCCTCTCTATACTTTCACTGATCTACAGACCATAGAAGCTGTTGAGGCTATGCTTGTTTGAAGCATATGCAGAACCAAGAACTGTAAGTGAATACAAGTAGTGTAAATTCAACTGTTATATAAATATCACCAAGTTGTACAGCTCATGGTGCAGTTTTAGAATTGTCATCCATTTTGGTGGAGAATATAAAAAGTCCCTACACTTTGGGTACTCTGACCCATATTTATAAAATCACCAGAGATATTCTGTGGTAAACCAACTGCACCATAGATGGCAAATAAAAATAAAAAAAATTCCCATGTACTTGTATAGTTTTTTTTGGCGCGATGCAAGAAACGTTCGCATCAGATAAAGGCATTTTTGTGCGCAGATAGATTTTGCGCATGTTCTAATCCAGGAAGCTGAATACCGAATGCTTTTTGAATTGTGCATAAAAAATTCCATATTATGACAACATTACACAGATGTATAAATTCATTCTCAATAGCAGTTCTTGCATTAGGTGCATTCGCTATTGCACTCAGGGCCGGCGCCACCTATAGGCGAGGTAGGTGCCGGCCTAGGGCGCACATGTACTCGGGGCGCGGGCATGCAGCGGAGAAGAGCTGCGCCCGCTGCCCGCCCGCACCGCACCGGGAACGCAACACAGTGAGACCTGTGTTTCTACTGCGCTCCCTCATAGTCCTCAACTCTTTAGTAATGCAGAGCGCGCTGGGAGTCATGATCTCCCGGCACGCTCTGCATTACTGAAAAGAAGACTACATGGAGCTCCAGGTATGTGATGGGGGGCAAGTTGGAGCTTATGGGTGGCAAAGTGGAGCTGATGGGGGGCAAAGTTGGGGCTGATGTTGGGCAAAGAGGAGCTGGTGGGGGCAAAGAGGAGCTGAGGGGGCAAGTTAGAGCTGTTGGGGGCAAAGTGGAGCTGAGGGGGCAAAGTGGAGCTGAGGGGGGGTAAGTTAGAGCTGATGGGGGCAAGTTGGAGCTGATATGGGCATAGTGGAGCTGGTGGGGGCAAAGTGGAACTGATAGAGGGCAAGTTGGAGCTGATAGGGGCATAGTGGAGCTGGTGGGGGTAAGTTAGAGCTGATGGGGGGCAAAGTGGAGCTGGTGGGGGCAAGTTGGAGCTGATATGGGCATAGTGGAGCTGGTGGGGGCAAAGTGGAACTGATAGGTGGCAAGTTGGAGCTGATAGGGGCATAGTGGAGCTGGTGGGGGCACAGTGGAGCTGATAGGGGGCAAGTTGGAGCTGACAGGGGCAAGTTGGAGCTGGTGGGCCAAAGTGGAGCTGATGGAGGCAAGTTGGAGCTGATGGGGGCATAGTGGAGCTGATGGGGGCAAGCTGGAGCTGATAGGGGCATAGTGGAGTTGGTGGGGGCAACATGGAGCTGGTGTGGGCAAGTTGGAGCTGATGGAGGCAAGTTGGAGCTGGTGGGGGGCATCTCTTACAGGCATCTCCAGACCAGGGGCAGAGAGGACAATCATGAAATGAGGTGGGATATAAGTGGGCGGGGTATAAAGGGGTGGGGCACAAGGGGCAGAGTCAAATGGGCGGCAAAATTAGGTTTTGCCTAGGGTGGCAAAAATCCTTGCACCAGCCCTGATTGCACTCACACAGATTCGTTAATCTTAGCCATGCCCACAAAAAATAAATATACGCAGCTGTTTGCTAATCTTGAATTTTCATGCGGAATTCAACAAAATCATGCGCACACCTATTCCCTAGTGGTTTTCACATGGAAATAGCGATTGCGCACGTTTCCTGCATTGCGCCATTAATCCGTTAAATGCTAGAAAGGTATTCAATGCATTGGTTC
The DNA here is from genome assembly GCA_037306005.1 of Rhinophrynus dorsalis. NCBI lineage: Eukaryota > Metazoa > Chordata > Amphibia > Anura > Rhinophrynidae > Rhinophrynus > Rhinophrynus dorsalis. The sequence goes on along the minus strand of CM074723.1, from coordinate 91,060,377 downwards.
GCCATGCAATTGATACCTCTTTAACAATCAAGGGGTTAAAAGCCCAATTTAATTGAACAGGAAGTGTGATTTGTACCTTATGTTTCAATTTGTTTACTCCAGAAACACTTCAGTTTTTATAAATATGGCACTTTGCACTTTCTTATTTTGATAACAAAAATGGCTTTTTCTTTCTCCCACTTATAACCTGTTCATGTCTCTCAAGATAGCTTGCTTGCTAGTTAGGCAATAAATTGTAATCCTATAGCTTGTAATCGCTTTCAAGCAGAACCCTTACCACCATTTGTATTACCTTAGTATATGTCATTATCTTGTCATTTTTACTCAAAAGCTGCAGCACTGCAGAACACATAGTTGCATTATAAATAACTGATAATACTGGTTTATTGGGATATTGTGTATGACTCCTTGACAGCAATATAATGAAAATGCTGTATTTTACAGCTTAAGCTTTCATCAGTTATCTCTTGTCATTTAAAACTTTATCCATCTTAAGTGCCTTATGTTCTAAAGAAAAGTGGAGGAGTTCTGGGGCAAACCATTTTTGTTATAGGGTAGCACTAAACATTTACAAAATGCCCATTGATTTAAGTGGGGATTTTAACCCTTTGAATGCTAGAGAGGTCTCCAATGCCTCTCTAGCATTCAAGGGGTTAAAATCCCCATTTAAATCATTGGGAATATTTAGTTTCCCACTATATTGCTATTGGTTTACCTCAGAACTCCTCCACTTTTCATTTGGACATATGGGCCTATTTTTGTTTTACCACTTTATTACTTGGATATTGTCAGTCTGGCAAAATTCAGAGGAGGACTGAAGCTAGGTATAGTATTTAGGCCAAATGTGCCTTTTTGCTTTCTTATCTGCTGGCCTTTCCATCAATCTCAGTCAGGAACACCTGCAAAAAACCATTACATGCATATACAAGTAGAAATGCCTGACTAGTAGCCTGCAGAACAGAAATGGTCCAATTTCCTGTCTCATTTGGGTTCCATATAGCTGAAAAAAACATTTTGAAATGTACTGCCATTTCTAATAAGGTAGATACAGTAGGAGGAGGATTTTAGAAGAACTGGATCAGTTCTGTTGCAAACCAGCTACACCATAGAAGAAAAATAGTTTTGAATTAAATGAGGCTTTTAACTCATTGATTGCTACAGAGGTCTCCAATGCAGATTTTTTTTTGGCTCCTGTGGTGCAGTTGGTTTGCTCTCGTTCTTCTTAAACACCAGCCATTCTATATTTAAAAGAGATGTATTGTCTGAGTGTGCAGACAACTCTCCTTGACACACTGCCTTAGGTAAATCTATAGCTACAGATAACTATTTTAGACAATACTCTCTGCTGCACAGCTTCATAGTATGTGAAGGATCCCTGAAGGAATCTTCTAAATCATGAAACCTGACTAGACAGCAGTAGACCAAACAGCACAGAACACTGATCAACACTAACGTGCAGATTTAAGCAAAATTACTCTATTTCATGCATAAATATATTTATAGACATACCTATTTGCTTTACATGTTACATTTATAGTACTTCAGAGTATTTAAATCCATTTTTTACTTATTACTTTAAGCACAATATAAAATAAATTCACTCAATCATGAATGAAATATAAAAAATGTTAATGTGATGTAGAATGGGTGGAAAACTTAAGTCACAGTGCTCTCTAGTGGCTGAATAAGACTACCTTAAATGTTCTTGCTCTTTCTACCGGGTTTTTTTTTTTAATGAGATTGATACTCTGATGATGCATGAATTTAGGAGTGCATTCAGGAAGTTGTAAATATAATATTGGACCCAACCAATTTTCCATTAGGGGAAAAATTGAAATTCTCATTGCTTTAAATTATTTAACTGGGGAATTGCAAGCTTCAGTGGCATCTAATGCATTACAAACAGTGTTCTGGAAATAGCATTTAAGATGTTAAAACCGTATTTAAATGAGTGGGCTTTTAAAAAAAAAAAAAATGTCTATTTGTCTCTATGGTGTAGTTAGTGTGGTCCAGAATTCCTCCATTTGAGCTTCCTGAATGCTAGCATCCAAGGGGATAACCATTAGATAACAGGGAAGGAAGGGGGCATGTGATAACCTGGTTTAATTATATACATAGATGTGTACTACATTTGGTAAACATTTATTTTGTTTTGTTAGGAGCTGGGGGCTCTATTTCAAAACTCCTCCAACTGCTATCATGCCACAAATATTCTTGTTGGAAAAGGGATAATGTTCCATTTTTAAACAGGGTAGGCATGAAAGGGTGATCACATGATCACCTAGTATAAAGATATACATCTAATGTATGTTAGTTGCTTTGGGGGGACCCCAGCTTCTATTATGACAAGTGTACCCTTATTAAAAGATTCTCCTGGCACCCCCTACAGTTTGTCACGCCACACTAATGTGGCACCATTTTTCTTTTACTTGCAATAATTGCAGAATTCTTTAGTAAATTGCTAGAAAGGCAAATGACTGCTTATTTGATAGTAGATGAAGAGCCCGTTACATGGGCCACAGTGCCACTGCCAGCTGCTCACTGGGCAGTCATGCGCAGTAGAGACTGCCCGTGCCGCGGCTGATATAGAGCTGGACACTCCTCCGGAGCGGGCAGTCTCTACTGAGCATGACAGCGTCGTTACACACGTTTTAGCAAATTATTATATAGGATGACTAGCAATGTGGGACGGCGTTGCCCGTCAGGATATATAGGGAATTAATGCACACACACGGATGCGAGACAAACACAGAGACACACACGCAAATGCACACGCATGCACTGAGATGCTTAAAGAGCGACAGTCATACACACATACATGCAGACACATAGAGTGTGATACAGACATGCAACACACACAGTGAGAAACACACAGGCACACACAGACACACACACAGAAGTGAGTCATAAGGGGTTGACTTATGTGTCATTGTAATGAGTTTGTGTTTGTACTTATGCCTCCACTGTGGCATTCATTCATATAGTTGAAATGCATGTGGTAATTGCACATACTATGGTGAAAGGTGGATCGTGCTGGCTCCCGGGATGTGAGTGACTGGCATTCATTCATGTAATTGAAATGCGTGTGGTAATTGCACATACTATGGTGGAAGGTGGATCGTGCTGGCTCCCGGGGTGTGATTACGTGTGAGTGATTGCGTGTGAGTGCGAGATTGAGTGATTGCGTGTGAGTGATTGAGTGAGTGTGTGTGATTGAGTGAGTGTGTTAGTGAGTGTGTGTGAGTAAGAATGTGTGAGTGAGAGTGTGTATGATAGTGAGAGGGTGTGAGTGATTGAGGGTGAGAGTGTGATTGAGGGTGAGAGTGTGATTGAGTGTGAGTGTGATTGAGTGTGAGTGTGAGAGTGTGATTGTGATTGAGTGTGACTGCGAGACTGTAAGTGTGAGAGTGTGATTGAGTGTGAGACTGTGAGAGTGTGATTGAGTGTGAGAGTGAGACTGTGTGAGAGTGTGAGTGTGATTGAGTGAGACTGTGAGAGTGTGATTGAGAGTGTGTGAGTGTGATTGAGTGAGACTGTGTGAGTGTGATTGAGTGTGTGAGTGATTGGGTGTGAGACTGAGAGAGTGAGTGAGACTGTGTGAGAATGTGAGTGTGAGAGAGTGTGTGAGAGTGTGAGAGAGAGTGTGAGAGACTGATAGTGTGAGAGACTGTGAGACTGAGAGTGTGAGAGACTGTGAGACTGTGTGAGACTGAGACTGTGAGAGAGACTGTGAGAGAGAGTGTGAGACTGTGTGAGAGTGTGAGAGAGACTGTGTGTGTGAGACTGTGAGAGAGTGTGAGAGCGTGTGAGTGTGTGAGAGAGTGCGAGTGTGTGAGACTGAGAGTGTGAATGAGTGAGACTGAGAGTGTGGATGAGTGAGACAGTGTGAGAGTGAGAGAGAGACTGTGAGAGTAAGAGAGAGAGACTGTGAGAGCGTGTGAGACTGAGAGTGTGAATGAGTGAGAGACTGTGAGAGAGAGAGACTGTGAGAGAGAGACTGTGAGAGCGTGTGAGACTGAGAGTGTGAATGAGTGAGAGACTGTGAGAGAGAGAGACTGTGAGAGTGAGACTGTGAGAGCGTGTGAGACTGAGAGCTTGTGAGACTGAGAGCGTGCGAGACTGAGAGAGTGCGAGACTGAGAGAGTGTGTGTGTAAGAGTGTGTGTGTGAGAGAGACTGTGTGTGAGAGAGACTGTGTGAGTGTGAGACAGAGAGTGCAAGACTGAGAGTATGTGACTGTGTGAGAGTGAGACTGTGTGAGAGTGAGACTGTGTGAGAGAGAGAGACTATGTGAGAGGGAGAGAGACTATGTGAGTGAGAGAGAGAGAGACTGTGAGAGTAAAAGACTGTGTGAGAGTGAGAGAGAGACTATGTGAGAGAGAGAGACTATGTGAGAGAGAGAGACTGTGAGAGTGTGAGAGAGAGACTGTGAGAGTAAGAGACTGTGTGAGTGTGAGACTGAGAGTGTGAGACTGAGACTGTGTGTGATACTGTGTGTGAGAGTGTGAGCCTGTGAGTGTGTGAGAGTGAGACTGAGAGAGTGTAAGACTGTGTGTGAGAGTGTGAGACTGTGTGTGAGACTGTGAGAGAGTGAGAGATTGTGAGAGACTGTGAGAGTGAGAGACTGAGAGTGAGACTGTGTGTGAGTGTGAGACTGTGTGTGAGTGTGAGACTGTGTGAGTGTGAGACTGTGTGTGAGTGTGAGACTGTGTGTGTGTGAGAGTGTGAGAGACTGTGTGAGAGACTGTGTGAGTGTGAGAGACTGTGCGAGACTGTGAGTGCGACACATAGAGTGTGATACAGACATGCAACACACACAGTGAGAAACACACAGGCACACACAGAGACACACACAGAAGTGAGTCATAAGGGGTTGACTTATGTGTCATTGTAATGAGTTTGTGTTTGTACTTATGCCTCCACTGTGGCATTCATTCATATAGTTGAAATGCATGTGGTAATTGCACATACTATGGTGGAAGGTGGATCGTGCTGGCTCCCGGGATGTGAGTGACTGGCATTCATTCATATAATTGAAATGCGTGTGGTAATTGCACATACTATGGTGGAAGGTGGATAGTGCTGGCTCCCGGGTGTCATTACGTGTGAGTGATTGCGTTTGAGTGTGAGACAGAGAGTGCGAGACTGAGAGTATGTGAGTGTGTGAGAGAGTCAGAATGTGTGAGAGTGAGACTGTGTGAGAGAGAGAGACCATGTGAGAGTGAGAGAGACTATGTGAGAGAGAGAGACTGTGAGAGTGAGAGACTATGTGAGAGTGAGAGAGGGAGACTGTGAGAGAGAGACTGTGAGAGAGAGACTGTGAGAGTAAGAGACTGTGTGAGAGTGAGAGACTATGTGAGAGTGAGAGACTATGTGAGAGAGAGAGAGTGTGAGAGAGAGACTGTGAGAGTAAGAGACTGTGAGTGTGAGACTGTGTGTGAGACTGTGTGTGAGAGACTGTGAGACTGTGTGTGAGAGTGTGAGCCTGTGAGTGTGTGAGACTGTGTGAGAGTGAGACTGAGAGAGTGTGAGACTGTGTGAGAGACTGTGTGAGTGTGAGAGACTGTGCGAGACTGTGAGTGCGACACATAGAGTGTGATACAGACATGCAACACACACAGTGAGAAACACACAGACACACACACACACAGAAGTGAGTCATAAGGGGTTGACTTATGTGTCATTGTAATGAGTTTGTGTTTGTACTTATGCCTCCACTGTGGCATTCATTCATATAGTTGAAATGCATGTGGTAATTGCACATACTATGGTGGAAGGTGGATCGTGCTGGCTCCCGGGATGTGAGTGACTGGCATTCATTCATATAATTGAAATGCGTGTGGTAATTGCACATACTATGGTGGAAGGTGGATCGTGCTGGCTCCCGGGGTGTGATTACGTGTGAGTGATTGCGTTTGAGTGCGAGATTGACTGATTGTGATTGAGTGAGTGTGTGTGATTGAGTGAGTGTGTGTGATTGAGTAAGAATGTGTGAGTGAGAGTGTGTATGATAGTGAGAGGGTGTGAGTGATTGAGGTTGAGAGTGTGATTGAGTGTGAGTGTGATTGAGTGTGAGAGTGTGATTGTGATTGAGTGTGACTGCGAGACTGTAAGTGTGAGAGTGTGATTGAGTGTGAGAGTGTGATTGAGTGTCAGCGTGAGACTGTGTGAGAGTGTGAGTGTGATTGAGTGAGACTGTGAGAGTGTGATTGAGAGTGAGAGTGTGTGAGTGTGATTGAGTGAGACTGTGAGAGTGTGATTGAGTGAGACTGTGTGAGTGTGATTGAGTGTGTGAGTGATTGGGTGTGAGACTGAGAGAGACTGTGTGAGACTGAGAGTGTGTGAGAGACTGTGAGAGAGAGTGTGAGAGACTGAGAGTGTGAGAAACTGAGAGTGTGAGACTGAGAGTGTGAGAGACTGTGAGACTGAGAGTGTGAGAGACTGTGTGAGACTGAGACTGTGAGAGAGACTGTGAGAGAGTGTGAGACTGAGAGAGTGTGAGAGAGACTGTGTGTGTGTGAGACAGTGTGTGTGAGACTGTGTGAGAGCGTGTGAGACAGAGAGAGTGCGAGACTAACAGAGTGCGAGTGTGTGAGACAGAGTGTGAATGAGTGAGACTGAGAGTGTGGATGAGTGAGACAGTGTGAGAGAGAGAGAGAGACTGTGAGAGTAAGAGAGAGAGAGAGACTGTGAGAGTAAGAGAGAGAGAGTGTGAGAGCGTGTGAGACTGAGAGTGTGAATGAGTGAGAGAGTGTGAGACTGAGAGTGTGAGAGCGTGTGAGACTGAGAGCGTGCAAGACTGAGAGAGTGCAAGTGTGCGAGACTGAGAGAGTGTGTGTGTGAGAGTGACTGTGTGTGAGAGAGACTGTGTGTGAGAGAGACTGTGTGAGAGACTGTGTGTGAGACTGTGTGAGTGTAAGACAGAGAGTGCAAGACTGAGAGTATGTGAGAGAGTGAGACTGTGTGAGAGTGAGACTGTGTGAGAGAGAGAGAGACTATGTGAGAGTGAGATTGAGAGACTGTGAGAGTGTGAGAGAGAGACTGTGAGAGAGAGACTGTGAGAGTAAGAGACTGTGAGACTGTGTGAGAGTGAGAGACTGTGAGAGTGTGAGAGAGAGACTGTGAGAGTAAGAGACTGTGTGAGAGAGAGAGAGTGTGAGAGAGAGACTGTGAGAGTAAGAGACTGTGAGTGTGAGACTGTTTGTGAGACTGTGTGCGAGAGCGAGAGACTGTGAGACTGTGTGTGAGAGTGTAAGTATGTGAGACTGTGTGAGACTGAGAGAGTGTGAGAGACTGTGAGAGAGACTGTGAGAGTGAGACTGAGTGAGACTGTGTGTGAGTGTGAGACTGTGTGAGTGTGAGACTGTGTGTGAGAGTGAGAGACTGTGTGAGTGTGAGAGACTGTGCGAGACTGTGAGTGTGAGACTGAGTGAGACAGTGTGAGAGTGAGTGAGAGAGAGAGAGACTCTGAGACTGAGAGTGTGAGAGACTGAGAGTGTGTGAGACTGTGTGAAAGTGTGAGAGAGAGAGAGAGAGTGTGAGAGAGAGAGAGAGACTGAGAGTAAGAGACTGTGAGACAGTGTGAGACTGTGTGAGTGTGAGACTGTGTTTGAGACTGTGTGTGAGAGTGTGAGACTGTGTGTGAGAGTGTGAGACTGTGTGTGAGTGTGAGACTGTGTGTGAGAGTGTGAGACTGTGTGTGAGACTGTGTGAGAGACCGTGTGAGACTGTGTATGAGAGCGTGAGACTGTGTGTGAGACTGTGTGTGAGAGCGTGAGACTGTGTGAGAGTGAGACTGTGTGAGAGTGTAAGAGTGAGAGAGAGAGACTGTGAGACTGAGTGAGAGAGAGAGACTATGTGAGTGTGAGACTGTGTGAGTGTGAGACTGTGTGTGAGACTGTGTGTGAGACTGTGTGTGAGACTGTGAGAGACTGTGAGAGTGTGAGAGAGAGTGTGAGACTGAGAGAGTGTGAGAGAGAGTGTGAGACTGTGTGTGAGAGTGTGAGACTGTGTGTGAGAGTGTGAGACTGTGTGTGAGAGCGTGAGACTGTGTGAGACTGTGTGACTGAGAGTGTGAGAGAGACTGTGAGACTGTGTGTGAGAGAGAGAGTGTGACTGTGTGAGACTGTGTGAGAGTGAGACTGAGAGAGTGTGAGAGAGAGTGTGAGACTGTGTGTGAGAGTGTGAGACTGTGAGAGACTGTGAGAGAGTGTGTGTGTGAGACTGCGTGTGTGAGAGAGTGAGAGACTGTGTCAGTGTGAGGGACTGTGTGAGACTGAGAGAGACTGAGAGAACCTGTGAGAGACACTGAGAGTGTGAAACTGTGTGAGACTGTGAGACTGTGACTGTGTGAAAGACTGTGTGAGACAGTGTGTGAGAGAGTGTGTGAGAGTGTAAGAGACTGTGAGGGACTGTGTGAGACTGCGAGAGAGACTGTGTGAGACTGCGAGAGAGACTGTGAGACTGAGACTGTGTGAGAGTGTGAGACTGTGTGAGACTGTGACTGTGTGTGAGACGGTGTGTGAGAGACTGTGAGAGTAAGAGACTGTGTGAGAGTGAGAGTCTATGTGAGAGTGAGAGAGAGAGAGACTATGTGAGAGAGTGTGAGAGAGAGAGACTGTGAGAGTAAGAGACTGTGTGAGTGTGAGACTGTGAGTGTGAGACTGTGTGTGAGAGACTGTGAGACTGTGTGTGAGAGTGTGAGCCTGTGAGTGTGTGAGACTGTGTGAGAGTGAGACTGAGAGAGTGTGAGACTGTGTGAGAGACTGTGTGAGTGTGCGAGACTGTGAGTGCGACACATAGAGTGTGATACAGACATGCAACACACACAGTGAGAAACACACAGGCACACACAGAGACACACACACAGAAGTGAGTCATAAGGGGTTGACTTATGTGTCATTGTAATGAGTTTGTGTTTGTACTTATGCCTCCACTGTGGCATTCATTCATATAGTTGAAATGCATGTGGTAATTGCACATACTATGGTGGAAGGTGGATCGTGCTGGCTCCCGGGATGTGAGTGACTGGCATTCATTCATATAATTGAAATGCGTGTGGTAATTGCACATACTATGGTGGAAGGTGGATCGTGCTGGCTCCCGGGGTGTGATTACGTGTGAGTGATTGCGTTTGAGTGCGAGATTGAGTGATTGTGATTGAGTGAGTGTGTGTGATTGAGTGAGTGTGTGTGATTGAGTAAGAATGTGTGAGTGAGAGTGTGTATGATAGTGAGAGGGTGTGAGTGATTGAGGGTGAGAGTGTGATTGAGTGTGAGTGTGATTGAGTGTGAGTGTGATTGTGATTGTGTGACTGCGAGACTGTAAGTGTGAGAGTGTGATTGAGTGTGAGAGTGTGATTGAGTGTCAGCGTGAGACTGTGTGAGAGTGTGAGTGTGATTGAGTGAGACTGTGAGAGTGTGATTGAGAGTGTGTGAGTGTGATTGAGTGAGACTGTGAGTGTGATTGAGTGAGACTGTGTGAGTGTGATTGAGTGTGTGAGTGATTGGGTGTGAGACTGAGGGAGACTGTGTGAGACTGAGAGTGTGAGAGAGTGTGTGAGAGAGTGTGAGAGAGAGTGTGAGAAACTGAGAGTGTGAGACTGAGAGTGTGAGAGACTGTGAGACTGAGAGTGTGAGAGACTGTGTGAGACTGAGACTGTGAGAGAGACTGTGAGAGAGTGTGAGACTGAGAGAGTGTGAGACTGTGAGAGAGAGTGTGAGAGAGACTGTGTGTGTGAGACTGTGTGTGTGAGTGTGTGAGAGCGTGTGAGACTGAGAGAGTGCGAGACTGAGAGAGTGCGAGTGTGTGAGACAGAGTGTGAATGAGTGAGACTGAGAATGTGGATGAGTGAGACAGTGTGAGAGAGAGAGAGACTGTGAGAGTAAGAGAGAGAGTGTGTGAGAGCATGTGAGACTGAGAGCGTGCAAGACTGAGAGAGTGCGAGTGTGTGAGAGCGTGTGAGACTGAGAGCGTGCAAGACTGAGAGAGTGCGAGTGTGCGAGACTGAGAGAGTGTGTGTGTGAGAGTGACTGTGTGTGAGAGTGACTGTGTGTGAGAGAGACTGTGTGTGAGACTGTGTGAGTGTGAGACAGAGAGTGCGAGACTGAGAGTATGTGTGAGTGAGACTGTGTGAGAGTGAGACTGTGTGAGAGTGAGACTGTGTGAGAGTGAGACTGTGTGAGAGAGAGAGACTATGTGAGAGTGAGAGAGAGAGACTATGTGAGATTGAGAGACTGTGATAGTGTGAGAGAGAGACTGTGAGAGAGAGAGAGACTGTGAGAGTAAGAGACTGTGAGAGTAAGAGACTGTGAGACTGTGTGAGAGTGAGAGAGAGAGAGACTGTGAGAGTAAGAGACTGTGAGAGAGAGAGACTGTGAGAGTGTGAGAGAGAGACTGTGAGAGTAAGAGACTGTGAGTGTGAGACTGTGTGTGAGAGCGAGAGACTGTGAGAGTGTGAGCCTGTGAGTATGTGAGACTGTGTGAGAGTGAGACTGAGAGAGTGTGAGACTGTGTGTGAGACTGTGTGTGAGTGTGAGAGACTGTGTGAGTGTGAGAGACTGCGAGACTGTGAGTGTGAGACTGAGTGAGACAGTGTGAGAGTGAGAGAGAGAGACTCTGAGACTGAGAGACTGAGAGTGTGAGAGACTCAGAGTGTGTGAGACTGTGTGAAAGTGTGAGAGAGAGAGACTGTGAGAGTGTGAGAGAGAGAGACTGAGAGTAAGAGACTGTGAGACAGTGTGAGACTGTGTGAGTGTGAGACTGTGTTTGAGAGTGAGACTGTGTGTGAGAGTGAGACTGTGTGTGAGAGTGAGACTGTGTGTGAGACTGTGTGTGAGAGTGAGACTGTGTGTGAGACTGTGTGTGAGTGTGAGACTGTGTGTGTGTGAGACTGTGTGAGTGTGAGACTGTGTGAGTGTGAGACAGTGTGAGACTGTGTGTGAGACTGTGTGAGAGACTGTGTGAGAGACCGTGTGAGACTGTGTGTGAGAGTGTGAGACTGTGTGTGAGAGCGTGAGACTGTGTGAGAGTGTAAGAGCGAGAGAGAGAGACTGTGAGACTGAGTGAGAGAGAGAGACTGTGTGAGACTGTGTGAGTGCGAGACTGTGTGTGAGATTGTGAGACTGAGACTGTGTGAGACAGTGTGTGAGAGAGTGTGTGAGAGTGTAAGAGACTGTGAGAGTGTGAGGGACTGTGTGAGACTGCGAGAGAGACTGTGTGAGACTGCGAAAGAGACTGTGAGAGACTGTGAGACTGTGACTGTGTGAGAGACTGTGTGAGACGGTGTGTGAGAGTGTGAGGGACTGTGAGAGTGTGAGAGACTGTGTGAAACTGCAAGAGAGACTGTGTGAGACTGTGAGAGAGACTGTGTGAGATTGTGAGAGTGAGACTGAGAGTGTGTGAGACAGAGTGTGTGAGACTGAGAGTGTGAGGGACTGTGAGAGTGTGAGGGACTGTGAGAGTGTGAGGGACTGTGAGAGTGTGAGGGACTGTGAGACTGCGAGAGAGACTGTGTGAGACTGCGAGAGAGACTGCGAGAGACTAAGAGTGAGAGAGACTGTGTGAGAGTGTGAGACAGAGTGTGAGACTGTGTGAAAGTGTGAGAGTGTGAGACTGTGTGAAAGTGTGAGACTGCGAGAGAGACTGTGTGATACTGCGAGAGAGACTGTGTGAGACTGCGAGAGTGTGGGACTGAGAGAGTGTGGGACTGAGAGAGTGTGAGGGACTGTGAGAGTGTGAGGGACTGTGTGAGACTGCGAGAGAGACTGTGTGAGACTGCGAGAGAGACTGTGAGAGTGTGAGTCTGAGACTGTGTGAGAGTGTGAGACTGAGACTGTGTGCGACTGTGAGACTGAGAGTGTGTGAGACTGCGACTGTGAGACTGCGACTGTGTGTGAGACAGAATGTGTGCTTTGCAATGCATTGCTTACCCCTCTGGCACTCAAAGGGTTAAGTTGAGCTAACACAGCAATATAACACACGGTGGCTCTTCAGTTGAGGCAATGTAGCAATATGCTGAGGTATCAAATAGAAAGTGGTGTTTGAGGCTTGCCCTCTGTAACATACAGCAAATCATCTCTCTCCCTTTAAGGAGAAAGGGTGGGAATCAGGAAGCAGGAAGTGGAGGAGTGACAGTTGAGACAGTTAGTGAGGTGACTGAAGAATGAAGAGTTAAATAAAAGAGTTGCTATTAAGTTTATCCCTGATTGTATGTATTTTATGGAAACATTACACCCTCATACTGAAACAGAGTGTATGGAGGGTTACAGTTATCTGTGGGAGGTGAAACAGTGTGTTTGTGGGGTCATGATCCTGAGTGAGAGTGTGAGTGGACCGGGAGAAGTTACTGATATCCCTACCTCAGGAGCAAGTGGCAGTTATATATTTTTTTTTTTTTGTCAGTTGGATACTGGTGGGCGGGCTGGAGGGGTGGGCCAACTCCCTGTATGATAAACACGCCCCCATTGGATCACCCAATGAGAGCAGTAAAGTCCCCATTCAATCACCCAATAGGAGTTGTGTCTCCTAATGAGACATAAATTATGTAATTAGACATTCTGTTCAATGCGAGTTTCTTTTCTGAGGAGACATAAATTATGTTCTGTGTGTGGGGTACCATAAATTATGCAATGAGGCTTATTCTTTTATATATATAGATAGTGTATGTGGATGTACAATTTTTCTTTTCAAAACGACATGCCTTTTCTACAGGTCATCTTTGAATAATGTAAGGAAAAAAACAGATTTTGGTAGTTTAGTGCAGGGGTGGATTGGTGCAATTTTTTAAAAAACTGGCCCACTAGCTGGTATTACATTCTGTGTGTATATTTACACTTTAATTGCCAGAGGGGCACACAATGCATTCCTCAGCACACTTCAATCAAACAGGAAAACTTACAGATGCCTCCAATGCTGGGGCTAAGTGGTCATTTTTGTGGAGACCAAGACTCGAACAATATACATAAACAAATACAAAGATACAGAATCACACAGTAGTAATATAAATGAGAGCTATGAGTATATATATAGTCTCTCACATACTACATATATCACATTTACTGCACTATTGGGCAGCTCTGTATCTCTTTATTAGTGATGAGCGAGCATGCTCGGCCGAAGCTCGGTTCGGCTCGAGCATCGCTCTGCTCGGCACATGGCGGTACTCGTACGAGTACCGCATGTGCTCGCCCGCCATGTTCGGGTCTCCTCCCTGCACGTTTCGCGGCTGCTGCGCAGCCAATAAACGTGCGGGGAGGCTCTGACATCAGTGTAATGCCAGCAGCCATGTTGGCTGCTGGCATTACACTGATTGGCTGGCCAGAACCCGTGATCGGGTGCTGTATAGCACCTGACCAGCGAGTTCGGCTCAGTCTTAGCCAGGGAGAGATGAGGATAGGAAGGGAAAGTCAGTGTAGGGAGAAGAAAAGTGTTTTTGAACTCTTTAAAGACCCAAAAGTCCTTTTTAGGACTGTTGTGTGTGGGGGCAGCAGTTATATTTTGTTTGGGGGGGCACAAATTTAAAAAATAAACGTCACATATTCCGTTCACTGTGCCTAGCCGCAGATTAGCAGCACATTCTGTTTAGTGTGCCTAGACGCAGATTAGCAGCACATATTGTTTAGTGTGCAAAGTTTAAAAAATAAACGTCACATATTCCGTTCACTGTGCCTAGCCGCAGATTAGCAGCACATTCTGTTTAGTGTGCCTAGACGCAGATTAGCAGCACATATTGTTTAGTGTGCAAAGTTTAAAAAATAAACGTCACATATTCCGTTCACTGTGCCTAGCCGCAGATTAGCAGCACATTCTGTTTAGTGTGCCTAGACGCAGATTAGCGGCACATATTGTTTAGTGTGCAAAGTTTAAAAAATAAACGTCACATATCCGTTCACTGTGCCTAGCCGCAGATTAGCGGCACATATTGTTTAGTGTGCAAAGTTTAAAAAATAAACGTCACATATTCCGTTCACTGTGCCTAGCCGCAGATTAGCAGCACATTCTGTTTAGTGTGCCTGGACGCAGATTAGCAGCACATATTGTTTAGTGTGCAAAGTTTAAAAAATAAACGTCACATATTCCGTTCACTGTGCCTAGCCGCAGATTAGCAGCACATTCTGTTTAGTGTGCCTAGACGCAGATTAGCAGTACATATTGTTTAGTGTGCAAAGTTTAAAAAATAAACGTCACATATTCCGTTCACTGTGCCTAGCCGCAGATTAGCGGCACATATTGTTTAGTGTGCAAAGTTTAAAAAATAAACGTCACATATTACGTTCACTGTGCCTAGCCGCAGATTAGCAGCACATTCTGTTTAGTGTGCCTAGACGCAGATTAGCAGCACATATTGTTTAGTGTGCAAAGTTTAAAAAATAAACGTCACATATTCCGTTCACTGTGCCTAGCCGCAGATTAGCAGCACATTCTGTTTAGTGTGCCTAGACGCAGATTAGCGGCACATATTGTTTAGTGTGCAAAGTTTAAAAAATAAACGTCACATATTCCGTTCACTGTGCCTAGCCGCAGATTAGCAGCACATTCTGTTTAGTGTGCCTAGACGCAGATTAGCAGTACATATTGTTTAGTGTGCAAAGTTTAAAAAATAAACGTCACATATTCCGTTCACTGTGCCTAGCCGCAGATTAGCGGCACATATTGTTTAGTGTGCAAAGTTTAAAAAATAAACGTCACATATTCCGTTCACTGTGCCTAGCCGCAGATTAGCAGCACATTCTGTTTAGTGTGCCTAGACGCAGATTAGCAGCACATATTGTTTAGTGTGCAAAGTTTAAAAAATAAACGTCACATATTCCGTTCACTGTGCCTAGCCGCAGATTAGCAGCACATTCTGTTTAGTGTGCCTAGACGCAGATTAGCAGTACATATTGTTTAGTGTGCAAAGTTTAAAAAATAAACGTCACATATTCCGTTCACTGTGCCTAGCCGCAGATTAGCAGCACATTCTGTTTAGTGTGCCTAGACGCAGCACATATTCCGTGTAATATGAAGAAGGCGGGTAAAAAGGGACGGGGAAGTGGACGTGATCCTGATAGTTCAGGACGCGGGTCAGGACGCGTAGAAACTGTGCCTGGTGCCAGAGCACAAGAAAGAAAGACATCCACCATACCTAGCTTCATGTCTCAGTTTACAGGGCGTCGCAGGACATCACTCTCGAGGTCAGACCACTGCGAACAGGTGGTCGGTTGGATTTCAGCTGATACTGCTTCCAGTCGGTTAAGCACCACCCTGTCTTCCACCAAGTCCACTCTCAGTAGCCAAGAGTCTGGTCAACACAATCCTCACCCTGATCATCCTTCCTCCCACCATAGAGGGTCTGGCCAAAGAAGTGATCCCACACTGGGATATAGTGAGGAGCTTGTCTCATCACCAATCCTTCATTTGAACCTCTCTCCAAGCACGCTTGCAGAGGAACATGAGATCTTGTGCCCTGATTCACAACCTCTAGAGGGTACCCAATCACAAGAAGATGACAGAGGGGAATGGCATTTAAGGTCAAAGGAAGTGGATGATGATGATGATGAGACACAGTTGCCATCAAATCAACCACAATTACTGTCTCAAGACCTTGATGAGGAGGATGATACACAGTTGTCAATGACTGAGTATGTGGTGGGATCAAGAAATGAGGAGGATGATCAGAGTGAGGAAGTGGAGGAGGACTTGGTGGACGATGAGGTCACTGACCCCACCTGGGAAGGTGGAGAGCCGAGCAATGACAGCAGTCCTGAGGGTGAGCCATCTGCAGCACCGCAACAGGCTGGAAGAGGCAGTGGTGTGGCTAAAGAAAGAAGGCGGACCGCACCAAACCGGCCCGCAAATGTTCCACGGAGCACCCCCTTGCGTAAATCTCCCTTGCCAAGGGCTAGGTGTTCCGCGGTATGGCGTTTTTTTAAGGAAAGTGCGGACGACAAAAGAATTGTAGTTTGCAACCTGTGCCACACCAGAATGAGCCGAGGCATGAACACTAGCAACCTCACCACCACCAGCATGATCCGACACATGGCATCCAAGCACCGTAATAAGTGGGAGGAACGCCTGGATCGCCAATCTGTGTCTGCAGGCCACACCACTGCCTCCTCTTCCCCTGTTTTCGGTGCCGGCCAATCGCCTGTCGAAGGCACAGGCCCGCATACCTCCCGCCCTGCACCTGTACCATCTGAAGCACCATCAGCGACCACATCCACTTCCCTGTCCCAGCGCAGCGTCCAAATGTCGTTACCCCAGGCCATAGCACTAACCTCACACCTTTCCAAATTACTGGCCATCGAAATGCTGCCATTTAGGCTTGTGGAGACTGAGTCCTTCCGCAGCCTGATGGCAGCAGCTGTCCCTCGGTACGCAGTCCCCAGCCGCCACTACTTTTCCCGGTGTGCCGTCCCCGCCTTACACCACCATGTGTCCCGTAACATCACCCGTGCCCTGACCAACGCAGTTACTGGGAAGGTCCACTTAACGACTGACACATGGACAAGTGCTTGTGGCCAGGGACGCTACATTTCCCTGACGGCACACTGGGTGAATGTCGTGGAGGCTGGGAGCGACTCGGACCCTGGGATGGCACAGGTGCTACCCACGCCGAGGATTGCGGGCCCTACCTCCATCAGGGTTTCCGCCAGCACCTACGTTATTGGCTCCTCCTCCTCCTCCTCTGTTTCCACCTCCGAATTCTCTGCGCGCAGCGCCACTCACCCATCAGCCGGTAGCTGGAAGCAGTGTAGCACTGCAGTGGGGAAGCGTCAACAGGCCGTGCTGAAGCTGATCTGCCTTGGGGACAAACAGCACACGGCCTCAGAGCTGTTGCAGGGGATTAGTCACCAGACCGAGCAGTGGCTCTCGCCACTCAACCTGCAACCAGGCATGGTTGTGTGTGATAATGGGCGTAACTTGGTGGCGGCTTTGGAGCTCGGCAAGCTCACACACGTACCATGCCTAGCACATGTATTTAATTTAGTGGTTCAGCGATTTCTAAAAACCTACCCCAATTTGCATGATCTCTTGACGAAGGTGCGCCGCGTGTGTGCACATTTCCGTAAGTCATCAACAGCTTCAGCCGGCCTGTTGAAGCTGCAGCAGCGCTTACAATTGCCAGCTCACCGGCTGCTGTGTGATGTGAGCACGCGCTGGAACTCCACCTTCCACATGTTGGCCCGGCTTTGTGAGCAGCAGAGGGCAGTAGTGGAGTACCAGCTGTTACACGGTCGTCGCCTCTCCGTTCAACTTCCTCTAATCAGAAGTGAGGAGTGGGAATGGATGTCAGACCTCTGTGAGGTTTTACGCAATTTTGAGGAATCGACACAGATGGTGAGCGGCGATAACGCTATTATCAGTGTAACCATCCCACTTCTGTGTCTACTGAAACGCTCGCTGCTCACAATTAAAACCGACGCTTTGCATGTGGAAGAGGTGGAAATGGGGGAGGAAGAGCTTACACAAGGTGATAGCCAGAGCACCCTCACTTCGTCTTCTCAGCGACAATTGGAGGAGGCGGAGGAGGAGGAGGAGGAAGACACGGTTGCCTCCGCTACAGAGGGTAGCCATGGAACTTTAGTTCCATCTCTTCAGCGTGGGTGGGCAGAAGAGGAGGAAGAGGATGAGGAGATTGAGAGTCATCCTCCTGGTGAGGACAGCGAAATCTTGCCTGTTGGTACTCTGGCACACATGGCTGACTTTATGTTAGGCTGCCTTTCCCGTGACCCACGCGTTATACGCATTTTAGACAACACGGATTACTGGGTGTTCACCCTTCTGGACCCCAGCTACAAAGAGAATTTCTCATCTCTCATTCCTCCGGTGGAGAGGACAAGCAAAATGGTGCAATACCAGAAGGTTCTTGTTGAAAAATTGCTCCAAAATTTTCCATCTGACAACGCTGGCGGCAGAGTACGTGCTACCTTGGCCAACCGAGAAGGGGAGAAAAGGGGAGCACACAGCAGTTCCGACAAAGGCAGGGCAACACTCTCCAAGGCGTGGGACACCTTCATGACACCCCGCCAGCACCCTCACCCTGATGCGCAGCCTAGTGTCACAAGGAGGGAAAAGTTTTGGAAGATGGTGAAGGAGTACGTAGCAGACCGTGTCAGCGTCCTCAATGATCCCTCTGTGCCTTACAACTACTGGGTGTCCAAGCTGGACACGTGGTATGAACTGGCACTCTACGCCTTGGAGGTGCTGGCCTGCCCTGCCGCCAGCGTTCCCTGCCGCCAGCGTTCTGTCTGAGCGGGTATTTAGTGCTGCTGGTGGCATCATAACAGATAAGCGTATCCGCCTTTCCACCGAAAATGCTGATAGGTTGACACTTATAAAAATGAACAAGGCCTGGATTTCCCCTGACTTCTCCACTCCACTGGAGGAAAGCCCCGGGGGAACATAAAGTCACTTTAGATATGTTATTTACAATGATGGGAATACTCTGTATTCCCATTCACCCCTTCCACCCAAAAAACGGGTATATGGTTGACTCTTAATCTTCTCATCGTCCTCCTCCTCTTCCATATGCCCTCTGATACAATTTTTATATAGGGCCAGCTCACCAGCGGGCCCTGTGATACAATTTTTATATAAGGCCAGCTCACCAGCGGGCCCTGTGATACAATTTTTATATAGGGCCAGCTCACCAGCGGGCCCTGTGATATAATTTTTATATAGGGCCAGCTCACCAGCGGGCCCTGTTTGACAATTTTTGTATAGGTCAGCTCACCAGCGGGCCTTCTCATATAATGTTTTATTGGGTCAGCTTTCTAGCGGGCCCTCTCATATAATGTTTTATAGCGTCAGCTCACTAGCGGGCCTTCGCATATAATGTTTAGGATGGTCAGCTCCGCAACAGACCCTCACCCATAATGTTTTAGATGGTCGGCTCAGCAGCAGACCCTCATTCCTAATGTTTTAGATGGTCAGCTTAGCGGCATGCCCTCGCCCCTAATGTTTTAGAGGGTCACCAGCAGGCCATTAATCCTAATTTTTCAAGGGTGTGTATGATGCCCTCCTTTATGTGTAATAAAGGGTGTATTGGAGTGACATTGCAGTCTAATTTTTGGCAGCCCTTTCACTTAGTGCATAGGCTTTATGAGTGTTGGACCACTACCTGAACTTTTGTACCACAATGTGAATGAGGCCCTCCATTTTGTGATATACAGGTTGTATCGGAGTGCCTCAGGTCCTCCCATTGAATTAAATAGGGCTGGGGTGTTCGACAGAGCAGAAGGTAGTTCTTGGCTTCATCCACTAAGTCACTTCGTCACTTTTACTGAATGGATCAGACCCCACTGTTCCGACTATAAATTTTGGAGTTAACAAGGGCAAACGGACATGTTGTAAAACCTGTGGTAGCTGCGGCCTCCGTTCCTGAATGCTGTACCTTACCCGGGCCATAACCACGTTGAACACCTGCTTTACGCTGCGCACGTTTCCCTCTTAATCATGGCCCCAGTTCCGAAAAATCGATGAAATTTTTTGCAGAATTTGCAGATGATATACAAGTAAATATACAGCAAATACTGTTTGGTAACAATTTTTCGCCTAAAATCGTTTTATCTTCCTTTTTGTGTGTTTTACGGTCAGTCTGTAAAAATGGCGTACTACGGGCGAAACATCGTTCCCAGCAGCGACGTTGGAGTCCAAGATGCATCCAGACATCCTCCCTATGCTGTCCCTGAACCATTTCTGTGGTGTTTCCATCATTTTCTGCCCTTTTCCTATGAACCAGGCACCCTCCCCTCATCAGAGCAGGGGGTGCCTGGTGTAATGCTCGAGTCCTCCCATTGACTTCAATGGGGCTCGGGTGCTCGGCCGAGCACTCGAGCCTCCGGGGGCTTCGGTCAGAGCACCCGAACACCCGAGCATTGGGGTGCTCGATCATCACTACTCTTTATCCATTTCTACATGTGAGCCTTCCCCAGTGGTTCAGGTGAGGACCAGTATGACTATAATATCAGTTTGACTGCATGATTGCAGTATACAGTTTTCTCCACAAGCACCAAAGTCTGCATGGATATTAAATAGCTGCAGCCTTATATTGGCATGTGAGTACTATTTGTTTTTGTTTTGATTATGCTGTTTTCATTGCTTCTGACTTTGTCTCCATCATGTATATGTATGTACCACAAAGCCCTATAGAGCAGGGGTGCCCAAACCCCAAAGCCCAAACAGCCAAACTACAGCCCTCTAGCTGTTGTACTACCTGACTGAGGATGATGATAGCTGTAGTCCAGGAAACACCTGGGGCTGACAGGAATAGTGCTTCTCATTGAGATTTAGGAGGTCTTATTTTATATATAAACCCAGTCATTATAACAGCGTCTTAGTACAATGAATCTCATGACAGGAACATAGTTATACATGTGTACAACCTTTACTGAAAAGACAGAGAAGGGAAGAAGGTAAATGATAACATGAAGTCCATATTAGTGTACTAAGACAAAGTTAGACAGAATTTAGGGAACTATTGCAACTGGTGATACATTTGTTTGGATAGAAGTAATTTATAGACCTCCAGAACAAAATTAATAATTAGATAAAGCACTGACAGAAGAAATAACAATTTCATTGAAAAGTGTTAGAATAACTACGTGAAGTTTTAATTTGCCAGATGTGGGCGGTCAGGTTCCTGTTGCTGTTATAGCAAGGAGCAGAGACATCCTGCAGTCATTGCTAGGAGTAGCCTTTATATATTTGATGAAGGAGCCAAGTCTCAAGGAAATGCTGAAGACTTGATACTCATGAATGCTGATAAAGTGTGAGATGTATCTGTGGGAGAATGCCTGGGGAGCAGTGATTGCCAATCTGTGTGGTTTAGCATATTGGTAATGTCTGTGAATAACCATACCAACACATTAGTAATTCCATAGTAGAGAGGTGATTGCTTCATGGTTTGTAGGAAGACCAGGAACAACTAAAACATTCAATATTCAGTTTATCAAATTCTGCATCAGGCAAGAAAGGTAACGGATAAAGAAAACAAATATGTTTCTCTGGAGGAATGGAACATGTTGTAAAGCATAAAACTGTGCATACAGGAACAGGTAGTTCTGGCAGACTCAGTCTGAGGAAGATGTGTGTATAAGGTTAATCAGAGAGAGACTAAGAATTTTAACCCCTTAAGGACTGGGAAAATCTGAGGTCGATTTTCACCGGAGCAATTCTGACCTTTTTGACTATGTCTTTATTCAACAGTGTTTTCCCTCTAAGTACTTTATTTTACCCATGAAAATTATATACCTTTTTACGCACAAATAGGGCTTTCTTTTTATACCATATTTATATGGATAGCCCACCATTTATTTTAGCAAAATTAAAGAAAACGGTAAATAAAGTAAAAAAAAAAACAAACATTTTTTTTCTCTTGGGATCATTTGGGCACAATGGGTTTTTTTTTATGGACACTGCATGAAAGGTATGACCGGTCAGTCATACATACAAAATGGGCAGATTTAAGTGGTCACTGTCCCTCTTGGGTGAAAAACCCCATGTCCCTTTTTCCCACCCTATTTTCCCACTTTTTTATTGATGACATTTGGTGGTGTGTATAAATGTATTTCATGGCTCCACAACAATCACACTTCCTATTTTGTTAATTGGCATGTTTTTTTATTTAAATAAAATTTTTGTTAAATAAAAAAAAAAAAAAAATTGTTGTGTCTTTAAAAAAAAGCAAAACAAAAGTTAATTTTAGCAGGTCAAAAATGGACCTGCATTTAGCCAGCCTCCAGCACAGCAGTGAAGGGGCTAATACCCCCAGCTGCTGCATTTTATTTTGTCCACTAGGTGTCTCCGTCTTTGCTTCTCTGTCCTTTACTTTGATAACAAGGGACAGACATCTGAGAAGAGACATTAGTGGCAGTGTAGAGCACTGCCTCATTCATTCTTTCAAAATGCCTGTACATGGGATCGCAGTGATCCCATGACCTGGCACTTGTGAAAGTGGCTGAGACTGAATGCTCCAGTCCCAGAGTGTTCAGTCTCAGCTGTGAATTAATGATAGCAGCGTGCACGGAGGTTATCATTTAACCCATGATGGTCCAAGACAGTCATGGGTCCTTAAGGCAAAACAACATATGACGGTCCAGGGCCGTCATGGGTCGTTAAGGGGTTAACGTGCTAAATCCAAAGTAAACTAAAAATAGCCAAGTATCAATACATTCAAAGTACACCCAAACTACACAGTAACATAGTTGACAAGGCTGAAAAAAGACAGGCGTCTATCAAACCCAGCCCATGCCAAAAACACCCATGTTGATCCAGTGGAAGGCAAACCCCCCTAAAGCCATTTTCATTTTAGCCCCAAGTGGGTAAATAATTGCTTCCTGATGCCAAATGTTAGTAAAATGACCCCATTGGCACTCATAGGGTTAACCCATCTAAGTAACAAAGCAACAGTCTCTGAGAACAGCCATCAGCATCCTGGCCAGCTACCGTCCGTTGTCTTTCTTCTCTCTTCCATCTTTCTTCTTCTCTCTTCCTCTGTCTTCTTTTCTTGTAACTGTAAAAATACCAAGATGCATGACAAAATGTTACCTGGCAATTACCCGGACACTTATACATATGAGTGTCAGAGGGGTACGCAGTGCATTGCAGAGCAAGGTGTTGCGTACCTCTCTGGGACTCCAAGGGTTAAACTATGTATAAATGTACGTTTAAATAGAGCATACCATGTCCCAAATGATGAAGAACTTGTGCCCATGTATTTGTACACATCCAAATTATTTCATTTAAAAATATCAATGTCCTGTTCTATTTCTCTGCCATTGTTTTGCAGAAGAGCTCATCCCCCTTTACGTTAAAGGAATATGAACAGAGACTGCCTTTATATATGGGCACTCTCTGTTCCAATTCCCTCACAGCCATTGGCTGTGATGTGTTCTTATGCACCTCCCAGCCAATCAGCTTCAAGCACCTCCACTCGAAGCTGATTGGCTGGGAGCTGCGTAAACACACATCCCAGCCAATGGCTGTGAGGGAACTGGAACTACTATATATAAAGGCAGTCTCTGTTCAGATTTCCTTATTGTGGAATGGGCATCAGCCATAAGGTAAAAGAGGAGGCACTGCTGCAGATCAGTTTCTTTGCTGCCACTGCGGCCACACACAGCAGCGGAGAAATAGAACAGGACTCTGATATTTTTATTTAAAATAATTTAGATGTGTACAAGTACATGGGCACAAGGTCTTCATCACTTGGGACATGTTATGTACTATTTAACCGCACATGTATACATAGTTTAACCCTTGGAGTCCCATAGAGGTATGCAGCGCATTGCTCTGCAATGCGTTGCGTACCCCCTGGCACTCAAGGGGTTAAACTACATATACGTGTGCGGGTTATTGTCAGAGAACATGTATTCATGTATCTTGTTTTGTTTTTTTTTACAGCTACAAAAAAAGAAAACAGATGAAGAGAGAAGAAGAAAGAAGGAAAAGAGAAGAAAGAAGAAAAGAGGAAACAGAAGGAAGACAGGAGACAGACAGGGGATGACAGATAAGTGTAACAGAGATAGGCTAACCATGGCTTATTGACAGTACCATTATTGCCACTATTTAGCGGTGTTTTGGGAACTTAACACACAAAACGGACCTTTGTCCACAAGACCTTTTTTAATAGAAGGCTGTAAAGAGCCATCCCTTTTGGTGATACCCGCAGGTGAGGTAGAAGGGCAAATAACTTAAAAAAATAAATAAATAAAATAAAATACCCCTATATCAGCACCAGACCCTTCCCTATTCAAGACACTGGGTAAATATCTTGTGAGATAATCTGAGGCAAAGGCTAATATAAAATCTAACTTTTATTAGAATGTAAGCTAAAAAGTAAAAAAAAATAATTAAAAGCAGCAAATACATTTCACAATGTATTTAGATTATAGCCTTAGTCATAATACCATGGACATAAATGTAAATAATTTTATTAAGTTTTCAGATATTTCAGGAAACAGTACCCAACCAATGGATATGAGGAAAGGATTGTCTGGGAAAAATTAGGAATTTCAAAGTATATGCCTGAATTTCTTGGTTTCTATCTTACACAAAATTTACAATAAATCCTGTAAATGTAATACTTTCTGCATTCACTCTATCTTGGTTAAACATTCCTCTTTCTTATAAGTCAAACTAGCCCTGATATAAAGGAAATTAAGCTTGTTTTGTAACGTGTCAAATGCCACATGTCCACACGTAAGAGTATGTAAAAAAACAATCTAACCTGACAATAATTCAGAGCGTCATATATCCGCACTTCTACTGATGTTAGTAACAGGCAAGCCCTAGAACATCACAATATATTTTCACTGATTTTTATTCACCTCATTGTTAAAGGTGAAGAAAGATCAATGTTTTACATCCGAATATCATATTTGGGCATTTTTAAAATGTGAATAAAAGTTGTCTTATGTTCATGTACTCATTGATATCAACATAAACATGAAATGTTAAATCACAATCTATCACACTTTTCAATATTGTTATATGTGCCTGTCAGGCTAGTTATATTGAGTAATGACTGGAGATTAACTGTGAAACTGTGCAAGTGCTATTTTTACAAGAAACAAGTTACCGGTAATTCAGTAAAAGTACCAAGGTTAATTGTCATAAATGGTGGAGAAAACTTGCTTCGCAATATAACAGAGTGTTTACCTCCTGGCATTATCAAAAGTAGATGTGTAATAAAGTATTGATTCACTTCATTGGACATTCAATCACCCTGATACAGTTCCTTATCTAATCTTAGACACTAGTTATTTTGAGTAATAGAGGGAAATTAATCTATGTGCTATGTGCTGTAACTTCTAACACAAGAGTGTATCATTTAAAGTAGTATTGTGCCATTAAAGGGATAGTAATACTTCGTTTTAACTTTATTTTATTTTGTAGGCATTAAAAAAAATGAAGAATGATATAAGTCTTATCTCTCAAACCTTTATGGTTTAAGAGATATTCACAAGCAAAGATTCCCCTCCTGCCCCTTTTACCTAGTGTAAGTATTCTCTTCTCAGATGTGAATCTGGTTGTATGACCAGACAGATAACAGAAGGGGACAATTTTCTTTGTATGAAAACAATGAAAGCCCTGCCACCCTTGACAAGTTTTTCAGCTTTTTCCCTAATCTTAATTGAAGATTGTCCCTCTCTGCAGTTTACCTGGGCACCTCCCTTCTGATCTGGTTGAACGAGGGGGGGGATACTTTGTTTGTGAATATCTCTTAAACCATAAAGTGTGGCTGCAGTGATAGGGGAAAAATGTGTAAAAAAAATGATAATCATTCTTCTCTGTCTTCAAAAATCATTGCATAACAGAGAAAGACTATTGCAAAACTTGTATGAAAAATAGTAAATTAATAAATCACAGAGATAGGTTGACTTGGTGTCCATGAGAGAAGACCCATAGTGGGTAATCGTTCTGCTCTGTGACTCATGAAATACGTTTTGCTTATTCAGCATTTTTTGTGTTTTTTTTTTTAAAGCTAAATAAGCAAATTGCAAATCCGGAGTCTAAATATGCCAAGTGATATATTGTTATGTGTTAGTGAATGCCTGTTAATAACATCAGTTGAAGATATATGGAACTCTGAATTATCGTAAGGTTAGTTTTTCCTTTGTATTTTACACCCTTATTACACTTATTTTCCTTTACTTCATGACTAGTTTGACTTATAAGAAAGATAATTATTTAACCAAGAAAGGTATCTCATATCTCAGGGTGAATACAGAAATTAGTTACAAATGTCACATTTGCAAGACTGTAATTTTTTGTAAGATAGAAACCAACACATTTGGGATTAGGAGTGGGCAAAAGGTCCCGTCGTGTTTCCGCTAAAAAATTAGTGAAAACCACCTTGTAGTCTGCTTTTTTGTGGGAAAATCCACTTTAAATAAAGCAATTACAATTGTCTCCATTTTCACCCATTGCCAACAATTCTTTGCCAATTTGTCAATGGTTAGAAAGTCTTCACCTTTTGATTAACATGTTTTTCACCTTTTCGCTATAAAATCTTGCTGTTTTGCAGGAAGTGAAACACAGTAGAAGCAGCTACAGAGTGAGAGAGACATGTTGTGCTGTACTGTTTTGCGTTAGTAGCAAAACTGAGGCAGGAGAAGCTCTGAGCAAGTTTACAACCAATAAAAGGAGGAGTTGGAAAGACCCTTATGTGTCTAGTGAGTCTGAGGAGGAGAAAGAAGTGACCACTACAGACCGATGCTGGCCAGTCCCCCTAAATCACCCCTAGGGATCTTGGAGAAATTATTCTGAAGGGAGGAAGAAGAGGGTAGTAGTGAGAGCAGGACAGGTCAGCTGCTGTGCCTACTGCCAGACGTGCTGGCCCTGCTGCCCCTGCTGCTACCAGTGCTGCACCTGCTGCCAGTCATTGCAGTGCTGAACCATACTGCCAGTGTGTCTTGTAATTCTCAGGATGGGAGAGGAGAAGATGATGCCAAGTGTGACAGAGGGGACCCAAAGTCACACTTTCCATCCCCAAGCAGTCCCGCCAGTGCTAGTACTATATTAATAAGGTCTAGCAGCTTGTTAGTGTTAGGAGTGAAGGAGGGGATGCTCATCATATTACTAGTGACTGCGAGGAGTAAGACTCAGGGGCTGAAATTGATGTGGTTGGTGTTAGTGGTAGTAACAGTGATGGTGAAGCAGTTGGTGGGACTAGCTTTAGGGTAGTGGTAGGTGAAGCAATGATGTGCATCCAAACTAGTGGTCAAGGGAGCCCACACCATTCCCTTGAACCTGGGAGTCCTGTTCCCCCATAGCACTGAACCAGGTGGAACGTGATTCTGAAGATGGCAGAATTGTTGCCAGTCTGCCTTCTTCACGTCAGCAAGAAATGGCAAGTGTGACATTAGGGGACCCTTTGTGACATTTCTCATCACCACCTCCAACCAGTGAGATGTCTATAATAGAGCAACAGCAGCACAGAGAGACTAATGGTAGTGGTGATGATGATGGTGGAGAAGCCGGGGTAGAAGAGACATTGATGTGCTTTTTAGCCCAAACTGGGAAGGAATGAGGGACAGAGATGAGGATGGGCATCACCACCACCAGCAGTGAGATTTTGGAATTTGCGGAGTTTATTTAATTTATTCTGCTGCTGAGTTGCAAGGACAGCAGGATGCTGAGGAGCAGGCTAGTGTGCCACAGACCACTGTGGACACAGTGGGAATGGGGTCAATAAGTGATGCAGGACTTGAACCTGCAACCTTGAGATTTGAACAGGCTCTGCAGTCAAGGCATTTACCACTGAGCTATCTCCCTGGCTCACCCCAACCATTGATTGGGGTAATAATAACATCTATTATTCAGGTGCTGATTTGGTTAAGTTCAAGAGTGTGCGCTGAAAGCACTTTGAGTCCCACTGAGAGAAAGGTGCTTTATAAATACCAGTTATTACTACTACTATTTTTATTATTATTATTAACTTAGGTTGGGGGGTCCCTGTCTGTATCATGTTATGTGGCAATGTCTTAATTTATTTAATTACTTATTTATTTATTTATGAAATATCCCCCAATACTAGTCAACAAACCTCCCCAAAACAAATTCCCTGTTCAACTGATTCTTTCCTCAGACTACACCCCCCAACACAGGCACCCTTCTCAGACCCCTTTTATACCATGTATTTTTTTAATTGGATTTAGTTTTTGTTTATTAACTGCCCCCGAATCCCAGTTAACAAACCCCCCAAAAAACATTTTCTGTTCAGCTGATTTTTTCCCCACACTCCACCAACACAAGTACCCTCATACCCCTTTTATACTATGCCTTTGGGAAATAAAATAACATTTGTTATGTGTTGTGTGTAAATTCAATGATCTCATTGATTTTAATGGAATGAGCTAGGCGAAAAAAAGCAGAAAAACTGCATTTTTCACAGGAAATTATTCACCAAACGTGAAGGGCCATTATTTGCTGATTTTGGTTTCAGGTGAAAATTTTTGGCCTATCCCTATTCGGGATTATACTTTGTGATTCCCAATTTTTTCCAGATATAGTAACATAGTAAATTAGATTGAAAAAAGACACAAGTCCATCAATTTCAACCTGTGCCTCATAATCCACAGAAATGAGAATTATATAAGCTTTCCTGCTTCCAAATAAGTTAGTCTTTATCTAAACTTTCTGTTTTGCCTGCTATTATACAGTATAACCCTGTATGTCCCCTCTTGAAAGAAATGTATCTAATATTGTTTAAATTTATCCATTTTATCTGCCATTACCACATCCTTGGGCAAGGAATTAACAGACCTTACTAGAATAAACCCTTCATCTGCTGAAGTTGAAGCCTCCTTTCCTCTAATCTCAAGGGGTGCCCCCTGGTTATTTGTTCAGGCTTTGGAATGAATACCTCACCAGAGAGATCCTTGTACTGACCTCTCATAATACTTGTACATTGTGATAAGATCTCCTCTTAGTCATCTTTTCTCTAGAGCAAATAAACCAAGTTTGTCTAAACTTTCTGTACTCTATCGACTTCTAGAATATTATTTTTTAGAACTAGTGCCCAAAACCGCACTGCATATTCGAGGTGAGGTTTTGATTTGTACAGTGTCAAAATTATGTTACCCACTCTTGCTTTAATACCACTTTTTTTGCTAGACAGGATTTTGTTTGTGTTTCTACTATTATGTGACACTGGTCACTGCTTCCAAGTTTGTAGTTTACAAGGATTCCCAGGTCTTTCTCTAGCAACGAGTCCCCTAAAATTATTGCAATAAGTTCATATATAGCATTGGGATTTTTTTCTTCCCAAATGCATTACTTTACACTTTCTTACATTAAACTTCATATTCCATTTTATGTAAATCCCTTTGTAGAGAACAAATATCCTGTTCTGGATTTATCACCCTGCATAATTTAGTGTCATCTGCAAATATTGATATTTTGTTTTCTATATCTATTCCCAGGTGATTTAAACATGTTAAAAAGCAGAGGCACAAGTACTGAACACTGTGGTAGTTTTCTATCCAATTTCAAAGGTTATTCCCTGTAACAGATCCTACCTGTTACTTGAGCCATTGTCTGGACCTCAAACAATTTATCTAAAGACTATGGACCTTTATGCCCTGTTTGAACATAGCTGGGGGCTCTAACATACGAACGGACCACCCATTCCCTATGTTAAAGGACTTATGTTTCATGTACTGTTGAACGTTGTATGCTTCATGTATGTCGAACTGTTTTAAGTATCAAAGGTAATATGTGCGAGGGATACACGGTCACCGAATAGAAGCCGGTGGTTCCCGGTTCGGTGTTCGAGGCATCGATGCCGCCTCGAATGCGGGAAACAAGAGGCAGTGAGTTGACGCCGGATTGGTCGATGAACGACTCACTGCGCGCATTGATTGTCCAGGGTTGAAGCTGCATATTCAAACTAGTGTGTACGTGCTTCAACCCCTGGCCTGGTCCCCTGAATGTGTATTCCCTCCCATTAAGTCTTTGTCTTTGTCCAGACTTAATTAAACATGTTTGTATTACAAATGTTGTAACATCTTGAGCATTATGTTTATTAGGTCATCTGCCATTGGCCTTTTTCTCCAGTTGCTATTGGCCCTTTGTCTCCTTCTGCCATTGGCCCATTGTCCCCTGTGTAACATACCTAATGTGTTTGATTGATTCCTGGGCCAAGTCAGTATTAGAATACTTGGCCCCTCCCATCCTATTGTGGCATTGTGTTGTAATGTATAAAAGATGTGCTGTTCATCAATAAAGTGTGTTATGTTTGGAGTGAACCAGAGTCCTTGAGTTTTGTGTTCCTATGGTTTTAAAGTGGCCACTCTGCCACCCATCTGAGCCCAGGTTCCTGTATCGTTTGTCCGTCTGCTGCCAGTACCCCGCTACGCCCTTCAGATGCTGTCAGGCAGCAACGTGGACTCTGCCTTGCTTGCTTCCCGTTCCAGTAGGATCTTCGAGTCGAGCACCAGAGTGCTTGAACGGCTTGGCAACCGCTACCTTTGTTCCTGCAACATTTTCCCTGTTCTTCGTAGCCCGGGAGTAGAGGCTTCACTCTTTACTGCCCGGTGCCCCAGTTCTGCGAAGCTGGACGGTTCGAGAGCCTGTCGACCCCCTCCCATCCGCATTCTTCGAGGTAGAGTCTGTTACTCCGGGGTTCAATCCCACTTTTGAGTCGACCACTGGACCGGTTATCTGCTCGACCGGTGCATCCAACGGCGCCAGTCCGGCGTCGAGAAGAAGAGACCCGGGAACGATGGTGGAAGGCGATGCGGTCCCTTCTTAGCTTCCGTTACATTCCCTAACCCCAGTTTCCTTATTTTATACCCCAGCTGTCACCAGCCTTCTCTCCATCACTCCGTTCCTTCAGTGGTGAGCTGCACTTCCTGGTTCCAGCTGACGCTTCACGATCAGAGTGATGTCAGGCAGCAGAGCCTATATCAGGCAGCTGCTCCATTTCTTCTGCACACTTCCACAGTATTCCTAGTACCTAACATAGTAACATAGTAGATAAGGCTGAAAAAAGAAATGCGTCCATCAAGTCCAGCCCATGCCAAAAACACCCGTGTTGATCCAGAGGAAGGCAAAAAAAGCCCTCTGGAGCCTTTTACAATCTAGTCCCAAGTGTGTGTGTGGGGGAATTATTCCTTCCTGACTCCAATTGGTAGTCAAATAGTTCCCCGGATCAATATCCTATTTGCTTTGAAGCCGTCTGTCATAATTGTCAATATTGTTCTGTGCTAGATAGGCATCCATTGCTTTTTTGAATGCGGTTGCATTATCTTCAAGCACAACATCCCGAGGCAAAGAATTCCATAGCCTTACTGGCCTTACTGTAAAGAATCCCTGCCTTTGTTTTAGTCAAAAGCGCCTTTCCTCTAGTCTTAACGGATGACCTCTTGTTCTTAGCTCAGCTCTTTGCATAAATAATTCATTGAATAGTTCTTTGTATTGACCTTGAATGTATTTGTAAATGGTGATCATATCACCGCTTAGACATCTTTTCTCTAATGTAAACAAACCCAGTTTGGCTAGTCTCTCTTTGTAACTCCGATTCTCCAATCCCTTTATCAGTTTTGTTGCACATCTCTGCACCTTTTACAGTTCAGTAATGTCTTTTTTTTTAGAACAGGCGCCCAAAATTGTACTCCATATTCTAAATGAGGCCTAAGCAAGGATTTATACAGAGGTAGGATAATATTAGCATCCCTTGCTTCTACACCTCTTTTTATGCAGACTAGTACTCTATTTGCTCTTGCAGCAGCTGAGTGACTCTGCACACTGCTGTGAAGTCTATTGTCTATCAGTGCCCCTAAATCTTTCTCTAATGAGGATTTCCCAAGTTGTCTCCCATTTAGAGTATATGTAGCAAGTTTGTTTCTACAGCCCAAATGCATAACCTTACATTTATCTACGTTAAATGACATCTGTTGGTTTGTCCCTTGTGTTCTTTTATTAAATGAACAATACAGGTGTAAGCACTTCCCCAACCTTCCCCTGGAGCAGGCATAGGGACAGTGCATAGTCTAATACCCAGGAACTGACACTGAGACAAAACCTGATTACCATGTCCCACAATCTGCACCCCGGATAAGAACCTAACCTACGGTTTTTAGATAGGCCACAGCTACCCTGAGACTGCGATAGGGTAGCTGAGAGGAATCAACAGGTCCCTAGAACGCTAGGGTTCCAAGCCACGGGAGTGAGAGAGGATCGGTAATGCTGGCAGCTCTGAGAAGTACCGCTAGCCCAGAGGCTATAGGAATGGAAAACCAGCCAGAAGCAGGTCAGACCAATGTGGATACTCAGACAGAGCCAAAGGAAGGACACAGAGTGGTAGTCAGCCAGATCCACAGGTCAGAACCAGACGGGTTGTCAGACAAGGCCTAAGGTCATACACTGGGCGATAGTCAGCCAGAGCCATAGGTCAGAACCAGTATGGGTAGTCAGATAGAGACAGGGATAATACATGGAACGGGTAGTCAGCCAAAGTATGGTTCGGACCAAAGTGGGTAGTCAGACAGAGACAGGGATCATACACGTAATAGGTAGTCAGCCATAGCCACAAGTCAGATCTGGTACGGGTGGTCTGACTGAGCCAAGGGATAAACATGGAGGATAATCGGAGGCCAAGCAAGGGTCAAACGCAGAGCAAACCAAGTAACGCACAGGTACACCACGAAAGGGCAACTAATCCCAGTCTCCCAGCCGATTAAGGCGGGACTAATTCAGCCAATGGCACCGCAGGCTATAAAAAGCAATCGCAACACCAGGGTACATGCACTTGCATCAGAGAGGCAGCAAAAATGTGGAAGCGACCGGCAAAATGCCACCAGCCACCCTCCAGGAAGACCAGGATGCAATAGGCATCAAATGAGTGAGTGATCATGGCAACCGAGATATTACCCTCCTGATAATAGAGTCCTCTATTACTACCAACTGCCTTGGTTTCTGCCTACTCTGTATCCCATCTAAACTGGAATGTGGGTTGTTCCCCTGACTGCTAGAGGAATCCGCCTTCTCCAGTATTACCAATTCAGAGCTATCCACTTCAAAATCTTCACACAATCTTGCAAATCTGTTGGACTGAGACAACTCAGAACCGACCTTCCTCTTCCTCTGCCCACTACCTCCACACCATACTTTTACCCAGCTACCTACCTGCTGCTCCTCATCTACAACTCCACCCTCTTCACCACTAACCCCACATACTACCTGCTCAGTGAGTTCTAAGCTCCTTTCCAGGTTTCCAGTGTCACACAATGTTGTAATATTTGTTTCCAGTTCCAGTATCTTAGATTCTCAAAAGAAAATATGCTCACAGTTGGCTTCAAGTGTTCAAATATATGACAAGATGTACACTGTGTGATATTGTCTAACCTGCTATCACTCATGTTTACTTTTACAATTCAACTAGAATTACACAGTCCTCTAATGCTAACTGTAAGTAAAATCTACCAAATTTAGATGTGTGTGTAGTACATTACTTGAAGTTACCTTACCCACGGAACTTGTCTGCAAGTCACTTCAATGCAAGCCACTATGAGCAGGCTCAAATGAGCCCAATGTTTGTATTTAAAGCAGGCCTACACCCAGGTGGATCCCCTTTGCAATCAACCCTTAAATACTCAGGAGAGAAAAAAAAAACAGTGATTAACAATAATTTGGTTTTTAACCCTTTATATACCCACACACAATGAAACACCCTCTGGCACCCCTAGCCCCACCTTCACCCCACTGATAACCACAACCACTCTTTAACCACACCGTTTTTTGTGGCCAAACCCAAAATTGCTAGCTTCTCATTTGTCTCTGCTCCTGCCTATTATTACTATCTCTGTATCGCTGAAGATTAATCCCTTGAAATTCCACAAATTCTTATCTGTATTCTATTATCAGTTTGCATCTGTCAATATTACTTTCACCGCTGTTCAATGTCACTTCTATAATCACTCCTTACTACGTTGTCTGACCTTAATTTGCAGTGTGACCTACTGTTATCTCCACCTTATTTGTGTTTCATCCCCACTCAATCATTCTACCTGAGCATATGTGTAAAGTGATTGACACCACCCCAACTTACTTTTTGGCCCTCAGAGAATTCCTTTCAATGCTCTGACACTTAATAAGAAGTATAACACAGTATGTTCATGTCTCTTGCATGTATTACAATTTTGCTCTCACTCCAGTGATAACATGCTCCCCTGTGTGATGTAAACACACTACTTACTGATGCCATTAATTAGCACCAGAGCTTTTATACATGCTCATTCCTCTGCCTGCCCATTGTGTTTCTTAGTGTATACTTCATCATGTTCATAATTGACAACTGTTTTCTTATTTAAGCTTTTTGGTAGTCTTGCTCTTAGCTCCTTCATTTACAAACTGTATCCCTCACACCCTAACTTTACACTCTTTGTCTGTAAGTATTTCTATAAATTGCACAATCCAGCTTTAAGTTACATGCCATGTTCTCCACATTTCACATTAAAGCCACTGATTGATGTGTGCTTCCGTCACATAATTCTCTATTTAAGCCTTTGAGGGCCAAAAAGGTATTCATCGCTTTGTAATGCAATGCCAAGGAGTTATGTGATGGACTAGTACCTTTAGAGAATTCTAAAATCTGAGTTTATTCTGAGTATGTAACCACCTTGCACGCCATTACCAGGGTCTCCTGCAGGAGAGACTTGAGAGGTCGAGAGTCAAGATCATCAGGAAAAATAGAGAGGATACAAGCTTTGGAGTAAAGGGGACTGGCCTTCCTACAATATCTGACAAAGTAGCGAATACACCTTTTCAGAATATAAAGACTGCAGGGCAAGACCAAATAAGGTGCATGAAATCACCAACGGCATCTGAGCATCTTTCACACAGGTTGTTGTTGCGCATTTCTATCTGGAGGAATCTCACCGAAGTAAAGTATTGTCTATGCAAGATTTTCAACTGGATCAAATGATGTTGAGAATATAGCAAGATCCCCTGTGAAGTAAGTGTGGCCAGAGACCGCTCCAAATCCTCCAACAGTCCCAAATCCCACTCCCATTTCAACCTCAGAGAAGCTTCTCCCTGGGGCTTGCATGCATCTAGCCAACTGTAAATAAAACTGAACGTCCGGGTAGGCTATCGTGCCATGGAATATGACAGAAGGCAGAACCACTCAATGATGGGCATATGGACACTCCACTGAGCATGAAGCACATGACAAAGTTGCAGATATGAGTAGAAGAAACGGTACAGGAGGTGGAAGTCCCTGCGGTGCTGGTCGAATGACTAGAGGCTGTTATCAGCATACACTGGCCCCAATTCCGTAGCCTGTCCAGATGGCTTCAAAGACCGAGTAGATGCCTAAGAGTCGGATTAGCCCCTTTGGGGGGTAGAGGAATTGTAGCCCCTCCACCCGACCAGTTTCTGCAGCTCTGTCCATGCCTCATACATTGCCACTGCCATGGTCGTTATTGATCTGCTCACCGTCGGGAGCAAAGTCAAGAGTTGTGACAGGCACATATGCCTCCAGGGTGAGAAATTGTTACCGAGAATTAGTGTTAGCCTGTGTTATGGCAAATTGACTTTGTGCCACCATTTAGTAACAGTGGAAATCAGGAAGGGCTATAACCTCCTCCAATCTGAGCCTGTGTAGTGTAGAGAGTTGCACCCTAGGTTCCCCCCCCCACCATAAGAACTGGGACATAATAGAGTCCAACTCTCTTAGGAGTTTGGGGAGAAACCCCATCTTAATAAGGTTGGCCTGACCAATAATATTTAGAGGCAGGGTCGACCATCCATTAGTTTTGTCCTGATAGTAATCCACCACAGGTACAAGACTGTACAGAAGAAACACTGTGGGGGAACCAGAAACCATAACTCCTAAGTACTTAAAGCAGTCAACAATTAGAAGACCAGTGGAAGGGGGCAGGCATTGACCCAAGGTGGGTCCAGAAAGAATAGGGTGGACTTGGACCAGTTGATAGTTAGACCAAAATATTGGCCAAAGTCATAAACCAAGACCTTATGTTTATTATTTATTGGACTTAGACCTGTTTTACAGGATATATTATTCCGCACTTACTACTTTCTTTGTTTAATATTTTCACTTACATGGTTTTATTAGATATACCCATGAATTTTGGTATCTCTTAATCTCCAGTCTCTGTTTTTAATTGTTTGGACATTTTACTTTATGGATTTATAATAACCCGTATGCAGACACGCTAAAGTTTTCCTCTATTGGGAAGATTTAAAGTGTTTGCCATGGAACACACTTTTTCAATATTTCATCATGAGAGCCATATGGTGAGTTACCATCGACTTCAAAGTCAACACTAGAGATCCAATGATATGAATATATTAAAGAGAAGGTCTATAACCGGAAGGAGATTGGTTATTGTGGACAACAAGAACTGAATATTTGGCAAAGACGGCAGTGGTGAGTTAACACTTTGTGTGTGAGTTTACTGGTATAAAGTAACAACTAAAAAAACAGGAACAACTGTTCACTTTCACTCCACTTGCCCAATAGTCTTGGCTGAGCCACAGACTGAAGATCTCCATAGATTTAAAGGAGATAAGGCTATATCATCATTGTAGGATATCCTAACGGTCTAAGAATATAAAGAACTATTCTGTGTACAATATTGGCTTAATTCTTGGATTTTTATCTTACTCAGTTCATAGAGGCATTAAGCACAAGTGTCTGTTGGATATATTTGATTAATCTAGTGTATATAAGTCCACTGTTTACAGCATGTTTAGATTATGTGTTTTTAATAAATTGATGTTTTTATATTGCACATCTTGCTATAAGGATCTTCTCAATTATACCTTATAATACTAATACCGGCCAATTGCTGGTGAGATTTCCCAGTAAGGGAAATATACACTAGGATTACCCACTCTGGGATTGTCTATTAAGAGTTCTTGAACTTGATAGATTACATTCCATTTTCGTGGTTTTGGTTAGGATGTTTTTATTGCAAAATCAGGTCACATCCGTGCATATTTAGGTAATCTGGGAATATATATTTGTGACTAACAGACAGGAGACAGCAGCGCTTTAACAAAGAATATTATCTTTGGAGGTGCAGCCTTTCCCTTCTATTAGTCATAAGTTCCTTAATATCTTTTATAGTTAATGCTTGTTTTTATTGGTACTATTTTTTGTCTCTGCATCTGTTAAACTAGGAGTCGGATGCCCTTGTTTAAATACTAAGTGAGCATTTGATTCACTTTTATAGCGGAATTATTCTGGATGCCTGATGGTTAACAGTATAAATTATACCTATATCTTGTCATAAAGTTTAGGTATATATTTTCTTTTCTAACAGATGGGAGATAGCAGCGCCTTAATATCAAAGGATATTAATTTTTGTAGGTGCATCCTTTCCTTTCTGTTGATTATAAGTTATTTAATATCTTGTTTTTGACATTTATATAGAAGCCTGCCTAGTGTGTTTGTATGTGTTAAACACCAGGAGACAGATATCCCTTGTTGAATATAAAGCAAGCATTTAACCAGCTTTTATGGTGGAAGTATTCCGGACTCTTGATGGTTAACAGTATATATTATAGTTAATATTCTATAATATCTTTTTTTTGGAATTTTCTTTTCATTTATATAATTTTTTCTGTATCCATTTTTGCCAGGGGGTATATACAATTTATTGGATTCCCCATAATCCTTCCTTTGATGTTCAAATCATATGAATCACTGTATATTAGGAAGACTTATTGAAATATGAATATTTATTTATCATTGATTATTGGGGCCCCTGGACACCGTTATGGTTGGTGAAAGAGAGATGAATCTACATTTTCCCTCACTTCATGTCAGAACTGTAGTAGCTAACAAAACTCAAGAAGGATTTTAAAATATCTTTTCCAGGGACAGATCCACTATAATCATATTTATTGAATGGAAACATTGGCATGATTCTGGAGTAAACTGCACCAATGAGAACAATAAAATATTGCCAATGCCTCGCAGACCTTTCTAACAGTGAAAGAGTCAATAGCAACATTTAAAACAATAGGAGTTTTGAAAACTTTTATTTGTTCCCTGTGGTGCAATTGATTTGCTCCAGACTTGCTCATCTTCTGCTGCCAGCACAAGACTTTATATTTCCACCTAGACTACAGTATAAAAAGCAAATAACTAAGCTCACAAATGGTGAATTTAGGCTTTTCTCCTCAGGTCTAAAATTGATTTAAATATATTTATAGGTAGGAAAGAGAAAGTGAAAATCTGATCAAGGCTACTAGTGATGTTGTGCTCATATGTGCATGCTCTCTTCATCTGGCCCTTTACCCTTTGAGTGCCAGAGTTATTTTCAGTGCATTTCTCCACAATGCGTTGCACCCCCCCGACACTCAAAAGGTTAACCACTTTGATCATAAAGATGTTTCTTTTTTTTTTTTTTTAATTTATTTTTATTGAAGCTAAATATGTTTCTAATTATTGTGTATACCATACTACACATTACTTTGGAGATATCTCTTGCACCCAAGAGGTTAAGTTATACAATATAAATGTTTCAGTTTTCTGTTTTCCGATTCTTGAAGACTATAACAATGTACAGTATATTGCATTTGCTATGTGTTGCATACACCTCTGGTTCTCAAGCACTGAACATGAATTTTATCATAACAAAGTATCTAAAATGACATCACACAAGATATTTTGAGCAAGAAAAAAATGTAAATTCCAGCTAATGTTTACAATCACTTTAGAGATTAAATCAAAATGTAGAATTAAACACTTACCTACTTAATTTTACCAGAAGGGTTATACTATACAATGATGTCTAACGTTTTGTCCTGTAATGTAAGAAAGCAGTGCACCACTATAGGACAATCTGTTTAATCTGAATTCTAAGTGAGTTATAGTTCTAAGCTGCAGGCGATAGGTACGTGTTAAGCTTCAAGTGAATTAGAGACAATTATAATGGAAAAAATTTGCACAAAGTAGATGTATGTATGTATATCTTAATCACTTTAGAGATTAAATCAAAATATAGAATTAAACACTTACCTACTTAATTTTACCAGAAGGGTTATACTGTACAATGATGTCTAACGTTTTGTCCTGTAATGTAAGAAAGCAGTGAACCACTATAGGACAATCTGTTTAATCTGAATTCTAAGTGAGTTATAGTTCTAAGCTTCAGGCGATAGGTACGTGTTAAGCTTCAAGTGAATTAGAGACAATTATAATGGAAAAAATGTGTACAAAGTAGATGTATGTATGTATATCTTTATATGGTGCCACACAGTGTACGCAGCGCCTTACAATAGAAATAAGTTACATTAAATAAGAGGGGATAAAAAAAAGTGCCACATTCAAATAAACATTAGGAGAGAGGTCCCTACCCCAAGGAGCTTACAGTCTAGGTGGGTAATAGGAGACAGATAACAGGGTATGAGGATATCAAGTGCTGGGGTTACAAGATCTGGCTTTGGCGAAAGGTAGTGCATGGTCCTAGTGCTCCAGAAGATAAGATTTCAGGGTAGACTTAAAGACATTGGGGGATTGTTCTAGACGTAGGGAGAGGGATATGGAGTACCATAGGTAGGGAGCAGAAAGCGAGAAAGGTTTGAGACGGAAGAGGGCGGAGGGTGTGTATGGTGTAACAAGAAGGGCGTTGTGTGCTGAGCGAAGAAGGTGGCCGGGAGCATAAGAGGAGATGAGGGAAGAGATGTAAGGAGGGGTAGCAGTGTGGAGAGTATTAAAGGTGAGAAGAAGGACTTTGTAATTGATGCGTTGGTGAATAGGGAGCCATGACAGATGTCTAAGAATTATGTGAGTAGGTTCAGTTTTTGGCGAGAGTGTGGTTATTCATGCAGCAGAGATTAAAACAGATTGCAAAGGTGAAAGATGAGTAGCAAGGAGGCCAGTTAGTAGAATATTGCAATAGTCAAAGCGGGACAGAATGAGGGCATGTACAAGAGTTTTAGTAGTTTGTTGGGAGATGAACATGTGGATTTTAGCAATGTTGAGGAGAAAGAAGCGAGATGTTCTAGCAACAGAGTTAATGTGAGTGGAGAAGGAAAGCGAGGAATCAAATATAGCCCCAAGGTAGTGTGCTAAGCTGATAGGATCAGTGTCAATTCCATCAACTGTAATGATGTCACGGTTCCCCAGAGATGATCAGGAGTCAGTACGGTATAGTAAAATGCAATTTATTAAACAACAATAAGGTAGCAGAGGAAAATAGCAGGTACAAGCAAAGGGTCACAGCCAGCCAGTGCTACTACCAGAAATAGTAAACTGCCACAGAGGACCACTCTACTAGAGACTAGGCTGAAGCCACTGGTAGTCTCTGCTGGAACCAGGAGCTGGAACAGAAATGGAACAGGAACCGGAACTCAAAGTCTTGATCCGAGGTAGCGAGAAAATCGGACTCACGCCATAATGGAGTGTATCTCTGACTCACGCCTGCAGTCGGTATAAGGAAGCGATACTTAACACATGCCTGCAGTCAGTATCAAAGCTAATCTGCCAGAGCCCCAGGCCTGCACCAGATAGAGTGTCTGTCAGGTACGAGGGAAATCAAAAAAATAGTCAGACAGAGCCACAGGTCAGTACCAGAGAGGGTAGTCAGACAAGCCTGGCCATACATGGTTCAGGTAGTCAAGCAGAGCCACAGGTCTGCACCAGATTGGGTGTCCACTATAAGAATAAGACAAAGGAATAGTCAGACAGAGCCACAGATTAGCACCAGATTGGATGGAAGATGAGCCAGGTCATACACAGAGCCCAAGGTAATAGAACTGCGTTGAACAACAATGCTAGGGCAACTGAGTCAGACTCAGGCTGCCCTTTAAACCCCTCCTCAGGAAGTAGGTAGGAGGAGCAGGCATAGAGGAAGGAAGTAGGTAGGAGGAGACTACAGGAAGCATGCCATAAAACAGAGGCCTACTTTACTCTGAAGCCTCGCGCCTGCAGATGATGCGTGGAATGACGGTGAGCATCACTGGAAACAAAGTAAGCTGTGACAAATGGGGAAGCTAGGTGTTGGGCAAGGTTTTAGAGGGAAAATGCGCAGTTCAGTTTTGGACATGTTTATCTTCAGCTGACGGTGTGCAATCCAGGAGGAAATGGCCAAGAGGCAGTCTGAAATCTGTAGCTGGATTTGAGGTGAAAGATCAGGAGTGGAGATGTACATTTGGGTATCATCAGCATATAGATGGTACTTGAAGCCAAATTAATAAGTTCACCCATTGAAAGGGTGTACAGTGAAAAAAGCAACGGACCCAGAACAGAGCCTTGAGGCACCCCCACAGACAGAGGGACTGTGGAGGAGGTGTTATTGCCGGAGGACACAAAAAAGGAACGTTGTGAGAGATGGGAGGAAAGCCATGAAGCAGCTTGATTTTGGAAACCAGGATTGTGGAGAATCAGAGCAAGAAGAGAATGGTTAACTGTGTCAAAGGCAGATGTTAATTCAAGTAATATAACTATAGAAAACTGTCCTTTGGCTTTTGCATTCTGCAGATCGTTAGCTGTTTCAGTTGAGTGACCATGCCGGAAACCAGACTGCAAAGGGTCCAAAATATTGTTAGAGCTGAGGAATTTGGTTATTTGAGAGAAGACAAGGCGCTGTAAGAGTTTTGAGGTAAGGGGTAGAAGGGAGACGGGTCGATAGAGAGACAGGAGGGGTCCAGGTTAGTCTTCTTTAGTATGGGTTTAATTTGTGCCTGTTTGAATGAAGAAGGCAAGGTGCCTGTGGAGAAAGAGGTGTTTAAAATGTGAGTTGATATAGGTGTAAGGACTGGTACAAGTTGTTTGAGTAAGTGGGAGGGCAAAGGGTCCAAGGAGCAAGTAGTGAGTTGGGTAGATTGGAGAAGCTGAGAAACTTCTTCTTCTGTTACAGGTGTAAAATATGATGAAGGGGATTTGTGGAGAAAGAGTTTGGAGACAAATGAAATAGTGGGAATCTGTTTTTGAATAGATTCCAATAGATACA
This sequence comes from Rhinophrynus dorsalis, assembly GCA_037306005.1. NCBI lineage: Eukaryota > Metazoa > Chordata > Amphibia > Anura > Rhinophrynidae > Rhinophrynus > Rhinophrynus dorsalis. The sequence goes on along the minus strand of CM074723.1, from coordinate 91,018,961 downwards.
AAAGTATACATTTATTTCTATCAATCTTAAGTTTTGATAACATTTACTAAAGTGAATACAAATAATTCATTCTGTGAAAGGTTGGAACAAAAGTTGGTTTACAGTTAAAACCAATATTCTTTAATGTGGTTGAGAAATTATTTTCTCTAAACAAGAACATATTGTTAGCTTTTAATATGACTTTGTGTTTGGAAGATCTCTGGAGCCCTCTGGTGTTACATTTGAGTAATACACATCAAAATATCTTCAGTGTTACAATAATTTCAGTTATTCACCTGAAATTAGTTACATTACATGTAAAATGATACATTACATGTAAAAAACAGATAGTAAGTTTAAAAATTGTTGTATCTCAAAGTAAAAAAAAAAATAGCATTTAAAATATGTTAACATTTCTGGTAAAATGACATTTTATAGGAATCAGAACTGAAATTCAAAGATATATAACTGTGATCATATTTGAATTTTTCTTCAGAGTAGCTATATTTCACCTGTAAGATACAAAAATAGTGCATGGTCTTCTGCACAGTGCAATAAAAAATTTGTAGTCCAAATGCAGACGCTATTTTATTTTAAATAATTCATATGTACCATTTTAACATGGTCATTTTAGAAGTTCAGTCAAGGTACAAGATGTAAGTGATGGACCTAGTGATAACGGATAACATAGAAATGGTATCCAATAATAAGGTAAGTGAACGTTTGGGGCAACAGTTACAACATGTTACATATGAGATCAGTTTGGCAAAGCTAAATTGTATAGGTCTGACCAAAACTCTTAATTTTAAAAAAGCTAACTTCAAATTATTAAGAGCTTCAATGCAACACATAGTCTGGGATAAATTATTTAAAAAAATAATTTATTTTTAGAAAAATCACCAGAATTCAAACTTCGGTTGCAGAAATGTACCCAACAGTATATGCCAGTGGGGAACAAATGCAAAAGAAGCAGATAATAGCAATTTGGTTAACTGCAAATTTAAAGAAGGGAATGGCAAGGGAAAAAAAAAACATTTAAACTATTTAAGTCTGAAGGAACTGAACATCCTTTCTTAAAATACAGGGAGTGCAACAAAGACTGCAAAAAGGCAATTAGGTTAGTAAAAATAGATAATGTAACTCAAATTGCAAGGGAGGGCAAGACTAATCCCAAAAAGTTTTTCAAATATATAAATAGCAGAAAACGTAAGAGGGAATGCATTGGAACTTTCAAAAATGAGATGGCTGAGTTGATTAGAGAGGATAAGGAAAAGGCTGATGTTCTAAACACTTTCTTTGTATCAGTATATATGAAGGAACAAGGAATGGTCAATGTAGTGTCTCTATTTAAGAAGGGAACTAAAACAGAACCTGGAAATTATAGACCTGTGAGTTTGACCTCTGTAATGAGAAAACTGCTAGAAGGTATAATAAGGGAATAAAAATATGATTATTAGCAGGAATCAGCATGGTTTTATGAGGAATAAATCATGTCAAACTAATCTTTTGAGCTTCTATGAAGAAGTAAGTAGCAACCTAGATAATGGTAAGGCAGCTGATAGTAGTATATCTGTCACGACCAGAGGTGAGGACAGGACGGAACCAGAGTACCTGGGAGCAGGAAACAGACGCTCCTCCAACAAGAGGCCGCTGAGCAAGATGCTAGGGGGCGACGCTAGGCAACGGAGCGTAGGTTGCCTAGGCCAGGGTTGTGCTGTGGCTGAGCCGCCTATAGGTGCTGGCCGCGAAGCCAGATGTTGTGGCCCCCAGCAGAGGAGCCGCTGGGTAACCCTGGATAACCCTAACCTAGACAAACTATACTCAGAGGTCCCCAGGGAGGAATAAAATCTCCAAAAGAAGAAGGTACTCACTCAGGTCTCCTAGGAAGAGGGTCAGACTGAGGCTTGGTCAAGGCAGGTCCAGGTCATACACAGAGGCACAGCAGGATCAGGCAGAGGCTTGGTCAAGGCAGGTCCAGGTCATACACAGTGGCACAGCAGGATTAGGCAGAGGCTTGGTCAAGGCAGGTCTAGGTCATACACAGCGGCACAGGAGGCTCAAGTAGAGGCTTGGTCCAGGCAGATCCAGGTCATACACAAAAGAAGAACCCAAGTACTGGAAGCTCTGATAGACGCTATACAAAAGCGTCTAAACAGAGCTGGAGGCAGAAGATAAGGATCCCCAACCGGAAGAGCCTGGAGAGGGTGGCTAGAATGTCAGCGGACCTTCTACCAAATCCTCTCTATGGTCCGCCGACCTGCGTATGCGCGCCGCCTCCGGAAGCGGCGCAGATCAAAGGAAGGGACCGGGAAGGCAACCCGGAACCGCAAAAGCGCCCAGGGTAAGACACTGGGCGAGCGGGACATCACACTATCTAGATTTTGCTAAGGCATTTGATACAATGCCACACAAAAGGCTAGGGTATAATATAAGGAAATTGGGTCTTGGAGATAACTTTTGCAATTGGATAAAAAACTGGGTGAACTGGTTGAAGGATAAGGAAGTGTGTGTGCTTGTAAATGGACAATTCTCCAATACATTTAAAGTTGAGAGTGGAGTACCTCAGGGTTCAGTACTAGGTGCACTGCTTTTTAACATGTTTATAAATTACCTGGAAATAGATATAGAAAGCAAAATATCAATAATTTCAGATGGCACTAAATTATGCAGGTTCATTAATTCAGAACAGGATATTTGCCCTCTGCAGAGGGATTTACATAAAATGGCAAATTGGGCAACCATATGGAATATGAAGTTTAATGTGGGAAAGTGTAAAGTCATGCATTTGGGAAGAAACAATCCCAATGCTACTAATCATTTTAGAGACTTGTTGCTAGAGAAAGACCTGGGAATCCTTGTAAACTACAGAAAACTGTGACCACTGTCAAATAGTAGTAGCAAAAGCAAACAAAGCCCTGTCTTCCATAAAAAGGGGTATTGAAGCAGTTGTGGGTAACATCATTTTTGCCATTGTACAAATTATTGGTAAGATCCGACCTTAAATATGCAGTGCAGTTTTGGGTACCAGTTCTGAAAAATGATATTCTAGAACTGGAGCAGGTACAGAGAAGAGCAACAAAATTAATAAAGGGAATGAAGGATTTGACGTATGAGGAACGACTAGACAAACTTGGTTTATTTACTCTAGAGAAAAATTACGACTAAGGGCGAGATGTTCAGTAAGTGGGGGTAACTGAAATTGTCTGTAATCAAAATAAAAAAGTTCTTATGCCATGGTCTATCCATTCTCAAACATGTTTGCTTCATTTTTTGCATCCAATTCTGCCATCTCCGTCAAAGGGAAAAAGCCGTCTTAAAAGTGGGCATGACTTAATCTACCATCATATTGTAAGGTATTTACAGAAAAAAATATTCATTTCAACGTTACTTTTTTTGTCTGATTACTGTCATTTTTTTCCTGATAAAATAAAAACGGTCTAAACTTGGAGAAGACAAATCAAAGAACTGTTAGCAAGAGCAAGAAGCAATTTGTCGTTTCAAAGACAAAAAATTTCTTTTTCTTTGAAAATTTTCATTTAAAAGACATCAGAAGTTTTTAAAGACAGTGTTCATCAAGATTTTCTTACTTTCATTTTTAATTCTTTAGACACATTTTCAAACGTGACGGATTTACTTCTGAAAATATTGTCCATCTTTTACCACCAACTCATGATCCGACAATTTTTTCATTATGATGACTTTTTGGACATCTTGCCCTAAAAGGATATCCTATCACATTATACAATTATATGAGAGGTTAATACAAGGATCTCTTTGGTGAGCTATTCATTCCAAGACCTGTCAGGGATTTGACAATGGCCAGTGGCCACTGGCCAACACAACATGACCTGCTGGCACTAGGCCAGTAAGGCATTTTTTTCTCAAGGCTTGTGATTTTAAAAAAATTAAAAATAATAATAAAAAAAAAACAATAGTCCTACAAAAAAATAAACAATAAATGTTTCCTTAGAGCTTGTGCCAAACAAGTCTAAGTCCTATAAATCAATGTCTCCTCAGGGTTTGGGCCTCTAATAAGTCTAATTCATACAAAGCAATGTTTCTTCAGGGATTGGGCCTGTAACAACAAATCTTACAAATCATCCTCTACAAAATACTCTGTCATTTCAAATATCAGTCTACCCCAGTGGCAGCTTACTTTAGGGCGTCCCTGTCTCGATCATGTTACATAGAAATTTATTATTCTATTTATTTAACTGTCCCCCCAATACCGGTCAAGAAACCCCATCAAAATAATTTCCCTATTCAACTGATTAATTCCCCAGACTCCACCCACAAACACAGGCACCCTCCTCAGACCCCTTTTATACCATGTTTTATGGGGAGGGGTTAATTGTATTTACTGTTTATTTTTTATTAAATGCCCCCAATACCAGTAAACAACCCTCCCAAAAAACATTCCCTGTTCAACTGATTCTTTTCTCGCATCCCACCAATGCAGGCACCCTCATGTCCCTTTTATACTATGCCTTTGTGAAATAAAATAATATTTGTTATGTGTTGTGTAAATTTACTGTTCTCATTGATTTTGAATGGAATGAGCTAGGTGGAAAAACTGCAATTTTGCAGGAAATTATTCACCAAGCAGGAAGTGCCATTATTTGCCAATTTCAGTGTGGGGCAAAAATATTCTCCCACCCCTATACATATCCCTGAACCATATATCTCTTTTGCTAATGTGTTTAGCAAAAAGGGGATGATAAATTGCCATTCCACCGACCCTATGACTGTCTCATAGATCTACTGCCTGTAACTATGTCTTACAGCAATAACATCTTCTCTACAGTCCCTCTGTCTGTGGGGGTACCTCAAGGCTCCACTACTTTTCTCCCTGTGCACCCTTTAATTGGCTGAACTTATTAATTCATTTGGCTTTAAGTATCTGCTGATGGTACCTAAATGTATATCTCCATGCCTGATCTTTCACGTCAAATTCAGTTACAAATTTTAGACTACCTCTTGGCCATATCCTCCTGGATAGCCCACCATCATCTGAAGATGAATATGTCCAAAAACAAACTTCTCATTTTCCCTCCAAAATATTGCTCACCACTCAGCTTCACCATTATAGTTGATAGAAATGACATTTATCCAGTAAGCTCAGCACCCTACCTTAGGGCCATATTTGATTCCTCCCTTTCCTTCTCCCCTCACATTAACTTTGAGGCTATATCCTTTCACTTCTTCCTCTCCAACATTGCTAAAATCCATCTGTTCCTCTCCCCAAAAAAATACTAAAACTCTTGTATATGCCCTCATTCTATCCTGCTTAGACTACTGCAATGTCCTACTTACTAGCCTCGCAGCTTCCCATTTTTCCTCTATACAATCTGTCCTAAGCTCATCTGCATGCATCACCACTGTACTGAATCTGTTCATATGATTCTTAGACATCTGACATGGCTTCCTATTCTGTAACGTATCACTTACAAAGTCCTTCTTCTTACATTTAATGTTCTCCACACTGCTGCTCCTTACATCTCTTCCCTCATCTCCTCTTGTGTTCCCACCCTTCTCCTTTGCTCACTACACAATGTCCTTCTTGTTACACTATCCACACCCTCTGCCCTCTCCTTCCTCAAACCTTTTTCACTTTTTGTTCCTTACCTATGGAACTCCATACCTCTCTCCCTATGTCTAGAACAATCCCCCTCTGTCCTTAAGTCTACCCTGAAACCCTATCTTCTGGAACACTAGTACCATGCACTACCTTTTGGCAAATTCAGCAATTAAACTCTCAGCACTTGACATCCTCAAACACTGTTGTGTGTCTCCTATTACCCATTTAGACTATAATGGAACTCTCTACGATTGTTTATATCACTGTGACAGTTATTGTAACCCCATTTATTTATTGTAATATACTTCTGTTGTAAGGCACTGCATGCACTGTGTGGGGCCATATAAATAAAGATAAACATACATACTTAGAAAGGTAATTATCTATACCTTAACCATAGAAGAATACGTCAAAGACAACCTTGAGTGGGGTTTCATTCTTAGTGGGATCTGCGGGGCGCCTATAGTCTTGGAGGTGGATGCCTCCAAGATAGGCTCTGGGGCTGTGTTGTCACAGTGTAAGATGTATAACAGCCCTCTTCATGCTTTCAGCCTTTTCTCCAAACAATTTTCCAAAGCAGAGAGGAATTATAACATGGGAAATCAAGAATTGCTAGAAATAATACTAGCTTTGGAGGAATAGGGGAATCTTCTGGATAGAATGCTGTATCTACCAAACTAACTACATCCCGGAAATCAAGAGGAGGATATGGTTATTCATCATGACAACCCCTTTTCTGACCATCCTAACCCATACCCTGTGGGTACTCTTTCGTTTTTGTAGCCTTCTCTATTAAAAAGGAAGAATAATAATATGTCTCTTCTTGTCACTGATGTGCTATCATGAATACACCTCATTCTATGCCTTGTGGACTCCTACAACCTCTTCATCTATCTGTCACCCTCCAGGCTCATAGTGGTAGACTGATTTTCCAAGATGTGGTATACATCATACCTCCTTATAAATACATGACTGCTGCATAACTCATCAAGATTAGAGTTGGGGGGAAGTTTTTACCTCAGAAGAGAAACAGGAGAAAAATGGCACTTTCCCCGCACTGCAAATTTTTCACATAAATTGCTGCTGAATTCAATGTAAATTCTGAAAATGTATCCACCATATGGAAAGTTTCTCTTCGTTTCCTATAGGCATAGTATAAAAGGGGTGTCACTTACCTCCAGCTTGCCATTCTATATTTGTGAGAAGAAGAGAGAGCAGCACATTTTTGAGCTAGGGGAGAGAGACTAAAAAAGAGGTACTTGTATTCTCTGTATTAGGGGAGCCTGGGGTAATTATGGGGGAGATGAAAGGAGAATGGAGGTTAACCACAAATACCCCTAAATTCTATGTGACTGACTGGGAAGACACAGGCAGAAGTGGTCCAAGTTCACTCCTGATCTGGCTGTTATCTCCGTGCTAGTGGAATCTGGGGTTGTGAGAAGGGAGCAAGGAGGTTTACCCCAAATACCCCACATTTTGTTTAACTGATTAGAAAGATACAGGCAACTGTGGTCCAAATACCTTCCTGATATGGCTGTTATCTTTGTGCTAGGGAAGTCTGGGGAAAGAAGTAGCTGAACAGGGTATTTTTGTTTGGTTGGCATTTGTTGACAGTGATAGGAATGGGGGGCAGTTAATTAAAAATAAATAAAATTAAGTAAAGAAAATTAACAGGGACCCTGACATGAGCTGTGACTGAGGCAGACTGATACTAGACGAGACAGAGTATTTTGTAGAGGGCCAAAGCAAGACCTCACAATCATTTCTGTTGTGTACTTTACAGTAACACAGCAGTTGAGTAATGTCCAGCAAATGTACAAGGCATAAAAGGAAAGGAGTAGGATCAGTGCAGGGACAGTAAAGTGGTAGTCCAAAAACTGACTGTAGCCATGGTGGCTACAGCATATGCAATAAATAATCATAATCCCTCTCCACATGAGTAAGATACAGTTTGTCAAAGTCACACCAAAAGTTCCAGCACCAGTACTATTAACCCCTTAAGGACCCTTGATGGTCCTGGCACCTCATGGGTCAGTAAGCCATAAGGACCCATGACATGCCAGGACCGTCATGGAATTCAGGCTCCCCACACAACTTTGGGAAGCCCTGAAACAGATGCAGGGAAAAAAATGGTCCTTGGTCCTTACGTGCTGGCCACATGCACGATCGGCTGGTCCATAAGAGGTTAGTAAACTATTTAAAAACACTGAACACAGAAAAACATTGCATTCCAGTGTTTATGGCATAATGGAAGAGAGTGTAGCAGCTCAAATAACTGATGCATCTAACAGTGAGGCAAACAAGCAAAAAAACTATTGTCCTCAAAGTAGTGAAACATTGTGAAAGTAAAATAAAATAAATTGTTTGAGATTTGTAAAAGCCTAGAGGAATATAAAAGTAGTGGGCAAGAAGCAGCTGGCAATGTTAAGGATGGCATAATGACTGATAAAGATGATGTAAATCTAGAATATATCCATCCAGTATCCTCCTCTTCTTCAAATACAGATGAACTTGAGAGTGATAGAGATAATGACATGACCAGAAAGTTAGATGAAAGGCAAAGGCTCAATCTTCTACCACTGAAAAGGAGCACTGTGTCTGTCTATAAACTGTTTTAGAAAAGACCTGGAAAGTCTGACCATGGACAAGCAAAGATGCAAAAAAATACGCAATTATCCTGTGTAATGCTGGGCTATGTAGCAGCTGGAGTGACACCTGTGTGGTCTGCTAGCAACTGGGGAAGACTGGTTTGAGAAAGTGGCTTGGGATCTGTGGAAGTGATGAGTGTACCCTTGCTGCTGCAGAGTTAGATGTAAAGGTACAAGCCATGAACCCTGATAGCTGGATGAGTACACTCAAACACCACTGGAGGCAGACCACTTAAATTACTAAATATAGTTTTCCAGCTGACACCCTGCAGATGGTGTATGGGCAGGGATAGCGAGTTGAAGAGGCAAGAGTAAGTAAGGTGATGGATAAGTCTCTATAACTAGAGGTGTGGGATATACTAGAACAGACTCTGGATGGCTACAGGATAGTCAATGAGGCAGTAATAGTCATAGTAAATCTGAGGTCGAATACTGGAAGTTGGAGAAGGAGGATTAGTTGTAACAAGCCAAGGTTGGGTACCGGAGAGTCATAGAAGCAGGAATAGTCATAGACAAAACTGAGGATGGGTTTCCCGGAGAGCCGTAGAAGCAGGATAGTCATAGACAGGACCGAGGTCTAGTACCAGAGGGTCGTAGCAGCAGGATAATTGTGGCAGGCTGAGGTCAGGTACTAGAGAGTCATAGAATCAGGTCAGAAGGACAAGACAAGCGAGGTCATATGTGGACCAAGGTCAAGATGCTGGATCTACCTCAGGAACAAACAGAGAACCAAAAATAGCACGAAGAACGTGAATCTACCTGCATAGAAGCCAGGTAGATAAACGTGAACCAGCCAATCAGAAGTTTCAGGGGTGAAGATGTAAAAGAGAAGCAAAGGCATGGATGTGACATCCTGTCAGTCATCATCAGCATCGTCACCCTGCAACATACATTACTAGTGTTGAGTAACCAGCAACAACCCAGGGTATCAGCATCCGCAGCCTTTGGTATGATGAGTGCCACTGCCGGTACTGCAAGCATAGCACCTTTGACATAGTAGAACTACAATTATTGCAACAACATCTATTCATTTTTTCATTATTCTCAAATGATAGATTTAGATGATACGCAGTGTAATTTACATATATACATACATGAAGTGACTATCAAAAGATTGATCTGAAAGACCCATTTGTTTATATTTAATTAAATAAATATGTAATATAAATAATACTCTCTGCAATCTTGTCACTTGTGCACTTTATACTTATGCTCAAACTCACTTGTGTTACTCACACTCAGACTCACTTATGCTCACTCAGACTCATTCATGCACTCTGTCATTCATACTCATTCAAATTCACACTCAATTACTTTTAGACATGTTCATACTTGCTCATTCTCACTCTGTCATGCTTGGTCTCTTGAGTGCTTCCTCATACTTACTTTTGTTTATCAGGGTCACACATACTCATACTTAGACTCCTTGCTATTGCTCACTCCCACTCAGACTTGATTAAGCTCACTTACAGTCAGGCTTACTTTGGATCACTCAGACTTTCTGGTTATCACGCATACTCAGACTCGCTCATGCTCATTTACATTCAGACTCAATCTCCTTTATGCTCATTCCAACATACTCAAATACACTTGTGCTCTCTCACTTTCAGATTTGCTCATGCTCACTCCTGCTTTGACTCACTCTTTCTGACTCTATCATGTCCTTCCGGGTTTTACTGGCATCTTTTGGCAGGTATTCTTGTTTTCCCTTTTTCATGTTTCTCTGCCTTGTTGTTCTGATGCTCTTGTTTTGAGCCTTTATCAAACCTCTGCACTTTTTGTCGGTGTGCTATCAAAGCATTCCTGTTGGTATCTAGTTCCTTGCATTCCTGTTTGTTCCAGTGATTTCTGTGTTTGACCCTCATTTCCTCAACTTCGTATTTGTCTACTGATTTGGCTTTGATATCCTGTATTGGTTTTGACCTCGGCCTGTTTATTTGACTTCTCTTCTGTCTGTTGGTTGTGTACTGCTTTGGTTTTGACTCTGCCCTGTCTGACTATTTGTCTGTCTCATCCCTGGTACTGTCTCTGCCTGCCTGTTATTGACTTGGCTTGTCGACTATTCTTCCTCTGACTCTGCAGGTTCCCCTGTAGCCATTGTGTTGAGTTTGGGTTTGCCTACCACCCAGTAAAGTTTGATGCTGTTGACTACCTAGTCAAGTTTGACGCTGTCGACCACCAAGTCGAGTTTGACGAGTACCTCCTCTTTGACCTGCCGTCGGGTTTTAACCTTGGTACCACAACTGCTGTTCCTTTTCTACATTAAGGCAGAGACAACTATACTGACGGTAGGTTACCTATATAGATTCCAGACTCGATGCGTAGTAGTCTGTGTCTAAGGTTGTCATCCAGCCATCTGGCTTTGTGACCAGCACCTCTAACATGGCCTAGGCCACAGCAAGGCTTCCATGGAGCAGCCCCCGCCTGCTAGCAATGCTTCTGAGTCTGCACACCCTAGCCCCTGGCTCGCTGAGGCATTTGTACATATATATATTAAATAGCAGTCTGTTTTCTTTTTGTGGAAATTCCACTCTGCAAAGCTTAACTCAGGCAGCTTACACGGTGCGCTCCTAGTATGATCATAAAAGACTCGCACTGCTCAGACTTGTACTCACTCACGCTCAGACTTGCTTGTACTCATTCATGCTTAGTCTGTTTTGTATTCACAGATGTTAGAATAGATTGTGCTCATACTGAGACTTGTTTGTACTAACGTTCATGCTTGCTTGTTCTCCCTCTCACTCAGTTCCTCTCACGCTTTGCTCATGCTGGACATTTTTTATGTTACACTAAAGATGTTTGCATACCTCCCAACATTTCAGATGGTGTATTAAAAGAATGTTTAGGTTATTTCATGACCTATTGACACATCTGTGTAACTGAACAAGATTGAAATATTTTATTTACACAGGCTAATTTATAATTTACTGAAGTATAAATGGATACTAATGTTTCACAAAAACAGCAGCTCCAATTAATCTTCGTAGTATTTGAGCCATAGAGAGTGTTATTTCATTACTGTGAGCATTGTAGTTCAAGAGTAACTGAATGATAAAGTTTCCCCCTCCTGCCCCTTTTACCTAGTGTAAGCCACGTCCCCTCAGATGTGGAATCTGGTCCACAGACCAGACAGCTCACAGCAAGGGACAATCTTCTTACTGTGAGAACAATGAAAGCTCTGCCCCCTTGACAGGCTTTTCAGGTTTTTCTCTTATGTTAATTTAAGATTGTCCCTCTCTGCAGTTCTCTTGGACACCACCTTTCTGTTTTGAGGTGAGCAGTGTTACATCAGTAAAAGGGGCGGGAGGGGGATAATTTATCATTCAATGACTCTTGAACTACAACTCTAACAGTACTGAAATAACACTCTCCATGGTCCAAATACTATGAAGATTGGAGATGCTTTTATTATGAAACATTACTATCACTTTAAACAAACATTAATGTGAGTTTTACACAGTAGGAGCTCCTAAAAAAGAGGGCCGCCAGGGTGGAAAATATCACAGGAGGATTTGAGTCTCAAATAAGTACAGGAGGGAGGTATGATATAAGTGAAGTGCCACAAGGTTAATTTCTGGGCCCAGTGCATTTTAGTTTGTATCTTGGTGCTTTTGAAGTGGATGTTGAAAGTATTATCTCAATCTTTGCTAATGACACTAAACTACAAGGAAATAAATACAGATGAGGTTTAAATATAGTAGAAGATAATGACTTTGGGTTGCAGAAAGAAACATGCTACTGTGTTGGTTGGTGTACTCTGGGGAAAGAGTCAGTTTAAAATAAGAAATTTGTACGTAACGTGACAGAGACAGGGACCCCCTGACACAAGCTGTGACAGGGGAAGTCTGATACTTGATGGGATAGAGTATTTTGTAGAGGATGATTTGTATGGCTTAGACTTGTTGTTAGAGCCCTAAGCCCAGAGGAATCATTGATTTTTAAGACTTAGGGGTCGATTTAAAGGTAGGAGTTAGTAAAAAAACAAAACAAAACACTAACGGGTGCGTTAACGGGTTGTAAGCCATTTAAAGGTCAGTCTTAAGAACAGCTAACGGCAGTTCACAAATCATTATGGCCGATAGACTTACATGCATTGAGACGCATGGAACAAGATTCCCCAGAGCCATTTAATGCGGTACTGCTAACGGCTGAAAAAAATATATAGTTAACTGGCAAAAGTAAAGACCCAGGTGTAAAAAAAAAAACCCTGTTACATAGTAAAACAGACACCGCTTACCGCACAAGCATACAAATGGGAAAATTAACCTGTGTAATGCCAAAATAACGCAAAAAACATGAGCAGACACCACAAATCACTGTCACACACAACACAAAACCAAGCAACACCACAGGAACAAGGACTTCCACAAAAACACCACAATAACACCTCATCACCACACCTACACAACGCCCTACCACATACTTAAAGGGACAGCTCACCACACTCACTTGTGGCTTGTTTTCCACTTAGCAAGAGAGATAGAGAGAACAATAAGTATGTTGGGTTACTTATTGATGCGAAGACTGTGAAGAAGATGTGCAAGGGCAAGAGCTAGGGAACACCAGCAAGCCCCAGCCACACCTGATCAACAGCCTTCACCTGTTGCAAGCGAGGGGGCTCTGGCTCAAGAGCCATACAGGAGCCTATCCCCACCTGGAGGATAGCACCTGCCTGCAAATGCACAGCTGCAGCAACAGGATGCTTCCCAGCTGCCACACGGACCCCTGGAGCAGCATAGGATGTATAGACGACCACCAAGGCCCAGGGTATACCGCCCAAGGGTCACTCTCTTTGGAATGACCAATGACGAGGTGATCGATCGCTACAGGTTGAGGCCAGCATCATTGCCCTGTATGAGGTCATCAAGCATCAGGTGGATCCGATTTACATCCACATCCATGCCCTATCTGGCCTGCAAAAACTCCTGTGTGCAATACACTTCATGACAAGTGGTGCCTTCCAGTCGACAGAAGGTTAAACTTCTGGCATGTCACAGGCCACATTCTCCAGGGTGCTGGCCCAGGTCTTGCCAGCCCTCAAAAGCAAGGCCAGTACCTATATACATTTCCCCACCATGGACATGGAGTGGATACATTTGAAGCAGGGCTTTTACACAAGGGGAGGCATGCACATGTTCATGGGTGCAATAGATTGCACCCATGTCTGTATCAAAGCTCCAACACATGCTGGACAGATCTACATCAACAGAAAGAACTTACTCCATGAACGTGCAGATGGTGTGTGACAGCAGCTTGAGGATCATGAATGTCTGTGCAAAATATCCTGGGAGCTGTCATGATTCATATATTCTCAGAAACTCATCTGTACAGAGAGACTTCCAAAATGGAACCTATACAGGGGGATGGCTTCAGGGTGAGTTAACAATACCAAATCACACCACATCCACACGTTCACACACCACTGCTCAGCATGCTCTTCAGTCATAGCTGGCACATCCACCTCATAACAAATCATTCCCACAACATGTGCTAACCATGTCACTCACTGTCCACAGGTGATTCGGGCTATGGCTATTGAGTGAACTTTCGGGCTCCTAAAATCCTGCTTCAGGTGTTTGGATCACTCGGGGGGAGCATTGCAGTATGCACCAGGCAAAGTCTGTGACATCATTATGGCATGTGCTATATTATACAACATCGGGGTAGACACCAGACTTGTTGATGATGTCCAGCCCCCAACCATACCTGATGACCCTCTGGACATTGTCGAGGGTGAAGAAGGCCTAAGAGGGATGCGGATAAGAGACACATTGATCAGGGAACACTCAGCTGTGAGTATAATACATGAATACACACAATCCATGTATACACACTCACCACAACACACATGTTCTGTTTCATGCCACAGGATCAGTGACACAGCTCTGAAACTAGCTGCAGTATGGACCACCATCATCAACCAGTCCATGGATGAGTCATATTGGGGCTAGGAATTCCAACGACATCCGACACCCTGTCGTTGATACTGCTACCTCAAGGATATCATGCATGCCTCCTGGAAACCAAGGTACAACACTGTAACCATGTTCAGCATATCCCAGGGCTCCACAGGTACCAACTAAAGTGTTTTGCTATGATCACAACCATAGCAACCACGCTACCCCTGTAGCGAGTGAGAGTTTCATCCAATGCTATGCATAACACTCTGTCACATCAGGGATTAAGGGGCCGTTCGAGTGAACCTGGGACCTGTAGTTTGCTAGAGCTGAAAAGAGCAGCAGAGGGATGGATCTAGAGTGGTAGTATGTTATACAACACAGAGATCATGAAATGTGGATAAGATCTTCAGGGACACCATGTTGACCTGTGTGTGTGCAGTGACATGTGCCCCTGACATGAATACACACATCTACAAATCTGTCCTAATAGCTCCATGAAACAAATATATTTGGGCTGCCACTGTGAGAGTGACAGTAGCATCCCAAATATATTTGTTTCATGGAGCTATTAGGACAGATTTGTAGATGTTTGTATTCATGTCAGGGGAACATAGCCCTAGGGCTGGTTGACATCCCTTTAGTTCTCCCCATAATGGGTTACAGATGAGTATACAACACATTACAAAGCAATGGTTTGTGTACTGCCCTGTAACGGAAAATATTAAGCTGTTGAAGCTGTTGCATGACGATCAGTTGGAGGTTGCTGTTCCTAATCTGGTCCTCTTGTCCCACAGGCATCCATAGCATGATCCATCCTTGAACAGAGGCGTTCCCATGTGACTGGACTGACGTCTTGACAACACTTCCATGAAGCTCACCCCTTGGTGTTGGTGATGCACTGTTTGACCTGATGTTCACAGCAACCTCTACTGGAACATTCTCATATAGACACAGAAGACACAAATTAATGTGTGTACTAACATCCAGGTATCAAACCTGTACAGTAAGAATGCTCATCTACAGAGTTTCCAAACCTTGTGGACAACACATGAGCTGTACAGTACTGTTTCAAAAGTATTCATATTTAGTTTAAATGTACTTATTGGGTGCTCATACGAGTGTTTAATGCATGTAGGCAATATATATTTTATATATATACATCTTGGCTATTAATAAAGTATCACTCTTTTAGCATTCTTTGTCTAAAGATTTATGTGACTCTACTACACTTAGAGGTCTTTGTGCACTGTCTTCTGTGCTTCTGTTTTATATATATATAAATATATTCACCCGAGAGGACTCCGGGGACCAGACAGCTGCCGAGACCATGTGTGGACGATAGAAGTCCGTTTTAGATTAATTTCATCTTCATCAATTCATCCTCCATTTATGACATTTTCATCTCATTTCATACCCATATGTTGAAGAATTTTGGTTGACTTACCCATATCCATTACGCAGATTAATGACTGATTACACGTATGTACTTTATCAGCATCTCACTGAGCAAATACTCTGAACTTTTTTTAATAAATTGACATTGAATAATCAAGCTCTGGTATGGTTCAGGAAGGAGTCTAATCCTTCCCCATCGTGTATTACATATTCTTTTGTTACTCTTTATCCATGTTGCCTTAGTATTTGCAAATTTTCTAGAACAGGACAGTAAGTTTGTTATTACCATTTTGTTTCTTTTGGGGTTAACCTTTTTCAGTAGAGCACCACTGGTCACTTGTATTTCTTAGGCAATATACCCAGAATACACATGTATGTTTTAATGTAGTCTGAGACACAATAAAGAAGAACCATTACCATTCAATATGTGTCTGTATGAATAAATGTTGGATTAGACATGTCTCAATGTGGAACCACACTCAAGGCTAGAGTATCCCTCATACATAGGATGGCATGAACTACATCACAGGAGTCCACTAGTTGTTTGACCATGAGTGGACTTTGTGATGTATTCATGCAATGAAATGATGGCAGTGATACACCAATGTGTGTTGTGAGTGATAAAGAGGTGATACAGGGGACATGACTTGCACAGTGATGTCATGTCCATGGTTTACATATTGATCAATGTAACCAATGTTTTGAGATTGCTTTGGTTTGACATATCCCAGTGCATGGGCTATATTACCAAACAAACAGGCTAAGTGGACAAGTGATATCACTGGTGATGTCTGTTACAACTTTAGTAAAACATCAACACAATTTACTAGATAACACAATGCTCATCCCAAGGTTTTAATGTGTGTGCTACACATTGAAACTTAGGATGATCATTGGGTTCTCCAGGAATTTAGGCTTGATTCTAACTCTTATTGTGAAACTGACTTACTGGAGAACCCAATGCTCCCCCTGGAATTTCAGTGTGTAGCACACACACTGAAATCCTACGGTGGCCTTTGGGTTCTCCAGTATGTCAGTTTCACAATAAGCGTTAGAATCACACATATCTGACTGCATGTTCTATCATCTATCCTGCTTGTTAGTTCTCAGCTAAGTCAAATAGATATTTGGTTAACCCCTTAAACCACAACAATTGATGCAGATGAATGTTCAGTGTTGCACCCGTTGATGTGCTAAGGGGTATGTTTTGTTGTTCAAATTCAACACACAGCATGGCTATATAACACTGTCATGTTATGTGGCTCCAGGGATAGATTGCCAGTTGAATTTGTGTGAACCCATGTTGTAACATCCCACAAACATGTTACCCAGGCAGAAGTTGTGTTCACTGCATTGCTTGGCAATGCATTGGAGACAACTCTGCCACCCAATCTATCACTAAACACAAAGAATATCAGACAGGATACAAAAGCACAATGTTTTTTTTATTTATGGGGGAAAATAAGAACTTGGGCTGTTTATTTCTTTTTTTTGGGGGGGGACCTTTGACTGGGTGCCAGATGTTGATGTCCTGGCTGACCACCTGGTCACCCTTTGCACCCTAGATGTAGCTTCAGGGGTCATACTGGAGGGAGTGGTAGGTGCAGTGAACTCCTCTGTCGACCGCAGCTCCCTCTCCACATGCAGGTTCTCCCTGTGGTTGTGGTCTCTGAACTCCACCAGCAGCTACCCTATCAGGTCCATCATCCCTGTTTGGTGCTGGCGGACTTGTGTGTTCAATACCATGAGCTTGAACTCCATGGCATATATCCTCTCCTCGATTCTTGAGGAGTTCCTCCAGGATTCCCTTCTGTGCCTTGTGATGTTTGTGCTGGTCCTGTGGCATTCCCGGAGTAGCCTCCTCTGTAGCACCAGGCACTCTGCCTCCATCCCCCTGATGCGTGCAGTCCTGGAGGTGGATATGCCTGGAGACTCTGCTGGTTGTGTTGCTGCTGGTAGAGAGTCTTCTGCAGAGTCTGCTGCTGCTGAGTCTGGTGCTGCTGAGTCGACTGCTGCTGAGTCTACCGCTGCTGAATCTGCCGCTGCTGAATCTGCCGCTGCTGTGTCTGCCGCTGCTGTGTCTGCCGCTGCTGTGTCTGCCCCTGCTGTGTTGCTGAGTCTGCTGCTGCTGAGTGTCTGCTGGTGGGGCTGTGTCTGCTGGTGGAGTGTCTGCTGCAGATGCGGGGTATGTGCCCACCACATCAATGGACTCAGAGCTGTCAAATAATGTCTGTGGTGGTGGGGTAAAGTGTTCCCTCGGTATAGAGCACTAGGGCTCCCCAATCAGTCCCAGGTGTTGGTAATCCAGTGGCCAAGGGCCATACCTTGGCCACTGGTAGGTGCTTGGCCCCCACCTGGAATCATACCTGGGGACATGTTGGGGAGCCATCCAGGAGGGTAGGTCCATCTGGTGGGAATAAGGCCCATATTGGGTGGTGGCCACTTTCCCGGGCAGCCTTTGCCTCCCTCGTGGTGGCGGTGCTGCTGCTGGAGGGTAGTAGCTCGTGGAGGTGGTGGGATGCATCCATTGTTGCATCCAGGGACTGTATTGTGGTGGTGCAGCAGGTGTTGTTGCAGGTGGAGCAGCCAGTGTTGGAGCAGCCAGTGTTGGAGGAGCCAGTGTTGGAGCAGGTGTGGATGGTAGGTATGGTGACCACTGGGCAGTCCCCTCCTCTGTATACTCCTCACTGGGTGACGATTTAGCCTCCTCCATGGGCTCCTGCCGTGCTGGACGCCCATAAACTGTGTGGATAAATGAGATGGTGTGATTAGTAAACGTAGCAATGATAGGATTAAAGGGATATTAATAGTTAATTTCAACTTAATGTAATATTGTGGGCATTGTAGTAAGATGTGGATCGATGTAAGTCCTATCTCTCAAACCCCCATGGTTAGACAGATATTGCTCTATTGAGGTAGTCTGGTTGTCATGATGGTATCCTATGCATTGCATTGCGATGCATGGGATACCACCCTGGCAATCACAAATTGATGAACTTGACAGAATCCAGTCCATGAGGTCTGTTCCAGTTCAGTCCTGAAGGCCAACAATCAGGCCAGTAGTGAAGGATATTTTTGATTAAGGCCTGTTTTTTTCATGATGAGCCCATCCATCCTTCTGATTGAGCCAGCCGTACTCAGAGATATCCATCATTCATGGCCTGTTGCTGACCAAACTACAATGGTTAATATTTGTTTCCCATGTGTATCCTGCAAATAGTGGCTGGTGTACCATCCATCCATGACATCACCACTCAGAGGATCCATGTGGGAATCAACTGTGAGATATGTAATTTCAAGTTAGAGTAAATGATTGCATACACAACCCAAAGGCCTACTTGTTTGTCCTTTTATTCCGGGGAATTATTTTAGGCCTGTATGTTGCACATACACCCAGTTACTATCAGTGGCACTGTGATGTGTGACCTGATCCATCTTCTTTGTGATTCAGTGAGAGGTGATGAAGACCTAATGAATTGAAAATGATGATGACTTCTCCAATGATCTCATTTCCCCATTTCCAATGATTTCTATGGAGTCTATACAATAAGACCTTAGAAACTTGATTCATTTTTTTAAATAGTCTCCATAGACTAACATTGGGATTGGTGAAGTGAAGGTATGTAAGGGTTAATTTATTTTCATCATCTCTTTTTCACTGTTTAGTGGATGTACCCTGTGTAGCATGTTATCGTTACCCTACTGACTTGTGTTTGTTTTCTTGTTAACCCTTTGAGTCCGGAGGGGTTGCCAAAGCATTGTTGAGTGATGCATTGATAATCCCTCTAGCACTCAAGGGGTTATGTGCTGGTTTCCCTGTGGGTACATGGTTGACATTATGTAGGAACAGTTATGATGTTTAACATACAAAACTTTTCTGAACATGGTTTGTGTGTATTGTGTGTGATCAGTACAGCAACATGAGGGTTAACCAGGGAGTTGAACAAGTTTGGCCCTTGTTGAACCTTGACAGTTATCCTTGTATTGTGTCCTGTTTTAACCCTCATGGTGTTGTGTTGGTGCAGTTGTGTGGATGCATGATGGGCATAAGTTAAGATGAGACTGTGTTTGTGTGTAATGGTTGTGTGGGTTGATGTGGTGTGTGTGGTTATGTGATGCTGCATGTACCAGTAGTGTGTAGGCTCCTCTTTTCCCCAGTGTTAGATCTGCAGGGACTCCCTCAATGAGCACGGTGGACAGGTTCTTCCACACCATCTCCTCCCATCCTCAGAAGGTGATAGGGACAGGTCGGCCACCTCCGGTGCCTCGAGCCTGCTTGGCGATTTCAGCTAACTTGTTCTTCACCACCCTCCTGCATTCTCCTCATCATTTTGTGATGGACTCCACGTCCTGTCTGCATCTGGCCACTGCGTTCATCCGGCTCCATATCTGGTTCCAGCCGGCCTTCCTTCTCGCTGACAGGCCAGGGACTTTCTCACTCGGGTAGAGGACACTCTCCCTCTCCAAAAGGATCCTTGATTCTCTCCTCCTCAGCTCTGGCCTGAGAGGTGTCAGAACCAGAGTGTCCTGCCTGCGCTGCCCCTGCCTGTGTGTGGTGGCCCCAGCAGGTACCCCTTGTCCCACTGCAGGTTCCCTCCCTGCCCTCCGTGTGCCTGCTCTTCTGGGCCATGTCCCCCTCTGCCCTGTGGATCTCCCTCTCCCACCCCTACTCTGCTCAGGGATGCCCTCCTGACCTCTCCTCCTCTTCCACTACTCTCCCCATCCCTCTCTCCTGTCCTCCTCTCCTCTCCTGTCCTCCTCTCCTATATATATATATATAGGTGTATATGAACATTTTTGATACTTTGGGGCCTTGGGATTGGCTGTAGGTTTGAATTTTGCTTGTGCATCTATCAGGGTTGCTATCCAACACCAGTCGTTATGTTACATTTTGACTTAAGTTGTGTTCTAACGGGTGATCGGGACGCACAATGATGTAAAAACAGGTGTGATGCAGGTTTTTGTGTTACATGTTTTTGTTGTGCCTATGCTCGTTAGCTATTCTTGTAGACTTACTTTTAAATCCACTGTAAATCATGTGTTATTTGCGGACGATGTACGTTTTTTTACTTAACGGCTGTTTTAACGTGAACCTTTAAATGTAGCCCTTAGACTTGTGTTAGGCACTAGCCCTGAGGAAACACTGGTTTGTAGGACTTTGGATTGTTAGAGTCACAAGCCCTGAGGAATCACATATAATTTTTATCAATTCGGCTTGTTAGCGTTGCATGCCCTTAGGAATCACAGATAATTTTTATTAATTCAGCTTGTTAGCATCACAAGCGCACCACACAGCTGGTGGCTATCAGCTGGTGGAGGAAGTAAAAAGATAAATGAGGTGGATCATCAAAATATGTAGTTACATGTTCCAGAGCAAGAAGTTGATGGCGAGCCAGGTGTTTCTCTTGCCATTGAACTATCAGGCTTTTGCTGGGTTTCTCTAATCTTCTTCCTCTTTGATTTCCACCTCACCTCTTGTTGCCTTTCTGGAGAGTCAAGGGGTACAGCAACAGCGGTGCCTGATATCTTTGATGGGGGTTTGGCTTTAACACGTTTCACATAAATGTCATGGTGCCTGTATTTCATGTGTTTTATTAGGGCCGTTGTGCCAAGGTATGTTCCCTCTTTTCCATTTTCACTGACTTTTAACAAATTGTGCGCAGTGCCGTCAATGACGATGGTCCCCTACTGTCACACTTGTCATCTCTTGTTGAGCTGTAGAAGGCAGACTGGCAGCACTAGCAGCAGGCACAGGCAGCTGACCTGTACTCATGGTGATTATGTTATTATTGCTGTTAGCCACCATCTTTGCCTTCTACAGGATCATGTTCCATCTGGACAATATTGTGGGGGGGAAGGGGACTCACGAGGTCAGGGGATTGTTGTGGGCTCTCTTGAGCGCTAGACTGGCCACTCTGCATAACTTCCCCTACCACCACAGCATCAGCAGGAGAATCTACTGTGGTAACTCTAGTCTTACCAGCTGCTTCACCATCAGTATTACTACTAACACTAACCACACCAACCACATGAGTTTCAGTATATAATTCTTCATCACTCCTAGTATGATCACCCCCTCCCTCACTCCTAACACTCTGAGTCTGTAGCTGCTGGATCTTCTTAGTGGTAGTAGTGGCAGGACTTCTTGGGGATGTCAAGTGTGACTTAGGGTCCCCTGCACATTTGGCATCATCTCCTCCTCCCCCGCCCCGTCTGAGAATCACAAGACACCCTGGTAGGTGCAACACTGAAAGCAGGCACAGGTAGTTTACTTGTCTTGCTCACACTACTACCCTCTTCTTCCTGTGCCCGTGACTCAAATTTCCCCAAGATCTCTAGGAGTCATGTAGGGGGACTGGCCATCATGGGTCTGTGGAATCAGGGCATCTAGACTCTTAAATGTTGGTAGTGGTCACTTCCTCCTCTTCAGACTCACTTGAAACATAACGGTCCATCCATCTCCTCCTTTTAGTTGTATTCCAGGTGTTCTTTATTTAAAGCGGATTTTCCCACAAAAAAGCAGATAACCACGTGGCTTTTGCAAATTTTCGTGGGAACATGACGGGACCTTTTGTCCTCCCCTAGTCATTACATGTGTCACCGATGGTAAGGCCAGCATCCCCAACCCCCATATAAGCCAAATGTTTTGATCACAGACTTCCAAAGAGGTAAGGGAGCAGGTGAGCTCTCTTTGGTCACCCCCTTTTGTTCACTTGTTGCTAGCTTCTGCACAGTCAATAGTGGGAGGCATCAGAAAGGTCTGATGTTGTCGAAAAAATGACTCCAAATGAAGAAACATGCACCAATGTAGTGTGGTGTACATTCACGGCCATGCTTATTCATATGACTAAGACCATACAAGCAGTCAAATATGTCTGTCTATTTTATTTTTTTATTTGTTTTTACATTTTATGTATAGAATAGTTTCCTGTATATAATGGTCTCTGTTGAAGTCTGCTCCTATCACACATCCTCACAACAAACAATAGGCCTCAACATGCTTGATAGGATCATAATAGTCAAACATTTGATTATTGCATGCATTGATATATATGAATGACACATTCTCCAGGTTTAGAGGGTATGTAAGTGAGATCTGAAAAAAAATTAGTGGGGGAGTTGGGAGAGGATTTGGGCGTGTGTGTGGGGGTGAAATCTGAAGAGAAAATGGGTGGGGAAAACTGAGATATAGAATGGGTGGATGAGAGTTTGAGTGGTGGTGCTGAGAGAGAGAGAGAGTTTGGTTGGGTGGAGGAGTTGAGAGAGGACATTGATTTGGGAGCTGATAATATGGGAGGGTAATTGGAAATAGAAGATGGGTGAGGTTGTGAGAGAAAGTTTGGGTCAGGGAGTTGAAAGAAGATGGGTGGAGTTGCCGAGAGAGAGGATGGGTGGAGAATCTGAGTGAGTTAATGGATGGGAGATCAGAGAAAATTAGTGTGGAAGCTGAGAGAGAGGATAGTGGGTTCTGATGAAAAGGTTGGTTGGGGTATCTGAGAGAAGATGGATGGGTGAAGTTGAAAAAGAGGATAGTTAGGGAGCTGATAACTTTAACTGGGGGATCTAGGAGAGGGGACCAGTGTGGGAGCTGAAAGAGGATGAGTAGAGAGAGAAGGTGGGGGTGCTGGGACAGAGGATAAGTGTGGGAGATGAGTGAAATGTTGGGTGAAGGAACTGAATGAAAGGAAGGGTAGGGGACCTACGAGAGGGGATGAGCGGTAGTGCTGAATGAGATCATGGGTGAAGTTGAGAGAGGAGATGAGTCTGGGTGCTGAGAGAGGGAATGGGCAAGAGAGCTGAAAGATATAATGGGTCGGGTAGTTGAGAGAGAGTATATGACTAACAATGCTAAGAAGAGTTGTGCAGAGAAGCCGAGAGAGGATTAGGTCAGAGACAGGCTGAGAAGATGGGGATCTAAGAGGAAACACAGACAAATTCATGTTCAGTGGGGGATTATTTCAGTGTCAGTAGTGGTGCTCCCTGAACATTACCATGTTGCTTTTATTCACCTGCCACCCATCAAGTTTCAAGCTTGCTCTAATAGACTGATAGGGCTCTCCACATCATGGTCCATCACTAATAGAGATATCTGTTCCTGTGCACATCACCATTTTAAACCTTTGAGTTCCAGAATTGTGAAAAATTAATTGCAAAGCAAAGCTTTGGACATCTTTCTGGCGGACAGAGAGTTGGTCCATTTCCTGGATTCCCCTATACCCTTTGGGGAGACCAATCCCAAAAGGTAATAAGCATAGGGAATGCAATGGTCAGATATGCTCAAATAGGAACGAGCCTGCCAAGGTATATAGTAAGCTCTATAAGACTAGTATCTTTACCCAGTGTTCAATCTCATTCAGCTCAAAAGAGCCATACACAGAGAAGACACATCCTGAAGCACATCATACTGTTCCAATATGAAAGTTCTGCCACAAATCTGCCAGGCAATTCCTCACTGAATGAGGGAAGCAGCTAACCCCAAACATATATTTCTGCCTTTCTGGGCCTCATCAGTGAGGTTCTGCTGTTCTGTCTGCACTGACATCACTGGACATCAGTGCACAACTTGTGGTTTCTGCAGTTCAGAGGTGTAGTGGGAGTCAGGTACAACACACAAGTGCTCTCTGGTTCATCTTGAATAATTTCAATCACCTCACTGTGCTTCAAGTAAGTAGGGTGCAAGCATTATAGTGTTGTAACTACTGTGCTGCTGCAGGGATGAACAGACTAACTTGTACTAAGAATACACAGTGGTGAGCAGCCTGTTGTTTGATTGGAACTACCAGGGGAGTAACTACAGAGGGTATAGAGGGTGTGTTTGCACTGGAGCCAAGCATCCAAGGAGCCCCATTTGCCCCAGGGTTTAATAGGTTTTAGTTATGCCTCTATGAAAAGATTTTTGTGATGGGGGCCCACAAATATGATTGCACCAGGGCCCTCCAATGACCAGTTATGCAGCTGGGAACTACCATCATACCCAAACTACCAAAAGCTAGCTGAGGATGATGAGAGTTGCACCTGAAGAACCCCAAGTTCACACCATTCTGATGGCAAATACAGATTAGTAATAGGCAGCCCATTTTTGTTGTAATACTTAGATTCTCTGGTTGCTTCCTCACTTCCTCCTCTTCAATGAGTTCCTTGGAGAAGACCAGCATGTTTAATAGTACTGGAAGCCAGAACATTAGCTTCAAATGCTGAGTGTGCAACAGATAAGGCAAACATATGCATTAATGGTGAGCGAATTATCCCAGAAGCCCACTTTACATTTAATTAACCCCTTGAGTGCCAGAGGGGTATGTAACACATTGCAAAAGCAATGCATTGCATACTCCTCTGGCACTCAGTGTTAACTGAGTTTCCCTCTCTTATCCTACAGCTGTCTTCCTGTGAAAATGCATCTATATACAGAAAGATAGCTTTTAATCTCTTGAACTACTTGCATTTTGGAGTAATGAGGACATTTCTGTGGATCCCTAGTTCAGCCCCAGCTACTGATTTCATTACTTTTTTATTGTCCCTGAAGGCGTCTAACTGGGAGGTGGGACACAGATTACAAATAAGACACAGTCCTGGGCAATCTGGCCAGGGTGATCATCCTATCTTCTATACATGTTTGGACTATTTATTTATTAATTAGCAGCAATAGTCAATGTAGTTAATAATCAGGTGAGTGGTCTTTAATAGTCACAGTGCATGAGACATCCCCAACGCATTGTGTAGCTCGCATTTTAGGACGGAACAGAGCAGCCTTAGGTTTCCTTTACTAAATCTGCAGATTTTGCAGTTTATTGTTCACATAGTGTTATATTTTTTGCACTGTTAATTGCTGTAATATTAATAATACAAAAAAATGCAACCTTAATTTGTATAACACAACTAAAGACTTAATTGTAAAACCTTTTTTTTATGTTTCTGTGTACATTGAAGAGCTAGTATAATATAAAATGTGTGTGAGGCAGAATCTATTTTTTTTATTCCTGAATTGCCCACTAGAGGTCAGAGTAGCATAACAGATTTTAAAACATTAAACAGTGTGTTTAAAACCATGCCATATTGCATGTCTCTAATAACAAAATGCAACAGTATTTTTTGCATCAAGTTAAAAACTAAAATAAAAGTTGATGTTGGTTGGATAGCTCTGTTCCTAAAAAACACGAGAGGGACCTTTGCAGTCCAGGGATCATTATAAGCTGATAATCAATAATTACCTGAGCAAAAGCTCCAAATTATTTCTCTTACTGAATGCTTGGCAAGAGAGTATGAATAGGAGCAAAAACAACAAGAAAGACCAAGATCAACTTGAAATGTTACTCTGATAATTGACAACTTTGACAGCAGGGGTCACAGATGTAAAATATGGCTGAGAGTGATAGTTGAAACATGTATGCAGCACAGCTACACTTTTTTTTTTTTTTGCAATTTTTGTTAAATTCCCTGACTGAAACAGATGAAGGAACATTTCAAATTAGACAGGACTTATAGATAGAGCCACTGAGTGCAAGAGGGATGTGCAGCGTATCACTTTGCAATCTGTTGCACACCCCTCTGTCACTCAAAGGGTTAAGACCAAAGGATTTCCACAAGATCCCCTAAGAAATCTAACTGTTAACTCTTTGAGTGCCAGAGGAGCATGCAACGCATTGCAAAGCAATACATGGCGTACCCCTACCCCTCTGACACTCAAAGGATTAAGTTATGTTCCTATACAAATAAAGAACAGATTGTGGCTGCATCACAAGTTATAGCCGCCATGATGTTAATAAGATCTCTCTCTTTACTTCCTAGCCACACTAGATCTTGTGGCAGTAACAAAATATATTTTACCACTGAAGCTATCCATTAACCAAAATATAGGTGCAGAAGGTTTCACCATCCAAATACGGAATTAACATCTACTACTTTGGGATTTAAAATTGAGTGGAACTCACCACCACCTCAAGGAAACAAGATATTTCTTGTCACAAATTGTGCACAGTGCCATTGCTGATGACTGCACTGTGCCTGCCCCAACACAAAAAATAGTCCCACACCCATGATGACTTCAGGGGGAAGGGGAAAGGTGGAGAAGAATAGCCTCATTTTTTTGTCCTCCACATTCCCCTTCATTGTCTGTGGCAGTGGATAATGTTGCTGCTACTGCCTCAGAGTCAGCACTGCAATTAGGATCAGGAGTATTACTACTGCTGGCAAGTGGAACCTGTCCTAGTCCCACATCGCTTGTTGACCCCGTTCCCACTGTGTCCATGGTGGTCTGTGTCACACTTACCTGCTCCTCAGCATCCTGCTGCCCTTGCATCTCAGTATCAGAAGGAATTAGAGCAGTTGCAAATTCCTCTAATTCCAAAATGTCCTTGCTAGTGGTGGTGGTGATGACCATCCTCATTCCTGTCTCCCATTCCTTCTCAGTTTCTGCTAAAAAGGTTATCAATGTCTCTTCCACCCCAGCTTCTCCAGCATCATCATCACCACCACCACTAGTCCCTATATGCTGTTGTTGCTGTTGCTGCTCTATTCCAGACATCTTACTGCTGCTTGGAGGAGGTGATGAGCAGTGTGACAGAGGGTCCCCTAATGTCACATTTGCCATTGTCATTTGACCTGAAGAAGAAGGCAGACTAGCACTATCAGAGGTAGCAGCAGGCTCAACTGATCTGTGGTCCTGCTGGTGGTAGTGGTATTAATTCTTAGCCTGCTCTCCTCCCCCAACACCAGTTCCGGCCTCTTAAGGATCATGTTCAACTTGGACACTGTAGTGAAGGGAAGGGGACTCCCAGATTTGTATTAAATATTTATGATCCAGGAGCACTCATAAAATAAGATCATATACGGCTTACACCTGTGTCTTCACAGGAACTGTTCTGATGTGGAGACCTTTAAAATCCAGTCAAAGGAAATGACAGCAAGATTTTTGAGGAGAGGATATAATTATAGCTCTCTAAAGAAAAGTTACCAACAATCGCTCAATCAAGATCGTGAGGAAGTGCTTTTTGGTATAAATAAAAGGAAAAATGTGTCTCAAGATGAAAGAGTTCGTTTTATTAGTACCTATGGAACACATTGGCAGACCTTAAGAGGAGTTTTGATCAAAAATTGGAATATAGTGACGTGTAATGACTCTCTTAGACAGATTGTTGGAGACTCACCAGCCTTGATGGCACAACGTGCACCAAATTTGAGAGATAAGTTAGTTCACAGTTACTTCAGTGGGGGAAAGAAAGCTGAGACCTGGCTTGATAAATTACAAAAACCAGGTAGTTGGAGCTGTGGTAGCTGTGAAGCATGTGTCTATATGTTACATACGGACACATTTTGTAACTTTGATGGTTCAAAAAAGTATAAAATCAAGCAAAGGATAAATTGTCGGTCAAAGTTTGTGATATATCAATTAAAATGTCCCTGTAATATGATTTATATTGGGAAGACAATTAGGGAATTGAGGAGAAGAATTCTGGAGCATCCGAGAGATATTGACAAGGGCAATGTTGATAGCCCTGTGGCACGTCATTTCACCAGTCACCATAATGGTGAATCTAGGGGATTGATAGTGACAGGCATAGTTAAAGTTTTTGGTAGCATTCGGGGGGGGGGGTGACCTGGATGCTAGACTTTTAAGGTGTGAGTCCAGATGGATTTACACTTTGGGAGCGTTGGCACCGGGGGGCCTCAATGAAGAGTTAAAATTTAATATGTTTTTGGAGGATTGATATGCCGCAGCTGTATCATTGCCAATTTATGGTGGTTGATGATAAAATTGGTTATAGTGAGTACTTCTCCTCTTTTCCCTATGGGATTGTAAACGATATTAATATATCATGTTATGCTTGATCGTATATTAATGGTTAAATTAAGATACATAGATTGTGGATATATGTTTTTTTTGCCCCCTGTATTGGTAGATACTGGATTAAGTTCGCTTTCCAGTAAAACTTGAAGGTGTGGATACGGGGGGATCTAATTCATTAATTAATTATTCCCTTTCTATGGATGTTGGTGTTTGTGCTTGTGACTATTTAATATAATGGATATGTGTACCTTTTGATATTGGGCAGCCGTCCTGGTATTTGGTCGATCCGCATGCCGCCCTGGACTCGGGTTGAGTGTCTGCGCATGTTAGCGCAGTACACGGGCTCTGGGTTGTGGGTGGCATTCGGGTTGACACAGCAGCACTGCATGAGTTAATTATTTGTTTGGACAACGGATGATGTACATCCAGTTATTTTGAAGCTCTTAAAAAGGGTGATCCGGAACTAACTGTAATTGACCCTGATGATGTCCGTTAGGATCACGGACAAAACGCGTTGGAGAAGCGAACATTGGGATATACAGTGAAGTTGCATGGTTTACAAGACCTCATTGTCTCTTGATGGATTTATAAACTGAAGATCGATGCAGGGGATATATGAAAGAGTGAAACAACATTACAACGAACCATGGTTGGAGTTGTGTCGGTGAACCGATTATAGGAAGGTAACAGGGTGATGTGAATGTGTATGTATTGGTGAAGAGGGTATAATCCCGTGTAAGTCCCAGCATATTAACCTGTTGTCCTTTATCACTTCTGACTTACCATGGTTACAGCTTGGCATTAACTCTTTATTAACCCTTGCTTGGCATTTGAATGTGCTTTGCCTTTGACTAACCATCGTGTTTGAAAGCATCTTATTTCCGATGAGCTGGATGGATTTAGCCATATGTTTGTTCTACTATATGTGCACTGAAGATTGGATGACTTTTATTTCATTGGAAGTATATATGCAATAGGCATTGTATTATTTATATGCATATGTCTATGAGGTGGATGATCACTTAGTTGATTTATTACTGATATATCCTCATGAATATGTTACATCAACTATGATATCTATTTAGTTATAGGAGGATTTGTGTATATTACTTTTTGTAGGTGCACCCAATTTTTTGGCTGGTACCAGCTTTATTACCAGGTTTATTTTTTTTGGGAC
The DNA here is from genome assembly GCA_037306005.1 of Rhinophrynus dorsalis. Lineage (NCBI taxonomy): Eukaryota > Metazoa > Chordata > Amphibia > Anura > Rhinophrynidae > Rhinophrynus > Rhinophrynus dorsalis. Next base: position 90,989,500 of record CM074723.1, on the reverse strand, counting down.
AATTTGGACTCTGTGCAGCTGTCCTGTATGTTTGTTTTTATTTTTTATTTTTTTTAATAGATGTGATGATAGGTAAGGGGAGGGGGTTAGGTTAGTCTCTTGGGTTTGGTTTTCTTATCTCCAGAATATTGAGATTGTGTATTTAAAAGGACTTTTTTTATTAAAATATTTTTCTAACTTTATTATATTGTTTGAGTGATTTTTGCATTATAGGCGAAGTGCTCTAGTAGACCATTATCTTATCTTTTTTTTCTTTTTAAGGGGACTCCCAGAGCCAGAGGAATGGTGTGGGCTCCCTTGACCGCTAGTCTGGATGCTGTAAAATGTTTCCCCTACCACTCCAGCTGCTTCACCATTACTGCTACTACTACTAACACCAACCACATCAAGTTCAGCCGCAGAGTCTTCCTCCTCAGTCTCACAGTTACTAGTAATATAAGAATATTGTTGATTACACCCTCCTTCTCTCCTAATGCTAACAAGCTGCTGGACCTTAGTAGCAGTAGTACTAGCTCTGGCAGGACTGCTTGGGAATGGCAAGTGTGATTTAGGGTCCCTTGCTGTCACACTTGGCATTATTTTCTCCCCCCCAAGTACTACAAGAAACACTAGCCACAGGTAAAGTACTGGTGGCAGCAGGTTCAGTACTAGCAACAGGTACAACAGGTAGTGGCTGCAGTTACAGAAATGGTGGCACTGGCAGCAGGGGCAGCACGTCTGGCATCAGGTACAACACTAGTGGCTGCAGGATCAGAAATGGTGGCACTGGCAGCAGGGGCAGCAGGTCTTGCAGCAGGCACAGGCAGCTGACCTGTCCTGCTCTGACTATCCTTTTTTCCCTCCCTTCCCATTCCCTTTTCTCCCTTCCTTCCCTTTTCTCCCTTCTCCCTCCCTTCTCATAAAATTCCCCAAGATCCCCTGGGGTGATTTAGGGGGACTGGACAGCAGTTCAGTACTGCTAGTCACTTCCTCCTCCTCCTCCATAGACTCAGTGGACACATAATAAGGAGTCACTATGAGCCTCTTCTGCCTCAATTTTTGCTAAATACACAAGAGAACAGCACAGCACATCTATCTCGCTCTGTAGCTGCTTTCTTGTGTCTGCCTTCAGCAAAAAAGTCACGTTTTTATATCGGAAGCGCGAAAGCAATGTAAATCAATAGGCGAAAACTTTTTAGCCATTGAAAAAAATGGCGAAAGATTTTGGCCAATGAGAGAAAGATGCAAAAATTTTAACCGCTAGTTTTAAAGTGGATTTTCCTGCGAAAAAGTAAATAACAATGTGGTTTTCGCTAAATTTCCCATGGGAACGTGGTGATGACTTTCTCCCACCCCTACTCAGTTGATACATGTCAATACAATTTGTTATGCTCTTTAACGGCTCCTTTACAAAGACCTCATCTTGGAAATTTATTAAACAGGGCTCTCTACAACATTACTTACAGCCATTTATTCATGCTATTTTACTAACAGTGCAGTCTTTCATTAAGCTCAGGCATTATTTTGTATATTGTCCCTGGTGGCATATGGACTTTTGTAACTATAACTTTTTTGTGATTTCATTACTGAGTATGTCTCATATGTTTATGTCCTATATTACTCGGACCAATTTTGCTGGGAGATCCATAGCGGTGAAGCAGGGGACCAAGAGGGCAGCCCTGCTTCCATCCCTCCCCTAGTACTGTGTACAAGTGAGTGGGATTGGGAAACTCTTTCACGTCAATGAGGGGGTTTCTTGATCCCGTCCACTCCTATCCAGGTACTTTGTGTAGGATGGCAGCGGGGGAGCCCTGATTCTCCCCTGCATCACCTCTATTGATCTCCTAGCTGAATCGACTGGGAGATCAGCAGCTGGGGTAGATCAGGAGGGGTCATGATGATGCCCCACCATGAAGTCTGACTTTTTTTGTAGGCGTTTGGCTTAAACAGTCTTCCTAAACGAAATATGCAGAGATACGGATTACTGAAAATCCATAAATCCATTGTTCATCCACCACTCAGGCCTATAGTATCTGCTCGTAATAGTGTTCTCCAACCTGTTGTCAAATTTATTGATGCCAATTTGCAAACTACTATACAGTGTCTGCCTAGTTACATTAAAGATACTCCTCATCTCTACGGATGTCGGGAGTTTGTATACAATTATCCCACATGAAGATGAGATTGATGCGGTGAGACAAACTCTAAGTAAATCTGATAAATATAGAGGTCCATCCATTGAATTCTTATTGGCACTGTTGGAGATCTGCTTGAAATTCAACTTCTTTCAATTTGAGGGGAATTACTACATGCAGAAGTATGGCATGCCAATGGGAGCTGCTGTGGCCCCAGTGTATGCAAATGCATATATATAAAGACCAACATATTTGCTCCAGATTTCATCAGCATATTTTACTATTTTGAAGATTTATAGATGATCTGTTCATTGTTTGGCAAGGTCCTGAAGATACTTTTCTACAATTCAAAGAACATCTTGACGGATTGAATTCACCAGTCAAAATGACTTATAAATGTGATGCCTTGTCCATTGAATTCTTGAATTTGCGAATCATCAGAGAAGGTGATAAATTAGATTATAGCCTATATCGAAAAAGCATGGATAGGAATACCCTAATGCACCACAGCAGCTTCCACCATCCTGCTCTAAAAACCTCAGTCCCTATATCTCAACTCACATGTGTCATTCGATACAATTCTAATATAATTAACCGTAACACACAGTTGGGAGAGATGATTAATAGACTTATTGCAAGGGGATACCCCCGCAATACATTAGAAAGAATAAAGGCTGAACTACTGGAACAATGCCCTGTTAAAAGTACTAAGAAAGGGGACAGAATGATTTTTACAACTAAATTTACTGTTGCTGCCCAACATTTTCAGAAAAGTGTGTGGTCAATTTGGCATGTGGTTTCTAAGGATAAAACATTGCCGAATATCTTTCGTGAAAAAACGATGATTGGATTTAAAAGAGGAGCGAGTCTAACAGACCTTCTAATGAGGACAGATCCTGAGATGTTATAAGAAGAAAAAAGATACTTACTCCCTTCTGCGCAACCCGACTGCTATCGGTGCTCAGGATGTACAACTTGTGGAGCTATGCACAAAACCAGGACATCCACTCATCCACACACCAACAAATCCTACAAGATAAAACATCGGATTACTTGTACGAGCGATTTTATCATATATATGATCACTTGCCCTTGTGGTCTTGCATATATTGGCAAAACTAAAAGATCTCTTATAGAGTGCATGGCAGGACATCGCTCTGCTATCAATGTAGCATTTAGAGATGAGAAATCAGATAAACCTGTGGCCAAACACTATTTGGAGATGCGACATACCCCTACAAACTTTTCATTTGTGGGAATTGATTATATACCACCTCTGGGCAGAGGTGAAAATAGAGCTAGACTACTCCTCCAAATGGAGTGTTACTGGATCCGTGAATTGAATACCTGTAGTCCCCATGGTCTGAATGAGAAAAAACCCATTGAGCTGCTTTCTATCAGAAATATAGCAGAGGAGTTCTTTACATACGATTAGTGCATTAACACATTTATTTTCAGTTTTCAATTTTTGGTTTGTTTTTTGTTTTTATTTATTTTATTTTTATATTTATTTTTATTTTATTTTCATTTTATTTTTATTTTATTTTATTTTTACTTTCATTCTTATTTTTATTTATATTTGATCCATTGGGTGCCGGGGCGACACAGGGCACTCTGATCACGTGTTGTGTTCAGTGCCGCTTTGACATTCAGGGGTTAATGTATTTATTTATTATTTTAGTTTTATTGTACTATCGTATTGTCACAGTACTTTGTTTCCAGCGCTGCCTCTTCAGCGACGCTCAACGTCTTTCCCCGCGTCATCTACAGACAGAGGCTACGAGCATGCTGCAGGCCTCTGTTTTATGTGTGTTTGTTTTCTGTAGTCTCCTCCTACCTACTTCCTCCCTCTAGCTGCTCCGCCTATCTATTTCCTGTGGAGGGGTTTAAAGGGCAGACTGAGTCCTGACTTAGTCACCCTTACGTTGGTGTTCTGAGCAGTTCATTATCTAGTATTCCTGATTCCTGTGCATGATCTGGCTTGTCTGTCCATCCATTCTGGTGTTGACCCGTGGCGCTGTCTGACTATTCTCCTTGTGCGTTCCGATTTGGCTCAGATATCCTATCTGGTGCAAACCCGTGGCTCTGGCTGACTACCCACTCCGTGTATGACCTAGGCTTGTCTGACTACCCACGCTGGTGTTGACCTGGGGCTCTATCCACTGCGCATCCAGCATTCCATCGCTTTAGTGGATATCCTATCTGGTGCAAACCCGTGGCTCTGGCTGACTATCCACTCCGTGTATGACTTTGGCTCGTCTGACTCTCCTATCTGGTGCTTACTAGAAGGCCCTGTCTGTTCGCTCCTAGGGTTGGTTCCTTTATTCAGACATCCTTCCTAGTATTGACCTGGGACTAGCAGACTCCCAGCTACTGACTGCAGGCTGAGTCAGTATCACTCTTGGGCGTTACCTTACCACGAGACTCCAGCAGGCTGAGGCCTAGTCTCGGACAATGAGGTGGTGATATTGGGAGACTGCTATTCCTGATACAGTACTCACCTTTTCGATCACCCACTGTGTGTATATATTTATATTGCATGACTGTTATTATTCTCATAATAAAGGTTCTATTAACTATACTGTCTGACTCCTGGTTTTGCTTGCCAGCCGTAACACGTATATACATATATGCTTGATGTGGTAGTCTCTTTGGTGATGTTCAACTATTCATTCAGATTCCTCTTTATTTATTCTATATAGCTACATTGTGGCTATTTTATTCACCACCGGGTGGCACTGGTGTTTGTCTCGTTACTTTTGTTTTCTGTCAGTATCATTGGACCTCGTTTTCTCCTCATGGGTTCTGTCCATCGTCTATGATTTCACATTCCCGGGCATTTGGTTATCACTGGTGAGTTATCTATTTAATTTTTGTGTATTCATTGTTCATGTTGGCTTGACAAAGGTCCTTGTGGGGGACCAAAACGTTGCTATATATTAACCTATTAGATTGCTTGAAGTCCATGAGTGCATAGCATTTCAACTCTCTCTCTCTCTCTCTCTCTCTCTCTCTATGTATATATTCATCTTCAGCCATTGTCAAGTCACTGCAGGATGAAGGCCTCCCCAGCAAACCTCCAACAAATGTGTTGCCTTTTGTTACCACTGTTTACAGACAAATGTGGTAATTTCAGCTACAGATCTTTTCTTTGGACTTCTTCTTAGTATTGAGTGGAATCCATTCCAAAATTCATTTGGTCCATCTGCCTTCCAGTCTTCCTGCTATGTAGCCTGTCCATTTCCATTTCAACCACTTTAGTCTTTCAATTACTTCGTAGACATTTGTTTGCTGACAAATCCACGCAAACATTTTTCAGTCTCTTTTTATTATGTTTAGAGTTCACCGATCCATACTTCTCTGTGTAGCCTTAAAGGAGCAGTAAACTTTTTTTATGAAAACACATATTTTATAGAGCATTTCCTGCTGAATAAAACAATGTCACGCCCACTACTGTCAGATGTTTTATTCAAAATGTATAGCAGTTCAAATAATCAGGAAGTGAATTTACTGTGTTTACTTCCTGATCGATCTAACTGACAGGGAGTGACAGGCAGTTCCTGTCACATTCTGTGGAGAACTGTATGTCTCTGACTTTCCTGACTTTTCTCTCAATTAGAATGTAACAGAAAAACAAATTAGAATTTGATCACTAGAAGGCACTGCTAATGTAAACAAACATGGGTTTAAACTGTAATAACTCTGGAAATATAAATCTCTCTGCAGTTGGAATACCCTTATTTTACTCAATAGGAAAATCCCTATGATATATATTTTTTCATTAAAAAAAAGGTTACTGCTCCTTTAAGTTTTTCGTATGGCTTTGTCATTCATTGTCCATGTTTCACAGCCATACACAAGGACTAGGAGCACACATTGGTTAAAAACCTTTCTCTTAAAGGGATAGTAATACTTCGTTTTAACTTTATTTTATTTTGTAGGCATTAAAAAAACATGAAGAACGATATAAGTCTTATCTCTCAAACCTTTATGGTTTATGAGATATTCACAAGCAAAGTTCCCCTCCCTGCCCCTTTTACCTAGTGTAAGCCATCTCTTCTCAGATGTGAGTCTGGTTGTATGACAGTACAGATAACAGAAGGGGACAGTTTTCTTTGCATGAAAACAATGAAAGCCCTTCCCCCCTTGACAAGTTTTTCAGCTTTTTCCCCTTATCTTAATTGAAGATTGTCCCTCTCTGCAGTCTACCTGGGCACCTCCCTTCTGCTCTGGCTGAACGGGGGGGGGATACTTTGTTTGTGAATATCTCTTAAACCATAAAGGTTTCAGAGATAAGCCTTATATCATTCTTCATGTTTTTTTAATGCCTACAAAATAAAATAAAGTTAAAATGAAGTATTACTATCCCTTTAAGGTAGAGTTATAAATTTGTCTTAAAGACAGTACTACTCAGTTTTCCAAATGGTCTTTCCATCTGTAGGCATTTCCTGTCCAAGGCAGATATACTTGTCCACTTCTTCTAGTTCTTGTACATCTACTATGATTTTCCTTGGTATGGAAAATTTGTTAAACAGGACTTGTGATTTGTAGATATTCATCTCCAGACCAAAATTTTTGCTTTCCTATTGTAGCTCTCCAATGCATTCTTGCAGTTCTTCAGGACTACTGACAAAGAGTATATCATCTGCAAAATGTAAGCAGAAAATAGCTTTGGGGAGATTGTATCTCCTTGTTGGACCCCTTTTTCAATGGTGATCTAGACTTTATCGTTGTTGACCTGTATTGATGGAGTTGCATTTTCATATATTGATGTAAGCTCTGTCTATTCCTTGGTTGATCAGGGCATCAGTTATTGCTTGCTTTTACATTGAGTCAAAGGCCTTTTCATAGTTATTGAAGGCTATACGTAATGGAAGGTTGTATTCATTATGCTGCTCTATAACCTGTTGCACTGCCTGGATATTGAAGCCTGCTTGTTCCTTAGGTTCTGCTACGTTAAGTATTGTGTCCATTCTTCTATTAAATACCTTTTAGAAAACCTTACAGACCACTGGCAATAGGCTTATGGGTCTGCAATTTTTTTAGATGTGCCTTATCACCTTTTTTTGTGAAGTATGATGACTTCTGCATTTTTACGTCTCAGGCACTTTGCCAAGTAGTAGGCATTTTGAAAATAATTTATCTAGGGCCTTGAATAAGGGTTGACCTCCGGCTTTCAGCATTCCAATAGAAACTTTATCAGGTCCAGCTGCTTTGCCATTTTTAATTGATTTTATAGCAGCTTGTACTTCTTCTACTAAAACTTCTGGCACAGCTTTGGCCTCTGGCACTGCATTCAGTTGTTGTCCTTCATCCTTATAAAAATTTGAATAACATTTTACACTCATTGAAGTGTTTGTTTTGAATTTTTGCTGTTGTACCTTCTTCAAGCGTTAATGCAAACATTTGACTTCTATGTGTGGCCATGTTTTGTTTTGCTTTCTTTAGCCCTTTATTTTCTTCCAGTGTCCTTCTGATGAGCACAGCACTGAACTTGTGTGTCTTCTTTAATGAGTTTCCTTATCGCTGTTGATACAGGGAACTATCTGAATGCCATTTGGATTCAGGAAGGATTTTTTTTACTCACTTGGAGCTTAATTGGAAATGGCCTCAGTGGATTTTTTTTTTTTTTTTTTTTTGCTTTCCCCAGATCAACACGGGTGTTTTGGCATGGGCTGGTCTTGATGGACGCATGTCTTTTTTCAGTCTCACCAACTATGTTACTATGTATTTCTACATATTCTACCCACTTTCTAATATTACCATTTTGTTTAATTTCTCTTCACTTTTTCATCATGACAACTTTTTCTTTTGATATTCAGGTTGATTTTCCTTGTTTTACTGTATATTTAATGGCATGGACAGCGTCTACTATAGTCTCAATAACTTTTTCGTTGTGGGTTGAAATGTCTGTGTCTAGAAATCTTACAGCACACTGAAGTGATTACACAGTGCTGTTTCAAAATTCTTATGATTTTTCAATAGCTGGTTAGAGTTGATCTTCACATTTGTTGTCTTGATCATTTTCTTTCTTTCTTCCTTGCAGTCAGTTTAGATTTTTGCTCTCACTAGACGACAGTCACTTCCAACATTAAAATGATATAAGACTGAGCAGTCAGTGAATATCGTTTCATTATTTTCAAGTAAGAAGTTTATTTCACATGTATTACCATTAGGGCTTTTCCATGTCCATTTTCTTTCTTAGTATTGTTGTGTACTAAATGTATTTCCGATTGTTATACATTATATGTTTTTAGTCCTTAAACCAGGCTCACTTTGTAGACCGTGAGGATTTGCTGTGTATGCCATGTTATTTCAGCACTGCATACGAGCCGTCCAGTTTGTCAGCTGATGTGGGTAAAAGGGTCAGGAGGGGGGAAATTTGGATCAATATTCCATGAAAACTATACAAGTTATGAAAACAAGAGAAAGACCATTTGCTTTATTTGTTTAATTAGAAAAATATTAAAGTTTAATAAAATAAAGTATTACTATCCATTTAAGGATTAACATTAATATATGAGAGATAAGGCTAGATGCTTTTGAGGGAAGACACTGGGACCCTGCATGACAGCTGTCCATGGCAGTGAGGGAGATAGATAAATTACTGTCTTGGAATCTTTTACCCAGTTTTAAACTTGTGCTTCCTTTTGTTTTTCTTTTGTTTATAGATAGATAGATAGATAGACCGACAGACAAATATAGACAGTAGACTATATAATAGTATGCAATGTCAGTCAGATGCGACAGTGGGGTATTATCATTTGTAAAAAAAAAAATAATAAAAAAAAGAGGTATAAATGATTCAGAATATAATTCTACCACCTTATAAATACTTTGTAAGCCCTCATCTAGGATATGGAGAACGGTTTTGGGAACCGGTTCCTCTTGGCACTTAACTGGAAATGGGGCAAAGGCTGGACTTGATGCACTCATTTTTGTTTGACACCATTAGCTGTGCTACTGTTAGTATTTGCACCTATCTACCTGTTGCTCTGCATGACTGTGCTGTAGTATATATCATAGTGTTTAGCTAATTGTCTGTATTATCCCAGTTCTGCTCATGGGTTCAGCCTCATCTTTCTAGACTCCCAGTTTGTTTGGACTGTTTTTTGTGTATTCTGTCTTGTTAATCCATAGTTATAGACTGATTTCCCATCTTCTAAATTCTGAATCTGAATGTGATCCTCTCTTCTTGCAATTACAACGGCCTAATGTATTCCCCTGTATCTAATATACTAACAATGACACTCTTCCTGCACTTTACTCAGCCTTTCCTTTGCACTCCAATGCCCAATAGTATGTTTTAGAACTTTCTGCCAGCCTTGATTTGTAGACTAATCAGTATCTAATATTCAGCACTCCATCAATGAGCCATGTCTCTGTGTGCACCTACCTATCAAAATTCCATGCTGTCAGGACTTTTATGTTCATTGCCTTGCCTTTTTTGCATGTCTGGAGCAACCACAGTGGTCAACAGCTTTCAGCTTGATTGTCTGTCCTTAAATTTCACAGTTACTTGTAGAGTTTCAAAGTGAAATTATGTAAGTTATAATGGGACAGATGTGTTATAAGCAGAATGGGTAGCAGAAGTGGAGTGGTTATTGAAGTGAAAGAGTCTAATAGCAGCATGCAGAATTGATTGGGATGAGGACAGTCTTTGGAGGGAAGTGTTGCAAGTTAGTAATGGATTCCTTCAGACAAGACATAAGATTGCATGCCAAGCTACAGGACATAAAGGTAAAGCAGACATTAACATGTACAAGTGCTGTTTTACAGAAACTGAGACAGATCAGCCTTGCAATGCTTTGTTTGCCCCTCTGGCATTCAAAGGGTTAAACAGCTGGGTAATGTAAACATAGTTATCTTAGCCTTAAAGGGATAGTAATGTTTCATAATGAAAGCAGCTCTAATTAATCATCATAGTATTTGGAATTGGACTTTGAAGAGTGTTATTTCAATTCTGTCAGAGTTGTAGTTCATGAGTAATTAAGTGACAAAGTCTCCCCCTCCTGCCCCTTTTACTGATGTAACACTGTTCAGCCAGATCAGAAGGGAGGTGCCCAGGTAGACTGCAGAGGGGGACAATCCTCAATTAAGATAAGGGAAAAACCTGAAAAACTTGTCAAGGGGGGCAGGGCTTTCATTGTTTTCATAGGAAGAAGATTGTCAACTTCTGTTATCTGTCTGGTCGATGCATTCCACATCTGAGAAGAGATGGCTTACACTAGGTAAAAGGGGCGGGAGGGGAAACTTTGCTTGTGAATATCTCTCAAACCATAAAGGTTTGAGAGATAAGACATATCGTTCTTCATATTTTTTTAATGCCTACAAAATAAAATAAAGATAAAACGAAGTATTACTATCCCTTTAAGGCTTGTTTGATTGCAAAAGGACAAGACAAATATTTACTCAAAGTAGAAAAACAAGATCGAATAAAAGATCTATTGATGCTTGAATGCCATCAGCTTGTATGTTTTTAAGTGTTAACAGTGGAGTAACAAACGAATACCATAATTTTCACATCAACAATTTGAGTAATTATTAAATAATTATTATAACTGGTAAATAAAGAATACTTCAGGAATGACAGAGACTGCAGTGATTAAGTGTAAAATAGTGTAAAGCAATGTAACTTATTTGCCTTTCTACTAGATTGTATAATCTGGAGTCAAGAAGCAAATACAAGTATAAACCCTATTAGATTCTAATATTATTTTTGAAATGCTGATGACATTTTATTGTCTCTGTTTTTTTTTTGTGTTGGGTACATATTTTGATTTGCATTTATACAGTCCTTTACTTATTTAAAAAAAAAACTCTTTCATATTACATATCGAAATACCTGTGTGGACAGCAGGTGGCACTGTTATATAAAGAAAATGCCTTGGCTGAATATCCAGGGTTAGGCTTTTTTATTCATGTAAAGTTGTGTCTAGCTTGTACTAAAAATGCATCTTCTTGTATTCTAGAGATGTCTCCAAGGCATTGTGAATCAATTCATGAGAGAAACTATGACATCCAAGGTGTTAATTTAAGTCTACTGAAGAAAATGTATAGACCATTGATTTTAAGAAACACAGAAAACACAGCTATGTCACTACAATTATGTATTTTTTTTATTCTTTAAATGGAAGTTAATGTAATATCATATAGCTAACTAAATAATCACACTGTTTATTTAAAATTAAAATACATGTTTTATTTAAAGTAGTTATAATTAATCAAAATTAGTGAATTGCGCTCAAATATTATCTAAATTAATTAAAAGTCTTTCAAGATTTAAACAGCTCTTTCCTTCCATTTAATATTTTTTAGAATTTACCAATTTTCATTGGCAGAACTCATTTTGTATTGCTTGTGACTATTAAAATTAGATTTTGATTTAAAAAAAAAAAAAATGGTTAAGAAACAGGAAAGCTACAGGAAGCCTTGTAGCCAGTCAGGAATTTGAGATGTTTAGGGAATTAACATGAACCAAACTCACAAATTGAACCTGTCTAGCACTCTGTGTGGACCAACTGCTCACTGTCCTAATCACCAAAATGCAATCCTTGTCCTTTTCGAGGTTATCCTGGACAAAGTTGCTACAGAGAGTGGACAAGGCCACTAGATCGTCTCACCCTGCTGCATTCACATTTGAAGATTTCATCGCATTGAACTCTATTTATTCAGTACATGGACTTAACATCCTCATTACCATCATAAACTGTCAGTAACGGTTTTTCTTCTCTAAATATCTCAATCTATTTATCCCATGTATTAATATCTACTCACTATTTTCTATTGTTTAATTGGTATAACTGTTTATTTGTTTTCCTTGCAAAATTATTTGATTCATAGTTCTGTTTTTTTTTTTTTTTCTGTCAGACAATAGATTTTGGAGCGCTTTTTACAAGACAATTTCTTTCACATTGTAAAAACGCAATCCTTACTGATAGTTCAACCTCACAGACACCACCAGTTATTTGGTATCCTCTTTATTACATGTGATCTACTTCCACCTATCCTATACAACATGTATCTAGATTGGAATCTCTCACAAGCATTTATTTACCTTTCACCTTGTATGTCAGTCCGTTTGAGAATATCATACTGTTTGTATTGTTATCCCCCTTTTGTACTATTCTTAGAAGATGTATTTTGTATGTATAGGAGAGAGAAGGGCAGCACATTCAACAAAGTAAAATAAATGTCTGGGAGCCAAGATACCATAATCTTCAGATCTTCCAGATACCAGCACTCACAAGCCTTTTTAATGTTAAAAAAACAACTTTATTCCAAGATCAAATGTTCATCCATAGTCTGGGCCTTGATAAAGAAATATCTGTTATATATGTGTGTATCAGAAGCACTCACACTTGTTGGGAAGAGTGCCTGGGTGCTTCAATTCATGCCAGCAAGATCTATAGAATTGTAGATTGAAAGGAGCACTCTCAAGGCTTTAGAGTATTTGAAGAAAACAAAAGTTTATTGACAGATCAACGTTTCGGTTAACACATTGTAAACTTCTTCAAGGTTACACAAAAAAATCTGCCAAACTGCACTGAACCAGCATACCAGATTACAGTCCATTCCCTCAGTTTGGCTTCACAAGAAATACAATGAACTATTTCCTATGGCAATGGAAAGACCAGCTCAATGGCAGAGGGTTCAAGAGTTACCAGGTTCTAGCAGGCTGACTTTGATCTTTAGACATTGGGAGCTAGATTTAAAGGCTCACGTTAAACCAGCCGCTAAGTGAAAAAGGCAAATCGCTCGCAAATAATAAATGAGTTACGGCAGATTCAATAGGTGCTCTACAAGAATAGCTATCGGGCATAGACACAGCAAAACACGTAACACAAAACCCGTTGTCGCACTTGTTAATGCATCAACATGCAGCCAAATCACCCGATAACATAGCTCAAAACAACTTGTAACATAACGGCTGCCGTTGGCTAGCAACCCCAGTTGATGCAACAACAAATTCAAACAGACAGCCATTCCCAAGGCCCCAAAGTATCCAAAAACTTCAAATACATCTATATATACCCAAAAATAAATGTCACACACTGTCTGTTATCAAGTTTTTGCGAGCTAGATCTCAGTACCCAGGAGCGGAGGATAGTTATCAGAGAGAGGGAGACAGGAGCGTTAATTGGAGGTAGAAGGAATTTTTGGAGTTTGAAGAGAGGTGCACTAACTATTCACATATTACACTTTTGCACATATTATATACACACATACAAACACAAACATTTACACATACATACACATAGTCTTTTTTGTTTCCAACACCGTTCACATTTTGTTAATTTTATTTGACAGTGTGAATCTGTGAGTGAAAGTGTGTGACAGATAGTGAGTGGATCGAGTGTGTCTGTGAGGGCCTGTGGGAGTGTCTGGGTGTGAGTGGGTGAGTGATGGCCAGGAGAGGAGGACAGGAGAGAGGGATAGGGAGAGTAGTGGAGGAGGAGGAAGGTTAGGAGGGCATCCCTGAGCAGAGCAGGGGTGGGAGAGGGAGATCCGCAGGGCGGAGGGGGACCAGGGCCGCAAGAGCAGGCACACGGAGGACACAGACAGAACCTGCAGTGGGACAAGGGGTAGTTGCTGGGGAGCACCCCACACAGTCAGGGTCAGAGCAGGCAGGACACTCCGGCTCAGAATCCTCCCATGCCGGAGCTGACGAGGGCAGGACCGGGGATCCTAAATACACTGAGGAGGAGAACACAGCTCTCGTGGAGGCTGTCCTCGAGAGAGAGTGTGTTCTCGACCCGACAGTGAAGGTCCCTGGCCTGTCAGCGAGGAGGAAGGCAGCCTGGAACCAAATATGCAGCCGGGTGAACGCAGTGGCTACATGCAGACGGGATGTGGAGTTTGTTAAGAAGTGATGGGGTGACTGCCGGGGGGTGGTCAAGAATAAGTTGTTTGACATGGCCAAGCACACCCGAGGCACCGGAGGGTGGCCCACCTGTCCCCATCACCTTCTGTGAGTGGGAGGAGATGGTGCGGCAGAATATGTCCCCAACCCTCAGCAGCTGAGGACACAACAGCACCAGGGTCACCGGGCACATCCACCTCCAGCACTGCATGGCCCACAGGGATGGAGGTGGAGTGTATGGCCCTGCAGAGGATGCTACTCCGGTCGAGCCGGAGCACAGATGAAAACATCACCAGGAGCTGGAGGGAATCCAGGAGGAACACAAGCTGATTGGAGAGCAGAATCCAAGCCCTGGAGTCGGAGGTGGCCAGGGTGAACACACAACTCCACCAGCTCCAAACGGGGATCATGGACATGTTCACACAGGTTCTGGTGGAGTTGAGAGAGATCAACCGCAGGGAGACACTGAGGATGGAGAGGGAGAACCTGCTTTCCACGGAGGGGCCCACTGCACCCACCTCCCCCTCCAGTATTACCCCTGAAGCCACACCTATGAGGCAGAGGATTACCAGGTGATCAACAAGGGCATCCACCTCTGGCACCCAGTCTAAGCCCCCCAAAAAGAAGAAATGAAAAGTCCAACCTGTTAACTGCCCCCTCAATAAAGAAACATTGTGCTTTTGATTCCTATCTGTTCTGCTGTGTCTTCAGTTATGGATTGGGTGGCAGAGTTGTCTCCAAAGCATTGCCAAACAATGCAGTGAACACAACTTCTGCCTAGGTGAAATGTTTGTGGGATGTTACAACATGGGTTCATACACACACACTCCGTTGTCCAAATTCACCTGGCAACCCATCCCTGTAGCCATATAACACAACAGTGTTACATGGCCATGATGTGTGTTAGATTTGTTCTGAACATAACCCTTATCACAACAACTGGTGCAACACTGAACATTCATCTGCATCAATTGTTGTGCATGAGGGGAAAACCAAACAAACAGCTATGTGACTTAGCAGGGAAGTAACAAGCAGGACAGATGGAACATGCTTCACTATTGTCTTTGGATCAAACTCCTATTTTGCAGCTGGCTTACTGGTGAACACAATGTACACCCTAGGGTCTCAATGTGTGTGCTACACATTGGGATCCAAGGGTGAGCATTGTGTTCTCCAGTAAGTCAGTTGCACAATAGGAGTTTGAATCACAGCGTAACTTACTGGATAACCCAATGATTTTCCTAAGATGTCAATGTGTAGCACACACATTGAAACCTTAGGCTGGGCATTGGGTTATGTACTAAGTTGTGTTGTTGTTTAGCTAAGGTTGTAACACACTTCACCAGTGATAACACTTGTCCACTTGGTCTGGTTGTTTGTTAATGTAGCCCATGTACTGAGATATGTCAACCTACAGCAATCTCAGGACATTGATTATATTGAGCAACACACAAACCATGGACGTGACATCACTGTGGAAGTAATGATGTCCCCTGTATCACCTCTTATCACCACAACACCCATTAGTGTATCACTGCCATCATCCCATTGCATGAATACATCACAATGTTCACTCATGGTCAAACAACCAGTGGACTCCTGTGATGTAGGTCATGCCTTCCTATGTATGAGGTATACTCTAGCCTTGAGTATGGTTCATAATTGAGAGATGTCAAATCCAACATTTATTCATACAGACACATACTGAATAGTGATGGTTCTCCTTTATTGTGTCTCAAACTACATTAAAGGGATAGTAATACTTAAAATGTAAAAAAAAATATGTTGTAGGGTTTATCCCCCTGAGTAAAACAAGAGTACTCCCACTGCTGAAAGGTGTTTCATTCAAAAGTTATTAGTTTTCAAAGTTGAATTTTTTAGATGCAATATCACAGTGACCTGAAATTGTACAGTGGCACTGTTGCTACACTTTCCTATGGAGATTTATGGTCCCGGGACCAGAGCTATCCATAGGATTGTGTAGCAACAGCGCCACTGTACAATTTCAGGCCACTGTGATATTGCACCTAAAAAATTCAACTTTGAAAATTAATAACTTTTGAATGAAACACCTTTCAGCAGCAGGAGCACTCTTGTTTTACTCAAGGGGATAAACCCTACAACATATTTTTTTTTACATTTTATGTATTATTATCCCTTTAACACATACATGTGTTTTCTGGGTATATAGCCTATATGCATGACACTTGTATGAGCACACAGAAGGTATATCTGAACTAAATAGGGATACTTTAGTAACACTGGGGAACTGCTCATGTGGTGTCCACGTGGTTTGTCTACTCTGTGATGAGCAGTCTTACTGTACAGGTCTGATACCTGGGTGTTAGTACACACATGCATTTGTGTCTATATGTGGATGTTCCAGTAGAGGTTGCTGTGAACATCAAGTTAAACATTGCATCACCAACACAATCATTGGAAACACCAAGGGGTGAGCTTCATGGAAGTGTTGTCCAGACTTCAGTCCAGTCACATGGAAACTCCTCTGTTCAAGGATGGATCGTGCTATGGATGCCTGTGGGACAAGAGGACAGGATTTAGAACATCACCCTCTGAATGATTGTCATGCAACAGCTACAACATCATGATCCTCTTCATCTTTCTCATTACATGGGACTACACGAACCATTGCTGTGGAATGTGTTGTGTACTGGTCTATGAACCATCATGGGGGGAACTAAGGGAATGTTAACCATCCTTAGGGATATATGCCCCTGAAATGGTTACACACATCAACAGATATGTGCTGATAGCTTCCTGACAACAATATATTTGGGCTGCCACTGTCAGAGACAGCCCAAATATGTTTGGTTCATGGAGCTATCAGGACATATTTGTTGATGTGTGTATTTCTGTCTGGGGCACATATCACTGCACACACACACACACACACAGGTCAGCATGTTGTCCCTGGAGATGTGATCCACATTTCATGAGCTCTATGTTGTGTAACACACTACCACTGTAGATCCATCCCTCAGCTCCTCTTTTCAGCTCTAGCAAACTACAGGTCCCATGTTCGCTCAAATGTACCCTTAACCCCTGATGTGATAGAGTGTTATCTGATGCATTGCCTTGGATGAGACTCTCTCACTACAGGGGTACCATGGTTGCTATGGGTGTGATCCTAGCAAAACACTTTAGTTGGTGCCTGGGGAACCGTGCAATATGCTGAACAAGGTTAAAGTGTTGTTCCTTGGTTTCCAGGGGGGCATGAATGATATCCTTGAGGTAGCAGTATCAACATGGACGACAGGGTGTCAGATGTCCATGGAATGGTTGATGGTGGTGGTCCATACTGCAGCCAGTGTCAGGGCTGTGTCACTGATCCTGTGGGCTAAGACAGAAGATATGTGTTGTGGTGGGTGTGCATACATGGATTGTGTGCATACATGTATTATACTCACAGCTGAAGTGATCCTTGATCAATCTGTCTCTTGTCTGCATCCCTGTTAGGGTTTCCTCACCCTGGACAATCTCCAGTGGGTCACCAGGTCTGGGTGGGGGCTGTACATCGTCAATGAGTCTGCTGTCCACTGCAGTATTATGGAGAATGGCACATGCCATGACAATGTTGCAGACCTTGCCTGGTGCATACTGCAGTGCTCCCCCAGAGTGGTCCAGACATCTGAATCGGGACTTGAGGAGGCCGAAGGTACACTCAATGGCATTGCAAGTTCTGCCATGAGCCTGGTTATATCTTTCCTGTGCATCGATTTGGGGATTGGCAAGCGGGGTGAGGAGCCATTGTTTGCAGCCATAGCCAACATCACCTGTGGGAAGTGAGTAACATAGTGAGACAAGGAGCACATGTTGTGTGAATGCTGTTTCATGAGGTGAACATACTAGCATGTGTGTGGTGTGATTTTGTATTGTTAACTCACCCAGAAGCCATCCACCTGTATAGGTCCCATTTTCTAAAACTCTGTGCACAGATGAGTTTCTGAGTATATGGGAATCGTGACAGTTCCCAGGATATTTTGCACAGACATTCATGATGGCCATGTTGCTGTCACACACCATCTGCACATTCATGGAGTGGAAGTTTTTTCGGTTGATGTACACATGTCCCCGATGTGCTGGTGCTTTGATGCTGACATGGGTGCAATCTATTGCACCCATGACCCTGGGCATGCCTCCCCTTTCGTAGAAGCTCTGCTTGAGATGTGTCCACTCCATGTCGTTGGTGAGGAAGTGTATGTACCTACTGGCCTTGCCTTTGAGGGCTGGCAAGACCTGGGCCAGCACCCTGGAGAATGTGGCCTGGGACATGCCAGATGCGTAACCCTCTGTCAACTGGAAGGCACCACTTGCCATGAAGTGTATGGCACACAGGAGTTTTTTCAGGCCAGTTAGGGCACGGTTGTGGGTGCATATGGGATCCACCTGATCCTTGATGACCTCGTACAGGGCAATGATGCTGTGCGGCCTCAACCTGTAGAGATCAATGACCTCGTCATCGGTCATTCCAAAGAGAGTGACCCTTGGGTGGTATACCCTGAGCCTTGGTGGTTGTCTATGCATCCTGGGCTGCTCCAGGGGTCCCTGTGGCAGCTGGGGAGCATCCTGTTGCTGCAGCTGTGCATCTGCAGGCAGGTGTCCTTCAGGTGGGGATGGGCTCCTGTGTGGCTCATGAGCCAGAGCCTCCTCACTTGCAACAGGTGAAGGCTGTTGATCAGGAGTGCCTGGGGGTTGCTGGTGTTCCCTAGCTCTCTCCCTTGCACGCCTTCTCTGCAGTCTTCGCAACAATATGTAACCCAACTTACTGATTGCGCTATCTATCTCTATCTCTATGTCTCTCTCTCTCCTGAGTGGAAAACAAGCCACAACTGGGTGTGTTGAGCTGTCCGTTTAAGTAGGTGGTGGGGCGTTGTGTAGGTATGGTGATGAGGTGAGTGCTGACCAATGGGAAGGTGTTTGTTGTCCAGGTGAGTGTTTGCAGGTGTGTCTGTGTTTACAAGTGTGCTGTATTGTGGTCGCTGTGTCCCTGTCAGTTGCGGGTGTGGAACTGTGGGGTGCAGGTTGTGTCTGGATCATCTGGTGATGTTGCACAGATGAGCTTGTTTTGTGTTGGCAGATGTCCGTGTTGTGTGCTAACCCCCGTTGTTCCGTGGCATTTTGTGTTGGTGTTTTTTTTTGTTGGGCCATGTCCATGTGGTGTTGCTTGGTTGTTGTGTTGTGTGTGCCAGAGATCTGTGGTGTGCGGGCATGTTTTTTGTGTTATTTTGGCATTGAACGGGTTAATTTCCCCATTTGTATTCTTGTGTGGGGATCAGTTTATCTGTTTTACCATGTAGCCGTTTTTTTTGTCCGTTAGGTGTCTAACTCATAACAAAACTGGGTCTTAACTCTTGGCCGTTAAATGTATCTTTTTCGCTGCCGATAGCAGTCCCGCACTTGTTTGAATTGCTCTGGGGAATTTTGTTCTACGGGTCCCAATGCATGTAAATGTATCGGCCGTTGTGACTTGTACTCTGCCGTTAGCTGAACATAACATGGACCTTTGAATGGCTTACTGCACCTTAACGCGTCTTTGTTTTTGGCCAACGGCTGCCTTTAAATCTAGCCCTGGAACATTTAGCATTCAATCTATAAGTAAGGTAAAGGAAGAAAAATTAAGTAAACAAGAAATGAAGCAAAATGGTAATATTAGAAACTGGGTAGAATATGTAAAAATGTGCAGAACAACAAGGAACCACATAAAAGAAGAAGTTCAATGTTGAGCTCATCAGGACACTAAAAGGAGCCAAACGTTTGCATTAAAGCTTATAGATCGTACAACAGAAAATCTCAAAAATAAATACTAAAAGAAGTGGGAAAATTTTATTCAAATCTTTATAAGGATGAAGGACAACAACTGAATGCAGTGTCAGTGGTTGAAACTTTGCCAGACATTTTGGCAGACAAAGTAGAAGCTGCAATAAATGAAAAATACATAAATGACAAACAGCAAAGCAGCTCGATCTGATAAAGTTACTACTGAAATGTTGAAAGCCGGAGGTCAGCCCTTGCTCAAAGACCTAGCTAAACTATTTTCAAAATGCTTACTACTCTGCAAAATCCCTGAAACATGGAAAAATGCAGAAGTCATCCTACTGCACAAAAAAAGTGATAAAGCTGATCTAAAAAAACCACCACCCAATAAGACTATTGCCAGTGGTCTGCAAGGTTTTCACAAAGGTACTGTATAGAAGAATAGGCATAATACTTAATGCGGCACAACCTAAGGAACAAGTAGGCTTCAGGAGTGGTTTCAGTATCCAGAAAGAGAAAACAAGTGGTATAATGAATACAACCTCCCATATGGCATAACCTTCATTGACTACAAAAAGGCCTTTGACTCAGTAAAAAAACAAGCAGTGATCGATGCCCTGATTAAACCAAGGAATAGATAGAGCTTACATCAATACATGAAAATGCAACTGCATCAATACAGGTCAACAAAGATATAGTCTAGATAAACATAGAAAAAAGGTATCCAACAAGGAGACACAATCTCCCAAATCTATTTTCTGTTTGTTTAGAATAAATTTTAGCAAACTAAGTTGGGACTGAAAAAAAGACTTAAGATCAGTGGAGACTACCTATATCACTTAAAGTGGAACTACCACCTCCACTAAAGTCGCCCTGCAATACGTCTGCAGGTGGCAACTAGCTTACTAATCATTATTTTACCTTTAAAAAGTGCCCATGAATAAAGTTATGCTTAAGTTTCCGAGACCGGAAGCTAGGCATCACCGTGGACATCTTGAATGCGTGCCTGTACAGTCAGTCCTCCTCAAAGGCATAGTATTGGCCCAGATGAGTCCGGAAGAGACTGACAGAGCAGGCACACAGGCTGCAGTAACCCAGCCGTCAGTCTCGGAAACGTAAGCATAACTTTATTTGTGGGCACTATTTAAAGGTAAAATAATGATTAGTAAGCTAGTTGCCACCTGCAGAAGTATTGCAGGGCGACTTTAGTGGAGGTGGTAATTCCGCTTTAAACTTTGCAGATTATATCATACTCTGTGCCAGTGAAATTTCCCGCAGGACTTTTTGTGAAAAAAAACAATGATTTTCTGCTTTTTTCACTAAAGTTTTTGCCCAAAGACAATGCATAAAATGTTCTCCTGCCAATAAATTTCTAGACAAAATGTTGCCATATTTTGCCCATGCTTTTTAAGACTGGAATATTGCCCACCACAATATCACTTGAAGTGGAGAATTAGCTGAAAGTAAAAGTTGAGTCTTACAGAAACATATGTCTTGAGAAAATTGTTAACAGGCTGAGTGCATTTGTCCTTTGCCCACAACACTAACTTCCTGCTTAAGTAACATTGGCACAATCATCCTTGAAAAATAACTGCTGCTTGGCATATTCCAGCAGGATTGAACACAAGACATCAATTATTCAAAGCCTCTGTTTTCAAGATAAAGTAAAAGGAAACATGTCAACTGTCAGCATTCTGGTAGGTTTACTGTTCCATAGGCATACAGTTGCATTATGATTGTGCAGGTTTTGACTTCTTTCTAAGAACTTAGCAAGTGTGGGATGGCAGTACATAGTAGAAGAACTGTGTAACTTTATTGATTTAACACCATCACTTGTTGATGTGTTGGGGTGGTGGGCAGTATGTGTATGCACTCTATATCTCCAAAACTAAACTCAGAGTCATACTCCTCTGCTCTGACACACTCTAATATATCAACAGTTTTTCTGTTATGTACCCCAGAGCACAGGGAACATTTAGTTGTACTTCTGCTGCTGCTAGTTGTGGCACTACTGATATGCTTTATTGATATGATTATGATGTGTATCCCAGGCAGACCTGTGGTTGTGCTTCAGGTGAGAACTCATTGAGGAGGTGCCTATGTATGAACTTGCTTTCCCCCGTTTCACATGCTTTTCGCAACATGCTTTTGAATCATGAGTGAAGTATCTCCATGCTGCAGACTTCATGGGCTGCAGGGTTCCTGAGGGGCTGCTACTTCTATTGGGACTAGATGTTGATGCTATTCTATTACTACTAATAGGTGTCAAAGGTGCTGCACTTCCAGCAGTAGCAGAGGCACTCATCATAGCTAAAGTGGAAGATATTAATAAACTGTGTTGTTGATGCTGCTAATTTCTCAATGCTAGTTGTGTGCACTACTGAGTGGGGCTTGGATTACAGTATGTATAAATATATATTTACATTATGGTACACAATTTATGGTGCTTGTATTGTATAGCTATATTCAGATATTTAACATGTGATTGTTAAACAATATTTGGATTAGTATTGGCAACTTTAATGATAAAAAGCCTCCAAAGACAAATAATTACCAAATCAACAGAAATACTGTTTTTGTAGTTTCACCCATGCAACATCTGCCTGTCTCTGCCATATATGTCAGCAGCAGAGGGTTTCATAGATTGAAAATATTTATACAATCACATTAGAATTTCCTTTAATATACATTAAGAGACTGGTGTAAAGTGAACAAGTCACCCTAATAAATATTGATTTTTTTTTTTAAACAAATGAATAACCACAGCTATAAATATGTCTTTCATTCCAAAGTTATTACTGTTTAAACTGTTTTTATTTACAATTACAATGCCCTCTGATATCCAGAAAGTTCACCTACATTTCACCTGTTGTTCAGACAGATAATATATTGCATTCTATGGGAGAGGTGAATCACCAACTGCAGTTCTCCATAGAATGTGATAGTTGCAGCTCAATCACATCATGACAGTTTTAACTGTCATAAAACTTTTGACTAAAACATCTGCAATCAGTGGGAGTGACCTTGTTTTACCCAGCAGGAAAAGTCCTATACCATATATGCTTTAATAAATATTTTACCTGTATGTTATATTAGCTATTTTTTAAATAAGATATTAATGAGAAAAGAAACTCATTGTTTTAGTGGCAAAATGTAACAAGTTATGCTTAATCCCCGCACACTGTGCTAATTATTGTTGTTGAAAGTCAAACTGCTGTGCTATTAGAATTTACCCCAGATTAATTCATACCACAGTGCATGATAATATTTTCCACCACAGAAACTAATTAAGGTGCATACTGTGTCACCAAGAAATTATGGTAATAATATTACAGCACACACTCTCTCTCTCTCTCTCTCTCTCTCTCTCTCTCTCTATATATATATATATATATATATATACTATGCTCCTTTGGCGATTGAGTTTATTAAAAGGATTCTGTCAATGACAGATCAGCAGCAACTTTGTATCTAAATGGATGTGTTAGTTACCTTGTTACTATGACAGCCCTGCAGGGAGCACCTCAGCTGACAGTAAGCTATAACCAATTGCTGTAATGTATTTTTTGGGTTTGATTTATGTTGTGATCTGATATTTTGAGTTTTTTTTTGGTTTCATATGTATTTTGATCAAGAACTAGTGGTTGATTTTATTTTTATTTTGTTTTAACACGTCGTGTGTTTTTACGCCGGTGACCCACGTCCTCCCGGCGTTGTGACCTCACGCATCTGTTCCCAGTGCTGTACGTCCATGCCGGAGGGTAAATGCCATTTCTGGCGTATTCTGTTGGTGGTTTGGTCTTAAGATTCAGGTACTTAAATGCTATATCTTCTATTTTTCTGGTAACCCTGATGAAGTTCCATCATAGGACTGAAAACATTTGGTTGGAAACAATGTCTGAATAAATTCCTCACGTTTTTGGACATCATTTGAGTGCTGTCTCTTCCACTATAGCCAGCTAAGTACACTTGTTATATATAAATATATGTGTGTGTATATATATATATATATATATATATATATATATATATATATATATATATATATATGTATGTATATATGTGTGTGTATGTATATATATATATATATATATATATATATATGTATGTATATATGTGTGTGTATATATATATATATATATATATATATATATATATATATATATATAAAACCAACAAGAGGCTTGTAAATAGCGTGGACCTCAGTCCAGTGTATCAAAACTATGCGGAACTCATGGTAATAAATACTCCCTCAGGATTTGTATTAAAAATGTGTAAAAATATAATAAAATGTTACAACATAAGAGATATTAACAACATAACAACATAATGTGGAGCGAGCTAGCAGCAGCTGATTTCTCTCTCCACATTTTGTTGTTATATAATATTATAATGTTTCATTATATTTTTACATGTTTTTAATACATATCCTTAACCCCTTAACGACAGGTGACTTACCAGGTACGTCCCGCAGAAACTGTCACTTAGTGACAGAGGACGTACCTGGTAAGTCACGGAAGTCTGGGTCTCCGTGCGTCTACACGCCATTTAAAAAAAAAAAAAAAAATGTTCCTCGGGCGTTAAGGTGACAGCCGCGTACGAACGCGGCTGTCGCTAAGGGGTTAATTTAGGATGGCCATGTTAGTCTAGGGATGTAGATGACAAGAATAAATGAAAGTTGCACTTAACTCGATAAAGGACGTTTGCTGCTATAGAAAGCTTGTCACGAAAAATTTATTTTCGCATACCTCTCACATTTTCACGGACACACATATATATAAAATCTATAGTGAGGTATGGAGGCTCAGTCCCGGGTGGTTGACTAATACCCATTTGGTGTCTAAACATAGAGATGATTTATATGAATATTTTGACAATAATGTTGACACTGCTGCTCAGGGCATTGTTTGGGAAACTGCTAAGGTGACTGCATGAGGCTCCTTGATATCTCTTATATCTATGCAAAACAGACTTAAGACTAGGGAAGCAAAGGAGTTGGAGTCTGAGGCTGTTGAGGCGGAAAAACAGTTTGTAGAAAAGGGAGATTCGATCTCTTATACTAATTTTGTCTCCTGCTCATTAAGATATTCTATAAAATTGTCCATATTGAGCCCTCAACATGTTTTTTTTTTTTTTAAACAGAATGTCTTTGAAAATGGGGATAAGGCGGGGAAGCTAATGGCTCATCTTATTCGTCAAAATTAAGGGACCCCGTCGAGATCTTCACTCTGCGATCCTGGGGGTGAATTGGTGGTGGATCCAAAGATGATTAATTCGCGATTCCAATGCTTCTATTCTAGTCTTTATGAATCTCGCTTGGCCCACTCTGAGTCTCAAATTTCTAGCTGTATTGACCAATGTGAACTTCCACAACTTTCATTCGATCATTGGCAAATGCTAAATGCTCTTATTCTTTTGAGAGAGGTGGTGGAGGCTATTTGTAGCTTGCCGGCAGGCAAGGCATCGGGCGGAGATTGTCTTCCTGCGGAATGGTATAAGGAGTTTGTGGATATCCTGGCCCCCCATTTATTAAATACCTTTTATGCTGCTATAGACGATGGCCCTCTCCCTGATTCTATGAATAATGCTTCCATTATTGTACTACCCAAACCAGGAAAGGATCCAGAGATTTGTGATTCTTACAGACCCATTTCCTTGCTGACCATGGATGCTAAAATTGTGGCGAAAATCCTGGCTACTAGATTAAATACGGTGTTGGGAACTTGTTACGGTTTTTACGACACTCAGACCAAGGATAAAAATAAAACACAGTTTTATTGAGGTAAAAATAAGGAACAGTGCCCCTGGGGGCCAGAATAGGTAATCACATGTATAGACAAGTAATGGATGTAGTACAGGCCCAATATAGTAGGAGCAAATAGCACTCAACAGAATCAATGAAGTTGAAAGGGTAATGGCCAATACAAATAATCAGTCTCTGTTGTGGAGATTAGCCAACGCCCGGTATTAGTGCAAAAGGCAAGCGCTAGCAGTGTGACTGAACTGGATCACTACCAGATAGCTGTATTGCAATAGTATAGCAAGGACTGACTGGAGCTAGAGCCAATACCACCATTTGGTTGCGATAACAGAGGGGAGACACTGCAAGACCCAATGGAACCAGAGCCAGGAGCACCCCTTAGGTGCGGTAACGGAGGAGACACTGCATATGCAAATGGGACCAGAGCCAAGAGCACCCCTTAGGTGCGGTAACGGAGGAGACACTGCACAAGCAAATATAATGTGAGCCAAACCCACTTCCTGGTGCGGTATGATGGTACAACACTGTGAGCAATAGGAGACCAGAGCCAAGACACCCTTCCGGTGCCGAAACGGAGCAACACACTGCAAGAGCTAACGGAATGCCCAATAGCACCACTCGGTGCAACGAGTGCAAGGAAACGAGCACCGTAGTTTGAGATACTGCTCTGCTAGTGTAAACGGATAGGCTCGGTGATGGAGGCAACAAGCTCATCAAGTGTTAAACGGCTCAGAATCGAAGGCAGCAAGCTTGGCAAGTGTACACAGACAGGCTCGGTAACGGAGGCAACAAGCACAGCAAGTGTTCTCAGACAGGCTCGGTAACGGAGGCAACAGCTCAGCAAGTTTTCTCTGACAGGCTCGGTAATGGAGGCAACAAGCTCTGCAAGTGTACAGACAGGCTCAGTAACGGAGGCCACAGCTCAACAGAGGAAGTGTGATCAGTCAGTACAACACTGCAAGCACAGTTCAGAATGTCGCCAGGCAAGAGATCAAAATCTCGCAGGAACACAGGAGCAATCATGGAGCAGGAACGTCAGCCAGAGCAGGGTCAATCACGGAGCAGGAACGTCAGCCAGAGCAGGGTCAATCACGGAGCAGGAACGTCAGCCAGAAACGGGTCATACACGTAGCAGGAACATCAGCCAGAACCGGGTCAATCACAGAGCAGGAACAGCAGAGTAGTCAGACGGACCAAGTCGGAATGCAGGAACACAGCAACAATGGCGCAGGAACAGGAACACCACGAAAGGGCACTTGACAGGTGCCATAGGCCCAGTATATAAAGGGACACCCTGGGTGGGCCAATCAAGCTCCGCCAATGGAAGAGCACCACAACAGAGAGTGACAAGGAGTCACGGGAACCGTGATAGAACTATAGTACATGAAGATCAAACTGGATTTATTCCAGGTAAATCGACATCACATAATCTTAGAAGGTTATTTATGCATTTACAAATCCCTCATGATACCTTGGGGTCTCGGGTAATAACATCATAGATCTGGGGTAGATGGCAGAATTGATGGATGAATGGAGCAGATGCTATTGTGGCACCTGATGATATACATCTTACTGGTGCTGTTTGATTGAGGTCATGACCGCTTGCTGAATGGATGGCTGTGATGAATAATTGATGATGTACTTTATGGAGAAAACTTGCGGTATACCGAGGACATACATATATTAAAAAAAACAAACAACAACAAAAAAACACTATATATGAACCCTGTCCGTGCTAAGACCTTATGAAATTACTGGCTGTTGGGCAGGTGGGGGGGTGCTTCGGGCTTGGGAGTGAGAGGAATCTGGGAACAGGGGTATAGTGAGATTTAGGTTAGTTTAGATTTTAGACGTTTATGTTGTTGGAGGTTAAAATAATAAAACCTTCAGGTTGGCTCTGTACACCCTAATGTTATGCATATGTTCTTTCATTGATACAAATTACTATATACTCTTACTGTACTTGGACATTACTACATGTACTTTTCTGTATCTGAGATGTGTCTGGAGCGATCTGATAATAAAATCTATTTAAAAAAAAAATCCATGGTGAGGACCCATTCCTGACAATATAGATAAAGTGCCTGATGACAAGTCACAGGACTTGTCAAAAGGTCCAAAATTCAGATTTAGTTCTATATGAGACACCTAGATTTGGTCTTCAAACCTGTAATCGTAAGACCTTGTAAATCATATGCTGGTGATACAAGAACAGAGGCTGAATGATTGTGTATCAATTAAACATATAGCTGCGGCTCCTTATCCAAGTCCTCAGCATTAAGATGAACACAAGCAAAATTCTTACATGCACAACTGTCCACTGTCTGAAATTTAAGTTCAAACCTTATAACAGTCTAAGTCCTTAGAATAAAGAATAAATATGGTGGGTTGAAATGATGAATGAAATAATTAATAATGACAAATGAGATGAGTCAAAAATACAGACAGCAGTTCCTTAGTGTTGCAGCATGTAAATAACAAAGAATATTGCCTCAAATGTTTAGAGAGGGAGAAGATGCTGAGATTACAGAACAACTACCATAAAATGAAGCATTGTATGTGTTGTGGGAAAGAGCTGGGCACAACAACCAGGTACCAGGAAGAGGAGAAGGCCAGAACGCAGCAAGAAGATGCTACTGGATTAGAGCACTGGGAAGCAACAAAAGTGTAATATGTAGCTATTTCTGGACATGCCCTGGATATGGTTTATTTCTACTTGATTTGTTATCCACTTGATGATTTTTGACTTGACTGAATATCTGTAGTCATCCACATCCATTTTTTTTTTATTATGGCCTGCATTTTTGCCAGAGCTAATCTTTTGAATGATTTGAATTAATTATATATTACTTTTTATATGTGGTATATTATTTCCTATATACTACATGTATAACTAGTATTCTATCCTGCTTTTGTTTTGCATGTAATACAACATATACCTTATACAGTATATAACGTAATAGTATGCCTGATTACACACATTGTGCTCCTCGTCATATCCTATTGTACATCAGTCTAATTGCATGCATGTGTGTGGCCAAGTGATAAAAAATGGGTGCCCTATTAGCATCACAGATTTCATCTAACCAAATGTAAACTGTACTTCTTGTGCATGAATAGTAGCACTATGTATCTATTCAGATGTTTATGGTTCCTTGCTTCTGTGCAAACAGGTTATTTTTGGCTGGTTGTACATAATAGGACTACATGGTCCAAAATTTGAATCCCTCATGTTGCCTTGATTTGTTCAAAAAACTCTGTTGCTTCATTTTAATGCAGCTGTCTGTATCTTATTCATTGATAACAATTTGAGTTTTCTTTTGTTGTGGGAGATCATGGAGAGTCTGCCCTGTATCTGCTTATGTTTAGGTTAATCTAATCTTTTGAGCTATATACTATCTTATATCCATTTACTGCTGGAAAACCAGAAAACATTTTACATTATTGCTCCACTCCCCTGGTTACATTGGGTTCTAGATGACTGCAAACTCACAGGAACAGAACTTAGGTAGAATTCCTGTGCAAAGTCTGACATCAAAGTGCTTTTTCTTAGGAAGTACTGTGGATGTAATGGGAACTTCAAATCTATAGAAAATCATAAAACCCTACTTCAACAAATGTTCCTGCCATCTTAACAACCTTCCCTGATACCCCACCCCCAGGTAGATAGATGTCTCATGCCTTTTTGAACAAGGGGACCTCTAATCTTCTTATACTAATACCTACCAGCCTTTTTAACAGGTAGTAGCCTCGGGTACTAAAGTGTCATGTAGTAAAAGTCATAGTGCTCTAGTGGTGTATATAAAACAAATAAATAGCCAGATTGGTAAAAGCAGCAGCTATCCTATTGAAATGTTGCATCTATTTGGTTACCATCCAAACAGCGCATTGCTTATTATTGAAATGTTGCCCTCTATTTTGTGACTTTTAAGCGCACAACATCAGAATGTTGCTCTTTTGATTTGGGCAACATTTTTAACATGCCAAAGCAATATGAGCTGAAAATAGAAGTGAAAGGTTTTAGAAAAAAATGAGAACTATGTGTAATATTTAGAAATGAAAAGCACAGGGCCATGTGCAAAATAAATAGATAAATTCTAGAGTAAACCAACTGCACTGAAATGAAACTTTCCATTGATTTAAATGGTGATTTTAACATACTGAATGCTAGATGAATCTCCAAAACATTGCTTTACATATCTGAAAAGAAAAAGGCAAGATTATCTTAGGGCCTTCCCTGACCACCTCCAGTCATGTGGCCATAATGTTACAATATTGTCATGTTGAATATTGTATTTTCCACTCCTCTGACCCTGAAAGCATTAGTATACCCTTTATGATTCATGGCCCATCACTCCAGGCCATCGGAGTAAGACAAAGGTTGAGAGGTTTTTGAGCGATCAATGACCCCTTTTTAATGACCTATCACGCCCTCCCCAGACAAGGAGAGTTTATACCTGCTTATTTATGTTTTAACTTCAGGTGTGATCACACTGCATTTATTTCCCTTGACTGTACAGTCTAGGGGTTTGAGGTCTGTTTAATTATTTCTGCCTGAACACCAATATATTTGCCCTTTCACTGTCACCTACTTTAGTGCACAGGCAAGTTTCATTGCTTTGAAGCATACTTACTGCAGTGAATTGTCCATGAAGTCTACATAATTAAATTTTGAACTAATGGATTGCTTCATTTGTTTGAGACAGATAAAAATCTTCAATTCAAGTTCACTAGAATATCTCTCAATAAAAAATTCTGTTTCTGGTTCTTTGTCCACCTATCCTTGGAGTAGCAGGGGAGCCATGGGGCAGTGATGATGCAAGGAGATTCACAGGGGCTTTGCAGTCCTTCCCATTCCTGTGAAAATTGATGTGCTGAGGCTTACTGACATCGACATCTATCATCCAGTGGTCCAGTGAGTCACCAACATGCATGGAGTTCCCAATTGAATGGAAGATTCCATGCAGCCTATTTATCAGTGATTAACTCAATTTCTCTGCCACATGTATTATAGGCAAGCAGATACATTTAAGAATGGTGTAAAAGCCATAATTCTATTGATACATATGTATGCATACACCATATGTATGCATGTGTTCCCTCAGAAAGATTTATGCAGGATTCAACAGTTTCATTGGATTGGTGCTTATGGTCCCTCAGAGGTTGGGAAATAAGCTGGGTGATACTTAAGAGTTGCAGGATGGCTGAATGGGAAATGTGAGGTAGAAATGTCTACTTTTACTTCCTGTGGTTTGGGAGTGTAGCTTGAGTTCACAATTTGACTGTGTTGGTTATCAGGGAAAGAAGTTTTGATGTGGTTTCAGATCCTAGTTCTAGTCCTAGTACCAGTATTTGGTCAGGATAGTCATTCCAATGTAAGGAGGTAAATACTGAGATTAACAATGTAACTGGACCAGCATTACAAATGATGACCAGCAGAGTAGGGATAAGGAAAGCCATGATATTCCAAAAACTGCTTTACCCAAGACTGCCAGAGGTGAACTTGATAACTATGAGGGGATGAGCTGCTAAGAAGCAGAACTAAAACATTAGAGAAGGATGCTAAGGACACTTCAGGGAACAAAAGGAGAGAAGGAAAAAAACAATACCTCACTACTGATAAGGAACTCAATGAAGATGGGAAGATGGGAGAAGAACTGGAAATCAGAAGTGGCAAAATAGTAGTGTATGACTACTGGGGCAAAACAGGAACCAGGTGCAGGGGAAATCCAGTGAAGAAGCAGTGACTAATGGGAAGGGAGAAGGGAGGGTAAACTGAAGAGCTGCAGAAGCAAACACACAAACCAAATGAGGTACAGAATCTCAAATGCCAGAGATCAGATCAGTAGGCAGACTGATGAGATAATAAAGTGATTAACTGAAGAGTAGCCATCAAAGCAAGGAGTCAAGTTTGAGAAGCAAACTGGAACCCATAAGCTACTAGCTAAAATAAGGCAATAAGCAGTTTCAACGTGTGCCAAAGTATATCACAATCCATAATAAATAGTGGAAAGGAAATAACACTAGGAGCAGGATGAGATTGAACTGATGATACATCCAGCCTGAAGCTTGCTGATGATAAATGCATAAATGGAACCAAATATGGTCTGGCCATGAATGGGTCAGCTATTGAGCAAAACAATCTGATTTTCTTGAGCCTCTTGGCATTTGGTTGATTCTCCCCTTAAAGTTGTCCTCTTATTTGAAACTGCAATCTTTTTTCTCTGTCGTCCAATACAGGTTACTGGTAACTTTGGTAGGCGATCCACTCCTTTAATTGTAGGCAGGAACAGTTCTAGAATAGTATGCAGGGGGTGGAGCCTACCTTCCCTTCTTGGCTGCAGCTAGCCAACCAGCTCCAGAAAGATTTGTTCCTTGGTGAAAATAACACAGGCAAGAGAACAGTTCTGCTATAGCTTTATAATTTTTTATTTTTCTGTTAGAAATGGATCACCACCATTAGGTGGATTACCATAACTGACAATGCCCTTAGAAATGGCTAGCTCATTGACTAGGTACTTTTTGTGGACCTTAAGCCCTTGGGGGAAAATTTTGGCTACAAGTTCTTTCCTCAGGAGTTGCCCACCGAGGCTTCTTCTTAAAACATGGTAATCTGAAGACAGAAGATCTGCAGGAAAGGTGAGCAACCCTTTGAGTGCTGCAGGTCCACATGTCCCACAGTGTCCCTCCACACAGGGGTTTTTCCTTGGAGTTCCTATTGCACACTCCTGCACTCATTGGGTCTATCTGTATGTCTGTTGGGTGTTTTGGAGCAGGTTTATATGCTACTTTAACCCTTTAGCTACCGGTTTGGCATTCATTTGGGGGGTTTTCTGACACTTTTCCTACTGGTTCAGTGTTTTTTGGGAGTCCTAACATGTTCTAGTGATATTTCATGTATTGTAATATTACACCTTCAATTTTGTAAAATCTGAGTTTGGCGTGCTTTACCGCATAGCCGCCATTGCTCCATGCACCTCTATGGGACTGTACAGTTTGGGACATATCTCTGCAACCGTTTAACCTAGAGACTTCAGAGATGGCTCATTCTTCTTGTCTGCCCTTACTCTATCATTCAGTTTCCAGTGTGTTGGGGGGCTCAGGGGGCTTCGGGCACTGTTAGGGTACTTTTTCTGGGAAAACTACATTTCCCATGAGTGGTTGCTTCTCGCACTTGTTTCTGATTGGCTCCAGCCACGGCTGCCATTTTGTGCTATTTCCAGAATGAGTATCCTATGCAGGGCTTGGACTCTCCTTCTGTTCTCTACTGATTAACCCTTCACCTGCCAGATAAGTCTAATTAGCAGTTTCTGGGGTGAAACTTTAATCCTAAACACTTAAATTGGGTGATTTATTATACTTTAAGGTTATTGACACTGTGAGAATGTCTATACCATTGGTGCTCGGGGCCAGACCTAAGACTAAGGATGCTGTGCATTGCTTTTCCTGTCATTCAGGGTTACCTAGAGAATTTCAGGTCATTTATGCCCAGCATGTTCTGATGTCCCTGAGAGTCTTCCAGGGACCTCCAGCCATGCATTAGAGTCAGTCTGGATGCAAGAATTCAAGGCTGCTACTAGGGACCTTAGGTCCACATTGCAACTCTTTCCATCCCAGTTACAGGGGGTCTTCCATTCTTGACAGACCCCCTCCTCTGTGAAGTCTTCCCTGCCAAAACCTCAAGGTGTACCTGACGTGTCAGATTTCTCTGAGGAGGAACTGCTGGT
This sequence comes from Rhinophrynus dorsalis, assembly GCA_037306005.1. NCBI lineage: Eukaryota > Metazoa > Chordata > Amphibia > Anura > Rhinophrynidae > Rhinophrynus > Rhinophrynus dorsalis. Next base: position 90,956,260 of record CM074723.1, on the reverse strand, counting down.
GGATTCAGACGGTGAGAAATGTTCTGTGGTGGGCTCCTCTCAGTTTTTTGGGGATCCTTTTGAGGCTGATCCTGAGCCCTCAGCTGAGGGCCTGAGCAGGGCTGTTTTAAATACCCTAAACATTCCCTTAGTGCAGGAGGTTCCTTCTGACCCTTCAGATGTATTTCAGGAGCCTAAAAAGCCCCTTACTTGCTTTCCACCTAACTCCAGTCTTGACCGCCTTGTGTCTGAAGAGTGGAAGTCTCCAAGAAATTTGCCAAGCTTTATCCCTTCTCTGAGGCTGCACTTGCTCAGTGGGTTCATCCCCCCAAAGTGGATGCTCCTATCTCCAGGCTATCTAAGTCTACTGCCTTGCCAGTGTCTGATGTGTCTGCTGTAAAGGACTGGACTGACAACAGGAAACTTGAGGTCTCCCTCAAGTCCATCTTTGCCACTGCTGGTACTGCCATGCATCCAGCATTCGTTGCTACATGGGTGAACCAGGCTATTGTGCTCTTGACTGAACAGCTCACCCTTGCTGTTTGTCAGGGTGCTCCTAATTCGGATATGTTGCGCCTCCGTGCCAACATTTCTGAAGCTCAGCACTATGTTTCTGCTGCCTTATTTGATGCCATCTGTTTGGTGGCTAGGGTTTCCACCATGTCTGTGGTTGCCAGACGGGCTCTTTGGCTCAAGATCTGGTCTGCTGACACTGGTTCCAAGAAAGAATTTCTCTCCTTACCTTTTCAAGGCACTTCTTTGTTTGGGCCAGATCTTAAGAATCTGATCAGTGAGGCCACAGGGGGTAAGAGTACTCTTCTACCCTTGGTCCCTAGAAAGAAAATGCTGCTAAAGTGTAACCAGTATTTTCATTCCTTTCAGAATGAGACATGTCCGGCTAACCAGCCGTTTCCTTCAGCTCCGCTTCCCTCCTCCAAGCCCAAACAGCAATGGAAGCCCATACCTCTCACATTTTCACGGACACACATATATATATAAAATCTATAGTGAGGTATGGAGGCTCAGTCCCGGGTGGTTGACTAATACCCATTTGGTGTCTAAACATAGAGATGATTTATATGAATATTTTGCCAATAATGTTGACACTGCTGCTCAGGGCATTGTTTGGGAAACTGCTAAGGCGACTGCATGAGGCTCCTTGATATCTCTTATATCTATGCAAAACAGACTTAAGACTAGGGAAGCAAAGGAGTTGGAGTCTGAGGCTGTTGAGGCGGAAAAACAGTTTGTAGAAAAGGGAGATTCGATCTCTTATACTAATTTTGTCTCCTGCTCATTAAGATATTCTATAAAATTGTCCAAATTGAGCTCTCAACATGTTTTTTTTTTTTTAAACAGAATGTCTTTGAAAATGGGGATAAGGCGGGGAAGCTAATGGCTCATCTTATTCGTCAAAATAAAGGGACCCCGTCGAGATCTTCACTCTGCGATCCTGGGGGTGAATTGGTGGTGGATCCAAAGATGATTAATTCGCGATTCCAATGCTTCTATTCTAGTCTTTATGAATCTCGCTTGGCCCACTCTGAGTCTCAAATTTCTAGCTGTATTGACCAATGTGAACTTCCACAACTTTCATTCGATCATTGGCAAATGCTAAATGCTCTTATTCTTTTGAGAGAGGTGGTGGAGGCTATTTGTAGCTTGCCGGCAGGCAAGGCATCGGGCGGAGATTGTCTTCCTGCGGAATGGTATAAGGAGTTTGTGGATATCCTGGCCCCCCATTTATTAAATACCTTTTATGCTGCTATAGACGATGGCCCTCTCCCTGATTCTATGAATAATGCTTCCATTATTGTACTACCCAAACCAGGAAAGGATCCAGAGATTTGTGATTCTTACAGACCCATTTCCTTGCTGACCATGGATGCTAAAATTGTGGCGAAAATCCTGGCTACTAGATTAAATACGGTGTTGGGAACTTGTTACGGTTTTTACGACACTCAGACCAAAGATAAAAATAAAACACAGTTTTATTGAGGTAAAAATAAGGAACAGTGCCCCTGGGGGCCAGAATAGGTAATCACATGTATAGACAAGTAATGGATGTAGTACAGGCCCAATATAGTAGGAGCAAATAGCACTCAACAGAATCAATGAAGTTGAAAGGGTAATGCCCAATACAAATAATCAGTCTCTGTTGTGGTGATTAGCCAACACCCGGTATTAGTGCAAAAGGCAAGCGCTAGCAGTGTGACTGAACTGGATCACTACCAGATAGCTGTATTGCAATAGTATAGCAAGGACTGACTGGAGCTAGAGCCAATACCACCATTTGGTTGCGATAACAGAGGGGAGACACTGCAAGACCCAATGGAACCAGAGCCAGGAGCACCCCTTAGGTGCGGTAACGGAGGAGACACTGCATATGCAAATGGGACCAGAGCCAAGAGCACCCCTTAGGTGCGGTAACGGAGGAGACACTGCACAAGCAAATATAATGTGAGCCAAACCCACTTCCTGGTGCGGTATGATGGTACAACACTGTGAGCAATAGGAGACCAGAGCCAAGACACCCTTCCGGTGCCGAAACGGAGCAACACACTGCAAGAGCTAACGGAATGCCCAATAGCACCACTCGGTGCAACGAGTGCAAGGAAACGAGCACCGTAGTTTGAGATACTGCTCTGCTAGTGTAAACGGATAGGCTCGGTGATGGAGGCAACAAGCTCATCAAGTGTTAAACGGCTCAGAATCGAAGGCAGCAAGCTTGGCAAGTGTACACAGACAGGCTCGGTAACGGAGGCAACAAGCACAGCAAGTGTTCTCAGACAGGCTCGGTAACGGAGGCAACAGCTCAGCAAGTTTTCTCTGACAGGCTCGGTAATGGAGGCAACAAGCTCTGCAAGTGTACAGACAGGCTCAGTAACGGAGGCCACAGCTCAACAGAGGAAGTGTGATCAGTCAGTACAACACTGCAAGCACAGTTCAGAATGTCGCCAGGCAAGAGATCAAAATCTCGCAGGAACACAGGAGCAATCATGGAGCAGGAACGTCAGCCAGAGCAGGGTCAATCACGGAGCAGGAACGTCAGCCAGAGCAGGGTCAATCACGGAGCAGGAACGTCAGCCAGAAACGGGTCATACACGTAGCAGGAACATCAGCCAGAACCGGGTCAATCACAGAGCAGGAACAGCAGAGTAGTCAGACGGACCAAGTCGGAACGCAGGAACACAGCAACAATGGCGCAGGAACAGGAACACCACGAAAGGGCACTTGACAGGTGCCATAGGCCCAGTATATAAAGGGACACCCTGGGTGGGCCAATCAAGCTCCGCCAATGGAAGAGCACCACAACAGAGAGTGACAAGGAGTCACGGGAACCGTGATAGAACTATAGTACATGAAGATCAAACTGGATTTATTCCAGGTAAATCGACATCACATAATCTTAGAAGGTTATTTATGCATTTACAAATCCCTCACGATACCTTGGGGTCTCGGGTAATAACATCATAGATCTGGGGTAGATGGCAGAATTGATGGATGAATGGAGCAGATGCTATTGTGGCACCTGATGATATACATCTTACTGGTGCTGTTTGATTGAGGTCATGACCGCTTGCTGAATGGATGGCTGTGATGAATAATTGATGATGTACTTTATGGAGAAAACTTGCGGTATACCGGGGACATACATATATTAAAAAAAACAAACAACAACAAAAAAACACTATATATGAACCCTGTCCGTGCTAAGACCTTATGAAATTACTGGCTGTTGGGCAGGTGGGGGGGTGCTTCGGGCTTGGGAGGGAGAGGAATCTGGGAACAGGGGTATAGTGAGATTTAGGTTAGTTTAGATTTTAGACGTTTATGTTGTTGGAGGTTAAAATAATAAAACCTTCAGGTTGGCTCTGTACACCCTAATGTTATGCATATGTTCTTTCATTGATACAAATTACTATATACTCTTGCTGTACTTGGACATTACTACATGTACTTTTCTGTATCTGAGATGTGTCTGGAGCGATCTGATAATAAAATCTATTTAAAAAAAAAATCCATGGTGAGGACCCATTCCTGACAATATAGATAAAGTGCCTGATGACAAGTCACAGGACTTGTCAAAAGGTCCAAAATTCAGATTTAGTTCTATATGAGACACCTAGATTTGGTCTTCAAACCTGTAATCGTAAGACCTTGTAAATCATATGCTGGTGATACAAGAACAGAGGCTGAATGATTGTGTATCAATTAAACATATAGCTGCGGCTCCTTATCCAAGTCCTCAGCATTAAGATGAACACAAGCAAAATTCTTACATGCACAACTGTCCACTGTCTGAAATTTAAGTTCAAACCTTATAACAGTCTAAGTCCTTAGAATAAAGAATAAATATGGTGGGTTGAAATGATGAATGAAATAATTAATAATGACAAATGAGATGAGTCAAAAATACAGACAGCAGTTCCTCAGTGTTGCAGCATGTAAATAACAAAGAATATTGCCTCAAATGTTTAGAGAGGGAGAAGATGCTGAGATTACAGAACAACTACCATAAAATGAAGCATTGTATGTGTTGTGGGAAAGAGCTGGGCACAACAACCAGGTACCAGGAAGAGGAGAAGGCCAGAACGCAGCAAGAAGATGCTACTGGATTAGAGCACTGGGAAGCAACAAAAGTGTAATATGTAGCTATTTCTGGACATGCCCTGGATATGGTTTATTTCTACTTGATTTGTTATCCACTTGATGATTTTTGACTTGACTGAATATCTGTAGTCATCCACATCCATTTTTTTTTTTATTATGGCCTGCATTTTTGCCAGAGCTTATCTTTTGAATGATTTGAATTAATTATATATTACTTTTTATATGTGGTATATTATTTCCTATATACTACATGTATAACTAGTATTCTATCCTGCTTTTGTTTTGCATGTAATACAACATATACCTTATACAGTATATAACGTAATAGTATGCCTGATTACACACATTGTGCTCCTCGTCATATCCTATTGTACATCAGTCTAATTGCATGCATGTGTGTGTGGCCAAGTGATAAAAAATGGGTGCCCTATTAGCATCACAGATTTCATCTAACCAAATGTAAACTGTACTAGCACTATGTATCTATTCAGATGTTTATGGTTCCTTGCTTCTGTGCAAACAGGTTATTTTTGGCTGGTTGTACATAATAGGACTACATGGTCCAAAAGTTGAATCCCTCATGTTGCCTTGATTTGTTCAAAAAACTCTATTGCTTCATTTTAATGCAGCTGTCTGTATCTTATTCATTGATAACAATTTGAGTTTTCTTTTGTTGTGGGAGATCATGGAGAGTCTGCCCTGTATCTGCTTATGTTCAGGTTAATCTAATCTTTTGAGCTATATACTATCTTATATCCATTTACTGCAGGAAAACCAGAAAACATTTTACATTATTGCTCCACTCCCCTGGTTACATTGGGTTCTAGATGACTGCAAACTCACAGGAACAGAACTTAGGTAGAATTCCTGTGCAAAGTCTGACAGTAGCCTCGGGTACTAAAGTGTCATGTAGTAAAAGTCATAGTGCTCTAGTGGTGTATATAAAACAAATAAATAGCCTGATTGGTAAAAGCAGCAGCTATCCTATTGAAATGTTGCATCTATTTGGTGACCATCCAAACAGCGCATTGCTTATTATTGAAATGTTGCCCTCTATTTTGCGACTTTTAAGCGCACAACATCAGAATGTTGCTCTTTTGATTTGGGCAACATTTTTAACATGCCAAAGCAATATGAGCTGAAAATAGAAGTGAAAGGTTTTAGAAAAAAATGAGAACTATGTGTAATATTTAGAAATGAAAAGCACAGGGCCATGTGCAAAATAAATAGATACATTCTAGAGTAAACCAACTGCACTGAAATGAAACTTTCCATTGATTTAAATGGTGATTTTAACATACTGAATGCTAGATGAATCTCCAAAACATTGCTTTACATATGTGAAAAGAAAAAAGCAAGATTATCTTAGGCCTTCCCTGACCACCTCCATTCATGTGGCCATAATGTTACAATATTGTCATGCTGAATATTGTATTTTCCACTCCTCTGACCCTGAAAGCATTAGTATACCCTTTATGATTCATGGCCCATCACTCCAGGCCATCGGAGTAAGACAAAGGTTGAGAGGTTTTTGAGAGATCAATGACCCCTTTTTCTTGACCTATCACGCCCTGCCCAGACAAGGAGAGTTTATACCTGCTTATTTATGTTTTAACTTCAGGTGTGATCACACTGCATTTATTTCCCTTGACTGTACAGTCTAGGGGTTTGAGGTCTGTTTAATTATTTCTGCCTGAACACCAATATATTTGCCCTTTCACTGTCACCTACTTTAGTGCACAGGCAAGTTTCATTGCTTTGAAGCATACTTACTGCAGTGAATTGTCCATGAAGTCTACATAATTAAATTTTGAACTAATGGATTGCTTCATTTGTTTGAGACAGATAAAAATCTTCAATTCAAGTTCACTAGAATATCTCTCAATAAAAAATTCTGTTTCTGGTTCTTTGTCCACCTATCCTTGGAGTAGCAGGGGAGCCATGGGGCAGTGATGATGCAAGGAGATTCACAGGAGCTTTGCAGTCCTTCCCATTCCTGTGAAAATTGATGTGCTGAGGCTTACTGACATCGACATCTATCATCCAGTGGTCCAGTGAGTCACCAACATGCATGGAGTTCCCAATTGAATGGAAGATTCCATGCAGCCTATTTATCAGTGATTAACTCCATTTCTCTGCCACATGTATTATAGGCAAGCAGATACATTTAAGAATGGTGTAAAAGCCATAATTCTATTGAAACATATGTATGCATACACCATATGTATGCATGTGTTCCCTCAGAAAGATTTATGCAGGATTCAACAGTTTCATTGGATTGGTGCTTATGGTCCCTCAGAGGATGGGAAATAAGCTGGGTGATACTTAAGAGTTGCAGGATGGCTGAATGGGAAATGTGAGGTAGAAATGTCTACTTTTACTTCCTGTGGTTTGGGAGTGTAGCTTGAGTTCACAATTTGACTGTGTTGGTTATCAGGGAAAGCAGTTTTGATGTGGTTTCAGATCCTAGTTCTAGTCCTAGTACCAGTATTTGGTCAGGATAGTCATTCCAATGTAAGGAGGTAAATACTGAGATTAACAATGTAACTGGACCAGCATTACAAATGATGACCAGCAGAGTAGGGATAAGGAAAGCCATGATATTCCAAAAACTGCTTTACCCAAGACTGCCAGAGGTGAACTTGATAACTATGAGGGGATGAGCTGCTAAGAAGCAGAACTAAAACATTAGAGAAGGATGCTAAGGACACTTCAGGGAACAAAAGGAGAGAAGGAAAAAAACAATACCTCACTACTGATAAGGAACTCAATGAAGATGGGAAGATGGGAGAAGAACTGGAAATCAGAAGTGGCAAAATAGTAGTGTATGACTACTGGGGCAAAACAGGAACCAGGTGCAGGGGAAATCCAGTGAAGAAGCAGTGACTAATGGGAAGGGAGAAGGGAGGGTAAACTGAAGAGCTGCAGAAGCAAACACACAAACCAAATGAGGTACAGAATCTCAAATGCCAGAGGTCAGATCAGTAGGCAGACTGATGAGATAAAGTGATTAACTGAAGAGTAGCCATCAAAGCAAGGAGTCAAGTTTGAGAAGCAAACTGGAACCCATAAGCTACTAGCTAAAATAAGGCAATAAGCAGTTTCAACGTGTGCCAAAGTATATCACAATCCATAATAAATAGTGGAAAGGAAATAACACTAGGAGCAGGATGAGATTGAACTGATGATACATCCAGCCTGAAGCTTGCTGATGATAAATGCATAAATGGAACCAAATATGGTCTGGCCATGAATGGGTCAGCTATTGAGCAAAACAATCTGATTTTCTTGAGTCTCTTGGCATTTGGTTGATTCTCCCCTTAAAGTTGTCCTCTTATTTGAAACTGCAATCTTTTTTCTCTGTCGTCCAATACAGGTTACTGGTAACTTTGGTAGGCGATCCACTCCTTTAATTGTAGGCAGGAACAGTTCTAGAATAGTATGCAGGGGGTGGAGCCTACCTTCCCTTCTTGGCTGCAGCTAGCCAACCAGCTCCAGAAAGATTTGTTCCTTGGTGAAGATAACACAGGCAAGAGAACAGTTCTGCTATAGCTTTATAATTTTTTATTTTTCTGTTAGAAATGGATCACCACCATTAGGTGGATTACCATAACTGACAATGCCCTTAGAAATGGCTAGCTCATTGACTAGGTACTTTTTGTGGACCTTAAGCCCTTGGGTGAAAATCTTGGCTACAAGTTCTTTCCTCAGGAGTTGCCCACCGAGGCTTCTTCTTAAAACATGGTAATCTGAAGACAGAAGATCTGCAGGAAAGGTGAGCAACCCTTTGAGTGCTGCAGGTCCACATGTCCCACAGTGTCCCTCCACACAGGGGTTTTTCCTTGGAGTTCCTATTGCACACTCCTGCACTCATTGGGTCTATCTGTATGTCTGTTGGGTGTTTTGGAGTAGGTTTATATGCTACTTTAACCCTTTAGCTACTGGTTTGGCATTCATTTGGGGAGTTTTCTGACACTTTTCCTACTGGTTCAGTGTTTTTTGGGTATCCTAACATGTTCTAGTGATATTTCATGTATTTTAATATTACACCTTCAATTTTGTAAAATCTGAGTTTGGCGTACTTTACCGCATAGCCGCCATTGCTCCATGCACCCCTATGGGACTGTACAGTTTGGGACATATCTCTGCAACCGCTTAACCTAGAGACTTCAGAGATGGCTCATTCTTCTTGTCTGCCCTTACTCTATCATTCAGTTTCCAGTGTGTTGGGGGGCTCAGGGGGCTTCGGGCACTGTTAGGGTACTTTTTCTGGGAAAACTACATTTCCCATGAGTGGTTGCTTCTCGCACTCGTTTCTGATTGGCTCCAGCCACGGCTGCCATTTTGTGCTATTTCCAGAATGAGTATCCTATGCAGGGCTTGGACTCTCCTTCTATTCTCTGCTGATTAACCCTTCACCTGCCAGATAAGTCTAATTAGCAATTTCTGGGGTGAAACTTTAATCCTAAACACTTAAATTGGGTGATTTATTATACTTTAAGGTTATTGACACTGTAAGAATGTCTATACCATTGGTGCTCGGGGCCAGACCTAAGACTAAGGATGCTGGGGTCTCTGTATCCCCTATTGTGCATTGCTTTTCCTGTCATTCAGGGTTACCTAGAGAATTCTCAGGTCATTTATGCCCAGCATGTTCTGATGTCCCTGAGAGTCTTCCAGGGACCTCCAGCCATGCATTAGAGTCAGTTTGGATGCAAGAATTCAAGGCTGCTACTAGGGACCTTAGGTCCACATTGCAACTCTTTCCATCCCAGTTACAGGGGGTCTTCCATTCTTGACAGACCCCCTCCTCTGTGAAGTCTTCCCTGCATGGGTGAACCAGGCTATTGTGCTCTTGACTGAACAGCTCACCCTTGCTGTTTATCAGGGTGCTCCTAATTCGGATATGTTGCGCCTCCGTGCCAACATTTCTGAAGCTCAGCACTATGTTTTTGCTGCCTTATTTGATGCCATCTGTTTGGTGGCTAGGGTTTCCACCATGTCTGTGGTTGCCAGACGGGCTCTTTGGCTCAAGATCTGGTCTGCTGACACTGGTTCCAAGAAAGAATTTTTCTCCTTACCTTTTCAAGGCACTTCTTGGTTTGGGCCAGATCTTAAGGATCTGATCAGTGAGGCCACAGGGGGTAAGAGTACTCTTCTACCCTTGGTCCCTAGAAGGAAAATGCCGCTAAAGTGTAACCAGTATTTTCATTCCTTTCAGAATGAGACATGTCCGGCTAACCAGCCGTTTCCTTCAGCTCCGCTTCCCTCCTCCAAGCCCAAACCGCAATGGAAGCCCAAGGTCTCCTCCAAGACCAAGGCTTCCAAGCCTTCTTCAGCATGACTCACCGAACCCGGGTCTGCACTCTGCTGTGGGTGGTCATCTGCGTCACTATCACAGCATTTTTGAGGGTTCAGTGGCATACCCATAGGTTTTACAGGTGGTGACGGAAGGGTACAGGATCCCTTTCATTTGTCTTCCTCCCTTTCACTTATTTCCTTCTCATACTCCTCAAGGTGCAGAGAAACTATGTCTGTTAGACTGCGCTATTCAGGCTCTTCTGGACAAGGATGTTCTAGAGCCATTTCCAGTTCAAAACAGAGGTATAGGTTTTTACTCAAACTTCTTTGTGGTCTCCAAGAAGGATGGCGTTTGTCGTCCCATTTTGGAATTGAAGGATCTCAATTCCTTTGTGATCTGGGCTCATTATCACCAGGAGTCTCTACGTACGGTGATTGCTGCCATGTCCCCTGGGGAATTCCTTGCTTCTCTGGATCTTCAGGACACGTATTTACACATCGCCATTCATTCGATTTGCCTGCGATCGGGGCCATTTTCAGTTTTCAGCTCTTCTATTTGGTCTGACAACAGCTCCTCAAGTCTTCAGCCATGTCCTGGGAGCCTTAGAGTCCGTCCTTCACCGGGACGGCATCAGAGTTACTCCATACATGGATGACCTGCTTCTGAGGGCCCCCTCTGTGGAACTTCTTCATCAGCAGGCTCAGCAATGCATTCATGCTCTCACCCATCACAGGTGGATCATCAACTTGGACAAATCAGATCTTGTTCCATCCCAGCATCTGGTCTTCCTGGGCCTCCTCTTCGACACCCAGAAGAGCATGGTGTTTCTCGCGGACGAGGTGGCTCACCAGATCGCCCACAGGGTTTCTGCGGTCCTGGCTCAGGATCCAGTACCAGCCAAGAAGCTGTTCTCTCTAGTGGGATAATTCATTTCCACCATTGAAGCGGTATCGTTTGCCATGGCGCACACCAGGGAACTCCAGCGGTTTGTGATCCAGGGGTGCAGGGGTCAGCCGGACCTTCCGAAGATGTCTGTGTCCCTCCCTCTTCATGTGGAACTGAGTTTGTCGTGGTGGCTAGACCTCTCCAATCTGCTGAAGGGCAAATCCTTCCTGGTATCCTTCTGTACCACAGTGATGAAGGATGCCAGCCTCTCATGCTGGGGAGTGGTCCTGGGTTGCCTGAGCACTCAGGTGGTCTCCGGAGGAATGTCACCTTCCCATCAACATATTGGAGCTTCGGGCGATATTCCATGCCCTTCGTCATTGGACATCTCAGCTGGAAGACTGTCCAGTCCGGGTACAGTCCGACAACACCACTGCCGTGGCTTATATCAAGAAGCAGGGTAGAACAAGAAGTTTCGCCGCTTGGTTAGAGATCAAGTCTATTTTGTCCTTGGCAGAAGAACACGTTCCTGCCATATCCGCAGTGCACATTCCCGGCGTAGACTACATCATGGTGGACCTCCTCAGTCAACACACAGTGGACAGCGGAGAGTGGGAACTGCACCCAGAGGTGTTCGCCCTCATTGTTCAGAAGTGGGGTCTTCCTTACATTGACCTGATTGTGACAAGACACAACAGGAAGGTTCCAAGGTTCTGCTGTCAATGGAGGGACCCTCTAGCTCTGGAGGTGGATACCATGTCCATTCCTTGGTTATTTCCTCTGGCCTACATCTTTCCTCCCCTCCCAGTGTTGCACAGGATGTTACAGAAATTACGACTGGAGTTCTGTCCAGTCATTCTGGTTGCTCCGTAAATGGCCTCATCAAGCTTGGTTTCCAGATCTTCTGGATCTGTCAGTGGCGAAGCCATTCCGGCTCCCTTGCTCTCTGGATCTTCTTCTACAGGGTTACCTGTCGAAGGAGGATGTTCATCGGCTAGCTTTGACGGCTTGGAATTTGAATCCTCAATATTGAAGAAGAAAGGGTTTTCTTCTGACGTGGTGGCTGCTATGCTCAGTGCCCGCAAGCCTGTTTCTTCCAAGATCTACCATCATGTCTGCTCGACCTTCCTATCTTGGTGTGCCAATAAGAACCTGTCTCAGGAGTTTGATCTGCCTACGGTCCTGGCCCTTTTGCAGGACGGTGTGGATAAGGGCCTTAGTTTGAGTTCCCTTAAGTTTCAGACATCTGCTTTCTATGTTTTCTTTCAGAGGTGCATTGCCATCCTTCCTGATGTCAGGGTTTTCTTCCAGGGCGTTGCTCATTCTTGTCCTGCCTTCAAGAATCCTTCTCCTCTGTGGGATCTTAATTTAGTTTTGGGCGTTCTTCAGCTCCCTCCATTTGAGTCTTTGGCTACTATTCATCTATGCCTGTTGACTTGGAAAATGGTGTTTCTCCTGGCGATTGTGTCTGTCCGCCGTGTCGTGGAGTTACGTGCTCTGTCCTGTAAACCACCCTGTTTGGTATTTTACAAGGACAAGGCAGTGCTTCGCACCTCTAAGGAGTTCCTCCCCAAGGTGGTTTTGGAGTTCCACATCAATCAGGAGACTATGGTGTCCTCTTTCTCTCCTTAGAAGATAGGCTCCACCCCCTGCATACAGTTCTAGAATTGTCCCTGCCTACAATTAAAGGGGTGGATCACCTACCAAAGTTACCAGTAACCTGTATGGACTAAGAGAAAAGGATTTAACAGGTAAGACTAAAATCCTTTTTTTTTCTCAGCCACATGATTCAGCCTAATCTCCAGCTTTGGCTCCGGCACTCTTGATGCTGAGTCTATCAAGAGGAGAAAGTCTTGTATTTGCAGACTTTTGCATTTTTTATTATGTTTGACTGTAGAAATTCCAGAGCTGCTCAAGCAAATACAATCTATTTAAGATTTACATTATTCAATGTTAGGAATCAATTTGTGTGCCCTAGTTGTATGACCCATGCCAAGCATCTCAGTACCTCTACAGCTATGAAAAGCAATCAGATTTCTACATCTAAGAAAATTGCTTTATTGTGTAATCAACATTTGAAGGCACAGTTTATGATATGCAATTCTCTATATTTATAATCTAAGAAAGCATTCTGGCTAAGTGTTGATAAAGAATGCAATAAAGTGTACAATTTAATCAACATATATTCTTCCCTTTCTCTTCCAAACTGCAGCTTAATTTAAAATAAATAAATAAATACATTAAAGATAAGCTCTAGTAATGCACATTGAATATTTTAAAAATGTTCACTGAGAAGAGTATAATGTGGTTTGAGAATTCAGAGGAACAAATTAGTAGAGGTTACATTGCTTAGCAACAAAAGCATTTAGGTTTATTTATTCTATTTTATATTCAGTGCATACAGTCAGAGCCCAGGCAAGAAAATACTCAAATACTAAAAACTCCTAGCTGTAGAAAGCTCATATGAGCAAGAAAGTGACTGCTTCAATTAAAGTTTTATCTGTCATACTATATTGAACCAGATTAAAGTTATTTAAAATTCTAATCTTGTTATTCTTTTGCAGTAGTAATAATGTACTGGTATTTTCAGATGATATGTCGTGTTCTCTATGGCAAATACATAAGGGATTTTGTAGGACTGAAATGAACTTCTAGCAGAGACATGCAATCTTGATTTAAAGTGTAAATGTATCAATCATTAGAGTTAAAGGGATAGTAATACCTAAAATGTAAAAAAAAATATGTTGTAGGGTTTATCCCCCTGAGTAAAACAAGAGTACTCCCACTGCTGAGAGGTGTTTTATTCAAAAGTTATTAATTTTCAAAGTTGAATTTTTTAGGTGCAATATCACAGTGGCCTGAAATTGTACAGTGGCGCTGTTGCTACACGATCCTATGGACAGCTCTGGTCTCAGGACCATAAATCTCCATAGGATGGTGTAGCAACAGCGCCACTTTAAAATTTCAGGCCACTGTGATATTGCACCTAAAAAATTCAACTTTGAAAATTAATAACTTTTGAATAAAACACCTCTCAGCAGTGGGAGTACTCTTGTTTTACTCAGGAGGATAAACCCTACAACATATTTTTTTTTACATTTTAGGTATTACTATCCCTTTAATATTTAACCTTACTAATAAAAAAACTTTTACCTGCTTGTATATGTATGTCACCCATCCTGTACTTAGACTGCAAACTCTGCAGGGCAGGGACCTCCTATCCTATGCATGTAAAGTGTGGTATTGCGTTAGCCATAGAAAATGCAGGAGAATAGTAGAGTATAAGTCATAACTTTATTAAGTAACTGAGTGGCTGTAGGATGCAAGCTTCTAAGACAAGTAGGTTTCTTCTTCAGATATAATAAGAATGAAGACTGAATACATGATACATGACAGTAAAACCCATGCACATCATTTTAACATTTAACCCCTTAGTGACCGTCCGTACGTGCACGAGGCCGGTACTTAACGCCCGCCAAACATTTTTTTACATTTTTTAGAACAATTTCTGGGGAGGTACATGTACATCCTCTGTCGGTAAGGGGTTAAAGTCTACCACCAGTGCATATTCTTATCAGTATGTACCATAAATCATTCCTAATTGTAACGGAAGCTGGGAAGGGACCGCGTTGCCTTCCGCCGTCGTTCCTGGGTCTCTCCTTCTCAACGCAGATAAGCTCCGTCAGGTGCACCGGTTGGAGTATGGACGGTCACTGGCAACAGCCACAGGATCGCTGGATGCAGGGAAGCAGGGAAGAGTCCACGTCGCCGCCTGACAGTCCACAAAGTTAGGTCGCAGGAAACTGGCAGCAGGCGGTCAGCGATTCAGGATACTTGGCGCAAATGGGTATCAGAGTGGATACTTTAGACCATAAGCAATACAAGACTCCAGGACTCCTTGTTCACTCCAAAACAGAACTCTCTTTATTGAAACAAACCACACATATTTATAGTCAAACCTTACATTCAAATAAATGGACCAAGCAAATACATTAGGAACATAATTCAATCACACAGTAGACAAAAGGTCAATGGTCTAACAAATACAATGACTCAGACTTCATTACATATCAAATACAAAAGGGTTGCTGAACTCACACAATGGACATAAAGACTGGAGGGACTTGAATGAATTATCACACAGCAGGGGGTCTCAATACAATAGCCTCAGTGCCTACAATACACATTGCAAGTAACATTAGGTAAACTCAAATTATTAACCCCTAATGGCCCTGTTCCCTGATAGCAGGCTATGAATTTTAGTCCTTTTTGGCACATCTGTCCACCAATATAATATCCCAAAGCTCTACATAGCCTGCGTCACTGGGCTGACAATCCATATGCCTAGACAAGGGTTGTTTTAGGCATGACAGAAATGTCCACAGTTTTTGGTTAAACAAACTTATGGCCAGACAAGGCCTAAGTAACGGATAACATCCGTTACATTTCTCCCCCTTTTAGTACCAAGCCAGCGGGTACAGCAGGAAACACTGGCTTGGAGCTGTAGGAGGGCATAGAGATGGTGAGGCACTTGTCTGGACAGTACATTAGTCCGGAGGCCTTGGTCCTAGGCCAGTTTTAACTGTGGGGCCCCTTGTCCTGGGCCAGAGATTTAAATAGTCTTTCTGTCCTGGGCCAGGGGAAAACAGGTGCCCTTTGTCTGGGCCTGGTAGTGGTGCACAAGGCCCTGCTCCTGGGCCAGTGAGGAGAATGCCAGTTCCTTAGTCCTGGGCCAGGGGAACTGGTACTGGGTTGCCCTGACCAATAGCAGATTAGGGGGCCTCTCCTGGGCCCTTCTCCAGGCAGTGCTACAGTCAAATCCTTCTGGGTCTGGGGCCAGTGGCTCAGGGTCCAGAGCCAGTCTATAAGGGGGATCTCCATGAGGCAATTGTGACTTTGGCTTCTGGACGTCAGAGTTTGGGGAGAGAGGAACATCTCCCCCTTTTAGTTGGGCCAGGGCCCCAGAGGCACAGGAGCGGATGCAGTTCCCATGCTCCTGAGTCAAATCAGGTATGGGCCTGATGGGGAATACATTCCCACCCATCAAGCTGGGGTCAACAGGGGACAGGGCAACACAAATATCCTTGGTGAAGATCGCGGTCTCACTCGCCAAGGTGGGGATCTCCAGTGCAGGGGTACAAACAGGCTCCTTCAGGATGACCGTGGCCCCACTTACTAGGCCAGGGGTCTCAGGGAAAGGCAGAACAACTGCTGGGCTGGGGATGAAAACGGCTGTCCCACTCATCCCAGCCAGGCCTTCACATGACCTGGTGCGCTTGCTCCCATGCACCAAGTCAGGGGTTACAGGGGGACTGATGGGGCACTCTTCCCCACCCATCAGGTCATACAACATATCCAGGGAAGTTCCAGCAGCCCTACTTTCTTCCAGTCCGCTGGGGTCCTCCTCTGGTAGGCCATCACACCCAGGCCTTTCTTTTCCCTTGAGGGAGACCGCAGTCCCATCCCTCAAGGCCGCATTACTTGTAATCCTGGGGAGCACGCACGGCTCCACTCCCAGGCCATCTTCCACCCCCACCAGGGGCAACATTTTGGGGCTGCTGCTGGGTTCTCTCACACCCATTACAGCAGGGGTCTCAGGGGAACTGATGGGCTCGCTCCCACCCATCAGTTCACAGTCCATATTTGTAGGAGGGCCAGCGGCACTATTTTCTCCCATCCCACTGGGGTCCTCCTCCTGTAAGCCATTACAAATAGGCCTTTCTTCTGCCTTGAGGGAGACCGCAGTCCCATCCCTCAAGGCGGTATTACTTGTAATCCTGGGGAGCACGCACGGCTCTGCTCCCAGGGCATCTTCCACCCCCACCAGGGGCAACATCTTGAGGCTGCTGCTGGGTTCTCTCCCACCCACTACAGTATGGGCCTCAGGGGGACTGATGGGCTTACTCCCACCCATCAGTTCACAGTCCATATCTTTAGGAGGGCCAGCGGCACTGTTTTCTCCCACTGGAGTCCTCCTCTTGTAGGCCATTACACATAGGCCTTTCTTCTGCCTTGAGGGAGACCGCAGTCCCATCCCTCAAGGCGGCATTACTTGTGATCCTGGGGAGCACGCACGGCTCCGCTCCCAGGGCAACAGGGACACTGGTGAGGAGCGTATTCCCACTCACCAGTGTGGAGTGAACAGGGCCAGCTCCATCCAAGTCCTAAGTTTCACTGAGGTCCTCCTCAGATGAGGGTCCCCCCAAACATTCTTCCTCTTCTCCTGCACACAGTTCGCGCCAGTACCGGCCACGTACAATATCCATCAGCCTATCAATCTTGGCCACTGATGGCTTGTATCCCAGAAGCGGCATAAGGTTCACCATCCTCCGGTACACAGGGTCCTCACTTGGTCCGATTCCAATAATAGTCCACTTTTCCTTCACTAAAAAGTCAATGTACTTCCAGTCGGGCTCTACAGCTCCGAGGCGCTTGTGGAAGTCACTGAGACCCCATGCGGGTCCAACTGATTCGACTAGATACAAAAAGTCCAGGAAACCCCATTCGGGCAATATTGCTCCGCCGGATCCATGTGTCGCCATTCCTCATTCGATACACTTGATGAAAGAAGGAGAAATCCCACCGCTATGCCACCAATGTAACGGAAGCTGGGAAGGGACCGCGTTGCCTTCCGCCGTCGTTCCTGGGTCTCTCCTTCTCAACGCAGATAAGCGCCGTCAGGTGCACCGGTTGGAGTATGGACGGTCACTGGCAACAGCCACAGGATCGCTGGATGCAGGGAAGCAGGGAAGAGTCCACGTCGCCGCCTGACAGTCCACGAAGTTAGGTCGCAGGAAACTGGCAGCAGGCGGTCAGCGATTCAGGATACTTGGCGCAAATGGGTATCAGAGTGGATACTTTAGACCATAAGCAATACAAGACTCCAGGACTCCTTGTTCACTCCAAAACAGAACTCTCTTTATTGAAACAAACCACACATATTTATAGTCAAACCTTACATTCAAATAAATGGACCAAGCAAATACATTAGGAACATAATTCAATCACACAGTAGACAAAAGGTCAATGGTCTAACAAATACAATGACTCAGACTTCATTACATATCAAATACAAAAGGGTTGCTGAACTCACACAATGGACATAAAGACTGGAGGGACTTGAATGAATTATCACACAGCAGGGGGTCTCAATACAATAGCCTCTTTGAAGTGGACTATAAATTACAAACAAGATTAATTATCTTTTTTGATGTTCCAGTGAGTTTTAGTCTTTAGCCAGAGATGGATAAGTCTATAGAATGTATGGGCTAACCATCCAAGCACTAGATGGGTGCACAATCCTTGCTTGTAATGAGCTTTCCAGTCCCCTGGTACCCAAAGGGACCAAAATATTTTATTTTGTGGTATAATACAACATAAATTCCATGTCACGGTTCAAGCTACAGTTCAGAGTGTTATCAGTTTATCTTTTTGTCTCTGTGTCCCAAGATTTCCCATCAGTACGATCACTTTGATATCTTTAATTAGTTTAGCAAAAATGTAGAACCACTGGACATATGAGAATTCATCCTTTTTCTCAGGGTTTGTCCTATCTCACCTACATATAGTTCTGTTTATGGACATTTCACACATATGATTAGGAATGGGCGAAAATTTTCGCCTCAAACCGAAATCGGCGAATAATGGCACATCCGGTTTGGCAAATAATTTCATGCAAAAAGTGACGTTTTTCTGCATTTTTTGCCTAGCTCATTCCATTGAAATAACTGGGAACATTGAATTCACACATAACACAAAACATATATTATTTTATTTCCCAAAGGCAAAGTATAAAAGGGGAATGAAGGTGCCTGTGTTGGTGGGGTGTGGAGAAAGAATTAGTTGAACAGGGAATGTTTTTTTTGGAGGGGGTTGTTTACTGGGATTGGGTGTAGTTAATAAAAAAATAAATCCTAAATACAGTTAATCCCTCCATAAGACATGGTATTAAAGGGGTCTGAAGAGTGGGTGGAGTCTGGGGAATGAATCAGTTGATCAGGGAATTTGTTTTGGGGGGTTTCTTGACTGGTGTTTGGGGAACAGTTAATAAAAATAAATAAATGACTGAATAAAACAAAATAAGAAATTCTTATGTAAAGTGATAGAGACAGGAATCCGTGACATAAGCTGCCACTGGGGTAGACTGATACTTGACGTGACAGAGTATTTTGTAGAGGATAATTTGTTAGATTTGTTGTTAGAGGCCCAAGCCCTGAGCAAAACATCAATTTGCAGGACTTAAATTTATTAGAGACACAAGTCCTGAAGAAGCATTGATTTGTAGGACTTAACCTTGTTTGGCACAAGCCCTAAGGAAACATTGGTTTGTATGACTTAGGCTTGTTAGAAACAAACCCCAAAAATTGCTTATTTTTTTGTAGGACTATGTTTTTTCTTATTATTATTTTTGTATTTTTTTAAAGCACAAGCCCTGAGAAAAAAATGCCCTACTGACCTAGTGCCAGCAGGTCATGTTGTGTTGGCCAGTGACCACTGGCCATTGTCAGATGTCCTCCTGAGTCCATAATAGCGGAACCTGCAACTGCTGTTCTTGCTGCTGCTGAGTTGTTTAAGCAACAGGATGATTAGGCAGCTGAAAGGGAATGGGATCAACAGCAGCAGTAACATGGGTGATGGATTATGAATTTTCCACTTGCCATGACTAGCTCCAGTGATTCGCCTGAGGCAGTAGCAGCACAATAAGTAGCCCCCAGCCTATGTGGAGGAAAGAAGAAGTTGGCCATTAAATCTTCTCCACCTGCCCCTCCTCCAAAATCATGGGTGCGTTGTTATTAGAATATATATTTTTCCCTTGAGAGCAAGAACGGTGGCTCTTAACAGCAATTGCAGTGTGCACAGTGTGTGTGGAAAATAACATCTGGGGGCTCAAGTGTATTTAAACACCATGACACCAGAGACCAAGTACTGCTGCTGCTGTAGCTATACCCCTTGTCCACACTCCGCTAAGAACACATGACAACTAGCTGACAGTTTAATAGTAATGCTGTACCCTCCCTGCCAGCATCTTAGCATGGGATAGAATCTCCTCAGATGCCACTTGATGACCTGCTTGTGATTCTCCTCCACCACACTGGCATGTGTGGTCATTGCACCACATAGTGTGCAATAAATGCAAATGAACTGCCATATCCTAACATCTACAGAGTGGCTATCATTTGGTGGGGGTGGTAACAATGAACGAGGTGGATTGGCAGAAGACGTAGTTACCCAAGAGGAAAAAGGTGATTGCGCGCTAGTTGTTTCACTCGTCATGGAACTTCCAGTTTCTGCCTGGGTTTCTCTTTTCTTCCTCCTCTTTGATCTCTGCTTTGCCTCTTTGCCTTTCTGGAGAGTCAGGGGGTACAGCAACAGAGGTGCTCAATTTCTGTAGTACGTGGTCCCAAGGTGTGTTCCCTGCTGTCCTCTTTTCAATGACTTGTCACAAATTGTGCCCAGTGCCGTTGATGATAACTGTACTGTGCCTGCCCCAAGAGAAAAATAGTCCCACACCCATGACTTCAGGGGATATGAATAGGAAATAGGTGGAGAAGAATGGCCTCTTTCACATTCCCCTTCACTGTCTGTGGCAGCAGATGATGTTGCTGCAACTGCCTCAGAATCAGCACTGCAACCAGGACCAGGAGTATTGCTGCCACTGGCAAGTGGAACCTGTCCTACTCCCACATCACTTGTTGACCCCATTCCCACTTTGTCCACGGTGGTCTGTGGCATACTAGCTTCTTTCTCAGTATCCTACTGTCCTTGTAATTCAGCAGAAGGAATTAGAGCAGTTGCAAATTCCAAAAGCTCACTGATGGTGGTGGTAGAGATGCCCATCCTCATCCCTGTCTCCCATTCTTTCTCAATTTCTTTCTTCTTTTTTATCTTCTGTCTTCTTTCTGTAAAAAACAAAAAAACAAAAAACTAGACAAGTATAACTCCAATGTGTAAATATCCGGCAAACTAATACATAATGTAACCCCTTGAGTGCCAGAGGGGCATGCAGAGGGGGCTCAAAAGGGTGAAAGTATGCAGTAATGTGATGGGTTTGCAATATAAAAATGCCCCATGCATAATACATTGTGTTCAAGTTAAGCCAAGTAAATAGTATTGCCATAATAAAACATCCCAAAAATATACTTAGCTTTTATAATTCTAATCAATGTCTTCGCCGCTGTGTGCTGCCGCTGAGGTGGCAGTGGAGACAGAATCATGCACACAGTCCCCCCTCCTCATCTGCATGGGCCAATGCCCGCTCCGGTCTGAGGGAATTGGAATTGAGACTGCCCTTATATATGGGCAGTCTTACTTCCAGTTCTCTCACAGCCATTGGCTGGGATATGCTTACACATCTCCCAGCCAATCAGCGTTCAGCGGCTGTGCTTTAAACTGATTGGCTGGGAGGTGCATAAGCATATCCCAGCCATATCAATTCCAATTCCCGCAGAGCGTAGCGCGCATCGGTCCATGCAGATGAGGAGGGGGGGACTGTGGTACATGATTCTGTCTCCGTCGCCGCCTCAGAGGCCGCACACCGACAGAGACAGCAATTAGAATTATTAAAGCTAAGTATATTTCTGGTACATTTTATTATGGCAATACTATTTACTTGGATTAACTTGGACACAATTTACTATGCATGGGGGCATTTTTATATTACAAACTCGTCACACTACGGCATACTTTAACCCTTTTGAGCCCCAGAGAGGTACGCAACGCATTGCTTTGTAATGCATTGTGCACCCCTCTGGAACTCAAGGGGTTAAACTATGTATTAGTGTGCCGGATATTTATGCACTGGAGTTATACTTGTCTGTTTTTGTTTTTTTTACAGCTAGAAGACAGAAGAGAAGATAGAAGGACGGAAGAGGACCGGGATGCTGAGGACTCAGCTGGACATCAGGATTTATGGTAAGTGTTACTTGTAATGTGATGTTTTTTTACTTAGTTGGGTTACCCTATGAGTGCTGGCAGGGTGATTATACCCCACTGGCACTCACAGGGTTAATTCTACTAATATTTGACATGGTTTTGGGGTGCTTTGGGTGTATTGATGTGGGGCTTAGGGCCCCATATCAATACATCCACTGAGGACTTAGGTTTTGTTTTGTTTTTTTTACTTTTTTCTCCTTTCAGTTTCTGCATCTCCTGTTTAAGGATCAGATCAGGGAATCAAGTCAGAATAAAAGTAGGTCTTAACTTTCCTGCGATAACTTGAGTCCCTGATCGGATCTTCATAGCTAACACAGACATTTGAATTGCAATTTACTGTGTTTTCACTATTTGCTATGGCTGAAAACACCTCTTAACTTTAACTCCCAACGGCTTTTTTTTGCTGGTAATTCTTCCTGCACAGACATTTGAATAGCTTACTGTGCTTGAAAAAATGCCATTGGCAGAAAAAACAGCCGTCTCCAACATTTAGGTTGAGCCCTAAAACTATATTTTCTAGTTCATTTCTAAGAGACTTTACTGGAGCATAGTGAAATAATTATGGACCATAATGTTAAGAATATATACTGCCAGTAAAATTTAAATGTTAAAATAATGTGCATGAGTGTTTTAAGTCATGTACTATATATTCAGCCTTCATTCTTAATAGGCCTGAAGAGGAGGCCTGCTTCTCTTGAAAACTTGCATCCTAGCGCCACTCAGCCAATAAAGGTATCATTTTTACTCTACTAGTCTCCTGCTTATCCTAATGTATGTTCACCTACTGTAGTGTTCCCCTTATGATAACTGTCTGTACAACCACTTAACTGCTGCACATATTGTATCTTCTCTAAATGTAAACTGCTAACTACACTTGTTGGTGTTATATAAATAAAAATATACATACATATAGATTCCTCCCTATGTTGGTGATATACTTAATTTGATCTTAAATTTTAAGCTTAATCAGACTGACCACCAGTGTGCATGTATACTTGTAGGCACTTGTACTCTGAGCACTTTTACCCTACATTATTAATGGCAAGCTGTATATGGCCTTGCAAACTGAGAATGGCGCAGGGAGTGCTCTGATTAATCATCCCTATGAATGATAAAGTGATTTTTTTTTTTCAAAACTTTATCCAATTTTAACATTGCTTTCAATATTAACCAAGGTAGTGGGAAAATGATGTGTGTGTGTGTGTGTTACGTGGAAATACTGTAGCAAGTTCTTCATCCAGCTGCTTCTTTTCTCATACCATTCCATTGAATGGTATTACTGTGAATGTGAGAACCACTCGTATCTGCTGTATTGAAAAATAATATATAAAACCTTAGACTGTTAAGAGCAGCTTATACCCACTGTTATGAAATAATGGTGTGATCCTTGAGACTTTTCAACACATACATACCTCAGTAAGCTTTCTACGTATGCTACTTTTGTGTAGACCTAAATCCGTTATTGGAATAGAAAGCACATAGCCCTTTTAAAGATTTGAAAAGGTATTTTGTGTTTATAATTTATATTGGTTTGGGGGGCTGGTGAAATATAACAGCCTCCATAATCACCTGAAATAAACATCCTGACATAGATACAAATAAGAAACTAACAGCACTAACAAACCATAATATATATAAATATAAGAACCAAGTGATTAAAGCATCTTAGGAACACTGCAAAAGATTTCTGCTTGAAAGCAGTTCAGTTTAATCGTGAGGATATTAGCTATATTATTTATGTAGGAGTAATGTTTAGGTGTTTTAGTTAGGTACTTTTAAACTTAATGCATTTCCTCACAAATCATTTCATCAGGAACAATTTTTAAATGTAAAGTACTTTAAGTACTTCAATAAGCCATAAAAATGGTAATATGTATTTGGTAGGATATTGGATAGGACTCACTTTAAATGGGGTACCTTGGCAAGGTAAACAAGCTAAAACATACTAACATACTTTGGCCAAACAATGCAACAAAACCCTTTTTTTTTTTTTTTTGAGTTTCAAAATTCTTTATTGATCATAAGATAAAAAGTATTTTTACATACATAAATAGTAAAGTATAACAGAGATATGCAGTTGCACATTGAACATGAATAAAAGCTATGAATACATCAAATAGAGAAGAACAAATATATTAGAAAAACATTGCAGTTCGGGTGGCTCATAAGACATGATAGTAGAAATTATAAGTAAGAGAAAAGGTCATGGAAGGGATGGTGGAGGGAGGAGTAATAAAATAAAATAAAAAATTCACACATGGAAAATAGATAAATGTATGCATAGATTTCTGTAATCATATATATGTCCCAGATCTCTACTCCCCCACCCGGCAAAGCAATTATGTATATGCAGGAAGTTACTATAGCAGTGCATAGTTGTAGGATGCAACATTATGGTACACCCTGCCAGAAGATAATTAATATCCCTCAGTGGCGTATTCAGTGAATACACAAAGGACATATGAAGCAAACTACAGAAGAGGAGTAGCGATGTGGGGGGTTGAGCCAGCATCCCCTTCATGGGGTGATTGCCGCAAAAAAACAAAGAAGCCAGGTTTCTAAGAACTTAGTGTGGTCGCACATAGTTGTCGTTCCTCCATTTCATAGACCTCTGTTATTTTAGATAACCAGAGGCCTGCAGCTGGGGGGTCAACAGTAGAATAGAAGTGGGTCGCGTGGGAGCCTAAGTCCTGTTATGTCAGAGATGTGAGAAATTATCGTGTCCCAAAATGGAATGATAAGTGGACATGACCACCATATATTTTAAATATGTAAATTAGCACATTGTTGAAATATATGATCTACACAGGGTTCGCATTTGGAAAATTTGTATGGAGCAGTTCAGCATGTTTTTTGCTGTTGCTTTAGGTTGTTCATGTTTTGGAGACTTGGTGAATCCTCTCATTACATGCTGTCCTCCATACTTTATTCACTTGGGTTCTTATTTTGCTATAGATATTATATGTGTTTATCATTTTGTGTTAGCGCTGTGTGTTTCTTCTTTTTTTCTTTGGTCTGCAAATATTTCTCATTCTCATTCTAGCTGCTATTTCACCATATTTCACTTAATTGCACTGTTTAAATTATGACATATAATGAAATGCACTTAGTTTAAATATGCACAAATTATTATTGCAAAGGTTTTTTAAAGGCATATTTAAATGGCCTTATTATTATTATTGGTTTTCCTGGCCTTGTTTTGCCTGTAATCATGTGTGGTATACAGTTCTCATATGGTCTGCTGTGGGGTGGGATAGACCTTTTGTAGGTAGTCCTACAAAAGACTTCTACTTGAAATCAGGTCAGTCACATCATGAGGATATTAGATAGCTTAAGTTTTTAGGAATAATGTTTAGGTGTTTTTACTAGGTGGTTTTAAATTCAATGCATTTCTTCACAATTAATTTAAACAGGAGCAATTTATACTTTTATATACGCTGCACGGGGAGCCCTGAATCTGATCGTAAAAAAAAAAAAAAAATGCCCCATGGTCCTTAAGTGCCGGCCGTGCATGCACGCGCCGGTCCTTAAAGGGATTGTAATACTTAAATTGTAAAAAAAAATACGTTGTAAGGTTTATCCCCCTGAGTAAAACAAGAGTACTCCCACCGCTGAAAGGTGTTTCATTTAAAAGTTATTAATCTTCAAAGTTGAATTTTTTAGGTGCAATATCACAGTGGCCTGAAATTGTTCAGTGGCGTTGTTGCTAGACCATCCTATGGAGATTTATGGTCCTGGGACCAGAGCTATCCATAGGATCGTGTAGCAACAGCGCTACTGTACAATTTCAGGCCACTGTGATACTGCACCTAAAAAATTCAACTTTGAAAATTAATAACTTTTGAACAAAACACCTTTCAGCAGTGGGAGTACTCTTGTTTTACTCAGGGGGATGAACCCTAGAACATATTTTTTTTTTACATTTTAAGTATTACTATCCCTTTAAGGGCTCAAGGATTAGAAGGGGTATGCAACATATGATCCTTCAAGTTAGGGAAGTGTGGAAACTTTTTCACCCAAAAAGACAGATAAACAGGACTTTTCACCTACCGTGAGAATTCATGCAAAAAGTGCAGTCTTAAGGAAGAGTGCACAACGTATTGCACAGCAGTATATGTATATGTGTTTGGAGGGGGATGGGGCTGTTGATATTATGAGGTGTTCTTGTTTAATGGATATTAAATGGATTAGTTCTTCATTGTGCTGATCTCTAACTATGTGATGAAGATGTTTATGGCAGGAGGTAGGGGAAAGTTGCTAACACTGGCCAAGTATCATTCACATATATCTCAAGACATAGATAAAGACAGGTTCTTAAAACAGAGTATGGCCATCCGTCACAAATGGCATCTGTGCTGATGGATTGAATTCTTACCTGTCTCAGTTTGAGTAGTTTATAGTCTCTTAATGGATGACTTCCATCACCTCTTTTCCTCCCTTTCTTAAAAAAACTCCTGCTTGATACCAGGTCTCAGTTTGCAGATGAATAAGGACAGAGTAGTACAATTAGTTTATATTATAAAATATTTATTAACAAAATAAAATCTAAATTTGACACTATGCCCAGCATTCAACATGTTTTATGCCTGCTCCTGAGCAGTTCCTGAGGAGAACTGGGTTAACAAAACAAATGAATGGGGTGGGTCATTAAAACCCCATATATAAACCCTTCTCTTTATTAATCCACATATAGCTGTCCATCAGACTTACTGTAGTACAAAAGTAATATGCAAGGCTCAAATTAGTTGAAACACATAGGGAGTTTATATTATACTAGTTGAAGAGCCTGTATTCACGGGCCACAGTGCCACCCAGCCATGGCCGCAGTGCTGTCATACACAGTACACAGACTGCCCACACCATGGCTGATAATGGAGCGGGCCACTCCGTTATCAGCCGCAGCGTGGGCATGACTGCAGAGCTCGCAGCTGACTGTACTTCACATGACAGCTTGTGACAAACATACATTTACAAATTATTATATAGGATTATTATTCCTAAATATGAATTAAAAAAAACCCTAAACACTAATGCTACTGGCAATGCTCAATAAATGAATACAATCAAATCATAAACATACTATTGTATCAGTGATTTTATGGCCAAAAAAAAATGCTTATATATTGGGCATGGAGATCTCACCAGTTTAAATTCAGACACAGATAGGGTGAATTTCAAGGGGGTGAATTTCAAGGGGACCCACTACACCTGGGAGCAAAGTACACCGGAGCAAAAGTGCAGCGAGAGTTAAACATGAGAGATTGACAGTCTCCTTACAAATTTTTATTCTCTTCCCTACAGGTATGTGCTAATCATCTCTATACCACCCCTGTACCATCTCAGCACCCCAACTCTGAACCTGCCTTCATGCTTCAATTGAACTCTTTGTGGTATGTGCTAATCATCTCTATACCACCCCTGTACCATCTCAGCACCCCAACTCTGAACCTGCCTTCATGCTTCAGTATAACTCTTTGTGGTATGTGCTAATCATCTCTATACCACCCCTGCACCATCTCAGCACCCCAACTCTGAACCTGCCTTCATGCTTCAATTTAACTCTTTGTGGTATGTGCTAATCATCTCTATACCACCCCTGCACCATCTCAGCACCCCAACTCTGAACCTGCCTTCATGCTTCAATATAACTCTTTGTGGTATGTGCTAATCATCTTTATACCACCCCTGCACCATCTCAGCACCCCAACTCTGAACCTGCCTTCGTGCTTCAATTTAACTCTTTGTGGTATGTGCTAATCATCTCTATACCACCCCTGCACCATCTCAGCACCCCAACTCTGAACCTGCCTTCATGCTTCAATATAACTCTTTGTGGTATGTGCTAATCATCTTTATACCACCCCTGCACCATCTCAGCACCCCAACTCTGAACCTGCCTTCGTGCTTCAATTTAACTCTTTGTGGTATGTGCTAATCATCTGTTTAAAACATTGAACTTATCACAGCAAATATCTTCCCCTACTCGCATAAATCATAAAACATCCAACCATACACTGCTAGACTGGATCCTCTCATCCTGCACAAGCAGAATCCAAGATTCAGGTGTACTAGATAACGTGTTTAGTGACCACTCCATAGTTTACCGGTCAAATCATGTTTCAAAGTCATATTCACGAGATAATTTAGAAAATTTAACCTTCAGTCCTTCCTAAATGATCTAAAAAAATTGCTCATGGCATAGATTACATCTAATACCTGACCTTGCTTCAGCGATTGACTTTTTTAACTACTACTAACACCAACCAACATCAATTTCACTCCTTGAGTCTTCCTTCTCACTAGAAATATGATCACTTCTTCCTTCACTCCTAACACTCTGTACAAGCTGCTGGACCTTCTTAATAGTAGTACTAGTGGAGGGACTGCTTGGAGATGGCAAGTGTGACACAGAGTCCTCTGCTGTCACACTTAGCATCACCCCCCCCCCCCCGAGAATTAAAGACACACTGGCAGCAAGGGCAGCATTGGCAGCAGGATAGCACTGGCAGTAGGCACAGGTCCTGCTCACTCTACTACCCTCTTCTCCCTCTTCCCTTGACAAAACCTGGGGAACCAGAGCATCCAGACCATTTCATGTTGGTGGTAATGGTCGCTTCCTCCTCCTTAGAATCACTGGATGCAGATCAGACCTTCCTGATCCTCCTTTTATTGTTATAGAACTTGTTTATATTGCTAGCAATCACTATGAGCCTCTCCTGCCTCATTGTTGCTGTTAATTCACAGCACAACAGCCTAGCACCTGTCTCTTACTCTGTAGATGCTTGTATTGTGTTTCAGTTCCTGGAAAACTGCATGTTTTATAGAGAAAAGGTGAAACACACGTGAAAACTTTCTAACCATTGAAATAAATGGCAAAAACATTTTTTCCATGGGCAAAAATGCCAAAGATTTTAATTGATTTATCCAAATTGGATTTTCCCACGAAAAAGTGGAAGACCGCATGGATTTTTTCACTGGAACATGACGGTACCTTTCGCCTACCCCTACTGCAAGCAGCGAGGGATTCTGCTTTTGGGCTGAAAGTGCTTCAAGATGTTTGTGATCCCCCCTTGTGCCTTAAGCTCTCTTGGTGTGCTACCAAGGACACCATAGTCAGCACATGGATTTCCCTCCCTTTTATGACCTATTGGTTGTTTGCAATAAATGTCATGCATTCTTGTTTTGTTTTCTGGTCAGCTTTGTTCAAATACTGGGGATGCTGGGGGAGGGAGGTCCCTTTTATAATTTTTACCTGTCCTGACTAGGGAGGAGGGGCTCTCTCTTAGAGTGCTACCTACAGAGACACAGAGGAAAAGGAATTGACAGGTAAGAAAATTCCCTTTTTTATGCTATGCCTTAGGGAAATAAAATAGCTTTTGCTATGAGTTGTGTGTAAATTCAAATTTACCATTTATTTCAGTATAATGAGGTAGGTGAAAAAAAGCAAAAAAAACCAAAATTTGCACTTTTAGTAGAAATTTTCCACCAAGCGGGAAGTGCCATTATTCTCCGATCTTGGTTACAGGAGAAAATTTTCACCCATCCCTATTTGTTAGAGAAAGCAAGTAGCAGAATTTTAGAGCTAGTAAAGATAGGCAAATAAAGTGGAGTTTAGTTTAAGGAGTCTCTTGGATAGGCAATTTGTTCTCTGTGTTAGGCTAGTCTTGGGGAATGTGAAGGGAGAACAAGTTACCTCTGTGACCAATACTTTACAAACTGACACCCAAGAGAAAGACCAGTACAAATGACACTGACTCCTACAACAACCAGAAGAGGGACTTTCATATCATTGACTAAGATCTATCCTCATCCTGTACTACAAAAAATTAATACTGCAAAGACATTTGGAGAAAAAAAAACAGTTGACGAAATCCTCTTATTGCTAGCTACAGGCAAAGGGTGGGTAGTAGCAGTTACAAAAGGGGGTGTTATTATTTTTTTATACAGTGAGAGATAGGGAAAGTTATTTAAAAAAAAAAAAAAAAAAAAAAATATATATATATATATATATATATATATATATATTTTTTTTTTTTTTTTTTTGTGACAGAGACCCTGGTGTGCACTGTAACTGAGGCTGTGACAAATACTAGAGAGAGAAACTTATATGATACATCTCCCTTCACTTATAAGATACAGTTACAGCTATCTCACAGGGAAAAAATACAACTTCACAAAATCTCCTTTGATTTAAATGGGGCTTTCAACCTAAAGAGGTAAAAAATAAGTTGTTTGCAATGGAGACCTCTAGCATTCAAGAGGATTAAAGCCCTAACTGAAAAATGTTGGTGCAGCTGGATTTCCCTAGAATTTCTCCTAATTTACAGTAGGAAACGTTTTATTTGAGGTTGGGTAAACAGATCATGGCATTGGATACTATTTTCATATTACGTGTGAGGCCATATTGCTTGGTATACTACAGATAGTAGAAGTGCTATTTCCAGAACTGGCATGTTTTCCTTGACTGTCTTAATCATATATTTCCTTACCATAATAAACATTACATTCAGTATTTCTAGCTGAATACATATAGCTTTGTGTAACATCATTTCCACTTCTGTGATTCTGCAAATAAAATACCTTGTGCTTATAAATCATGAATCTTCTAATAAATAGCTGTGAAATGGAAAGTAGTGTATCAAAGCAAAAAGTGCAATTCATTTCCGTTTACAAATACAGTGCATTCATATTAAAGGCAGTTTTAATGCAAATGTATCATAAGTCATGCAAAATTATACATGCTAATATTTAATAAATATTAAAATGTTTCATGCTAATATTGTTCTTGTGCTGTTCAGAAACATTATTAATCTGGTTGATAAATGAATAGCAATGGATAAATCTGTTAGATATATTAATGTTTTGTGCTTAAAGGGATAGTAATGTCAGAAAAAAAGTATTAACTATATGGTAGATACAATTAAAAGAGAGTACTTGCACTTATTCGTATCTCTCAAACCGTTATGGATTGAGAGATATAGGAAAATAAAGTTCTCCGCTCCCTTCCCTTTCTGCTTGACGAGCTGTAAAGCTGTCAGAAGCAGATTCTGGTTCCTGGATCAGTCGGCGGCTCTTCAGCAGTGCCAATATAACAATATTTAAAGATAAATACTTCATCGGAATGGTCTACAACGTGTGCCTGGTTTGTAAGCACACGTTGTAGACTATTCCGATGAAGTATTTATCTTTATATATTATTATATTGGCTCTGAAGAGTGGACAAAGGGCATAGTGACAGCAGCAGTATTTGGTTTCTGAGGTGATTATTGATTTTACATTGTGGACCTGAGCATCAAGGTGTTTTTGCTTTCAGTTGTGCCAGATATTTGATGCAGATGTGTCTATTGTTCCCCTATTTCCTACACACACTATGCACATTCCAGCTGCTGATGAAAGGCACAGTTCCTTCCTGCTGTCAAGGGAAAAATTAGTATTCCGACACACCCATGATTTTGGAAGAATTGCAGGAAGAAAAGCATTATTGGCCAACTTCTTTTCTACACATATACTGGGGGCTAGTTGTGGTGCTGCTACTGTCTCAGGCACATCACTGGAGCTAGTGGCAAGTGGAACCATGATCATCATCACCCATATCTCTGCTTTTGATCCCATTCTCTTGGCACTACCTAATCATCCTGCTGCTTAAACAACTCAGCAGCTGCAGCAAGAACAAAAGTTGCAATACAACAATGACATAGTTGCATTTGCCAGTGGCCACCATGCTGGCACTAGGCTAGTAGGCACTAGTGCCTAGCATTACTACTGTCACTAGGTCAGTAGGATATATATTTTTTTCTCTCAGGGCTTGTTTTTATATAAACCAAAGACCTATAAAACAACTATTTTGGGGGTTTGTTTCTAACAAGTCTAAGTCCTGCAAATCACTGTTGCCTCAGGATCTGTGTATCACGGTGCCCGTGTTATTGCTGACGACATTATGACTGTGCTCCTTCCTGATTCATTCTTATTGGCTAACGTGGGATTGCTCCACCCAGTGATAACCCTTATATACTGAGCCCTGTCACTTTTGCAGTGCCCTTTCGTGGTGTTTCTGTTACTAGTACTTGCTCCAGAATTCGTGTGTTTCCTGTGTATGAACCAGACTGCCTGACTACTCTGCTTGTATCGTTCCTGCTCTGTGTACCGACCCGGATTGGCTGACGTTCCTGCTCCGTGTACCGACCCGGCCTGGCTGACATTCCTGCTCTATGTACCGACCCGGATTGGCTGACATTCCTGCTCTGTGTACAGATCCGGTCCTGATTACTACCCATCCGGTATCCGGTTGTGGGCCATACTCCAGTCTCTCTCTGCCCACGGACAGATCCTCTGTTGCCTCCATTGCTGCTCCGGCAGCCAGTTACTGTGACCCGATCAGTATTGTGCCTTGTGATATGACATCTGGTGGTGTAGTGTCCTTCGGTAGCACCACGGTACGCTTGACCTATACTGCCCTAGCTGAGGTTGGTCTTTCCTGGGTGCCACAAGCTTCCCCATACTGGTATTTATTCTAGGTCGTTAACCCCTTGTGTGTTAGCCCCATTGCAGTCACTGATTGGCGTTACTCCATGCCTCTGTGGCAGTCCTCCTTTGGCAGCTCTGGTAGTCTACCGTTTGTCCAGGTCCTTCGTTGCTGTTGCTGCCTTGGTCGCCATTTTGTCACTCTCTGCGTAGAGAGTGTATTAAAGGCCATTATACTATTAGGGCCTGCCCGTCCTCCTGGCCTAATAGTAAACACACTATCCGTAGTTTGTTTGGATTCACACGAATTGTACCTGACCTGTGTGAGTATAGTATTGCATATATACATACTGGACCTGTGTAGGGTACTAATAACTGTAACCTGACCTGTGTCAGTATAGTATTGTATTGTATATATATACTGGACCTGTGTGGGTGTTTTGTACTGCTACCTGTCCTGTGTCAGTAATATACTGGACCCGCGAGGGTTATTCTATTACTGTGGTTCTTCAATAAAATTGCATTTTACCTAAACCTTCCGTGTCTGAGTGTCCATAAAGCACTGTGCCTCTAACAAACCTGAATCTAACAAATCACTGATTCCTCAGGGCTTGTGCCTCTAAAAACCCATATTTCTACAAATCAGGGTTTGGGCCTAAAATATTAAGTTCTACAAATCTGTGTTACCACAGAGCTTGTGCCTAACAAGCATAAGTCCTACAAATCAATGTTTCCTCAGGGCTTGAGCCTTTAACAAGTCTAAGTTCTACAACTTGTCACCTACAAAATACTCTGTTCCATCAAGTATCAGTCTGCCCCAGTCACAGCTTATGTCAGGAGGATCTCTGTCTATGTCACATTACATACCATTTTTTATTTTATTTATTTATTTTTATTAACTGTTCCCAACTTCCCACTATCCCAGTCAACAAAGCCATGTTTCACCTATTTTAGTGTTGACGCGAAAATTTTCACGCATCCTTACTGCTGATGCTGCTGATACCCTTTACCCACTAGCATTGTTCCTCTTGCCTGATGGTACTGCTGCCAGCCTGCCAGTATGATTTCTTCTGAGGAGGCAATGGCAAGTGTGATGGCAGGAGACCTTCAGTCATATGTGTCTTCCCCAACCAGTCTCAAAAGGCAGCAATAGACTGGTTGTGGTAATGATGAGAGTGGTGGTGAAGGAGCTGGTGTTGAGGGGAGAAAGTGTTAAGGAATGGGAGAAAGAGATGTGGAGGAAAGTGGGAATGTGCATCACCACAACCACCAGCAGTGAAATTCAGGAGTTCGCTGCTTCTGTAATTTCTGCTGCTGAATCGTCAGAGGCATACATTAATCTGTCACAGCAGCAGGATGATGATTATGAACTGGCTAGTGTGCCACAGATTGCCAGTGCCATGGTAAAGAAAGCAGTGATATGGGACTAGGACAGGTTCCACTTGCCACCAATCCTCCTAATGCTGAGGTGGCATGTGAAAGCTAAACCCATAAAAATAATTTGAAAGCTCACTGTCCCTCTCCAAGAGCACAAAGAAAGGGGCAAAAGACCCAGAGAAGGCAAGAGAAACCCAGACTGAGGATTCAATGACAAGCATTACACCTGTGTCATGCACCCTCAGCATCCTCTTCCTCCTCCTTTGGCTTACCACCTTTGCCTCCATTATCCCCCCCAGCTGGTAACAAGATTGTAGATATGAGGATCTGGCAATTTGTGTCCACCCACTGTACACTGTGTGGTGCACTGACCACGCATGGCAATGTGGTAAAGTGTAATCAAATGCAGGGTGTCAGGGAGCATCTGTAGACATTCCATCCCACTGAATATGCTAATCTTGTATGAGTTATTATTTTAAGTAAGACTTCTATTTTGCCTTTGTGTGTGCTTAGTGGAGTTGACAAAGGCCATAGTGACAGCGATACCTTTTTTCTTGGCAATGGTTTTACATTGCTGACCTCAGTGTAAAAGTGTTTAGTTGCAGTTGATTAATATGAGAGTAAATGTGTCAATTGTGATACCCATTTCTTCCCATATTTAACAATGTTTCCTTGCTCACACTGTACGCTTTGCAATTGCTGATGATGGGCACAATTCCGTCCTGGTCTCAAGGGAAAAATATTATTCCAACACACCTATGATTTTAGAGAAGATGCAGGAGGAGACTGGGAGAAGCATAATTGTCAAACCTCTCTATAGATGAACCTGAAGTGGTGTTTGGGCTTGAAGAGGTGTTGTTGCTGCCTCATCAACATTAGTGCTAATGGCAAGTAGAAGCATCATTATACCACCGCCTGTCTTAAATCAGTGATGATCCCAGTCCTGTGGAGCAGCCTAATCCTCCTGATGCGTAGATGAATCAGCAGCAGCAAGTACAGCAGTAACAAATGCCAGGATAACATTTTCCAACAACACTATCATCTACTGCTGCTGGCAATAGGCCGGTAAGGTACATTTTTTTCACTCAGTCCTACAAAACAATTATTTCTTAGGGATTATTTTTGGCACGCTTGAGTCCAACAAACCATTTTTTCTCAAGGCTTGTTTTTGGCATTCATGAGGCCTACAAACCAATTGTTCTCAAAGCTTGTTTTTAGCTAGCATGAGTTCTGCACACACAAATATTTTTCAGTCATGTTTGAGACTAATGTAAGCTTGCATTATTTTTGGATTATTGACATTAATCAGTGGGCAAATCCCTTCTCCTTATGCTCTGTGCTGTCATTAATAATTTATGTTCTGCGGCTTTCTCTGTTATGTGTGGTTTTTTTCTGCTTCTTCTGCCTAATAATTAGATGGTCTTAGATGTTGGTTCATTTTTAGAAATGTTAGTCTCCCAAAATTGCTGCTTTATAGCCGTGTCCTGCAGTCATTTACAGTATAACCTGTTGCACTGAAAACATGCACAAACTCAACAAAGCTTACTGGTGGCCAACTAAGGGTTGCAAAGGCTGTTTGTGGCAGTGCTGGTGACACACAGCATTTTGATTGTCAGTAGTCCATGGGGGTCATCGTTTCTGTAGAGATCATGGCTATCCTGCAAGTATGCTGAAACCATCATACATGGAGTGGAACCACTCCTAGGAGCTACCCTGTGTTCCTGTGTATCAGTTATCAACCCATTCTCTGAAAGCAAGTACCACAGAGATGTGCACCACTACCACAAATGCTTTACTGCAGCCCAGAGACCCATTAATTGCTTTATGTAATGATAATGACATGTATTCAGAAATATGTTGGGAATAGGATGTTCTTGTTAATGTTGTTGCTGCTCCTGCTGCTGGTCTAAACCCTTTGCTGACTTCTTTATCACTATACTTTCTAGCGCTCTCTCAATCCTCCAGAATGATACCGGCCAATTGATCTACAAGCACATCATTATATTCTTTGAATCTGAATCCTGTCAGGATCGTGCTCAAAGCATTCTAACATATCCTTGACCAGCTGTGGTGCATGTCTGTGCTATAATTATGGTATGATTCCTCAGCCATGCACCTCAGTTTTTTCTGCA
Source organism: Rhinophrynus dorsalis (assembly GCA_037306005.1). Classification (NCBI taxonomy): domain Eukaryota; kingdom Metazoa; phylum Chordata; class Amphibia; order Anura; family Rhinophrynidae; genus Rhinophrynus; species Rhinophrynus dorsalis. The sequence goes on along the minus strand of CM074723.1, from coordinate 90,920,578 downwards.
ATAAGTATATAGAGGAAGAATGTTGCTAATTCCTGCCCCTACATAACTATCCAGCATAGTTGCCTCCTTAAAAGGTTTTAGCAACTCACATACATCACACATTAAGTGTTATTGTCTAGCTGACAAAGATGCTCCCTCCAAAGCCTTCCAGTTTTCCATTGTGTACTCTCTAATAGCCTTATTATGCTTGTTCAAATGCTCTATCATGTACAAAGTAGACTTCCACTTGGCACAGACCTCCATTTTCAGCTGGTGATAGGGCAGGTTGTTATGCTCTTGTATGTACATGGCAGAATAACTGCGTAACTTGATTGCTTTAACAAAATGACTAGAGGAGGTGGCAGCAGCATGTGTGGGCAGTCTATCTCTCATACAGCAAAATCAGAGTCATACTCCTCTGCAGCAGGAGTCATAGGTGTTATTTCAAATGAACAAACTCTTGGCACACTCTCTGACACATCAACATCATTACTTCTCTTATGTGCCCCAAAGTCCCAGGAACTTTTAGGAGTGCTGCTCCAAAGTAATCCTATGGTTGTGGTGCAGATGGGGTATCAGTGAAGAGGTGTCTAGGTGTGAGCCTGCATTTCCCCTGCTCACATACTTTTTACACACACAACATATAGCAACATGTTTAGCTTTTGGATTGTGAGGGAAGTATCTCCATGCTGAGGACTTCATAGACTGAGGAGTTCCTGAGGGGCTGCTACTATTACTTGTGGTGACTTTGCAAATGATAGGAAGGGGCAGTTATTGTGATGTCAGATGCCTTTAGCCAGTACACATGAAGGAGGGCAGGGTCTTTAAATAGGTATAAATAACACAACACAAGTAGTTGTTTTTTCTTCTACTTGCTGTCGGTGTCCCAGCCTCCTTCCCCCCACCATGTGTCCCTGCCCCTCCCCCATTTCCTACATATCTTCACCACTCTGTTAATCCTGTGGCTGGTATCACCTAAGCGTGCTGTCCCTTGGAGAATCTGGAGACAAGCAGGACAGGAAAATAGTAGAAAACTAGGCTGAGACAGGATCTCCATTCAGGATTTCATTTACTTTGTCTCTTGCTCTCTATCTCTCTCTGTCTCATTATCTGTTTTTTTATTTTATTTGTCTCTCTTTCTTTCATTCTCTGTTTTTTTCTCTCTTTTTTCCCTTTGCTTTTATCTCTCTCTTATTCTCTTTAAAAAGTTGATTGCATATTTTACAGATGGACAATTGTGGAATCTATATCTATATATTTATCTCTATATATAATTTGTGTGTGTGTATATGTCTATGCAAGGAAACTGTGAGAGACAGATTTGGGAGACACTATGTTCAGGGTTCCGTAAAGATCAGGACAGACCTGGGGATGGGTGATCAGGTATGGAGCAATTGTTAGAACACATAGTAAATGAGCAACATAACTTAAAATGAAGGTGGGGAATAAGATGCAATAATATTTGTATTCTGCATTTTAGCAGAAGTATAAAAACATGCCATTAAAGAAACAGAAAGCATTATATGGATCTGTTGAGAGTCCCATGAAAAAAGGGGAAGTGAATTTAGTAAAGTCACATTCTAAAGATTTAGGTGGACGTGTTTCCAAATATTCCAGTATGGTGGGATTTACATTTTTGTTCACTTCCTTTAAGATGTCAGAAACAACATGAGTGGTCCCAAAACAAGAGAACTGGGAAATACAAGGAACCATTTCTAGAGGAGCTGCAACATGGTTTGGCATGTGGATTTAATTGGATATCATGGGCCTCAACTGTAGGGAATGTACTAATCCCAGAGTGGCAGGTGACACAAATAAAATCATATATACAAATATCACTATAAATAGTCACAGTCCTGTAGAGAATTTTTAGCAAAGAACTGAAGATATATCTTGTAAATATGTGCACATTTTGTATAGAAGTGTGTCACTGGAGACTGAATGTTAGAATAAGTATACAACCAAGGAAGTTACAGGAAAACTCAAGTGGTTGAGGGAAATGCTCCGGATGGATGATGGGTGAATTTTTACTTCAAAAAAGTTTTTTTGTGTTTTCTGGGTTTTCCTGCCGTGGGAGAAGATACTTGGAAACTGGGCAACTCAGGACAAGCAAAATTGGGGAATGTTGTGACTTTGCATATGATAGAAAGAGGTAGGTGTTGTTATGGGGAAAGTATTGTGAGGTCAGATGCCTTTAGCGAATACACATGAAAAAGGGGTCAGAAAGTAGGTATAAATAATATAGCACTACTAGTTATTTTTCTTCTTCTTGTTCCTATCTATGCCTCCTTCCCTCCTGTTTGTTCCTGCCCATTTCCTGCCTATCCTCACCCCTCTGTGTGTTGTCTCTTTGTCTGGGATCACCTAAGTGTGCTGTGCCTTGGAGAATCAGGTTAGTGTGTTAAAACAGGTAAATTGTGGTGCCATGTTAGCAATAGTGTGGTAAAAAGGGAATTGATGCCTGGTGTAGTTAAAGAGGGATTGCACTCTTGAATTGTGAATTGCTATGTTTGGTATCAAAATAAATAATGGTTAAAGTAGGCGAACAATAAAATGTTCATAGTTAAATATAAAATGCAAAACCTTCCCAAAGAATGTTCTCTGAGCCATCTTTTTGGCTGATTGCTCATATTTTTATATATATATGAGGTACATATGGGAACAAAATTTCTAATCTGCCATCCAGTTGTGAGCAACACCTAAGAGAAAGGAGATCTGAGGAAGAATCACTAGCCTGGAGTGATCTAAACCCAGTGCCTAATTTACCAACTGAGAGGCAGTGGATGTCTTTACGAAATACGAGTACAATCACAAGAGAGCGGGAAAAATTTGGACATATCTTCCTGTGAATAATACTATGCTTAGAGGCAGCCCACAATGTTATTATTCTTTTTGAGTCTGCCTCAGTCAAAGCTCATGTCAGGGTATGTGTATCTGTGTCGCCTATCAAATTATTTTTTCTTTAATTGTTGGGTTTTTTTAAATTTTTTATTCACCACCATCCATCACTATCACTGTCAACTTGAAATAAAAAACACACTCCCTGTTCAAATGCTTCTTTCCCCAGTCACCCCTCACACAGAGACAATAACAGCCAGATCATGAAGGACCTTGGATCACGGCTACCTGTGTCTTCCCAGTCAGTCACACAAATGTCTTAACCCCTAGAGTGCTAGCTACTTACAACGTATGAGATTGGACAGCTGTACCTGATGTGCCAAGCTCATACATTTGCAATGCGCTGGAGACCCCTGAGGCGCTCACAGGGTCACTTATTTTGGGGACATATTTTTATATACTAAGACCTCATTGGGGGTATCAGGAGGGATCCGGATGCCCCTCAATGAGGTTTATAATAATATATTTATATATATATATATATATATATATATATATATATATATACACACAAAATAACCCTGTGTGTGCCACGGGGGGGTCCAAAGCAGACCCCCCTCCTCCTGTGGCACAACCAGGGCTTTTTTTTATTAGTTTGTAATCAGAGATTGTTGGGGGGCCAACAAGCTCTGATTACAAAGTAATGATAAAAAAAAAAAATAACCCTCCGTGGCACTCAAGGGGTCACTTCTATTGTGGACATATTTTTTTTTTGTAAGACCTCATCGGGGGAATCAGGAGGGGTACTGATGCCACTCAATGAGGTCTATAATAAAAAAAAATAAAAAAAATTAACTCTACACAAAAATATTGGGGGTAAAAAGCCCCAAAAAATTGCATGTGCCACAGGGGGGTCCAACGCAGTGCTTTGCAAAGCGTTGGACCCTCTGTGACACACACACTTTTTTTCATTACTTTTTTTTAGACCTTGATGGGGGGCACCAGGAGTGTTCCTGATACCGCCTCGCAACGAGGTATGAATACAAAATAATATAACACTTTGTGTGCAATATGGGGTCCAATGCATTTGTTTGCTGTGCATTGGGCACCCCTGTGGCATGCACACAAAATGCCAATCACCCCCCCATATTCCCTATCTCTCTGCCTGGTTCCACAGCCCACTGGCAGTCCCATTCCCCAGCCTGACCCACAGCCTGTTTCCACTTGATCAGGGCTCAAAATTTCCACTCGCCATTGGCGAGTGAAAATTTAACCCTGGTGAGTAGAAATTCAGTCCTGGTGGGTATGTTTTGGCTTGCAGTGGCGAGTAACTTTTCAGGTCTGGCTAGTAGCAAAGGACTTAAAATTATAAGCCCTGCACTAGATTCAGGCTGGGAAACAAACTTTGTATGAGGGGGACATACAGTGCAAACTGGTAGTCACAGATCCCCCATATACACTAGCGGACACCTCCCCACCCCCACCAGCAAAACCATCCTTGCTCCTCTGCCCACTAGTAGAAATACCCACATACACTGCCTAATCTCTCACCCCCCTGCACACTTTGTTACACTGGTAGTCACGGGTCCTCATGTACACTGGTTGACACCCTAGCTTTTTTCATCTGTTAGCCGTAAAATCACACATACACTGTCTGCTTTCCCATCCCTGTTCCACTGGTAGCCACGCTCCTGTCACCCAAATTGGCATGTCAACCCACAGCCTTGGGGGTACCATTTTTCTTAGGCTGGCAAGAGGTCCTCCTAGGAAATCCCATGGCGTTGAACCATTTTAGTATCTTTGAAGTGACTGATATGTAAAAAAAAATTTTTTTTTTTTCCTGTAGCACCACATTCTGGAAATAGTTGTGCACACTACCTTAGGGGTAAAAAGGCAAGTGACCCTTCATTCGATGCAGCAGGTTATCTTCTTTCCAAAATAGTATGGGAGTCCTGTTTGAGAAAATTTTAGAAAAATCAGATGTTGTAGTAGGTGCAGTTTTGTGTTTCTAGCACTGCCTAAGGTATGTCAACTCATACCAATGAGGTGTCATTTTACTCCTAAGAGCAATAGCTAACGAATACAGTTGAAAATTCAACAGTTTTCACAGATTTCAATACATTTGAAGGGGCAGAAATGTAAGAAAATGTCAATTTTTTCATTATCACCACCTTCTGGAGGCATTTGTGCACATCAGGCTTGGGGTAAGAGGGCATGTGACCCCTCATTAGATGCAGCAGGTTATCTTATTTCCAAAATGGCATTGTTTCTCTACCTTGCCTGCATATCTGTAATGGTTATGACAATTTCTGTGCAGGCAGATAATTTCAAAAACAAAAGTGTCAAGTTTAGGTAAGTGCTCCTAGCACCCACATATTTTATGTTATCCCACACAAATGGGGTACCATTTTTCTCATGTTGGTAGCAGGCACTGAATACAGTAGGAAATGTTATGGTTTTCAAAGATTTTAGTATCTTTGAAGTGGTGGCATAGGTGTGCGCACAGGGTGTGCCGGGTGTGCCTAGACACACCCTAATCGGCCCTGTGCGCACCGGCTTTTCAAAAGTTAAATGGCCGTTTCCGCATATTAATGCGGCTGTGGCACCGGCTTTATACCTTAGACGCTTGCCACGACTATCTGCTGCTGACTGCTGTACTCGGGATGACCAAGGGGGGCGGGACAAGCACTCGGGCTCAAACGCTGCAAAAGCCTGCATGAGCCTTCCCTCCTTTGTTGCGGCGCTGAGAGGAAGTGATGTCACTTCCTTTCAGTGCTCGTTACATTGGGGGAAGGTGTCAGGGAGCGAACAGAGGGTGAGGAGGCTGCAGGCACTGGTACTGATTCGGCTGTGAGACAGACACCAGCAACTTCGCAACTTAGTTACTGTGCTCAGACTGCAGACAGAGGCAGCTGAAGGACAGACAGGAGGCACTGGCAGCACTGTCTTTAGTGGTCTTAACAATGGATGATTTTGTGGACATTTTTTTGATTAGTGTAATGGATTTTCTGGTTTGCTTACTTGATTCTTCTGTTTGTTGATAATTTATAATATGTTTCCTTATGTATATCAGATTAAAGTGTTTTATAATTCATTATTATTTATTTTAAACAATATTAAAGCCTAAGGGACACTATAGGCAACCAACCAGACCACTTCACACATCTCATTAAAGTGGCCTGGTCTGGGTTTTATGTCCCCCTCAGATTAACCCTGCCTGCAATGTACAACATTTAATTTCTGAGAAACTGCAATGTGTGCATGGCTATGATGCATGAGTGAGTGTACACCTAATCATTTATTTAACACACACACACACACACACACACACACATATATATATATATATATATATATATATATATACATACATATACACACACACACACACGCACGCCTATGAGTGGTGGAAATGTAAAAAAAAAAGCGTATTTATTCCTATAGTGCAAAATTTTGGGAATAATTGTGCACTTCAGTCCAGGGGTAGAAAGGCAAGTGACCCCTCATTTGATGCAGGTGAATGTCTACTTTCCAAAATGGTATACATTTTATACCTTTCCTTCATGTCTCTTAAAGTTATGAACATTTTAGTACAAATAGCCATTTCCAAAGAAGAATACAGGTAGGTGTTATGTGCTTCTGGCACTCCTACGGTATGTCAGCTCATACCAATGGGGTGCCATTTTTCTCCTAAGTGCATTAGCTAATGAATACAGTTGGAAATTCCATGGTTTTCACAGATTTCAGTACATTTGATGGGGCAGAAATCTAAGAAAATGCCTTTTTTTACTAGCACCAGCTTCTGGTGGCATTTTTGCACACCAGGCTTGGGGTAAGAAGGCCAGTGACCCCTCATTAGATGCGGCAGGTTGTCTTCTTTCCAAAATGGTATCGTTTCTGTACCCTTTTTCACTTCTGTAGTTGTTATAACTATTTTTGTACAGAAAAGTAATGCTTGAGAAAATGTTAGAAAAATTAGAGGTTGTAGTAGGTGTCGTTTTGCACTTCTAGCGCCCAATGAGGTAGGTCAGCTGATACCAGTGGGGTGTTATTTTTCTCCTAAGAGCACTAGCTAATGAATATAGTTGGAAATTCCATAGTTTTCACAGATTTCATTACACTTGAAGGAGCAGAAATGTAAGAAAATGCCATTTTTTTCCTATAGTGCCACATTTTGGAAACATTTGGGCACACCAGGCTTGGGATAAGAAGGCAAGTCCCCCCTCATTGGATGCGGCAGGTTGTCTACTTTCCAGAAATATATAGTTTTATATAGTTATTCCACTGGTTTAGGGTAGATTTTCCACAAAAACCCTAGAATGCGCATATTAGTTCGTAAAGTTGAAAATGCCATTTTGCTGTCCTGGCAATTAGGGCTCTGCGCTAGCCATGGACATAGGTAAAACTGTACAAATAATTGAAACTTTCGCAATCAAGGTAAATGTTTTTGGTACGTAGTATTTTAGCAAATGTCATTGTGACATCATAGCTTTTTGTGCGATACTAAATTCTCTTCATGTAAGGCACCATGAAAAATCTCAATTCGTTTTGAAAAAAACAATATATAGTTTTCCATATGCAACTAGAAATTCACAGAGGAAATCAAGCCTAAAAAGAAGGATAGCAAAAATGCTGAAAAAGTGTCTGGCCTACAGGGTTCAGAAAATGGCCCAAGCCTCTGGCACTGAAGGGGTTATTTATTTGGGGTAAATCTTCTTTACTTACTTCTCACACCCCCAGACTCACCTTGCACAGGCATAATGGCCAGATCAAAAAGGAACTTGGATCACAGCTCCCTATCTCAGTCAACCCAGATTTTGGAGTATTTTGGGTAAACATCCTTGTTTCCTTCAAACTCCCCCAGAGACCCTCAGACTTCCCTAACTCAGAGAACAAGTGGCCTGACTACAAGACTCCCTAAACTAAATGTAAACTCTACTTTATTTTTCTGTTTTCTCTAGCTCAAAAATGTGCTGCATTCTCTCTAACAAACGCAGAATGACACGTTTTAGGTGCCTGGTTACCCTTTTGTACAATGCCTGCAGGAAAGGAAGGAAAACTTGCCATGTAGTGGGGGAAATTCAGTCTTCAGCATTGACTTCAAAGCAATTAGCTTGGTGGAAAAAAAAGCAGAAATTAGGCTCTTTTCTCAAAGAATTTCCCTCTTGGTGAGAAGTGCAATTTTTCTCCTGTTTCGCTTTTGAGGTGAAAAGTTTCACCCAGACCTATCTGTGATCACTGTTACCCAAATGTTCACCTACCTTAATATTGGATGCCATATCTGTTATTTATTATAACTAGGTCCAATACGTTGTTATTTCTTGCTGGTACTTCCACACTGCATGTCTTATTTCTCCAGTTTAAACCAGTAGAGTTACAATGTCCCATAATTATAGTATGTCCAAAATATGCAGCTTTTTTTCATTTGCAATAACAGTTGGGCCTCAGCATTCTCTTAAGTATTGGGTGATTTACAGCATATACCCAACAAAACATTTTTTTTCTTTTTTTTACCTTTTATGCCACCATAGTTAGCTTCAGTTTCCACCCACAAGGATTCCACATTATCTCCAGTTTTCTTACAAATAACTTTTCTTAAAGTTGGATTTAGATCTGGTTTCAAATATAGGTGTCCCCTCTCTTTTGTTATTCCAGTACCTTCTAAACAGGAAATTACCTTCAATATATACAGTTCAATGATGTGTATCATCCCTCCATGTTTCAGTTATACCAGTTATGTCCAAATGCTCCTTAACTGCCAGTAATTCCATCTCACCCATTTTGCCGACCATACTTGTTGCATTCTCTAACATACACTTATGTCATGATTGCGTTTTTTACCCCTACTTGCCTTTCTTCTGATTCTGAATTTAATAGGAATTCATCCTTGTTAGCTACATTTATCCCAATGCCTTCTCCACCCCCATAATACTTTACTTGTACCCTGTTCCTATCTATACTAGCTACCTATTTTACTACATATACCATCACCCCCTTTTTGTAGTTTAAAATCTCCATTAGCCTTCTAAGCATTCTATACCCTTGCACAGTAACTCCCTTTCCATTTAGGTGCAGCACATCACTATCATACTGATTGTACCCAAAAGCAAAATCAACCCAATTCTGTAAAGACCCAAGACCCTTCTTCCTACACCAATACTTAAGCCATTCATTAAGCTCCCTCTGCCTACTTGCTATGGCACATGGCATTGATAGTATATCAGAAAACACTAACCTGAAGATCCTTGCATTGAACTTGTACTCTAGATCACTGAGATCATTTTTGGGACCTCCTTTTTTCTCTGTTTCTGTCATTGGTACCAAAATGTACCAAGATAACTGGATCCTTTTCAGCGCTTCACAGTAATCTGTCTGCCTTGTCCTCAACATGCCGAACCTGAGCACCTGTTGTTCAACATTCACTTTCCTGGCAACAGATAACTCCTTTCCAGTAGTGCCAATTCTGAGCTATCCCATAAACCTTTTCACCCAATCTTTCAAAGCTGTTGGTTTGAGCAAGATAAGAGCTGAGATTCCTCTTCATCTGCCCTCTTCCTCAACTCCTTATTGGTACCCTGTTGCCTACCTGCCAATTCTCATGGCACCCTCTTCACCACTAACTCCACATACTTCCTGTTCAGTGAGCTCCTAGGTTTCCTGTATCATTCAGTGTCACCATATTTATTTCCAGATCCATTAGATTAGATTTCAAAAGTACAGAATGCTCACCCTTGCTACAGCAGTGTGAATCATGGAACTACTGCTCAAAGTATTCAAAACGTTATAAGATGTGCACTGCATGAGATTGTCCAACCTGCTACCACTCATGCGTATAGTTTTACAATTCAACTGGTATTACTGTGTCTACTAATCACATTCCTAGCTCAGATATACCAGGTTTAAATATGTATGTAAGCCACTTCTCTGTATGTCCAAAGCTTCATTCTACTGTTATGTATACCCCAGAGTTCATTAGGCTCTCACTCAAGAGGGATTTCAGGTAACAGATGGTGAGTGCAACACAGAAGTCCACATAGTGAGACTTTTCATGTAGATTTTTAGAAGATGGATAGATGAATGATATTAGTGTTACAGGTATAGGCAGTGTTCGGTTGCTCTTGACAAATGACTATATTTTATGTTCTTTATAATTGGGACAGCAAAATGTGACTTTGTTCCACCAATCTTTATATTACTTTGCTATAAAGTTTGTATTTGTGAAAGTGAGAAGTTTTCAGGTAATTTCTTGGGGAAGAAGGCATGTAACTATTATAAAGAATTCCTTCAATCTTATAAGATATTATCATTTATTGTAATTCATTTATAAAGTGCCAGCATATTCTTCAGCACTGTACAGTTAGGGAACTGATTAAAAACTCATTAAAAGCTCAATATACTTAACAAATCTGATACAAGTGGTGGAGAGGACTCTGTTAGTGAAAGCTTACAATGAAGGGATAATGTCAATTTTAAAGAAACAAAAGGGGTTATAGAAAATTAAGGTCTATGATGCTGTTGCAAATTGCTGTCAACAAAATTGTTAGCTGTGAGGTTAGGAACAAATAATCATGATATATACACCTCCAATGTTCAGTGTTCCTTGTGCTGATAATTCTCTTGTGCTTAGTGAATTACTGGAATTATGCTATTGCCAGTGACCTTGGTTCTATGATGGCGAAGCGTTCAATCAGTCTTTGAATGCAAATATAATTATGCACTTTGTGAAAATAAAAAAAAAGTGTTTTAAATGGCTAATCATAGGTGATTGAGATATACTAAATTACCATGTTATTATTTAATACTTCAGTAAAGATTAGTCAGTTTACAAATGTTAAAACCTTCTACTGCCATTGCTTTTGTAAAACATATTTACTTTATTTGTGATGAAAGCTTTAGCAAAGTTGAGATTAAACTTTAACACATTTAAGAATAGGGGATACTTCTTACCAGCAGAACCAGATCCAATTTCACATTTCATTCTCAGTATTTTTAAATTAGGTCTATCTCTGTTATTGTTTTGTGTTCCTATGCAAATCATATATAGCTTTGTTTCCAAGGTGTAGTAAGCTTTCTTTTGGTTCCTTTCTTTAGTACTCATCTTATAATTTAATTCATGCCCTAAATGTTGCACATAATTAGTGCAGTTGTAGTGATTAGGGTGGGCATAAGGTCCTGTTGCGTTTCCGTGAAAAAAATAATCGAAAAACCACGTTGTTCTCCACTTTTTTGCAGGAAAATCCACTTTAAATACAGCAATTAGAAAATTCACCTTTTGCTCCCATCGACAAAAATTATTCAAAGTTGTTGCCCTTCTATTAATGTGTTTTTCGCCTTTTCACTATAAAAGCGTACCATCTTCCATGAAGTGAAACACAATACAAGCAGCTACAGAGCAAAATCAAGGCAGGAGAGATTGCTATCACTATGAGAAGGTTTAAAAACAATAAAATGAGGAGCTGGAATGGCCCTTATGTGTATAGATGCCATAGTAAATCTTATCATTCATTCATTAACTCATTCACAGTTGGAGAGAGGAAGACAAGTGAAGCATGGAAAGCACAAAAAACGGAGGGGATATGAGAGGAAGCACTAGAGAGAATGAGAAAATGGAAGTATAGCATGTGAGGGGGGTGGGAGCCTGGGAGAGGGGGTGGGTGGAATCATGGGAAAATGGCAGAAGTGGAAAAATGGAGGAGGAGAGAGAGAGTGCGAAAGAAAGGATTGAAATGAGACTGAGATTGGAATAGACAGAGTGGGGGCGAAAAGAAAAGACACACCATAAATTGTGAGAGATACAGAGAGGGGGGAAGTTGTCCATCAGTCTTAGTTGCCTACCAATGCCCCTGTAATGCTCTCCTACTTTATTCAGATGAGTGTCCAGGACATAAACATGTTAGATTAATATCTAAATGTAAGCAAACCTGCTTTTTTTAACATCACCTTATTGCTTTTCCTGCAATATGGCTAAAACAGGAAAAGAAACAGGAATTTAGACACTTGACTCACAAAGCATGTTTTATGTCATGTGAGGTATCATGATTCAAATGGATTGTGAACTTACAGAATTTTTTCACTCATCCCTAACTATAGGGAAAAAAATTAAAATTTGCTCTTTAGGCTTTTTGCCACTTGAGTGGTCTCTGATACATTTCATATATCCCTTTGTTTCTATTTTGCTTTTATTCTATGAGAAAATAAATTATCTCTTGACAAATGTCTTGGGGAAGAGGCAATGAAGCACTTCTCCAGTGATATCACTTCTCCAGTTCCTATGTTATTCTATGGAGCCAATGCACTAAGATATGTCCAACTTTAGAGATCGAAATGCATAGGATCTATAGAATAACATAGGAACTGGAGAAGTGATATCACTGGAGAAGTTCTCTCCATGCTAACACCTCTTTATTTGGGGTGGGAGAAAAGAAAAACATTTCCTGCATGATTTTTTCACAAAAAAAAGGACAATTTTTCACCAAAGTTTACTCCTTTACCCCAATGCAATATTTTCGTCCTGTGCACCAATACCAACTAATTTTCCACCTGTGTTTTGTATAGTGCAACATTTCCCACCACAATTTTACTTCTTCTGAGGGCTGGAGTGGAGAAATAAGTAGCTGAAAGTCAAAAGTGAGTCCTACAGTAACAAATGCCTTTAAAACATTTCTTAGCATGCAGTGTGCCTTTGTCCTTTTCCCACAACACTAACTTCCTACTTAAGTGACACTGGCACATATTCATGATGATGTCAAGAGATTTAAAAAAAAGGCACAACCTACAATGTGGCACATTAATACATTTGGCCTGACTTCCTCTGCCATGTGTGGTTTCTACTACCTGATACTCAAATGGTATGAGATGTTGGTTAATTTTTAAGAATGAATTGCTGCTTGATAGCCATGTCCTACTGTCATTCACAATGTAACCAGCTGCACTGAAAACCATCTCAGGCTCAACACTTGCTGGAGGGTAACTAATGGTTTCCACTGCAGTAGGTGTCAATGCTGGGCACACACACTGCTTTATTTGCCAGTAGTCCATAAGGCCATTGTTTATGCCCAGAATGTAGCTATCCTGTAATTATGCAGAAAACTTCTAAAATGCAGTGGGACCACTCCAAAGAGCTATGCTATATTTCTCTGTATTAGTTACCAACCCATACTCAGGGAGCAAGTCACAAAGAGATGTGCCACCACCACAAATGTGGGATTGCTAAGACCCACAAATTGCTCTGTGTTCAGAATAGGATGTTCTGGTTGATGATGTAGGTGTTTCTGCTGCTGCTGGTGATGGTTGAAATGCTTCACTGCCTTTTTTTTCACTATGTTTTCCAGCAGTTTTTGTGCCTTATCTTGCTCTCTCTCATCCTCTACAATGCAGCCCTCCACTCAATCATGACAGAATCTTGACAGAATTCAGAATTTGAGAGATTCTGTTGATTGTCATGTCTCCTTGTTGTGACAAACTGCTGATGACCCTTTGGCAGAAATTCAGAAATGTTGTGTTTAAAGTGGGGGTCCAGCAAAGTGGCAAGAATGTATTCCTCATTGCTTTTAATGGACACTATGTGAGGATCTTGTTCAAAGCACACTAACATGTACTTTAACAGCTGGTGTCCGTGTTGTCATTATAGTAAGATTCCTCAACTCTCTTTTTCTCGACTCCCTCCTTCCACAAATGCGAGATGCCTTTAACGCAGTTTTGTCGGGCACCCCATTTCCATCCCAGTCTTTGGAAGCCCATATAGTGTTTATACACAAATAGGGGAAAAATCCCCTGGATTGCGCAAGTTATCGTCCTATATCTCTACTAAATACAAACTTGAAGATATTTGCTAAGATTTTAGCAAACAGAATTAAAAGTGTTTTGACAAAACTGATACATCCGGATCAGAATGGCTTCACACAAGGCAGAGAGGTTCAACACAGTACGTCTCTAGCGCTCTCAGCCATGCAATTTGTTATATCACAAAATATCCCCTCGCTTTTTCTCTCCATGGATGCAGAACAAGCATTTGATAGAGTACATTGAGACTACCTTTTTTGAGTTCTTCAACATTTCGGGCTAGGAGATATGATAATGACAGGGATTAAAAGTTCATGACCCTCACTGCCAGGGTGTTGGTTAATGGCACTCTTTTGAATCCTTTCCTGATACATAACGGCACGAGACAGGGATGTCCTCTTTCACTGATTTTGTTTATACTTTCCCTCGAACCTCTTTTGAACTTAGTACAGAACTCTGAAGACATTTTAGATATCCAAGAGGGTAAAATGTCTTTTAAGGTATATGCTTTCACCAACGATACGCTCTTTCTTCCTGCAAATCCGCAATCCTCACTCCCTCCACTATTACAACTAATAGAGGTATAATCAGATCTTTCTTGGGCTAAGATAAACTAATCTAAGTCTGTGATTTTAAATATAAATCTCCCCTCTGAACTCATTGAAAATCTTAAGCTAACCTACCTGTTCTCTTGGGAGAAAGACTACATCACATATTTGGGGGTTCACCTCACTCCAGACCTGAAATCCCTATCCAATATCAATATTACTCCTCTAATCCAAGATATAGCCAAGGACCCAATTAGATGGCAACACTGTCATATTTCCTGGACAGGTAGAATCAATATGTGTAAAATGGTCATTTTGCCCAAGGTATTTTTCCTCGTTAATGCGCTCCCAATATACATCCCTAAAATGTATTTTACAGAACTGTCTACAGTGATTAATGCTTTTATTTGACAGGGCAAAAAGCCTATACTGAGACAAGACATTCTTCGCAGGACTATTGAGGAAGGAGGTTTAGGCTTACCGGACCTATTTTCTTATTACCAGACATCAGCGTTAGCTAAGGTGTTCAACATGACCTGTGTACCTCCTAAATTGTGGACCTCCTCACTTTCTCCTTATCTGCAACATCTTGACCCTCTCCAAGGTCTTCTAGCTTCTCCTAACACACGCCCAACATTATGTAAAGATCATCTGATATTTAATAACATTCAATTGATCTGGAACTCATCAACAACATGCCTAACGTTGCTCCCTCCCCCTCTCTACTCAAATCATTACTGGGTAATCCTAACTTCCCAGCAGGAAAAGATCATGCTTTCTTTTTATCTTTACACCGGAAGAATGTGGCTTCCCTTGTTGCGTTATGTGACTCTACATCCCCACCCTCTCTAAATTGGCTTCAAAGAACCCTAGATGTCCCTGGTGGTGCATATTGCAAGTAGATCACTGGGTACATGAAGAATGGACACACAGTTTCCGTCCTAGTAAATTAATAGCTTTCAAGAAATAGTTTCATAAGACACCAATAAGACTGAGCTCTCTCTCCTTTTGCTACAACATGCTCCATTCTTTATCAGACTCCCCCAAACTGTATTTTCTGACTCAGTGGGAAAAAGAGCTTTCTGTCTCACTTGACAATAAACAGTGGACCCTTATTTTTAAAAATAATTTTAGATATGCAAGAGATTCGAACACCAGGGAGATGAACTATAAACTATTCATGAGATGGCATTTATCTCCACTTCATTTATCCTACTTCTCTCCCTTGGTCTCTTCCGCATGTTGGAGATGCTTTGCTGACAAAGGCTCCCCTACTCACATCTGGTGGGAATGTCCTATCATTGTGTCCTACTGGGAACTAATTCTCAAGGAGATTAAGCTGAAATTACGTCTTACTTTGCCCAGAGATCCCCTTCTATATCTGTTTTTTCAGACTCAACATCTTTCATGCACTTTTACATCTTCGTACAAAATTTTATTGGCGGTTTTTTCGAATGCAGCAAAGTCCCTAATTCCCCTTTACTGGAAACACTCAGAAGCCCCTCCAATTGCTCTTTGGCATACCAAAGTATCCACATTAAATCTATGGAAAGGTGCCATGCTCTCTCCACCTCGACCTTACATCTCTTTGAAAAACATTGGGTAGACTGGCCTTAAATAACATTTATTGGTATTCATTTGCACTCTTTCGAAAACATGAGTCCTCCACAGACTATTCAGGTAACACAAGACGCATCCTCCTTTCCCTGGTATTGTTCGATAGATAAACTTGTCGTTCAGTTGCTGGTGGGGTTTCGGACAGTCGCTCCCCCTCTCCCTCTTTTCTTTGATCCTTCTCTTCCTTCTCTACTCTTTTCTTCTACTACTTTCCCTTTCTCTTCCAATACTTACCTATCTTCCGCTGACACTGACATTCCATACAGTACCTCATATCCCGACTGGGAAGTCCCCGACAGTCTTTCCCCTCGGGTAGACGCATAGAAGTATCAAACATGTATCGTTATACATGATTGTGTCAGAAGTCAAGTCTACGACTTTCCGAACATTTATCATTGTTGTAAGTCTCTGAACTTTCTATGCAACCTTCAGTGGATATAAAAAGTCTACACACCCCTGTTAAAATGCCAGGTTCTTGTGATGTTAATGAATGAGACAAAGATAAATCATGTTAGAACTTTTTCCACCTTTAATGTGACCTATAATGTGAACAGTTAAATTGCAAAACAAACTGAAATCGTTGAGGGGGAAAAAATAAAAAATAAAAAACTCACAATAACCTGGTTGCATAGGTGTGCACACCCTCTTATAACTGGGGATGTGGCTGTGTTCAGAATTAACCAATCACATTCAAACTCATGTTAAATAGAAGTCATTACACACCTTCCATCATTTAAAGTGACTCTTGACTAATCACAAATAAAGTTCAGCCATTCTAGTAGGATTTTCCTGACATTTGCTTTGTTGTATCTCAGAGCAAAAGCCATGGTCCGCAGAGAGCTTCCAAAGCATCAGAGGGATCTCATTGTTGAAAGATATCAGTCAGGAGAAGGGTTCTAAATTATTTCCAAAGCATTTGATATACCATGGAACACAGTGAAGACAGTCATCATAAAGTGGAGAAAACATGGCACAACAGAAACATTACCATGAACTGGACGTCACTCCAAAATTGATGAGAAGACGAGAAGAAAACTGGTCAGGGATGCTTCCAAGAGGCCTACTGCAACATTAAGGGAACTGCAGCAATTTCTGGCAAGTACTGGCTGTGTGCTACATGTGACAACAATCTCCCGTATTCTTCATATGAATGGGCTATAGGGTAAAGTGGCAAGACGGAAGCCTTTTCTTGCAAAGAAAAATATCCAAGCCTGGATGAAGTCTGCAATAACAAACATCAAGTCCCCCAAAAGCATGTGGGAAAATGTGTTATGGTCTGATGAAACCAAGGTTGAACCTTTGGCCATAATTCCAAAAGGTATGTTTGGAGCAAAAACAACACTGCGCATCACCGAAAGAACATCATACCCACAGTAAAGCATGGTGGTGGCAGCATCATGCTGTGGGGCTGTTTTTCCTCAGCTGGAACTGGGGCCTTAGTCAGTGTGGAGCAAATTATAAACAGTTCCAAATACCAGGCAATTTTCTCACAAAACCTTCAGGAGTCTGTTAGAAAGCTGAAGATGAAGAGGAAGTTCACCTTTCAGCACGATAACGACCCAAAGCACACATCCAAATCCACAAAAGCATGGCTTCACCAGAAGAAGATTAACATTTTGCAATAGCCCAGCCAGAGCCCAGACCTGAATCCAATTGAACATCTGTGGGGTAATCTGAAGAGGGCTGTACACAGGAGATGTCCTCGCAATCTGACAGATTTGGAGCGCTTTTGCAAAGAAGAGTGGGCAAATATTGCCACGTCAAGATGTGCCATGCTAATAAACTCCTACCCAAAAAGACTGATTGCTGTGCTTCAACAAAGTATTAGTTTAAGGGTGTGCACACCTATGCAACCAGGTTATTGTGAGTTTTTTATTTTTCCTCCTCAAAGATTTCAGTTTGTTTTGCAATTGAATTGTTCACGTTATAGGTCACATTAAAGGTGGAAAAAGTTCTGACATGATTTATCTTTGTCTCATTCTTTAACATCACAAGAACTTGGCATTTTAACAAGGGTGTGTAGACTTTTTATATCCACTGTATGTCATAACAATCTATATTTCCGAGAGTCAAGCAAATGTAATTCTTTATCTGTTTTTGCTCGTTGTACTGTTATTTTTACATTGTTTATAACATGTATGCATGTGTCAATATATAATAAAATGTTAAAAAATAATAATAATAATAATAAAATACCAGTGGTAGAATTTCACTAATACCAGCCCCTACACAATTTAGCAGCATGGGTGCCTCCTCAAAGGGTTTCAGCAGTTCACATACATCGCACATTAGTTGTCATTGGCCAGGTGACAGAGGCTCCCTCCAAAGCCTTCCAGTTTTACATGGAGTAATCGCTGATGGCTCTAGCATGTACAATGTGGAAGTCCACCTGATAGCGACCTCCATTTTCAGCTGTTGATGGGGCAGATTGTTAAGAACCTTATATGGAAATTAGAGCATTGTGTGCACTGTAGGAGAGACTAAAATGGGTACAGATTTTGTGGGCAATAGTAAGCATCTGTCTTAGGGTTTTGGATTCTGCCAAGAATTAAATTTAGCACATGGGCAAAGCAGGGCACATGCACCATATCATATATTCTCAAGGCAGCGATTATGTTAGAGCCGTTATCAGCAGGCACAAAACCATCTTTTAAGAGTGGGTTACATACTTTCCCCTATCATCAGTTCTAGCTTACTAAAAACATCTACAGCTTTGTGGGACAATTTCTCAAAACTCTGCATGCACAAGGTTGAATAGCAATGGTAAGTGCTATCCTGCTGCTGCCTTTTAATCATATTGCCAGAACCAGAGGCGCAATTACTGGCTTTCACCTGAATCTGTAAACTAGTGTTGCCACTGTTGGTGGTGGGAGGAAAACCCAGTGAGCATTCACAGTCACATATCTGTTGTCAGGTGAATTTTCTTGCTGTACACACTTTCCAGACCTTCCATCTCCTACAACAAATCCAGAGTCATCAAACTCTTCTGCAGCAGGAGCCATAGGTGTTATTTGAAATTAACTAACTGTTGGCAGTGGCACATTCTCTGATACATAAATAATATCACTTACCCAATACTTTACTATTACTTTAAGATTGATTTAATATTATTTTATTATAGCATCTATTATTACTTAACTGTGCCTTGTTGTACAGTCTTGTATCCCTATACCCCAATAGGGTCCAAGTGACAGATTCCAGACACTATTAGTCATAGATAGAGGAAAGTTGATTATCAGAGTAGGCCTGCGAAAGAACAATCTGTACAGACACCAAAGATCTGAAAGGAGAGAGGGAAGGGAGCAGATGCAAAGGTACCGACACTGGGGGTTATCCAGTAAAAGCGCTTTAACCTAGAGGCTGGATTGCCTCTAAAAAAGGTGAGTCAGATACCTGTCTCAACTTTAAGGTGATTACCACGGTGAAGGAGGTGATAAAGCTAAGAAGTTCACTCGGTGAAGGGTTCAACGAAAAAGGAAGTTTTATTTAGTAATCTACACTCAGATTGTGTGCGCTTTTTTCTCTTCTTTTTTGGTGCAAATATAAATAACATCACTACTTCTATTATCTGCCCCAGAGCCCTGGGAACATTTTGGAGTGCTTCTGCTGATGCCATTTGTGGCACGTGTGACCTGTTGCTAGTGTGTCTCCCAGTCAGACCTGTGGTTGTGCTTCAGGTAGGATCTCATAGAGGAGGTGCCCAGGTGTGAGCCTGATTGCCTCCTACTCATGTGCTTTTTGCACAGACAACAGATAGCAACATGCTTAGCTTGAGGATCCTGAGTGAAGTGTCTCCATTCTGTAGACTTCATAGACTGAGTGGTTCCTGTGGGGCTGTTACTACTACTACTGGGGCTAGATGTTGATGCAATTCTACTGCTACTACTACAAGGTATCAAAGATGCGGCACTTCTGACGGCAGCCCTATATGAGGCGTGGGTGGAGGTGAAAGGGCTGTTGGGATACATCGCAATGGACCCTGATACCCCCTTATGGGGCGCCGCGGGGCTACGTCACTTATTTGATTGCGACTTTGGCCCCTTGTGGGCCAGGTTTGGGATTACCAACCTTTGACAGTTATATCAGGATAGTCGGCTGAAATCCTTTGCACAATTGCATGACGAATACCATGTACCACATACTCGTATTTGTATATTAGACATGCTCTTCTCGCTCAAGTGGGGTGATCGGGCCCTGATGATTTCTACATTCCCGCTTTTTCCCAGATTGATGCTTCTCGAGCCTTCCAGACCTCTTTCCTTCATTTACCAGTGGCTGGAATCTCATGTAGGGTATCAGGAGTTTCCTTCAAGGAATAAATGGGAAATGGACATGGGTCCGTTAGAGAATTGGGAATGGGATATGGCCGAGGCAGGACCAGCACTGGTGGCAACGTTGACTAGACACCAGATGATACAGTTGAATATCCTACATTGAATTTATTATACGCCGGTCAGACTGTATAGAATGGCGAACTCTGGTATCAACAGCTGTCTCCGGTGTGATAATGTTCCGGGCACATACTTCAATATGATCTGGGACTGTCTTGGGGTTGGGAGGTTTTGGAAAGATATAATGCGTATTGTGGTCCTAGTGCTGGGGAGACCTGTTCCTGTGACTCCAAAAATTTGTTTGTCTATTTTCCCTGATGAGATTGAGGATGCAGCTGACAGATCGCTGCTGAGAGAACTCTTGGTGTTGGCGAGAAAGGTGGTGGCCTTGAACTGGATGTCAAACAGGGCTCCCAATTTCAGGGCGTGGATTAATTTAGTTTTACAGTGCATTCCACACTATAGATTGGTTTACTTACATCGGGGCACTCCAAACAAATTTGATAAGATCTGGGGAAGATGGCAGAACTGGTGGACACATAGAGCTGATGCTAATGTAGCACTTGATGATGTGCAACTTGACGGCGCTGGTTGATTTAGGTCATGCTTTCTAGCTGCGTGGATGGCTGTGATGCGTGGTCGATGCATGGCGTTATGTTCCAACCCTGTACTTATTGAGATCCTGTGGCTTTGCTGGCTGGTGGGCGGGTGGGGGGAGTGCTGCGGGTTCAGGAGTGAGAGGAATTGGAATTGGGGTAGGGGAGTTTAACACAAGTTAAGTTAGGTTAGTTTTTGGGAGTTTTGATTATTAGGGTTTGACATAATAATAAAACCTCAGGTTGGCTCTGTACGCCCTATTGATTTGTGTATGTTCTTTTCATTGTTACATCTGTCTACATATTTTTGCTGTATCTGAACGATTTTACATGTATTTTTTTGTGTATGTGATATGTATGGAGCGATCTGATAATAAAATATATTTAAAAAAAAAAAAAAAAGATGCGGCACTTCTAGCAGCAGCAGCAGAAGTACTCATCATAGCTAAAGTTGTGGATGCCAATAACCTATGTTGCTGTTGTTATTGCGGCTGGTTACTCAACACAAGTGTGTGTGGCTGAATGTGATTTGGACTTAGAAGTGGCAATGGTGTTGATGATGACTGACAGGATGACTGTGTACTTTTTACCATCTTTACTTGTCTTGGGTCACAGTTTCCAACAGTTTATAGAAAGATACATTGCTCCTTTTCATTGGTGGAAGATTGAACCTTTGCCTGTCTGCTTTTTGGACATGTCATCATCTCTCTCACTCTCATCTCAGCTTCTTGCCCACTTCCCTTATATTCCTCTAACCTTTTAGAAGTGTCAAAAAATTTTTTTACTTTCACAAAGTTCGCTACTACTTTGAGGACAGGAGTTTTGGTGCTTGTTTGTCTCACTGTCAGATGCAGCAATTGGTTCAGCTGCTATACCTTCCTCCATTATGCCATTGCCATCATCAACACTAGAATGCGACTCATTGTCATCTTCAGTGTTCTTCTTATATTTTTTTGTGTACTGGTGTTAATGGTGGAACTTTTGGTGGGACCTTTACAGGCTGTATTCTCCCCCCGGGAGGAAAGGGATCATCATCATTTATTGCACACTCTGCAGCAACAATGGCTGCAGTTCAGTTTTTAACTACCCCTTTACTCATCCCTGCACTGCTCCTTCTTTCCCCTCTTCTCCTGCCCCTTTTGAGTTTGCTGGACATTACTCAACTACTGTGTGTGTTTTTACTCTCTACAGTACACAACTGATGGAGTGTGATGTCTTTCCTGAGACCTCAACAAAATTCTCAATGCTATCTATCAAGTCTGCCTGAGTCACACAGCCTATGTCAAGCTCCCAGTCAGCTGTTACCCAATATATTTATTTATTTTTAACCCTTAATGCCCGAGGATGTACATGTACATCCCAAGCTTAAGGACAGAGGACGTACATGTACGGCCTGGAATTCCGGGTCCCTGTAAGCTGCACTCCGTTTGGGGAGCTGCATTTGCCACCATATTTTATCACAGTCTGCCCCCCCAAAAAAAATTCTAACTAAAAAAGAAAGACAACAACTTATTTCCCCAAACTACCCAGCACATATACAGTAACAGCAAGATCAGCAAGACAATTGCTTGGTCTGCAGCTGCTGTCTTTCTAATGAAATCAGTCACACAGAATTTTGGGATATTTGGGGTCAACCTCCTTTGCTTCTCTCACCCCCCAGGCACATTCAACACAGTGATAATAACAGCAAGATCAACAAGCAAATTGGAAACCATCTGCCTGTGTCTGTCCAGTCAGTCACACTGAATTTTGGAGTATTTGGAGTCAACCTCCATCCTCCCTTCTTCTCCCTCAGAGTATCCCCAGACTCCCCTAACACAGAAAACAAATATCCAACCTAAAAGACTCCCTAAACTAAACTTCAATTCCCCTTTATTTGCCTATCTTCTCTAGTTCAAAAACATGCTGCTCTTTCCTCTCACAAACACAGAATGGCTGCTGTGAGAGCCTGATACCCTTTTATGACTGCAGGAAAATAAGAGAAAACTACCATGTGGATGCAATGAGCTGGCACTTTTCATGGGAAATGTTTTGCCAAGCAGGAAGTTTTTTGTGGATTTTGGTTTGAGGCAAACACTTTTGCCCATCCCTACTCTTTATCATGCCTTAGTGCATTTCCCTAGGGATGGATGAAAAGTGGGAAAAATTTCCCGCATGACTTTTCGTGTAAACTGGCCAATTCTCTTTTCCCATGAAAGTTTTATCATTTTTGCCAATGCAAAATGTTACTCCTTTTCTCCTATTTAACCAAATTTTTCACCTATTTCCTATGGCTACTACATTTCTGCCTACAATATTACTTCTTCTGAGGGCTGTAGTTTAAAAATAAGTGGCTGAAAGTCAACGTTGTGAGTCCTACAGGAACATATGCCTTCAAAAATGTGTTAGCAAGCAGAGTGAATTTGTCCTGTGCCCACAACACTAACTTCCCACTTAAGTGACACTGGCACATATTCATTATGATGATGTCAAGTAATAAAACTAAAATACAACCTACAATGTGGCAGAAGTGTATTATAGTGGTGGTTGTGGGGAACTGACTTGTATGGTGTGATTTGTGAATTTATATATTTTTTACCATTGTCATTTGTGTGTGAAATCGCTGTCCTCCTTCTCAGATTATTGTCACACCTTACTTTTCAATCATAGCAGTTGTCCCAAGTGGGGTCAATGGTGGCAACCTTTCTCCACACACCCCTCCTCTACCTCCTCATCTGTGCTTCTATTAATATATTTGTCCTAGCTTTCTCTGCCATGTGTGGTTTCTGCTACCTGATACTCAGATGGTATGAGATGTTAGTTCAATTTTAAGAATGTTGGTCTGCCAACATTGTTGTTTGATAGCCACGTCCTGCGGTCAATGGCTGTGTAACCAGCTGCACTGAAAACCCTTTCAGACTCAACACTTGCTGGAGGACAGCCAACGGTTTCCACTGCAGTACATATCAATGCTGGCCGCACATACTGCTTTGTTTGCCAGTAGTCCATGGGGTCATTGTTTCTGCCTAGAATGTAGCTATACTGCAAGTTTGCAGCAACAATCTCACATGCAGTGGGACCACTTCTAGGAGCTACAAAGTGTTCCTGTGTGTCAGTTACCAACCCATACTCAGGGAGCAAGTCCCAAAGAGATGTGCCTCCACTACTTCCACCACAACCCATGTTGGGTTTTTGCCGCCCCTGCTGAGACCCATGAATTGCCCTGTGTTCCGAATGGGGTATTCTGGTTGATGTAGCCGCTTCTTCTGGTTGAAATTCTTTGCTGCCTTCCTTTTCACTATACTGTCTAGATGTTTTTTGTGCCCTCACTTTCTCCCTCTCATCCTTCACATTATGCAACCCGCCACTCGATCAATATGCATATCTCGATATTCCCTGGCAGAATCCAGTTCCTCAGAGAGTTCCTGCTGTGACAAACTGCTGATGGTCCTTTGGCAGAAATTCAGAAATTTTGTGTTTGAAGCAGAGGTCCAGCAACATGGCAAGAATGTATTCCTCATTGCTTTTAATAGACACTATACTAGGATCTTGTGGAAAGCATGCTAACATGTCATTTACCAGCTGGTGCATGTCTCCTCATTTTTTTCCTGCAATAAAAATATCAGTGGTAGAAGTTCAGTAATTCCTGCCCCAATGCGACTCACCAGCATGGTTGCCTTCTCAAAGGGTTTCAGCAGCTCACATACATCACACATAAGTTGCCATTGGCAAGGTAACTAAGAGGCTCCCTTCAAAGCCTTCCAATTTTGCATGGTGCACTCGCTAATGACCTTATTCTGCTCGTACAAATGCTCTAGCATGTACATCATGGAATTCCACCTAGTAGGGATTTCAATTTTCAGTTGGTGATGGGGCAGGTTGTTACGCTCTTGAATGAAATATAGAGCATTGCGTGCACTGTAGGAGCTACTAAAATGGGCACAGATTTTGCGGACAATAGTAAGCATCTTCCTGAGGGTTGTGGGTACTGCCAGGAATCTGGTCACAACTAAATTTCGCATATAGGCAAAGCAGGGCACATGCACCATTCCACCTATTCTCAAAGCAGCTATTATGTTGGAGCCGTTATCAGCAGACACAAAAGCAGCTTTTAAGGAGCGGGGTACAGGCCATTCCTCTATCACCTGGTCTAGCTTACTTAAAACATCTACAACTTTGTGGCACTGTCTCTCTCTGGCTGCCACCACCTTTTAATCACACTACCAGAGCCAGAAGCACAATTACTGGCTGTCACCTGATGCCCTTTGCCCACCACACTAACCACCTGCTTGTACAGTTCAGGCACAGCCATCCTGGAAAAATAACTTATATTCCAGCATGGAGCTACACATGACATCAGTTTTCTGAAACCTCGTTTTTCTACAAACGAATATGGCAGCATGTCCACTGCCAACATCTTGGCAACCTTAGTATTCCACAGGCATACTTTGGGATTGTTTTTGTGACGTTTTCAACTCCTTCCCAGGAACTCAGTCATTGTGGGTTGGCAGGACATGGCAGAAGAAGCTTGGAACTTTATTGCTTTAACAACATGACTAGTGGGGGTGGTAGCGGTAGAGGGAGCATGTGTGGGCAGTCTATGACTCTTGCCATCTTCTACAGCAAAGCCAGAGTCATCATACTCCTCTGCAGCAAGAACCATAGGTGTTATTTGGAACAAACTAACTATCGGCAGTAGCACAGTCTCTGACACATAAATAACTTCACTACTTCTTTTTTCTGCCCTAGTGCCCTGGGAACTTTTTAGAGTACTAGCTGCAGCACCTTTAGCCTGCTGATAGTATGTCTCCCACAGTCAGACCTGTGGTTGTGCTTCAGGTGGGATCTCATAGAGGAGGTGCCTAGGTGTGAGCCTGCTTTCCTCCTGCTCATGTGCTTTTTGCACAGACAACAGATAGCAACATGCTTAGCTTGAGGATCCTGAGTGAAGTATCTTCAAACTGTGCACTTCGTGGACTGAGGGTTTCTTGAGGTGCTGCTACTACTTCTACTGGAGCTGGATGTTGAAGCATTTCTACTGCTACTACTACTAGGTGTCAAAGGTGCAGCACTTACAGCAGCAGCAGCAGAGGCACTCGTCATATATAACATTGTGGATGTTAATATCTTGTGTTGCTGTTGTTGCAGTTGGATATTCAACACAGGTGTGTGTGGCTGAGTGGGACTTGGACTTTGAAGAGGCGATTATGCTGATGATGACTGATAGGGTGACTGTGTACTTCTTGACATCTTTGCTTGTCCAGGGTCAGACTTTCCAGTGGTTTTCTCAAACAGTTAATAGACATGCACAGTGCTCCTTTTCAGTGGTGCCCACAAATAGGTAGGGTTGAGGTTTTCTGAGAGCCCATACAATCTTCAAACAGTTTTTCACTGTAGAATACCCACCTCTCTATGTAGCAATATGCTACTGAGGTATGCCACTGGGTATTTTTCACTTTGTCTAATAGCTTATTCAGTACTGCTCTCAAGCTGAAGCATCCATTTGCTCTTTAATTGAACTACTGAAGTTGGTGCCATCAAGATCAATAACTAGCTGAGCAGCTGTTTCATATGGGTCATTGCCGCCTTACATGCTGGTATCCACTACACAGTCCTTGGTTGACATATCCATATCACATTGGTCACGGGCTTGGCTAAGACACTGAAATTAGGGGCAATTTTTCAGTAACAGCCATCAGTTCCCAAAAACCTCAGAACTTCTTCATGCGCTATGTGTCTCAGGTGGTCCTCCCAGGTGTTACTGTATATTACAGTGTTATCTAAGTAGGCATAATGCTGCATAATTTTCAGCAACCAGTCCACTAGATGCTGAAAGGTGGCAGAGGCATTAGTCATCCTGAATGACATTATGAGAAACTTGTAGAGGCTAAATGGTGATGAAGGCTGATTTGGGGCCAACTGCAAATGAGAGAAGGATCTGTTAGAATCCTTTGTACAGATTAGGTCCACACATACCAGACGCTGGCAATGTGTTCTAACAGATAATCATTTTGGCACATGAGGTAAGTGTTTGTGAATGTGCAGTCATTCAGCCATCTACAGTCCACACAAAACTGAGTAGTCCCATCCTTCCTAGACAACAACAATATGGGGGGGGGGGCACCCTTGGACTACTAGATGGCTAAATGATCCCTAGGTCCTGCATGTTCTGAGCTTGTCCCATTTCTCTTCTAGGTGGTTTGCTTGCATCAGGGTTCTCTAATGACTAGTGGATGCAAAATAGAAACCTGCAGAAGTTCCCTGTTAATTCAGGTGCTGTAATTTTGCCATGATATGTGAAAGACCTTCGGATCAGTTATCAGATTACCAGTTTGCCGACATGATCATTCTCTTACGAGAACCTGTAGTCTTTGTAGAAATAAACTGAAAACACAGAAACAAATAAAATAACTACATGGTGTGATTTCTGTTGATTCTGGAACCACTGGTCTCAAAGCCTCCAGAAAGAACACCTTTTGCCATTCCTGCTATCAAGGATTTTGTCTGTTAACCAAAATTGCTTTAACTTTAAAATCTTCAAGCAACTTCCATTTATAATGTATAAGCCTAGATGAAAAGTCAGCAGGACTGATTGCCATCATAGGATATTACAAATTGCTGCCATTAATTGTAAACACCATTTAGCGGTCGTGTTTTCAGATGTTGGTATTGCTGTTATGCTTTTCAATTCAACTTCTAAAGAACATACATTTAAAAAAAATATATGTATCTTAAATTAAAATAAATATCAGGAGACTAGCAGAGTTAAAATGATACCTCTATCGGCTAACTGAGTGAGTCTAGGATGCTAGACAATATGTCTCTTCTTCAGGCATAATAAGAATGAAGGCTGAATACACAATACATGACAGTTTAAACAATCCTTCAAATTATTTTAACATTTAAGGGCTAGATTCCATAAGCTCCGACACAAAAAAAAAAAACAGGTGACAGTATTTTTTCAAACATGGTAAGCTATTCAATTACCTATGCTATGAAAAAATGCCAGCAAAAAATCACTGCAGGATGATAAAATTAGCTGTGTTTTAGCCCTTTCAGAATAAAACACCACAAGATGTCATTCAATTGACTGCATTAGCCCTTAAGATCTGATCAGAGACTAATTTTATCACTGGAAATTTAAGACCCAGTTTGTTTGGCCGTAGAGTCCCTTATCGGATCTCAAAACAGCCTGTGCAGCAATATGTATATGCAGTGTATATATATATTGATATGGGGCCCTAAGCCCATTATCAATACATCCAAAGGTGTTCCATGTTAGTAGAATTAACCCTATGAGTGCCAATGGGGTATAATTACGCCACTGGCACTCATAGGGTTAACCCTACTAAGGTACAAAGCAACAGCCCCCTTCAAAGTAACATTTACCATTAATCCTTATGTCCAGCAGGGTCCTCCTCAGCACCCTGGTCAGCTACTGTCCATCATCTTTCATCTTCTCTCTTCTTTCTTCCATTTTGTTTTCACGTAACTGTGTAAAAAAAAAAAAAAAAAAAAAAAAAAAAAGATAACCATAAAGAAATGTTCCTTGAAAATAACCAGTGCATTTATGCATAGTTTAACCCATTGAGTGCCACAGGGGTAAAAAACACATTGCAGAACAATATGTTGCGTATATCTATGGAACCCAAAGGGTTAAAGAATGTTTAGATGTGTGGGATTTTTGGTTCATAAAATGCCCAAGTAGATATAAAATTTCCCCATGAATGATTACATTGCAAGACATTCTGAATAAAAATATTATTTGCTTTTTCCATTTCTCTGTCTCTTTGTGCAGCCGTGGTGGAGATGACAGCGGAAAAAGTGAGTTTCAGCACACCTCCCAGCTTCGAGCAGAGGTGCTTGAAGCTGATTGGCAGGGAGGTGCATAAGCACACATCCCAGCCAATGGCTGTAATGGAATTTGAACAGAGACTGCCCATATATAAAGGCAATCTCTGTTCAAATTCCCTCACAATGGAACAGGCACTGGCCCGTAAGGTGCACGTGGGTTGGAGGGTGCTGCAACTCACTTTTTCCGCCACGCACAGTGGTGTAGAGATGGAAAAAAGCCAATATTATTTCTATTCAGAATGCTTTGCAATTTAATAATTCACGTGGGCAATTTTATATCTACATGGGACATTTTATGAACAAAAGAACCGGCACATCTAAGCATACTTTAACCCTTTTTCTCCTAGTGAGGTACTAAACACATTGCTCTGCAATGCGCTGTGTGCCCCTTTGGCACTCAAGGGGTTAAACTATGCATAGATGTGCCGGTTGTTTTCATAGAACATTTCTTTATGGCACTCTTTTGTTTTTTTGTTTACAGCTACATGAAAAGAAGATGAAAGAAAGAAGAGAGACCAGAGGAAGAAAGAAGAGTAGATAAGAGAAAGGAGGAAGAAAGAAGGAGACAGACAGTGGATGACAGGTAAGTGTAACACAGATAAGCTCATGATCGGTGCTTGACACAGTGTAATTGTTAGAAAATGCAATATATGAGTATCAGAACATTCCAATACTAACCCCCTTAAATATGAAAAGGGAACTATTGATTTACTTTACAAACTAAGAACAATTTTTTGAATTATAATTGAAAATTACTAAATTAGAGGATATAAATAGGTAAGCACAAAACAGCTCACCAAAGTTTGAGTTTGGAGAAAATATGGCTTGTTTCCAGTTGGTGAACACATTGATTTGAGTTGCCCTGCGTAAAGTCAAACTAACCCTTCGAAAAACTTAAACAAAGTGAACCAGCAGAATGGGTTCTCATGCTACATAATATTTAAGACGTGCTATAATACTATCAACCTTTTGAGTTGTATTTCTTTTTTTTAAATGTATATCATATATTAATATATATTTTATGTTAATTATGAATACTTAAAGGGATAGTAATGTTTCATAATAAAAACAGCTCTAATTAATCATTATAGTATTTGGACTTTGGAGAGTGTTATTTCAATTCTGTCAGAGTTGTAGTTCAAGAGTAATTCAATGACAAAGTATCCCCCTCCCTCCCCTTTTACTGATGTCACACTGTTCAGCTTGAGCAGAAGGGAGATGCCCAGTTAGACTGCAAAGAGGGACAATCTTCAATTAAGATAAGCGAAAAACCTGAAAAACTTGTCAAGGGGGGCAGGGATTTCATTGTTTTCATAGGAATAAGAGTGTCCCCTTCTGTTATCTGTCTGGTCTATGGACTGCATTCCACATCTGAGAAGAGATTGTTTACAGTAGGTAAAAGGGGCGGGAGGGGGAAAGTTTGCTTGTGAAAATCTCATAAACCATAAAGGTTTGAGAGATAAGACTTATATCATTCTTCATGTTTTTTTAATGCCTACAAAATAAAATAAAGTTAAAACGAAGTATTACTATCCCTTTAAAATAATGTATGTGTTTGTGCACTGCATTTATAATCTATAGAGTAATGTTTTCTGAAACCGTGAGATGTGTAATGACTAACCGTTTTATTAAGTTTTGGTTAATTTCTGTGTACTGCAGTAGTTAGTGTATTTATTGTATTAATTGTCTGTGTTATTATGTGAGGGTTTAAAGGAATAGTAATGTTTCACAAAAAACTGCAGCTCCAATTAATCTTCATAGTGTTTGAGCCATAGAGAGTGTTATTTCAATACTGTCAGACTTGTAGTTCAAGAGTAATTGAATGATAACGTTTCCCCCTCCCGCCCCTTTTACCTAGTATAAGCTGCCTCCCCTCAGATGTGGAATCTGGTCCACAGACCAGACAGCTCACAGCAAGGGACAATCTTCTTACTGTGAGAGCAATGAAAGCCTTTCCCCCATTGACAGGTTTTTCAGGTTGTTAATTGAAGATTGTCCTTCTCTGCAATCCACTTGGACACCACCCTTCTGCTCTGAGTTGAGCAGTGTTACATCAGTAAAAGGGGCAGGAGGGGGATACTTTATCATTCAATTTCTCTTGAACTAAAATTCTAACAGTATTGAAATAACACTCTCCATTTCCCAAATACTATGAAGATTAATTGGAGCTGCTTATATTATGAAACATTAATATCCTTTTAAGTAGAATTCATCCTTTTTTAAATTAATTTAAATAAAAGTAGCCAGTATTTTCTTTTTGGTTTATAGATGTTGCTGAAGGAGTAAGAGATCATTATTTTTACCTTAGAAAAAGTAAGTGTTGCATATTGTTATATATTTTTCAGCAATGGTTTTGTGACCATTTATTCACTGACTCTGTTCCTTTGCAAACAAGTCTGACTGGTGTAATAAAAAATGTGAGCGACATCTCACTTATTCTTTCCAAGATTACATATTCCTTCTTTACTCTGTATTCCACTGCTTGAAAAGAACTGTGCAGCTAGAGCATTTCATTTGATTCTTTACACACTTCGATATCCATACTTAAAAAAAAAAAGTATATCCTCTCTTACACTATGTCCTGAATTGTTCCTTAAAAATGGTACAGTACTCACAGATAGTGTGTTATTACTTTTGAATTGTGTCCATATCACTTTTTTGTTTTTAAAGCTTAACTGTTTGAATTGGTTAAATATAAATACACATTGTATAAACATCAACTAGCTTTGTAAGCTTATGGCTAATGAAGCATATTTCTGTATGATATAAAAGCATGTACTTTGTTTGCTTGATTGCATACAATTTAACATTGATTTATGATTTTGGAAAATGTGCTCATTTTTTCAGCTACAATGATAACATTTTATAGGCTACCTATGTACAAATCATTCTGAAGTGTTTGTTTATGAAAAACATATTTACGCAATATACTTTAAAATAGCTATTTGGCTTTCTGTTTTAACTGTCCTGAATAGGTCAAAAATATGAATTTCTTACATTAGTGTTACCCAATAGTTTCAAATAGATGGGTGCCAGCAATTTCTTTGACATTGGGAAGGTCAATAATGGCACCTTTATCACAGGATTAGGGTGCTTAGATTATATGTTATATAATAATAATAATAATTTGTGATTTTTGTAGCGCTTTTCTCCCTGTGAGACTCAAAGCGCTTTACAAATCTATAAACAGACATAACATTTAAGAGTTCCTTATGGTCACATGAGTTAACTTAATGCCTGATAAAAGAGATGGGTCTTTAGCTTTTTTTTAAAAGTCTGTAGTGATGGTGCCTCTCTGATTGAGCATGGTCAAGAGTCCCAGAATGTCGGGGCAGCGTGGCTGAATGTCTGGGACCCAGAGGCTGTCTTTATTCTGGGCACTGACAAAGAGATCTGTTGGCTGACGATAGTGAACGGGATTGAATATAAGGTGCCAGGAGCTCTTTCGGGTACTGTGGGCCTTTATTATTTAAGGCTTTGAAGGTCAGCAGGGCAATTTTAAAATATGTTTGCCATTTAATTGGAAGCCAATGGAGTGAGTGGAGAACAGGTGTTATGTGACATGTGCAAGTTTGATTGGTCAGTAGTCTGGCTGCTGCATTTTGTACTACCTGTAGGAGATGGAGTTCTTTTTCTGGTAGGCCCAAATAAAGTGCATTACAGTAATCTAGATGAGAAGACACAAATGCATGGATTAATGTTGGCATATCATCTGGTGGAATTAAGTGTTGTATCCTGGCTATGTTTCTCGGATGAATGAAGGCAGATTTTATTATAGAAGAGATCTGCTGTTTAAATGACAGTCCAGAGTCAGTCACCACTCCGAGATTTTGTGCCTCTCTTGAACTAATGAGTTCAGAGCCTCCAAGTTCCAGGCCAGTTGGGTGATATATTCTTGTTGCCCGGGGTCCCTTTACCAAGAGTAACTCTGTTTTGTCAGGGTTCACTTTTAGCCAGCTAGCATTCATCCACCCTATGAGATCTAGTAAGCAACTCTTGATGAGGCATGTTGGGTCTTTAGTATCTGGAGCAAAGGAGAAGTAGAGTTGTGTGTCATCTGCGTAGCAATGATATCTTAGGCTGTGTCGCTTGATGATGTCTCCCAGTGGTAGCAAGTAAATTATGAATAGCATGAGGGACAAGATGGAACCTTGTGGAACTCCACAGGCTAATTCTATTGGTGGTTCTGAGCAAGATCCTGATGTTACTCTCTGTGATCTACCAGTGAGGAAAGATTTAAACCAGTTAAGAACTGTACCTCCTAGACCACAGATGTGCTGCAAGTGCACTATTAAAATCCCATGGTCAATGGGATCAAATGCAGCTGAGAGATCCAGTAGGATTAGGATGGATAAATCACCTTTATTTCTTGCCAAAAGGAGATAATTTAGCACTCGGACTAGCGCTGTTTCCATGGATCAAAGATGTTATAGCTTGATAGATGGGCCTCCAGTTGAGTTGCCGCTGCTTTTTCAATGATTGTCCCCAGAAATGGAAGGTTGGATACTGGTCTGTAATTTGCTATGCAGTCTGGGTCTAATGTAGGTTTCTTTAGCACAGGTTTTACCAATGCTTCTTTTAGAGGATCCGGGAAGTTTCCAGTTTTTAGTGAACACTCCACTATTTTTGAGGGCTGGGGCAAGTGTTTCAGTGCATGTGGATATAAGACGAGTTGGGGCAGAGTCTAAGTCACACGTCGTGGGGCACAACTTTTGCCTGGTTCTTTTAACTTCCTCTATATCTGCATTTGTAAAAGTAGACCATAAACTGGGGGAATCTGGCATTGTGAAGAAGATTGCAAATTCTTCACACTTATCCTGAGAAAAGTTGGTGGGTATATGCATGCATGCTGGTTTGCAGAGCCTTTCTACTGTGCGAAACAGTTGCCTGGGTATGTTGCGGGAGAGTGTAATTTTGCGTGACAAAAATGAAGATTTTTTCTGAGTTTTCTTAAATTGATATTCATTGAGGTGTTTGTTAAGAACGGCTTTGTCCTCTGGGTAATGTGTCCTGCTCTACCTTCTCTCAAGTTTACGGCCTGTTGTCTTCATTTCTCTGATGGTGCTATCAAACCAAGGTGCATTTTTGTGAGTTTTGATAGTGCTTATGTGTGTGATGGTGCAATGCTTTGTAGGGTGTCTCTCATGGTTTTGTTGTAGAGTTGGACTAAGGAGCTGGGGTTTTCACAAGTGCCCATCAGTTCACTTAGATCCATATTTGATGTTACGTCCAATGGGGTCACCCCTTTTAATGAGCTGTGTTTGACCAGGTTCTGAGGCTGTGGTCTGTCTGATTGTGATCCAATGAAAAAGTGTATGAAGTGGTGGTCTGACCATACAACTGGATTTACAGTTACTGGCGACACTTCTAGTCCAGACTGGAACACTAGATCAAGTATATGACCTTTTTTGTGGGTGGAAGTGGCAACAATTTGTATGAAGCGAGCACACTCATCAAGCTGAGGAGGTCCTAACCAAGTTGGGATAGGGAGTCATCAATCCAAGTGTTGAAGTATCCCAATATAATCCATCTAGGGTGTTCAAGGATTAAACCAGTCAAAAGTTCTGAGAGTTCTTGAAGATATCTCTTCCCATCTCCTGGGGGTCTGTATATTAACAGTATCCGAAATCCTCTTTCTATTGAGATGCTAACAGCTACGCATTCAAAAGATTGGGGTGTGTGGACTGATATTGGCCTGGGGTTTAAGGATGATTTGACACAGATCATTACTTCATCTCCTTTGTGCTCTTGTCTCGGGCGGTGGAACACTGTATAATTGCCTGGAACAGCTGCTTCTAGGATAGGCCCCACATTGTCATCTAGCCACGATTCTGTAATGCACACTAATTCACATGTTTCAGTAAGGTTGGCAATAATAGCTGTTTTGTTTTTTATTGATCTGGCATTGGACAGGATTAATCTGATAGGACAGTCTTGGGGTTCTGAGTTCTTGCTCTGTACTTTGGAAAATATGTGTCTTCTTATGGGGATCACACAAAGAGATTTCCTTGATTTGAATGTGAGCTTTTTGTGGCTTCTGGATTGAATCACTTCAGTTGAGTTTGCTGGTAGAAGTGGTGGAGTGGCTATGATAGTATCAGGAGATTGAACTTTAAGGTTTGATTTTCCACCATGGCAGCCCCTGCGAGTGCCTTTGAAGATGCCAAGTGATTTTAGGGTAACCACTTGCGAGAGACTAAGTGGGGAGACCACATTTTGGGGTTGTAGGGAATACAGATATGAGGCAGAATAGGTGATCATTCCCTCAGCAATAAAGGGGTTAAAATAGCCTGTGAGTTTTGCAGGGATGTCAGCTGTGAGGGATGATCACATTGTCCAGTTCTATAGGATGCAGGCAAGTATGAGGTGTGAAATTTTGCACTTCAGGATGCTTTGTAGGTAACAGATAAGAAAGCATGCATGTAGGTCAGATTGCAGTATTTAAAAAAAACGTGTTTCAGTTAAATATATAGTTATTTTTTATTTTGTTTATCTTCTCATCAATAAGTTTTCAGAGTGTGTAGAAATGAAATCTGAATAATGCTGAATGGATGATCAAATCTAAAACCCAATTAAAAACTGGAGGTGAGTCAGTTTTATAGTTTCAATGTACCTTGTTTGTGGTGTTCCAGTGAAGATATCTCTTCTTAGCAGTAAGAGGGTCCAGGGGAAGTATATTTCAATCTGCTGTATATCTCAGTGTAGTAATGCCATCCGTTGAATTTTGGTAAATCCAGGTATGTGGAATGTGGAGTAGAGATTGGTCCTTGGAATATTTTGGTGAATATTGAAAGTAAGGAAGTTATAATGAAGCTGGTTCCAGGAGAGGTCAGGAGCATGAGAAAAGTGTGGCAGCTAGCAGGGGCGCCTGAACAGATTGCATGAAATTTGTATATATTTCCTAGAGGTATCAACTACATTCTTAATAAACATAGTAGACAAGATGCAATGGATGGAGACAAACTGCTAGATCCTCATATCTGCAGACTCATTATCAGCTGGTGGTTGTGGTAATAATGGTAATGGTGGTAACAAGGAGGAGAAAGTAGATAACATTGAGGGTTCCAGGGGAAAATGCTGATATTTTCAACACCTGTATGCTAGCACAAGAAGGCACCAGTGACTATGCAGGTGTTACTGTGATCATTTAATTTCCAGGCTACCTTTTATAAGGTTTCTCCCATGTTAATTGAGCCTTTGGGGAGGAACCAGGGGCACTCTTACAGCAGCACTCAGATTGCTTTATTTGGGGGGGTTTATATGCTTTTCATACATGACAGGGCAGTTACAGTGCATTGTTTAATGAGGGCATCTATGTTAAGATGTGTCCCCTGCTTTCTCTGTTCCACGACCTTCTTGCACACTGTCCGCAGTTGATAACAAATGCATTGTATCTTCCTCAAGGGAAAAATAGTAAGACGCCAATGATTTTAGTGGGGTGGCAGTGGGAAAGAATGGACTTCTTCTTCTACAATTACACCTACAATGTCTGGGACAGGTGCTGCTGCTAGTGACTAGTGGTAGAACCAGGAAGATTAATGGAAAGGCGAACCATATCTACCTGTCTAAGTCTCACCGTTGCTACTGTCCAATACCATGGTGGCCATGGTGGAAACTGACACATTAGCCTACTCACTTTGCTGCTGCCATGTATGTAATTTTGTCTCTAGTGATGACTCATCAGCAGAAAATACACTAGCAGAGAATATCATAATATCATAGCTAGTGGTAGTGCTGATCTCTCCCATTATCAGTCACTTTCAGTCAAGAACACTCCAATCCTCACTTCTATACCACCAGCTGCACCACCCTCTGACTTACCACCACCAGTCACTTGTTGATGTCTACTTGATGATCACAAATTGAGGGTCCCCTGCTATCTTGTCATCATCTCAAGTGGCATACTGTCACTGACTCTCCGTAATGAAACACACAAAACAGTACAAGTGAATTTAAACCAGTTTATTGAGCAATAGATATTAAGAATACTAGTAGTAATAATGAACACTTCCTCAATCAGAGGGGAGATAGACGTGAGGACAGTGTCTAGTCCACTACCCAGGAGCTGACACTGAACCAACATAGGTCTATGGTACTGAGTCTTAGAACCAGACTGGGCTCTACCAAGGAAGGAATGATAAGACTAGTACAGGAGGGTACCCAGCGGAGGCACAGAGCGAGTATACCACCGATACCAGTAGCGTAACTGATAGCACCACTCGAGGCAGCAGAGTAGGTGCTTAGATAGATGCAGCCAGATTGGAGCGCGTTACTGAGGCAAGGAGGAGACAAGCTGAACTCTATCTTACCAAAGGCAACTAGGAGGCACAGAGAGTAGGTAGCACCGCAAGTGCTAAGCCAGACGACAGGTAAGTGTAAGAAGCGAGTACCCAGGACCGAGACTAAGTTGCATTAGCTGCCCGGAGGCAAAAGGAAGGCACCAAACGGAGGCAACCTGCAAGCGACCAGCTGGTGGCTGAGCTACTAGGTAAAGGAGTGCGCCCTGGATCGGCCTATTGGTAGTCAGACAGGAGCGAGGCACAAAAGGAGCGTCAGTCAGACAGGCCACGGTCACGAACCGGATCGGGTAGTCAGCCACAGCAAAGGTCAGCACAGAGCCGGTAATCGGCCAAGCCAGAGTCATACATGGATCAGGAAGTTAGCCACAGCCAAGGTCACAACTGGAGCAAGTAGTCAGACAAGCCAAGGACCGAACACCAGGAGACAAAGTAAGCCAAGCAAGAGTCAGAGGAACAAACTAGATGCGCACAGGAACACCACGAATGGGCAACAAGTCCTAGCCTCAATGAGGTTTATAAAGAAGCAGAAGGAGGCAGGACTCAATTAGGCCCAACAGAATAAGCCCAACAGAATAAGCCCATAAACAGGCATCCGTGGCAGTGCCTGAAACATGACTATAGCAATGAGAAAGTGGCCGGAGGCCATGCCAGCTGGCGACAGAGGTAAGAGCACAGGCTTGCTTTAGGCCTCAAAGGGAGACTGTGATAGTACCCTCCCTTTAACGACCTCCTCCCCATGGAAAAGGACTGGGCTTAAGGGTAAATCGAGTGTGGAATCTCCGGAGCAAAGCAGGAGCATGCACATCGTCAGCAGACACCCAGGAACACTCCACGGGACCATAACCCTTCCAATGTACCAGGTATTGGAGGTGACCTCTACTTCTGCGAGAGTTTAGAATTGACTGTACCTCATACTCCTCCTGGCCATTGACTTGAACTGGCCCAGGCAGGACAGGTACTGAGGTATACCGGTTGCAAACCAAAGGTTTAAGCAGGGATACATGGAAGACATTGTGGATACGCATACTGGCTGGAAGCTCCAAGGTGTAAGAGACAGGGTTGATCCTACGCAGTATCCAGTACTGGCCTATGAACCGAGGAGCCAGCTTCTTCATGGCACCATTCCTGGCAAACTCTGCCCATGGTAACAAACTCGCCCAGTCACTGTGATGGTCCGATATAAAACAGCATAAGAACTGTTCCAGGCCCTGATTGGCTCTCTCAGCAGCACCATTAGATTGGAGGCGGTAAGCTGATGAAAATGACAACTGAATGCCCATTTGCCCACAGAATGCCCTCGAGAAACTGGACACAAATTGGCTCCCCCAGTCCAAGACCAGCACCCTGGGCACTCCGTGAAGCCTGAATACCTCCCTGGAAAATATCTCAGCCAGCTCTGTGGACGAAGGAAGACCCTTAGGAGGTACAAAATGGGCCATTTTAGACAACCAAAAGCTGCTGCAAAAGCAGAGCAGTCAATTTTTAGGCTCGTCCACCAAAAGAGCCTAGTTATTGTCCAAATTTGTTGGTTGCGCCTAATATGCCCTGCAGCCTTAGAAGAGTGATAGGTAGACATTAAATGAGTTTGCAGGTGCTCAGGGACAAAGCATCTCACACTAGGTTTGTCAATAAGAGCGGTGGTTTGTGAAGCCAAGATCTCTTCCCCCAAGGGAAAAGTAATACAGTTCGAATGATAGCCAGAATGTTATCTGTCCAAATGATAGGCACGGGAACACTATCAGCCTCAGGATCTGATCCGAATTGCCTTGAGAGGGCATCAACCCTGACATTCTTAGTACCCGGAAGGTACGATACCGCATAATTAAACCTGTAGAGGAATAAAGGCCATCTGGCCTGCCTGGGCGACCAGCACTTAGCCTTGGAAAGATGGGTCAGATTTTGTGATCTGTGAGGATTAGGATTGGAAAACTCATCCCCTCCAACAGGTATCCTCTTTGAGTGTGAGGATAATAGCCATCAACTCTCAATTTCCTATATCGTACACACTATGAACCCTGGATAATTTTTTAGAAAAGTAGCCGCATGGCAGTAGGACCTCCCCTGGAGCCAAGCACTGAGACAGGAGGGTGCCTACTCCCAAATCAGACTCATCGACCTCCAAAGTGAAGGACAGGGCAGGATTGGGATGAGACAGGATGGGAGCCTTAGTGAAGGCAACCTTCAGATCCTCAAATGCTCAGATGGCCTCAGGGGACCAGTAGGACGTGTCTGCCCCCTTGTGTGTCATGTCGGTAAGTGGCCTGTCCACTGACGAGAAGTTCTTGATGAACCTTCTATAGTAGTTTGTGAAACCCAGAAACCTTTGAATGGCCTTTAGACCCACCGGGAGAGGCCACTCCAGCACAGTGGACAACTTAAGTTGATCCATAGCCAGTCCTACAGAGGAGATCACGTACCCCAGAAACATGACTTGAGACCTGTGAAACTTGCACTTTTCCAGCTTGCAAAACAGCCTATTGTCACGCAGGAGTTGCAAGACCTGTACCACATCCGCTCGATGTGCCTCTATGGTAGGTGAGTGGATGAGAATGTCATCCAGATATACTACTACACATTTCTGCAGTAGATCTCTCAATACATCATTGATAAATTCTTGAAACACTGCCAGAGCATTGCATAACCCAAAGGGTATTACCAGATATTTATAATGTCCACTACGAGTGTTAAAAGCGGATTTCTGCTCATGTCCTTCCTTTATTCTCACCAGATTATAGGTCGCCCTTAAATCGAGTTTGGTGAATACTTTCGAGCCCTTAATTCAATCAAACAACTCGTCTTGATAAAGGTCCATTTGCTGGACCGAAACGTTGACCATTTTTTGTGCCTAAATTGTCTTAATAAACCGTATTTAAAAGACCCACGGGTGCTGCCCTTCCCTCCATATAGTGAATGTCTTTAGATTGGGGATTGTGCACCTGGGCAAGTTGTTGAAATAGGAGCGAGTGCTTTCTCCTATACCTTTTGATATATATATATATATATTTATATATATACACTAGTTTTAAAGCCCTTGTGCACAGGCCGACACTGACAGCGCTGCAGTCATGCACAGTACTGACCACCAGTACTGCACATGACTGCAGTGCGTTCAGCCATCTCTACTGAGCATGATGGTTTCTGACAAACATCCTTAGCTAATTATAATATAGGATATATATATATATATATATATATATATATATATATATATATAAATAATAAAAAAATAAGAAATCAAAAATACTAAAAAAACTAAAATAAATAAAAATAAAATAGAATAACAAATGTATATAAAATATTTAATGTATAAACAATACATGTAAATATATATGAGACAATGTATACATATATGTGTACATACATTCACACGGATATAAATACCCATGTATATGCACCAGTGCATTCTCTCTATAGGCAGCCCAATGATGTAAAATACACGCAAACACATGCAGAAGCAAAACATATGCAATACATTAAAGGGGCCCGTGGGACTGCCTGTGCAGTTTTCATCTGATGGAGGGTCAACCTTGCATGGGGATTGCCAACTGAATTTGTCTCCCACACTTCTACCCACATTTTTTATGTTTTATTTGTATGTTTATCCACATTGCTAAGACTTTTTCTGTTAGCTGGGGTGGGTCCTTGCCAGGGAATTTGGTTCTGTCATATCTACCCACTCTATCTCTTCTGTCCCTTCTCACTCAGGAGGGATGAAGTTGTAGAATGTGTGACGCCAGGCAGGGGACAATGCCGACGAGTGAGGAGGGGAGAGAGGTATCGTAGGAAGCGGTCAGCTACACCCACTTCCTCCAATGCCTCTGTCCTCTTCAATGTCCCCAGCCATCGTGATGCCCCAACCAATATATTAATGACAGCATGTGAAGGGAGCGCTGCGGTCAGAGCGCAGGGCTGCTTCCTCAAATGTTTCTTTACTTAGATTTCATTAATTCATAATGTCCTACCTCCTGTGTCCCATTGCTATTGCTACTTTTGCTCCACTCTCCGTTTGAAGAAGAGTGAAGCAAAAGTACTAATAGCAATGGGACACAGGAGGTAGGGCATTAAAATGAATGAATCTAAGTAAAGATACAATTGGGGAAGCAGCCCTGCGCTGTGATCAATTAATCTGTCACCCGGTTTGACCCTGGGTGACTGACTGAATGATGGGACCGGCAGCATCAAGAAGGCAGTGAATGCCTTTGGGGTCACCCCATGGATCATCTATCATTTTGGATAGATGATCCATGGTAGGGGGGCTACCAGGAGAGGTCCTGGTGCCCCCCTTTGAGGTCTGATGGTTACATAGACCATAAAAGAGCATATAAGCTATGTTGCACATAGCTTATATGTGCTTAACGTTATGAAAGGGCAGTTGTTGGCCTCATGGTAGGGAGGTGTCATGAGGGGTCATGACACCCCCTTGAGGTCTAATATTTATATGTTTAATAATATTTTTTTAATAAAAAAATGTTTAAAACACACACACACATATACAGGCAAGGTATGTAGTCCATACCTTACCTATTAACCCTTTGGGTACCAGAGGGGTAGGAAGCTTGCTAAGCAATGCTTTCATACCTCTCTGGTACTCAAAGAGTTAAGTGTTGAATATCAGACAGATTTGTCCACTACATGGAAGTCCCTGAGGTGAATGTGGATGGAGATAGCATGTTGCATATATGCAATATATGTGATGTACTAAGGGGGGGGGTGTCGAAGGGGGGCATTGTGTAGTGCTTGGTGTACTACTTTTCTTTATTTTAACACTTTGAATGCCACAGGGGTGAGCAGTGCACATCCCTATAGCATTCAAAGCTGTCCATGGTGCTGAAAGCCATCTCTGTGTTCCCCTACTGGCTGGGTAGGGAAGAACAGACTCATGCTATCCCTAACTCTCTGTTTTATTTTCCCCAATGATGGTTTTCTACTCTGACTTGTGTGATGTTCGCCAAAAAAATAGGTGTTAGATTTCTGGAGGAAAATGTTGCAATTTAACTTGTGTTAGCCCTAACTCCAACATTTGAATGGCTCTTGGCTTCACTTCTACATTGTCCTCAATGGGTGAGATTTTGATGTTTTGGAGAAGGGCGATGTGTGTGTCAGAACTGCCGTTATTTCTTACCAGTGGGAACATTTGCATTGCTTACTTGACGTACAAAACCACCGTCACCAGTTTTTTCTGCCGACGCCAACATTTGGATCGAGCCCTTAGTTTCTATTAAAATATGTGTCTCCAAATTAATTGTTGTTACATTCTCCATCCTGAGTTCATCAGGAAGGAGAGATGAGTAGTGTTACCCCCCCATCTATCTTTTCAAGGGTAATTCTGACATTTATTAGTTTTTCAGCTAATTAATGTGGTTAATTACGTTACCATAGGATGGAGTGTGTTTGTGTGGCGGTAAAGTATATTTTTTACATGTCAGTTAACTCCCTGTTACTGGTGCAACAAAAACACTGAACTCCATCAACAGAAGTGTTAACCGTGGTAAGGGTGGATGTGTGTATGGGGTAGGGGTGCTTGGAGAGACTGGGAACAGGCAAAAGACCAGGTGGTTAGTGCCCTGTTTGGTACTGACCATAGGAAGAGGTAGCACTCCACATGCTTCTCTTCCAAGCTCAAGG
The DNA here is from genome assembly GCA_037306005.1 of Rhinophrynus dorsalis. Classification (NCBI taxonomy): domain Eukaryota; kingdom Metazoa; phylum Chordata; class Amphibia; order Anura; family Rhinophrynidae; genus Rhinophrynus; species Rhinophrynus dorsalis. The sequence goes on along the minus strand of CM074723.1, from coordinate 90,878,129 downwards.
ATCTTGCTTTAGAATCATTTTGAAGCATTTTTCAGTACTCTAAAAGAATTCTGAAGCAGCATTGTCGGGTTTTTTTCTATAACATCAAATTCAGGAAGCAGATTCCTGTCCTTTGCCAAATTTGTCCACTAGAGAATATCTACCAATCAGGCAAATAACTGTTCAGTACATTTCTTCTTGTGGAATGGAATCTGAGCCAAACTATTAAATGAAATACATTTGATACAGTGAAGCTGATGTACTAAGAAGCAATAGTTATTCTGCATCGTATGGGACAAATACAATTTCCCCAGATTTCCATTGATTTAAACATGTTTTTAACCCTTTAAATGCTAGCGTGGTCTCCAATGAATTAGCTTCACAATGCATTGGTGACCTCTCTTGCCTTGAGGGGGTTAATATATGCATTTAAAACTATGGACATTTTTATTTGTCCCCTAGGTTGCAGCTGGTTATGCAGTGAGATATGATAAAGAGGAGGTAACTCCTCCAGTAGGAAACACTCTCCAGTTCCTATGTTATTCTGTGGAGACTATACACTAACATCTTTGAAGTTAGAGAAATCCTAGTGCACTGTGACATAGGATCTGAAGAGTTCATCATACTGAAGAAGTTGTCTCAACCATATCACCCTTCTAACACACGTTAGTGCACTCCCCCCTTTATTCTTCTTAGAAATCACCATAATTATATCCCTGCTGCACTTTTTTACCCCTATAAACATGATTCTGCATTCAGCAGACAATTCCCAGGCTTACTAACTTAAAATTACAATTAACTGTACTTATATAATAAAATATTTGAGAATTAATTAAGTGGGGTAATTCAAAATCACACATTTTGAACAAAAAATTCCGAAACACTTCAGCTCATTTTATAAAATATTTAATAACTAGTTTTAAAGCCTGTGTACACGGGCCAACAAAGGCGGTGCTGCACTGTCTGAATTCAGACCGTAGTCCTTTCTGCGTACCTTCCGGTGGTCTGAATTTGGAGCTCCCCGCTCCATTATCAGCTGCAGCACGGGCAGTCTCTACTGTGCATGACTGCAGTGCCGGCAGCCGTCTCTACTGCGCATGACTGCAGTGCCGGCAGCCGTCTCTACTGCCCATGACTACAGTGTCAGCAGCCGTCTCTGCTGCGCATGACGGCTTCTGACAAACATCCTTAGTGAATTATTTTATAGGATTGGTGTCATTTTTTTTTTCATTTTAATATGATGAAAAAATTAAATCATAAACAGTTACATATTTGTATACGTTTTTGATGGTGTACCTAAAACATTTAACCCTATGAGTGCCTGAGTGGAGTGCACCACATTGTTTTCTAATGCATTGTGTATATCTCTGGCCCTTAAAGAGTTAACTCCATGGATAATAGAAAAGTCTCCAACACATTGCTAAACAATGTATTTGAGACCTCTCTCTCACATAAGGATGTAATGGAATAAGATACAAATCTGCTACATCATTAATGTTTCATAAAAAAAGTAATTAATATGGCCTTGAAATAGAAAAAAAATAAATGGAGAATATTTTGAAATTATTAATAAAATCCATATTATTTATATGTATACCACAGTGCAATATTTGTTTTAATTAGATATGTACAAAAACAATGTATTCCACTAATAAATACAGAACATCTGTGAGGTGCCTCATTTAGCATCCCCCCCCCCGTTTTTTATGTAGAATGGTTTGAACCGTGCTCACAGTGTGAAATTGCTGGTTAGCTTCCATCAGTACTGAGCCAAGTGTCTCACTGCAAAGCAGAAGAACGATCTCTTTGCTTTTGTGTTTCTGCTAAAAATAATTACTGTACTTATCGAGAAGTCGGATATATTCTGAATGACCATGTACAAGAGCAAACGTAGAAATCAAAGATGTAAGTAGATATTCTGTTTCAATCTATGCTTTTAATAGAGAAATTGATTATTTTGGCTGTAAAATAAGGAATGAATTAATATGACATTCATCCCAAGAAAATACTTGATAAGCTTTTTTTGCAGCAAATATAAAAAGAAATATGGAATATTGTAAGACTTTGCTCCCTTGTTACTATGGAAACTTAAATGAACAGCTTTATAGAATAGTGAGAAATATAGAAAATGTAAGTTAAGCTCTGTGTTTGATCTTGAAGGATATTGAAATGTGAAATAGTTGCTTGTCAGATCTGTTGTAATTTGAAAAATATTTGAAGCACCTGAAGATGCCAGTATTGATATTTAAAAAACTTTATTGTGTAGCAACACCAGTTTGCATTTGATAATTGTGTATATCATCATCATAATTGCTCCAACCATTATCTTTCCAGAGCAGTTATACTTAACTTATGGCACTGGGCAGTGCAATGATTTTTAGAGCTTTAAACCCATAAAAAAATATCATTAACCCTTTGGATGCTAGAAAATTCCCAATGGCATTGTGCATTTACGAATGTTTTACTATACAACTGGTTAAATTAATTCATGCTATGTTTTTAAGTAGGGTTGAGAGAGTTTAATTTTATGTGTATATACTTTTACTTTTTATTTTTTTAATGAAATACTTTTCATGTTCACATGAAATTGAGTCATATTCTGAAATAAAAACAAGATAACAAGACAATTATGATATTAAAGAAATGTGTATCTATCTATCTATCTATCTATCTATCTATCTATCTATCTATCTATCTGATACCTGACAACAATCTTTGAAAGTCTTCCTGATGCAAATTGATCCAGTGTTACCTAGTTTAACCTATTTCTTTACAAGCAGTGTTGACAGCCAATAATAAAGTGCGGGAAGTTATATCATACAGTGTTTTTTTTTTTACAAAGCAAGTCAAACTGGAATAAAAATGTGTATTTACTTTGTACACAAAACATTTTACAACAATCTATCAAACTCTTTTAACATCAGTTTGTCTTTTGTAGAAAAAATATTTACAAATGAAAGAGATCCATATTTTTTAAACAAGAATGATTAACTCATTTAAGTAATATATCACAAAAAGTCTAGTTTTCCCATAATGTTTTGACTTACATTAATGTGGGAATTGTGTGTATCTTTGTGTGTGTGTTTTCTATACAAAACTGGTCAAACAATGAATGGGGAAATATTTATCAAGCACTCATTGTTTCTTTGATAAATATCCTTGATGGCGCAAAGCTGTTTGTTAAGATCAGAACCTTCAAAATAGATTTATAATGAAAAATAGTCTCTCTATAGCACTCATTGGTGTGGATCTACATATTGCATGCACAATAAATTCCAAGAATTTACCTTGCAACATGATATACCAATGTCTATGCCTATGTGTATGTAAGTATATATAAGATTATTTCTATAGTGCCATTAGCTAGACAGAGCTTTACATTGTGTATATTACAGGAATTAAAAACAACCACATAATTACAAGTGCAATACATAAAAATAAAAGACGTTCCATGCCCCAAAGAGCTTACAGTCTAATTCGGTATAATGATGACAAACAGAAACAACAGGCATTATTATAAGTGCAAATCTCACTGTGCATAGCACAGCTTTGTGTGAGTGATATAGAAGTGTTATTGAATGCAACTCCAAACAAGTGGTATTGCAGGTTCTTTTTGAAACTTTAAAAACTGGGTGCCAGACAAATATTGAGATGCATAGTGTCCAGATAGGATACAGCATAGGAAAATGGTTATATTCATTATGAAGCACAGATAATGATTAGGAATATATGGGGAAGGGGACTAATTTTGAGATATAGTTAAGGGCTCTGGAGTAAAAGGTGTTGAAGGATAACAATGAAAAATTCTAAATGAATACAGTGAGATACTGTAGATTGCATGCTGAACGACAGGAGGGACAATAAAGTGGACAATGTAGTAGTCAAGACAGGAGAGGATATAAGCCTGACTCAGCATATAGATTAATAGGAGAAATTGACATATTTTAGTGTTTTTCCAGAGAACAAGGCATAAGGAAGTGGCTGCAGTATGTGTGATATGAAAAATAAACAGACGCGTTTTTTACGATCCTAAAAAACATTCATGGGGGACTGGAAGTATCATGGCATTGTTGATGGAAATGGAAAATGGTTTCATTGGAGAATATTTAGGTTGTATAATGAGTAGATTTTGATACACTAAGTTTGAGGCATCTCTCACCCATCCATGATGAGACATCCATGATGGATGTGGAGGGATAGAGTTCATCAGCATATAGTTGTAGCTGTATTTCTATGGTAATGAAAGCCAAATGTACTGATGAGTTTATCAAGTAAGAGTGTAAGAGTGTATATGAGGAAAATAGTAGAGGTCCTGGCACAGTTATTTGGGGATATTTGGGGATATGCCAATACATAGATAAAAAGAAGAAAAGGAAGTGTTGGAAAATAAGTCATGGAAAGTGCCCAGGGAAATTGTAAATTAAAACAAATACCTACAGACCATTTAGGCAGTTCATCTGTTATGCCAACAGTGGAACAAGAGTTAAGAAAATGAAGGATTTTGCACTTTGACTTTTTACACCGAGACAACATATACAGCACACAGACTTCCACAATTGTCATCTCTTTGATGCAGAGCAAAAAGGTCATTTTAAAGTACAAAGTGCTTTATTAGTGACTGTAACCAGGTATAGACAACCTTGGTATTTAGGAACACAGAAGCAGCTTTTTTGCCCAGGAAAGGTCTGCACTGATGTGACATCTAGCCAAAGGCAGGCTGGGATTAATATGAGGTGTAATTCTGAAAAGTTGAAGGTCTAACACTGATTTATACATTCTTGTGAATTGTGTTAAACCCCTATTAAGTAGATCTAATATTCAGCAAGAAGATAACTCTTCTTAAATAATCAGAGACATAGACATATTTATGAAAAATCCTGGAAAAAGCTGATAATTTTTGATACTGAATGCTATGTGCCCAAAAATGGCCAAACAAGGAATGATCATGGATGCGCAAATTTAAACATACTTGTTTCATGATATATTTAATGTACTATTGGAAGCTAGAGCATTGATACAGAGTAAATGGTACAGAACATCATTCATGATATTGTAATATATAATAAATTACATATTATAATATTACATATGTTATTATATGTAACAGAGATGTTTCACCAGTACCAGTTTGATCAAAAGGAATTGGTTAAAAAAGTCACCCATCTCTATCTTAATCCCAAGTAATGGGCTGTGAGATATCTGTGGAATCTGTTATGCAGTAAAATCCTTTTTGAAACATATTACCCTATTTGTTCTTGTATAAGTGATATGGGAGTAAAGTCACAATGAGAGTATTCTATGTATTTTTAGCTTTTGGGAAAAATAAAGACCCTGAGATTAAATGAATGAATGTATCTGACTGCTGGAAGAAAGTATCTGTGGAACAAAAAAGCTGTTGCTATTTTACTGTGAGTACAATAGAAATAGTCTCAACTACATAGCTATAGACCTTGTTACTGCAACAAATTGCACGAGGAAGATCATTATAATTAAAGACAAAAGTTAAAGGTTATAAATCTTTACCTCACTGTAGACTGTGATGTGATGTGTCTAAGGCTTAGATTTCATTGCAGGTTTGTAACTGGTTTCTCAGATATTCCTATTAAAGCCTATGAGGAAATTTGTACATAAAACCAGATATACAGTTCATCTAGCCCTAGGTTAGACCATGGGAGATACATTTTATTCTATCCTATAAAAAATTACCCCTGGCTATTATAAAAAAACAAAAAAAACCCAAACCCTTTCATATTAAAATAAACAGGTCAATGTACTGTACCCCCCCCACACACACACACACGCACAATAAAGACAACTACAGATTCAAAAATGTGTAAAAAGAATGCATAGTTCATCTTATGTGGTTGCAGTTAGCATATACTATCACCTCATGAAATATGGAAATGTATTCAGTAGAAAATGCATTATATATGAACAATTGCATTTTTTTCACAACAAATATTGCAGATTGTGTTTGAAGCCTCATTTCAATTGAAGATATTAGGTTTTTGTTTTTCATGCTGATCACATATTTTTCCCTTTTAGTATGAATGTGTTAATTTCTAGATTGTTGCTGTATTATAGAAAAATTTCACTAAAAGCTGGATGGAAATTGATCAGACACTTTTACGAATGCTTCAAGAATTAGCAAAATATAGGGCATGCATATAATCTATTTACATTTTTTTAAAGTAATATGTTCATCATTCTTTTTCTTTCCAATATGTGTTTAAACTTCAAGTATTTTGCTCCATTGGACAAGGTACTTTTCAGCTTTTACAAATCGAAATGCATATTTATTGAACTCTCCCCATACTTTCCATTAGCTAATAGGCATATCAGGAACCGATCAAGATATATTTAACATATATCTGGTTCTTCTTAAGTAATCAATGTTCAGTTGTGCATTTATTTATGGCCTAATGCCACAGTACATATTTCTTAAGGATTTAGCACACATTCTAGTTCATGTTCATTATTTAATATAATCCATAGCTTTTTGCAATAATGTATCACTGTAACAAAGTAAACATTAAAATGTTTATATTAGTGCATAACATGATTAGGGCATTGCAGAGCTGAAAGTTTATATTATGCATTTAAAAGAAGATTTCTTTGAGATAAATGTGGAAATGTTATAGTGCATAATATAGTAAGGGAGATTAGCTACAGTTACTTATGTAGGTGTTCAGATAGATGGGAAATGAGGGAAAAAATGTAGGCTTCAAAAAAGAGCTTATTTTGAGTTCACGTTCAATTGCTTGGAAAACAGGGAAGGGTAAGAAATGGTTTTCTAGAGTTAGAATAGAATAAGTTATAAGGCAGGATAGATGTTAGTATAGTGGTACTGTCCATGTAAGTATTTTATTTGTAGAAAAGTGTTACTACTTAAAAGGGGATGGGATATGGATGCAAGTGTTAGTATTTTGAACTTGATTTGGTTTAAATGAAAAAAAAAAACTGTTACTCAACACTAATAGTTTGTGTGGCTGAGTGAGACTTGACAATGCTGATGATGACTGACAGGACGACTGTATGTTTTTGCATCTTTGCTTGTCAAGGGTCAGACATTCCAATTGTTTTCTCAAACAGTTTATAGATAGACACAGTGCTCCTTTTCATTGGTGGAAAACTGAGCCTTTGCCTTTCAGCTAATTGGTCGTGTCATCGGCTCACTCTCAAACTTATATTTGTCTGAAGAAGAGAAGGATGCAGGAGTGATATATTCTAGATCTATATCATCATCATCATCAGTAATTAGGTCATCCTTAGCATCACCAGCAGCTTCTTGCCCACTACATTTATATTCTCCTTGACATATAGAGATTTCAAACTATTACTTTTTACTTTCCCCTTTCAGGGATTTTCACAAGGTTCGTTACTATTTTCATGACAGGTATTTTTGTGCTTGTTTGTCTCGCTGTCAAATGCAGCAGTTGGTTAAGCTGCTACAACTTCATGCACTATGCCAGCAACACTAAAATGTGACTCTGACATATTCAGTGTTCTGGGTTGTTTATTAATAGTACTGGTGCTGGTCTAACTTTTGGTGGGAGTGTAAGGAAAGTTTACTTCTTTCATATTTACAATTCATTATTTTCAAAATATGTTACATAACATCTCATTTATAAAACTTACAGGGCTTAAGTGTTAAGCAAGTGGAAAAATTCCAATCAGTACAGGGCTATATCTGACCCTGCACGGGTTCATTTAAGGTTCAGTGTGTGACTATACACTGATACAGTGATGCAGTACACTGCATGTTCATTACCACCTGACTAATAACCTGTGCTTTATTTAATCTTGAGGGGTACTCCAGCCACATAATTCAGGTAGATTCTCTGTTTACGGTTCCTAACTATTAAACATTTGAGTGGATCCTGGAGAGTGGGTCATATCGGTTGGGCTCTAAACTCAACGAGATCCCATAGTGATAAGCTACTTACTACCAATTAGATCCTATGGTTATCCAATCAAGTATTATGGATATATTCATCCTATATTTTAATCATTTGAGGATGTAGGTGGATTGAGATCAACACGCACAAGGTTTCGTTTTATCTTATTTTGACAAGAGGGACATCAGTCATACTAGGATATCCTATTAGGACATACTATAATGGGTATTCATTTCCAGTGAGCCAGTTTATTTCAAGTGGACCACTCCTAATTGGAGACACAATAAGCTGCCTCAAAATGGTTAAACATGATTTATAATCCATACTACACATTATATGTATAGTAGTGTATGACAGTCAAGATCACTCTCATTAGTACATTTAGGGCTTCTAGTTAGTCTCTGCAAATTTGAACTAATAGAGAGCCCACTTACCTAGAATCTGTTATTTATTCTATATACACTGCTTTGAGTTGGATTGTACACACCCTTAGAAATTATCCCTAACACAACAAGTTCTGTTGGTGTTTATTTGGGATACTAAGAAGCACCTCTATCAGCAAATATATTTCTTCTGTTTTACTACAGCACTCTATTACTGTAATTTACTACTTGTTTAGTTTTTTTAACTTGATACTAATAAAGATTACTTTTTATCGTCTCGTATTTTAGTCAGTACTATCTGACATTGTATATTTCAGGGATATTTCTTAGGAATGAAATTAAAGGGCAGTATTTTTTATTTTTTTCTTGTTTGCCAATGCCTGCTATTGCCCTTGCACCCTATTAGCACTCTCCAAGGGTAGTGCATCCTAGATTTTGTTCTTTTGCCAGTGCTTAAGAGTTATCAGCTGGTTTTCATTAACTGATGGCAAATGAGGTTTATGCAAAATATATAGATACAACCCGTGATAAAGTTATCAACTTCAGTGAAATCCAGGCCTAGATATGCTCTGCCTGAATACTTAGTATGCTTTTTCGCTAATCTAATAATACGGATTGTATAATTATATATAGTACAGTATTTGCATTAAAATACTTAAGGAAAATAAATATGAACATCAGCCTTTTGAATCCTTCCAGCACTGCTAAATGATTTGTAGCATTTTTCAAGTGCATCCAAGGCAGTCCAACGCTATGCCTTGAGGTCTAGCTTTTTGGTTTGAATGAAAGTAGCATTTTATCTTTGATATAGAAGCAATATCATGGTCATTACTCATTGTCAGATAGGTATTACGTTACCACTGAAAGTCATGCAGACATATATTTCAACTCACATACGCTGTAATCACAGTCATATCTCAACTTTCCACATTGCCAAATGCACACTTGATAACTGTTTATTACACTGTACAATATCTATCAATCAATCTATACATATAGATATATATACAGTATATACACAATAATGTTTCCACTACCATTCTACATTGCCAGTTACAAGTTAAAATCACTTTATTTTCGGACAAGACATATGATCATATTCTCCAGATATTATATAGCTAAATCTACTAAATGAAATCACAAAATGTACATTCACAATTTTAGAACTTCAGAATGGTAAGTGTACAACAAACTTTTTCTAAGAGACTTCTTAACCCTTTAACGTCCAAAGCCGTGTCAGGACTGTCACGGCTGTCTGGCACTTAAGGACCAGTGACGGTCCTGGCACGTCATGAAATTCAGGGCTCCCCGCATGGCTGCAAGCCATTCGGGGAGCCCTGAATCGGATAAAAAAAAAAAATATATAAATGTCCTGTGATCCTTAAGTGCCGGCCACGTGTGCACGTGCCAGTCCTTAAGGGGTTAAAACAGTTCTCCACTACCAGAGTTCAAAGGAAATTATTACCAAAAAATGAAAAGGACTCAAATCTATTTAAATATTATGTACTCATAGACAGCAGTTTCTTAATGTTTTTTCTTTTTAAGCAAGTTTTAAAATTTCAAAATAAAAGGTAAAACTGGCCCTTTTGGAAAATGTTTATAGGGCCATTTTAAAAACTGATAAAACCATAAATTGTGATAATCGTTCTGAGGTTAGAACCAATCCAGTTCAATTTATTGAATCTCTTGTTTATTATTTATTTGTTTACCACAAATGCCATACTTTTCTCTTATCACTCGTATATTTTGAGGTTTGTGCACCTAAGAAAAAGTTTGCAGTTGCTAACTATGAGTACAAGTTATTTAAAAGGGTATGTACCCTATTTTAGCTGATAATGTTCATTTAATATGAGCAACCAAAGCAGCAGATTAAAAAGACCCATAAGATTAAATTAATTAAATGGGACTCAAGAAAATACAAATTATGTTCTTACATAATAACATAGTAACACAGTAAATTAGTTTGAAAAAATACACGTCCATCAAGTTCAACCACCCCTATTCCTCATACGTCAAGTCTTCCATTCCCTTAATTAATTTTGTTTCTCTTCTCTGTACCCTATCCTTTTAAAGAACCGGTGCCCCAAACTGCACTGCATATTCGAGGCACAGTCTTACCAATGATTTGTACAATGGCAAAATGATGTTATCCACTCTTGCTTCAATACCTCTTTTTATGCAAGACAGGATTTTGTTTGCTTTTGCTACTGCTGTTTGACACTAGTCACTGTTTCCAAGTTTATAGTTTACAAGGATACCCAGGTCTTTCTCTAGCAACGAGTCCTCTAAAATATTTCCATTACATTCATAAGTAGCCTTGGGATTTTTTCTTCCCAAATGCATGAGTTTACACTTTCCCACATTAAACTTCATATTTCATTTGTTTGCCTAATTTGCCATTTTATGTAAATCCCTCTGTAGAGAGCAAATATCCTGTACTGAATTAATTATCCTGCATAATTTAGTGTCATCTGCAAATATTGATATTTTACTTTCTATATCTATTTCCAGGTCATGTATAAACATGTTAAAAAGCAGTGGACCTAATACTGAACCCTGAGATACTCCACTCTCAACTTTAAATGTATTGGAGAATTGTCCATTTACAACCACACACACTTCCTTATCCTTCAACCAGTTCACCCAGTTTTTATCCAATTGCAAAAGTTATCTCCTAGCCCCAGCCTTCTGTGTGGCACTGTATCAAATGCCTTTGCAAAATCTAGATATACTACATCAACTACCTTACCATTATCTAGGTTGCTACTTACTAAAGATGAGCGAGCACCCCGATGCTCGGGTGCTCGGGTGCTCTGACCGAGCACCCCCTGATGCTCGAGTGCTCGGCCGAGCACCCGAGCCCCATTCAAATGAATGGGAGCACTCGAGCATTAAACCAGGCACCCCCTGCTCTGATGAGCGGAGGGTGCCTGGTCAATGTCCCCCTTCATCTCCGCTATGCCCCTCTTCCACAATGTCCCCCTTCATCTCCTATGCCATAGCGGAGATGAAGGGGGACATTGTGGAAGAGGGGCATAGCGGAGATGAAGGGGGACATTGTGGAAGAGGGGCATAGACTCTATGCCCCTCTTCCACAATGTCCCCCTTCATCTCCGCTATGCCCCTCTTCCACAATGTCCCCCTTCATCTCCTCTATGGCATAGGAGATGAAGGGGGACATTGTGGAAGAGGGGCATAGCGGAGATGAAGGGGCACATTGTGGAAGACGGGCATAGCGGAGATGAAGGGGGACATTGTGGAAGAGGGGCATAGAGTCTATGCCCCTCTTCCATAATGTCCCCCTTCATCTCCGCAATGCCCCCTTCATCTCCGCAATGCCCCCGTACCTCCATTCCCTGGTGGTCCAGCGGAGCGTCTTCGGATCTGTGCCTCTTCCGGCACAGATCCTCTTCACCCGAGCATGTCGGGCGAGCACATGGCGGTACTCGTACGAGTACCGCCATGTGCAGAGCAGAGCGATGCTCGAGCCGATCCGAGCATCGGCCGAGCACGCTCGCTCAACACTACTACTTACGTCTTCATAGAAGCTGAAATGATTAGTTTGGCATGACCTATTCCTCATAAAACCATGTTGATTCCGGCTAATGATCTTATTTTTTGTGTTGTAATCCTGAATATAATCCCTTATTATCCCTTCTAGCAGTTTTCCCACTACAGAGATCAAACTCACAGGTCTAAAATTCCCAGGCTCTGTTTTAGTTCCCTTCTTAAATAGAAGCACTACCTTGGCTCGTTGCCAATCTTGTGGCACTGAGCCTGTGGTGAGAGAATCTTTAAAGAGTAAAAATAGGGGTCTTGATAACACTGCACTGAGTTCCTGAAGAACCCTTGGATGTATACCATCAGGACCTGGTGCTTTGTCAGTCTTAATTTTGTTCAGTCTTCCCACAACCATTTCTTGTGTAAACCCAATATCTGATAATTGGATTGTTTTATTTGTTACTTGAGGAGCCTCTTCTACCATTCCATTTTCCCTTCTATATACTGATGCAAAGAAAGTGTTTTGAACATCAGCCTTTTCCTTATCCTCTCTAATCAACTCACCCATCTCATTTCTGAAAGGTCCAATGCACTCCTTCTTAAGTTGTTTGCTATTTATATATTTAAAAACTTTTTTGGATTACTCTTGCTCTCCCTTGAAATTCAAGTTTCATTATCTATTTTTGCTAACCTAATTGCCTTTTTCAATCTTTATTGCACTCCCTGTATTTTAAGAAAGAATGTTCAGTTCCTTCAGACTTAAATAGTTTAAATGCCATTTCCTTCTTTACATTTGCAGTTTACCACATTGACTATGACTTACTTCTTTTGCATTTGTTCCCCACTGATACACTGATATATACTGTTGGGTACATTTCTGCAACCTAAATTTGAATTCTGACCATTTTTCCTCAGTATTTTTGCCTTTAACCCCTTAAGGACCCTTGACGGTTGTGGCACATCATGGGTTGGTGAGCTATAAGGACCCATGATGGACCGTCATGGATTTCATGGCTCCCCACTCGGCTGCATGACGTTAGGGGAGCCCTGAACTGGGATCGACAATAAAAAAAAAAAAAATGGTCCCTGGTCCTTAAGTGACAGCTGCATGCATGCATGACCGATCCTTAACGGGTTAAATAATTTATCCTTGTCTATGTGTTGCACCGAAGCTCTTAATTTGAAGTTAGCTTTTTTAAAATTAAAAGTTTTGGTCGAACCTATACAGTTTTGCTTTGCCAGACTGATCTCGAATGTAACCGTGTTGTAATCACTGTTTCCCAAATGTTCTCTTACCTTAATATTGGATACCATTTCTGTGTTATTCATTATCACTAGGCCCAATATATTTTTATTTCTTGTCAGCACTTCCACCATTTATGACATGTAGTTTTCCTGAAGCATGCTCACAAACCTGCCTCCCTTAGCACTCTGACAGGTCTCATTATTCCAGCTGATATCTGGATAGTTAAAATCTCCCATAATTATAGTATACCCAAGTTGGGCAGCTTTCCTCATTTGCAGTAGCAGTTGGGACTCAACATTCTCATCAATATTTAGTGGTTGTACCATATACCCACCAAAACCTTCTTTTTACCTTTTACACCACATTTAGTTGCAATGTTCTTGTTAAATTATATTTTTAATATTAAACATGCTGAAAATTCATAATGCCACTTAAACAAATTTTGTCTGCCAATGGTCACAATTACACTTTAATGTTCATTTAACCCATTGAGTGCCAGAGAGGTATACAATGCATTGTGCTGCAATGCATTGGATAAACTCTGGCACTCAAGGGGTTAATTGTGTGTGTGTTCAAGCATGTATGTGTGGTGCACTCATTACTTTTTACCCAAAATGCAAAGTTAATGATGAGAAAACATATTGGTCTGGATTCCTTTGCAGGCAATACATTTTAGCAGTGGTTTTAGCCCACAGATTCCTATTGATGCCTAAGGCATAAATTGGAGATGAAGGCAATGATAAAGTCATTACCACCTGTATTGAATATGACCCATTAACAGGATACTGTGTACACTAGTAATAATTAATGAGATGGATGCCTAGTAGAAGAAAGGAGGCTGGTAGGTAAAAGTAATATCTTTACTGGATTTTATATATTTAGAAAATGTTTTACCAGGAAGAATACATACGGATTTTGCTTGCTTTTCAAGTATGACCCGGAGAGTTTTTACAGTAAAAAGTTACATATTTACACAAAACAGAGAAACAATATAAACAAATATATATATATATATATATATATATATATATATATATATATATGTATATATATATATATATATATATATATATATATACATATATATATATATGGCTTTTAGATACAAAAGGTGCAGTTATATTTAGGGATTTTAGACTTGGAGAAGATCTGATTAGGTAGGTTATTCCAGGCTTTCAGATCTCTGAAGGAGAATCAAATCAACTGAATTCATACTTGTAATATGGAATGGTCAGTGAGTTGTTAGCAGTGGAGCAGAGGTTATATAGAGCTTGAGTAAGCATACTGCTCAGGTAGTCAGCTTTATAGAGAAGTGCTTATAAACTAGGCAAGAAAGGTAGAGTGCATATATAGATTCAAGTGTTAGCCACTTTTGTTCTTTAAATATATCACAATGAAGGGTACTGTAATAACATTGGAGAACAAAGCAACATAATGAATTTTACAGTGTGTCAAGTTTACCAAGATGGATTTGTGGTACAGAAGAATACACTGCAGCCGCATAGGCTGTGGCTGGCATTAGCATCTGTTGAAAAATATGTTTTCTTATAGGAGCCTTAGACAAGATTTGTTTCTAAGCAGAGTGCCTATTTTAGGATAGAGTTTGGATGTTAATTTATCAAAATGAAGACCAAAAGTTGGGGTCATGTCACATACCAAGATATCTGTAGTAATCTATTGAGCCAAGTTACAATTTTACTTTGTGAAGATGGTTACATTGGTATTGCTGCATCTAAGAAGTTTGTACTTTGTACTAGATACCACTGTGACAGATTTACCTGTGTTTAACACCAGTTTAATTGAGGCTTAATATAGATAAATGTAAGGCTGTGCACTTGACGCCAGAGTAGATGGATAGGTAGCCAGTCCCAAAGTGGGAGCAAGGTGGAGGATTGCAGGGGAGGTGCTAGAGGGGCAGTAGTGCTATCCAAAGCATTGCGCTGATGAACACACAAGTGAAGGGTTAATAATTTCAAGATTGCTGAGTCTGCCACTGGTGGTTCTAGGAGAACCATATAAAGTCTTTGCTGACCCAATATTATACGGACCATCTAGAATGAATCAAGATAGCATTAATATCCCCATTGAATGCCAAAGAGCTATCCAAAGTACTGGTATTCAAGGGGTTAAGTCAGCATTATATTATATTGCAGGCGCTGTTTAATACGACCGTTAAGTGGGCTGCATGAGAATGGCTCTCTTTTGATTGGGGCTTCATTCCGATATAGCCCTTTTAATTCAGGCAACATTTTAACGCACCTTTTGGATGGTCGTGCAATAAATCGCAACATTTTAGTAATGAACCCCTTAAAACCTAGTTTAAGGGAAGATATAAACTAAGGGTCCAGTGATAATGTAGAGACCTAATAAAATACTTTAATTGGGATTTGCTATAAGCCTTCTAAGATTGGGGAGTTTGAAGAAGCCCAAATTTTACAGCAAATGGAAAAGGCTTCTTAGCTGGGAACATTTAATCATAATGGGAGATTTTAACTATCCTGAAATTGAATGTATAAATAAGATAAGTATGATTAATGACAATTGTATATCCCAACTAGTAGAGGAGCCAACTAGAAAATAGGCCTTGCTTGACCTAGTGCTCGCAAACAATTATGACATGATAAACAGTAGACAGGTAAAGAAACATTTAGGCAGCAGTGACCACAACATGGTATCTTTTTTTACTGATAGATGATAAACTCAGCTGATGGAAGAACAAATAGGATGCAATCCTGTATAGAAAGAGGCATAGATGCATTGGATGCAAATACAATTCTACCCCTGTATAAGTCCTTAGTAAGGCCTCGTATAGAATATGGAATACAATTTTGGGCACCAGTTCTTAAATAAGACATTATTGAACTGGAAAAAGTCCAGACACATGCAACAAAATGGATAAAGGGATTGAAGATCTAAGTTCTAAGCAGAGACTAGCCAAACTGGGTTTGTTTATATTAGAGAAAAGATGTCTAAGGGGTGTTAGGATTACCATTTTACATATATTCAAGGTCAATATAAAGAACTATCCAGTGATTTATTTACTCAAAGAGCTGAGCTATGAACAAGTCATCCATTAATTCTAAAGGAAAGGCAGATTTGACTAAAACAAAGGCAGGGATTTTTTACAGTAAGTATGGTAAAGCTATGGAATTCTTTGCCTTGAGATGCTGCTTTCAAAATAGTAATACATACCTATCTAGCACAGCAGCTGGCTTCAAAGCAGATAGGTTGTTGATCCAGGGAACTATTTTGTTAATTGATACTGTGTATATATATATATATATATATATATATATATATATATATATTCTATATAATAATTTGCTAAATGTGTGTTTGTCAGAAGCCGTCATGTGCAGTAGAGACGGATGCGCACGCTGCAGTCATGCACAGTAGAAACTGCCCACACCGCGGGTGATAACGGAGCAGGGCGCTCCGTATTCAGATGGTGCGCAGAGAGGACTAGGTCTGAATTTGGAGCGCCCTGCTCCGTTATCAGCTGCGGCGAGGGCAGTTTCTACTGTGCATGACTGCACCACGGCTGTTGCTGGGTAGCACCATGGCCCGTGTACATGGGCTTTTCAACTATATAGTCCACCACCACCACACCATACACATATACAACATCCTATATAATAATTTGCTAAATGTGTGTTTGTCAGAAGCTGTCATGCTCAGTAGAGACGGCTGCATGCACTGCAGTCATGCACACTACAGACTGCCTGCGCCATGGCTGATGATGGAGCGGGGCTCCGAATTCTACCGTAATCCTTGGTGTGCAGAGAGGACTACAGTCTGAATTCGGAGCACTCCGCTCCGTATTAGCCGCGACGCGGGCAGTCTCTACTGTGCATAACTGCACCACGGCCTTTGCTGGGTGGCACTGTGGCCCGTGTACACGGGCTCTTCAACTAGTTCATAATGATTAGCTTTGATAGCAGGAGGCTTACACATAGAAAAGCCTGAAAAAGCCAAAAGCATGCCCAGAGTAAATATGTTTGCAGGACTCGGGCTTGAAATGTATACAAGGCCAGAGGAAACATTTTTTTCTTAATTACAGTCACTGATGACTGCACTGTGCCAGCTGCAAGAGAAAAATATTCACACACCTTTAATTTCAGTGAGGAGGAGAGATGGAGAAGAACAGCCTTCTTCTTCTTCTTCTTCTCCACAATCACCTTCACTGGCTGGGGCAGATGATGTTGCTGCCTCAGCATCATCACTGCAGCTATCAGGATTATTGATGGCAAGTGTAGAAGGCCCTGGTCCCATATCGCTGCTTGAAAAAGCTAGTCCCATGATGACCACAGTGCTCATTCTGTCATACTCTAGCCCTCCCATGACCATCCTGCTACTGATGAAAGTCTGCCACCCCCAGAAGTGATGAGGGTACTCTGCCTTATTAGTTCTGAGGAATGTGGTCTCCTAGTCCCATTAGCTGGTGGTACCATTGCTAGTATTAGTGACTGACTTCTTTTCCGGTACAGTAGTCTCAGGGTCCATCCAGCTTCTCTTTTTTTTTTTAAACAGTGGTGGTGGTCATACTATCAGCCAGCACTATGAACCACTAAAAATTTACTTTTTTTCACTAACTCTCACTCTGCCTGCTTCAAATACACTACACTACATTGTGGGAAATTATGGGTTTATTTAGTATATGGACAGAAAGATTTGTCCCATCGAATAACATAGGTGGGGAATGTAACCATTCTCTCAAGATTTTCTGTGGTCTTAGCAAAACCCCAGAAAATCTATGGGTTTCTCTATGGCCAAAATTTCCTGTGTGAAAAGCGGAAATCCATGTGTGTTCCACAAAAGTTCCCATTGAAACAAAACAGGACTTTTCGTGCTAATGACTCCTCTTCCTCAGAGTCACTAGCCTCTGGGCCAATCCAGCTTCTCTTTAAAAACAAACAAACAGTGGTGGTGGTCATAGAGTCAGCCAGCTAAATAACCATTTTATTTTTTTTTATATTTTATTTCTATTTTGTCTCTCTCTCCTTCCACTCTGCTTCTCTCCTAAAATAGACCACTAGAGCATATCTCCCAACATTTCAAATTGCCAAAGAGGGACACTTGTGTTTTAGGGGGAGTGTCTGGAGGTGTGGCTGGTGGGCGGGGCATTAGCGAGAATTTTTAGGCTATTTCATGACCTATTGACTCCTCCTTGTGAAACCTAATAAATGATTTAGAACAAGACCAAAGTATTTTATTTACACAGACTAATTTATAAACACATATACTGATGTTTAAACAAACAATAATGTGAGTTTTATTGCTGTGGAGCAGTGTGATACCCTTATATACACACCACACAATCTGGTTTCCTAAAAAGAGGGACATCAGGGTGGGAAAGAGGGACAGAGGGATTTGGGTCAAAAAGAGGGACTGTCCCTCCTAAAGAGGGACACTTGGGAGGTGTGCTAGAGTGCTGGAAATTCTGGGTTTAGATAATATATGGCTGGGACGTTTCAACTCATTGAGTAACATAGGTGAGAAGTGGATGCACATTTTTCTGTGCTCCTAGAGAGAGAAAGGCGGGAAATCCACATGGTTCTCTATGGGCAAAATTTCTTGCATTCTTTTTATCAGAATTTCCTGTGGGAACAAAGAGGGACTTGTCGCCCATCCCTAGCTATAACCAATTACAGTTTTCAATGTTAAAAACAAAACACACACTTTGATATTCATAGCATTCATAAAAATGAATTCTTAGATAACAAATTAGTTTGACTGTGGCTTTATGATTTGAAAAAGGGAAGGTATAAAAACGAATGTGCCTGCACAGTTATTTTAAATAATAAATGGCCCAAGAAAATGTTCTTATTTAATTAACTACATTTTTATTTTCTCAGTGAAACTATTGAACATAATTTTGGTAGAAAATAGCATTACATTCTCCAATAAATAAATATGTATAGTTACAAATGGAAATGTTTTCCTCAGTTTAACTGGATGAGTCGTTTTTCTTCTTAGTGTATTTTGATCACTTGGGCTCGTGTTCGTAAATGTAAACTCGAGTTACTCTGGAAAAAGACAACTACATCATAGGCGACAAATTCCTAAGTTCCCATCCATTTGAACAGTTTGTTAACCCCTTGAATGCTAGCTCGGTCTCCAATGCATTGCTTTGCAAACAGCTGGAGACCTCGCTAGCATTCATGGGATTTCATTTAACAGAAATTGTTATTTGTCCACTATGGTGCAGTTGTTTTATCCAAAATAACTCTAGTTTGCTTTTATAATTGTGGCCCTATTGCTTCCATGTACATGCATCTAATTTGTGTAGGCAGTGGCTTGAATTTTATTCTGTGTGTTAACCACTTCCTATATTAAGAAGATGTTAAGCAGAAATGTTTTAAACAGGCAATAAACAGTGAAAACCTTCCACTTAATCTTAATAAATAATAGTATCCATTCATTGTACCTTCCCTATAAGAAATGTGTCCTTAATATTTTCTTAGAAATCAAGAGGTTAGCATTTCCAATAACCTAAATGTAGGGCTCCTGCTTAGGGTTTACCTTCTTTTCCATAATGACTTGGACAAAACTGTGAATGTTGCATTTCAAATGTACCATATATTTATGGACATTTCTATGTGCAGTGCATTTGTTTTTGCTATTCTGGTTGTGAACCTTGCTATTCTGATTGTGAACCATGAAAATAACTATATGTTAGGTATTTGAAACCTTCATTATGTGCTTGACGAATGTCTGATACGATGTTAGATGTGCCCCAAAAGTTCCTGACAGCATGTTGGTGGTACCTCATCTAGGAAAAAGTTGAGAAGTACTAAAATATAGGCTTAAATATGCCCTAAACCCTTTTAACCCATTAAGGACGGCCGATAGCGCATGTGGCTGTCACTTAAGGACCACAGACTATTTTTATTTTTTTGTCGCATCAGGATCAGGGCTCCCCGAAATTCCATGATGGTCCTAGCATGTCATGGGTCCTTAAAGGGATAGTAAACTTAATAATTACTAATCCCTATATTATACTAAAAAGAAATGTATTGCCCCCAGTGTCATCTCTGAAACCTTTATGGTTTGAGAGATAATCGCTCCCGAAAGTTCCCTCCCCCTTCCCCGAAGTCAACATTGTAGCTGTCTGAAGGGAAATCCAGTCTTACAATCATCAGGCGGCTCTGCAGCAGAGCAGAGATCACATTAATAAAAAAAAAAATCTTTCACTAAAATCTCTACAAAAAAAAGGGGGGGAGGGAAGAAGAAACCAGGGCGCCCCTGTGTATATCAATATGCTACAACGTTCCACCACCAAACACCCTGCAGTACGCACTCACAATTTAATTTGTGTCAGCAACGGTGTACACCGAAACTAACAATATGGGCATCTGGAGGATCAAAACTGTCTCCAGCAACAGTAACAATAAACGAACAGGCAGCTCTCCAATTAACACGCTCTCCCACAGCGGTATAGAATCACCAGGACCCAAACCAAGCACACGTAGAAGACCATTTCAGTGAAAGATTTCTTTTTTATTATCGCAATCTCTGCTCTGCTGCAGAGCTGCCTCAAGGTCGTACGACAGGCTTCCCTGCAGTCAGCTAGAACACTGACTACGGGGAAGGGGGAGGGAGAAGGGAACTTTAGGAGCGATTATCTCTCAAACCATAAAGGTTTGAGAGATGACACTGGGGGCAATACATTTCTTTTTAATATGACTTTAATATAGGGGTTAGTAATTATTAAGTATTACTATCTCTTTAATGCAAATCTACCCATGATGTACCAGGACCGTCAAGGGTCGTTAAGGTGTTAAGCATTGTGTTGTACACCCCTCTAGTCCACAAGAGGATAACTATGCTCTACACAGGTATTCATTTTTATGCAGCAGTGTCTAAGGGATTATAAGACACTAAGTTGCAGTCAGTGCACGCACTTTAAATATATAGAATAAATATTTTTGGGCACCTGCCTTTGATTGTGGTAAGCAAAAAAGCTTTGTATATATACAGTAAACAAGCTCAGGAATCATTAGTACAGAACTTAATTCCCTTCCCTGACTCCATTAGTATATGTATAAACTGTGAGGGTTAAGAGAAAAGCCTTCCCTAATAGAAGAGGATTTGGTATGTACGGTATCTCAATAAATTAGCTCTTTCACTCATTACAAGCTGCACAAATAAGTAACCAAAATGGCTATATGGCTGTGAGAAAAACAAATTTAACATTAGATTTAATGAATCTAGAATAAAACAAATATTTTTTTAGAGCTTTAGTATGGAGTATATGTCATACAAATCTATAAAACATTTCATTTTTAGAGGTTAGTGCTTCTTTAATGTTTCTTGAATTTACCCTGATTGAACAAGAAATTATTTTAACTATGAGCTTGATTGAATTGAAGTCAATAGGGAAATATGTAAAATCAACCAGTGATAATGTTATTACCTGCAATGGAATCAAACTGAAATCCTTATAAGGAAAGTTTGTGCTTTATTGCTTGTACATAAAACACACACACACATCCAGAGTTGTATTTGCAGTCATTATTGACTTATACTTTCCAAAACTGATGATATAGTACATCTAGGGTTGCCACCCAGCCGGTATTTTACCGGCAGGCTGGTAAAAAATTGGCTTCTGTCCAATGTTAAGTCTATGGAGAGAATGCCATGGCCGGTATTTTTTTTAAGAAAAGGTGGCAAACCTAAGTACATCAGTAATAATCCCATCTCTAAACTGATATTATTATACTCACATACCTCCCAACATTTAATTGCCAAAGAGGGACAATTGTGTTTTAGGGGGTGTTGCATTGGAGAGTGGCTGGTGGGCGGGGTATTACCAGGAATTTTCAGGCTATTTCATGACCTATTTATATAAACTTGTGTAACCTAATAAATGACTTATAACATGATCAAAGTATTTTATTTACACAGACTAATTTATAAACACACATACTGACATTTAAACAAACAATAATGTGAGTTTTATTGCTGTAGAGCAATGTGATACATTTATAAATATATACCCAACAATCTGATCTCCTAAAAAGAGGGACACTAGGGTGGGAAAGAGGGACAGAGGGATTTTTGTCTAAAAGAGGGGCTGTCCCTCCTAAAGAGGGACACTTGGGGGGTATGTACTCATTAAATATACATTACAATGCTCTAAATAATTTCCAGTCAGATAAAATGCACAGTATGTTTACATCAGTATGTTATCAAATGTAATGCAATTTCCAAACACATACTGAGACTGATGTTCTAAGTAGAACAAGAAACAATATGGAGTAAACCTGCTACACCATAGGGGACAAATAAAAAATTCCCAAATATCTGTTGATTTAATTTGGGCTTTTAAAACTTTGAATGCTTTACAAAACACTGATGACCCCTCTAGCAATCAAATGATTAAAAAAAAAAAAAAAGTAGGAATTTGTATGTGTTGCCTATGATCAAGGCCAGATTTTCCAATAGGCAGAGTAGGTAGCTACCTAGACCTCCAAATTCTGAGAGTTACCTCAGCTGTGTTGACTACACCTACTTTCTGAATAGTGGATATGGCCTGAGCAATCTCAGTGTCCCTGTACCAGTTAACCCTTTGAGTGCCAGAGGGGTACGCATCGCATTGCTTTGCAGGATTAATATACCACTTTACAGGCTAGAAAGATCTCCAATGCATTGTGGGGCCCTAACTATGATGCAGCTGGTTTTGTTATTTAATTCATCTGGTTTTATTAGGATATCAGCCTCACTGGACTACTCTACAAGTGCAAGTGAGGTAATGTTACACCTACTTCTGTCCTCTGGAACTATGAAATTGTTGAAGCAGAGAATAATTTGAAAAGGTCAAAGTAATTTGAACATTTAAGTAATCACTTATTGTGAGTATACTGTCATTTGAGCTACAACAGCAATCAAAGTTTATCAGCAGAAAATATTTTGTTACTTTATTAAATTCTTTGTTGTGCTCTTCAAAAGTGATTTGCATAATTTATATTTACATTTAACCCTCTGAGTGCCAGGGAGGTGTCCAATGCATTCTACTATTCCTACCCATAAGTTTGGGTAGGGTGGAATCAGAGGAGCCCCTCAACAAGGTTTGAGAAAGAAAGCAATACATAAAAAATAATAATAAATACAAATAAATAAGCTGTGTTACTTCTGGACACACATGTGCACACCAGGTTAGTGTCAAGCGTGGGTAACCTGCAGTAGAGGGAGTGCTGGGGTGCGACACTAGGGAGCGGTGCTTGGGCATGTAGGCCTGCGGCAAGGGCCGAACTAAAGGTGCTAGCCACAAGGCCAAATGGCTAACCCCAGAGGAGCTGCGAGTGAGTCCAGGATGGGAATACTCAGACAGCACCTGCCTTAAATAGATGGAGCCGTGTGGCGTGGGTTATGACGTGCCTGCTCTTCAACCCTGAAATGTGTTGCGCTGCTCCGAGAGAACAGAGTGGAGAGGACAGGCCACAAGAGGGTTAAGAGCATTGGCGCGAGGGTGACAGTTAGTGGTTGAAAGACAAGTGACACTTCATTTCATGAGGTAGGTTACCTTCTTTCCAAAATAGTAGGCTTTGTTTTGTGGTTCTTCAAAACTCCTTCAGTATGTCAGCTTACAAATGGGGTCAGAAATAAAATTTTTAAAAGATTTCTGTACTTTTGAAGGGGTGGATATATAAACAAAAAGGCTATTTTTTCCTGTAGTGCCACCTTCTAGAAACATTTGTGCGCACCAGCCTAGGGATATTAAGACAAGTGGCCCCTTCATTTGATGCAGTGGATATCTATTTTCAGGAAAATGTTTTTATATAACTATTGAACTATTTGAAGGTAATTTTGCCATGTAAATAATGGCATTTGAATTTTAGCTCATAAAGTTGAAAATACCATTTTGATCTCCTGTAAATTAGGGCTCTTTGCAGGCCATGCATGTTGGTGAAATTATAAATATTTGGTACTTATGTATTCAGGGGATTCAGTGCTTTTAAAAATAACTGCAGTTTTTAAAACCAGCATAAATGTTTTTAAACATAGTAGATGATGTTAACAAAATAACTATTTTCCAGTACAATTTCTACATGTATTCATGACATCATAGCTTGCTGTATGATGTAAAATTTAGTTCTCTTGAGGTGCCACAAAAATGCTAGCATCGTTGATGAGCTTAGAAAAGACATGTCCATCAAGTCCAACCCATGCCATATCACCCCTGTTGATCCAGAGAAGGAAAATTAAACATTCAAGCCATTTCCAATTTAGCTCCAAGTAGGTAAAAAAATTCCTTCCTGACAGAAATGAAAAATGAAATATTGTGTGTGTGTGTGTGTATTTTCCTACAGCTGCATTTTCAGGAAATACCACATACCTAGGGCTAGGAAGACAGGCAGCCATTTCATTTAATGGGGATAAATGTATGTTTTCAAAAGTGGAATACTTGCCTTATCTATTTCTGCATATCTATATATCTATTATCGTTATGGCCATCGCAGTGCAGGCAGGTGATTTCATAAAGAAAAAGTGGAAGGTGAAGGTTAGTGTTCCTGGCATCCCCATAATCAAATGAGGTACCATTTTTCTCAGACTGGTAGCAGGTACTGAATACAGAAGGAAAATCCATGGGTTTTCAAAGATTTCAGTATCTTTCTAATGGTGGAAATATACAATGAAATAGATGTAGTTGTTCCTCTAGCACCAACTTATGGAAATAATTGTGCACACAAGCCAGTGTGTAAAAAAAGGCATACAACCCCTCATTTGATGCGGATGAATGTCTACTTTACCTTGCATACCTTTCCTTCAAGAAAACAGGTAGGTGTAGGTGCTCCCTACAATATGTCAACTCATACCAATGAGCTGTCATTTTTCTTGAAGTAACTAATAAAGGAAATAAGAAATCCTGTGGCTTTAAACGATTTCAGTACATTTGATGGGGTGGAAATGTAAAACAATCCCAATTTTTTCCTTTAGTCCTGTTTTCTGGAAACATTTCTGCACATTAGGCCAGGCGTAAAAAGACAAATGAACCCTCATTTGACGCAACGGCGTATCTTCTTTGCAAAATGGTATGCTTTGTCTACCTTTCATTCATTTCTCTAGTTCTTATAACCATTTTAGTACAGTAATGTTTAAAAAATGTAAGAAAATGAGGGCTTGTAGTTGGTGTAGTTTTGTGCATCTGGCACCCCCTACAGTATATTAGCTCATACCATTTGCCATTTTTTAAGAGCAGTAGCTTATTACTACAGTACAAAATTCTATAGTTTTAAAAGATTTCAGATTTGAAGGGATAAAAATGTAAAAAATACTATTTGTTTCCTTTAGCTTCACCTTCTGGAAACAATTGTGCATATGTGTAGAAAGGAAATGGCCCCCCATTTGATGCAGAGGGATATAAGTTCATCAAATATAAGGTTATTCAGCTGCTATATGGTAGTTTTACTATGTAATCAAGGGATTGTGCATTTTAGTTCCTGAAATTGAAAATAACCTTTTGCACTCCTAATTAGAAGACTGTGGAGGCCAAATTGTACATATTTGGCCTTTTTGTACTTGGGCAATTAAGCACTTTTTCAAATATTTTCATTGCAACATACATGTTTTTGACATATAGCGTGGGATCTTTTTGTACTTATGAGATCTTAGCTTATTTACACAATGCAATATTTAATTCACCATGAAAATGCTCAATTGTACATATATTATAAGAAAGTTACCTACAGGAATCATACCTAAACATGTGGATTACAACAATTCTGAAAATGACTTTGGCCTCCACAGTCTAAGAAATGTCCCAAGCCACTGGCACTCAAAGAGTAAACCCCTTGAGGACAACAGGGGATTGAAACACATTTCTTCAAAGAAAAATGCAGTAGCAAAGAAAATAGACAAAAAACAAGCAGATCTTTTACTTTAAATTATATGGCTCTACTAAGCAATTAATGATATTGTCAATTAATTATCCATATTTATTATCATGGCTTGGACTAGTTTTTCACAGTATACCTGTTGTATTCTTTAGATTCCTAAGTTGTAACAAAGAATAGATGGAATGCTGCCATATCGGCATAACACACATCTCATATGTAAATGTGTTCTTTAAGTCATTGTGCTAAATGCCTTTGAGTGGTGTCTTCTGAATGTTTTCTGTAATGTGAGTGGCAGTAAAAAGTAATTTTTTACAACTAGAAGCTCATACCTCAATGTCCTGGCAGCATCATCTTACAGAATTAAAAACATTGTCCTTGATTTCTTTCATCCAAAGACCTTCAGTTAAAGTACTGTATAATTTACATTACTAAGTACTGCATTGAAAATGTAGTTAGTATCCAAAGGAGTTAAGTAAAATAAATTAAAATTAATACCTTTTTTCTCTAAGAATAGAAACGTAGAAGTTGACAGCAGATAAGAACTGGGCCATCAATATTACCAAATCTAGTCACCTCAAACTTATTTTATTCTGAGAATAAACAAACATCTAACCAAATTGTTCTTAACTTCCATCCTTGATGGATTAAAGAGCATTTAGAATCCCCTGGTTTATTGCTAAGGAAGAATGCATAGTAACAAGACTGCCCAACTGGATCCTGACTTGGAGAAGGCATGGCGTCTGGGGGACAGTTATCTCCCAGTAGGCAGGAATTACAGACACCAACTCTGTAACCCAGTTTGTGGGAAATCTGAGTGAAGAGTGCCTAATGTTGTGAATAGGCTTCCACTTATTGTGAAGTTTTCTGCTGCCACTTCTTGCCTCTGATGCCCTAAAAAATGTCGTTTGACTAGCAGTAGAAGGACATCATTGCCCATACAATGGGGGGGGGGGGGTGCCAGAAGTGTTAGTAGGAATTGCAGAAAAATGTGTTGCTGACTCATTTGGCACTGAAAGAGTTAAGAGTTATGTTAGAAAGGGGAGTGGAGATGGCAAATGGTCATTGTTAGGGGACATACCATGAGTGCCTAGAGTGCTGTATTTACTTAACCCCTTAACGACCGGCCGAATGGCGCGGCACGGTCAGTTAAGGACCACGGAGCATTTTTTTTTCGTTCTTCTGCTTCCAGACTCCCTGAACGGCGTGCAGCCACAGGGGAGCCCGGAATTCCATGACGGTCATAGTACATCATGGGTCGTTCAGTCAGATCGACTCTTGATGTACTGTGACCGTCAAGGGTTGTTAAGGGGTTAAATCATCTGATGGACAGGTAGCCAGCTCTGCTGGTTCAGTGATTAGAGAAGGACCAGCAGAGCAGTCTACCTGCTGATCGGCTGATTTAAGTACAGTATACACAGCACTCTAGGCACTCATGGCTAGAGTGTGTCCATCAAGTTCAGCCCATGCCATATCACCCCTGTTGTTCCAGAGGAACAAAAAAACCTTTAAATCATTTCTAATAAATGAATTATTCTCCCTGATAAAACATTTTCTAAATATATAAATACACTTTAAGAAAATACCAACCCCCTTGAGGAAAAAAAAGGCAATAAAAAAGCAAAAAAAAAAAATGCAAAAACTCAACACACAAACTCTTAGCTTCCTAAGCTCTCCAAAAGTTAATCAAACAAGGTTTTACCTGCTATGAAAAAATATACATAAGCTTCTTAGCTGCACCTTGAATAGGTTCGTTTGTTGCAAGAACTGGTAGACGAGATTATCAGGTAATGTCTGGTAGCTAATACAACTGAATGTTTACATTTGTACCAAGGAAATGGCAAGAAAGTAAGTATTGCATTTTTCATAGACTGAACATGAACACATGGAAATCTGGCTCAGTGATACTGCAGTATTTAAAGGAACACTGATGCATCAGAATCAGCTTGTCCTTCCCTGAAATATTTTTAGAACATTCACAGATTCATTTAAAATATCTGTGTAATAGAACTCTAAGAAGATATATTTATTTTTTAGCTGGCAAGTGAAACTTTTCTTTGTACAGCCCACTTTTGATTGAGTTACACAGTAGACAGCTGCCTGTCCGGGAAGTGAAGAATATAATGGAATTTTACTAGTAATTAGTAATCTTTGTGTGGCATTCCAAGTGCAATAAAGCCATAGCAGTGTTATATTTAATCATAATTACCTTTAATTATTTTAGAAGTATGTAATAATTTAATTTACTTGATGGGTTTCAGTTCTTCCATTTTCAGTGATTTGAGAAGCCCTCTGTCTGTAGCCTGATGCTCTAGTTTTAAGTTGTATTAAAATATTCAAATGTTTTACATATATACCCATGAATATTATAACAAGCATTTTCATATAAAAGAAACTTGTATTTTAGGATTAGTATTCGTTCATCACTTTAGATGCTGATGATGTCACCAATTAATTCCTTCACAATGCTTTGCCAATATCTGTAATATGCAGGTGGTTAAAGATAAAAATACAATCAATCTACTGTAAAATATTTTATGATTAATCGTATATTGAGTATATATGTGAATTGATTTTGGCATGTAAATGTACATTTTTTTGTCTACTTAGACAACAAAACAACTCAGATGAAATGTATCTTTATTTCCAAATGTGTTGAAGTACTTACAGACCTGTCTAGTAGACAAGAATTATGTATAATGTATTTTTATTCAAATCCATCACAACACATAACTGTTTGATGCCAGAGGGGTACACAACTTATACCAAAGGGATACGCTGTGCCTTACACTGAGGATACATTGATAAAAGGGACTAACAGCAGTTTAACTAGACACATTTTGACATAATGTTAATGTGGGTAAATGCAGGATGTTGAAAGAACGAAATCATCAGGGGATTATATTATTTCTTATTATGAAAATGCTTATCTAATGTTTGCATTAAAATAGTTTCTTTAGGTTAAGGATTTTAAAAATTGTTATTGCAGAAAATGCTATACTTTCTAAAGCATTTATAATTCTATTTCACATACTGTCATCTAATTAATCTCACATTTAGCACTAATTAATTGATATCAGATTAATCTGAAAAAGTAGACACACTGTACTGTACTACAGCTGTTTTGCATCACAAATAGGACAAAGAGGACATTTCACTTATCCACTCACTTATATGATATTTGATGAAGCACTAAGCAACAAAATTAGTCCAGAGGGCACAACATTGGCAAAGAGGGTAGTGTAAATTATTTTTATTACTAAAATATTAATGAGAAAACTTAACTAAAAAAATAATAGAACACCTTTCATGGAGTCATCCTTAGATTTCATCAAGAAATAACGTAAATACTCCCCTTAGTTGCATTCCTAACACTGACACAGTATAAAATTTTAGCCTATGCTTCAGGAAGGCTAGAGGGTGTCAGACTCTTTCTCATATGGCTTATCTTCTCCAGTGTTACCTATCATCATAGGTTGCTGTTGTCTATACTATTTCCAGACGAGTTTTTCTTAATTCTGGACATGTTCTGATTCCCTTAAATTAATGAATATTTTTTTATTATAAGCTAATAGATACTGTATTATTAATGTTTCAATGCAGCTTTATTCTTTGTTCTTTGATTCTGTACGTTACTCTATTTTGTCATGTATGTAAACTTTCATGATAATCAATAAAGTATTTAAAAAAAAATAATACAACCCAGCCTCATCAACTATGTTACTATGATCAGTAGGAGGAAGAGAAATGTGTTGAAGATGGAACAGTAGGGGGAAGAGAAATATGTTGAGGTCAGTTTATGAGCCTAGCTTACAGATATTTCCGAGTACTGTCTGGGTGTATTGGTGGAGGTGGTTTGGCGAAAGAAAGGAAGATCCTGTTACCATCTGGATCATGGTTTCATTAATGCACAATAGAAGGAGAAATTCTTGTTTGTCATGATAAGAGTACAAGGGCTTGGCCAAAAAAATTACTTATCCACATAAACAAGCTATATAGATGGAGTAGCAGGAGACCCATGGAAAGAGGTTTTAGATCATGCTAAAGGGATCCTCCTCTGCCCCTGCCAGTGCTATAGGCAGTCAGGAGGATGGAAGACAAAAACCCAGACCAGTAAGGATGAGCAAGTTCAGCTTCTGTCTCAGAACATCAGAAACATGCACATGGAACAGGAAGCAAAGCAAGTTATCACCCTGTACCTCACTAAACAGCAAAATGGGGACTGAAAAATTGTGAAAAGGCAGTTAGAATACTGAAATATGGTCAAAAATCTGCTAGCAGTTCAGAGGAATCCAGATGAAGGCAAAAATAAAAAAAAATTTGAAGCAATTTCCAATTAATCCCAAATAGGTAAACATTCCTTCTTGACTCCAAAAGGCTTCCAGATATTTTCCTTGATCCTATCTGCTTTGAAACCAGAAGTCATAATTCTAAATATTGCTATGAGCCATACATTACTTTATTAAAATCAATTTTAGTATCCACAAACACAGCATCCAGAGGCAAATAATTCTATAATGACCTTACTGTTAAAAATCTCTGTTTTAGGCAAAAGTGTGTTTTTTCCTGTCTTAATTAAACCTTGGTTTTTCTCTCAGCTCCTTGAGTAAATAGTTCTTCAAAGAGTTCTTTATATAGACCCTGCCTTTTTTAAGAACTCCTGAACAAAACTATACTCCATATTCTAGAAGAGACCTTACCAATGATTTATTTATAGGTAGAATTATATTCCCATCTCACTCATCTATATATCTTTTTATACAGGACAGTACCCTATTTGCTCTTGCAGCAGCTGAGTGACACTGCACACTGCTGTGGAGTCTCTTTTCTATCAGTACTCCTAAATCTTTCTCTAATAAGTATTCCTCAAGTAGTTTCCGTTTTAGTGTACATGTAGCATGTTTGTTTCTGTAGCCCAAATGCATAACCTTATGTTTATCTATTATAAACTTCAGCTGCCACTTTTGCTGGCCATTCACTCAGTTTCTTTTCAGAGAAAAAAATATCCTGCTATGTATGAAATTCCTTACATGCTTTAGTGTCCTCAGCAAAGATCAAGACACTATTTTCACTGCCCACTTCTAGATCATTAATAAAAAAATATTTGGACCAGGACTTAACCCTGTGGTATCCCACAGTTTTAGACCAACTTGAAAGGTCCAATTAAATAATTCTGCAATATATAATTTAGCCAGTTTTTAATCCATGCACAGACACTGGGAGAAAACAGCAGCAGGAAAGCATATAAAGAACAGGGGGCAGGCAAGCAGAGGATGCTGTCAAGGAAGTGAAGTTAGTCCACAGCATTGATGTTGCCTATTCAGCAGATTGCACTGCAGTAATGGGCAGAAGTAAACCTTCAGGATACATCTTGGTGCTTTTTCCACACTAATGATGTTATACTACAGGCTTTGGCAGTAACAAAAGTGGTCCTGTTGGCAAGGAAACAGCAGCATGGTCACATTAAAGAGCCATGAATGAAATGTTAGGCTTCTCTGACTGTACAAGGAGATCAGGCAAATTAGTCTACAGGTAGAGGAAAGTCTATGGACCCTGAATTACAGACACTTGGGAGATAGGTATCATTTACTAGGTATGTGGCCCATGAGGGCTTTTGGTTTACAAACTCTAGAGAATTAAACTATGGGGTCCTGACCTGGGAAGGCAATAGAACATCCACAGTATTAGAAGGAGGTAGGCTTGGGGCACTATTGGAGGTTTCTCAGGCTGTGTCTCTTTTGCCTTGAGGGTCTGGACCTATGCCCAGTGGGTTAGACGGCCCCACATGCAATAGTTACAGTTTGGGTGCATTTCCTGTGTGGAGAATGGGGCAGACATTTCAAAATGGCTGATATTTTTGTCACAGTCTTAGCCTGCTTGGAGATAATCCTTCTCTGTTGTTGTAACTGCAAAAGGGATCAAAGGGTTTTGGTTAAACAGAATAATTAATAGATATGTGGTAAAAAAAGGGGACCTAACTGTTAGGCATGGTTTTCTAAGGATAAGAATCATGAACCAATCATATTTTCTACCTGAATGAGTAATGTGAAGTAGGCCATAGTGTTTCTTGTGGTGGTAGGCCCAGTTAACATGAGCTATTAAAAAACTGAGACCATCGTGTTTTGGTCCATTGTAATAAGTAAAAAGATAGTTAAAAAAGGAGGCTTTTAAAGTGTTTAAGTCAGAAGAGTCAGATGTATCATTTAAAAAAAATATAACGAATGTAATAAAATCTGCAAACAAGCATGTAGGACAGCTGAAATGGAAAATGAGAAAAGTATTGCAAATCCTAAACAATTCTACAAGTATACATAACAAAAAGATTAAGGTTGACATTGGTCCTCTTAAGGCTGAGATGGGTGAATTGATTAGTGAGGATAAGGTTATGGCTAACACTTTAAAAACATTCTTTTCTTCTGTATATACAAAGGAAGCAACAATAGTAGGCAAAATCACATAATTTCATCCATCATGTCGATGGCTTACTGAGGACCAAGTCCAAAAGTACTGGAAAAAATTATGATGAATAAAGCACCTGGACCTGATGGCATACATCCAAGGGTAGTTAATGAACTTAGTTCAGTAATAAGAAGACCATGTACTTAATATTTATTGATTCTCTTTTATGAGGCATAGTGTCCTGTGATTAGAGGGAAGCTGATGTAGTACCTGTGTTCAAAAAGGGGGCAAGATACAAACCTGGAAATTATAGACATGTGAACTTGACTTCCATAATGTGTAAGATATTACATGGTTTTATGAAGAATAGATCATGTCAACTACTTTACTTACATTTTTATGAAACGGGAAGTACTAATTTGGACAAGGGTATTGCTGTTAATGTAGTATACTTGGATTTTGCAAAAGCTTTTGATACAGTGCCTCACAACAGGTTAATGCATACATTAAAATACTTAGGTTTGGTAGGTGATATCTGTGCATGGATAGATAACTGGTTAAATGATAAATGGCATAGATTTGTTGTAAATGGAACATTTTTAAGTTGGGTGCCACAGGGTTTAGTCCAGGGCCCAATGCTTTTTAATTTGCTTATTAATGGTATAGACGTGTGAATTTTTACTGATGACAGTACGCTGTGTAAGGAAAAACATAAAGCTGGATGTTATTTCTTTGCAGAAGGATTTAGATAAACTGAGTAAATAGGCAGAAAAGTGGCAGATGAGGTTTAATGTAGACAAATGTAAAGTTATGCATTTGTGCTGTAGAAACAAACATGATATATATATATATATATATATATATATATATATATATATATACACACTACATTGAAAACTACTTGGGGAATCCTCATTAGAGAAAGATTTAGAAGTACTGATAGTCGTTACTATAGACTTCACAGCAGAGTGCAGTGTCACTCAGCAGCTGCAATAACGGGATGCAAAAAAAAATCTTTGAGTACCAGAAGGGTATGCAATGCATTGCTTTGCAATGCATTGCGTACCCCTTTAGCACTCAAAAGGATAATTTTACATCTATATAAATCCATGGTAAGGCCTCATTTAGAATATGGAGTTCAGTTTTGGGCACCATTTCTTAAAATAGACATTATCAAAGTGGAAAAAGTGCAGAGACGTCTAAAAAAAAGTGATAAAGAGATTGGAGGATCTGAGTTATAAAGAGAGACTAGCCAAAGAGGGGTTCTTTACATTAGAGAAGAAATGTGTAAGTCGTGATATGATTACCATTTAAAAATATATTTAAGGTCAATACAAAGAACTCACCAAGGAACTACTTACTCAAAGAGGTGAGCAAAGAATAAGAGGTCATCTGTTAAGACTAGAGGAAAGGTGATTTAGACTAAAACAAAGGCAGGGTTTTTTTACAGTAAGGGCAGTAAACTTATGGAATTCTTTGCCTTGGGATTCTATGCTTGCAAATAGTGATGGGGAAAAAGTCAGAAAAATTTGCCCCAGGAAATTTCGCCACCAAAAAACAATTACCAGTTTTTTCAAAAACTCAAATTCACCCTTTCAATACTGCCAACACATTTCCCTCAATAAATTTGCCATTTTTTGTCTATGACTGCAATATTGCTTCATCTGAGGGCTGAAGTGGAGAAATAAATACTGAAAGTAAAAGCTGTGAGTGCTACAGCAATATATATCTTGAAAAATTGTTAGCAGGCTGAGTGCCTTTATGTTGTGTCCACAAAACTAAATTCCTGCTTAAGTAAAATTGGCGCCACCATCCCTGAAAAAATGACTGCAGCTTGGGAAATTACATAGTTACATAGTAATTTAGGTTGAAAAAAGACTTGCGTCCATCCAGTTCAACCCTTTTCCTATTCCTGTTTACCATCGCTGACCCAAAAGAAGGCATCTGACTCCAAATGGCAATCAGATTTCTCCCTGGATCAACAAGCCCTAACTAAATATTAAATTCTAGCAGAGTGAAACACATGACACCTTTCTTTAAAGCCTCTGTTTTCAACAAAATAAAAGGGCAGCCTGTCAGCTGCCAATATTTTGGCAGGTTTACTATTACACATGCATACTTTTGCATTATTTTTGTACAGGTTTTGACTTCTAAGAGCTTAGTAATTGTGGGGTGACAATACAGAATGTAAGAACTGTTTAAATGTATTGCTTTAACCTGTGGAGATGTTGGGGTGGTGGCGGTATGTGTGGGCACTCTATGACTCTTATCATCTCCAAAAACAAACTCAGAGTCATACTCAGCTGCAGCAGGAGCAGGGAATCCTGTCACACTCTCTTAAACATCATCAGCACTTCTATTATATAATTCAGAGACCCAGGAACATGTAGGAGTACTTCTGATGCTGCTGCTAGTTGTGGCACCTCTGACCTGCTGATGGTGTGTCTCCTATTCGGACCTGTAGTTGTGCTTCAGGTGGGATATCATTGAGGAGGTGTCAAGGTGTGAGCCTTTCTTTCCCCCTGATCATGTGCATTCTGATGTCACCCTTTCGATTAGGGCGGCATTATGATTGCACCCTTTTGATGGTCTTCAAATAGAGGGCGACATTTCAATAGTAAACCATTAGCCATTAGGCAACAAAGGCTACTGCCTAGGGCCCATGGCAATGTGTGGGGCCTGGCTGGATACAGTGTCTGTTAGCATAAAAAAACTTGGCAGAGTTGGAAAGACTGTTAGTTTGTAGGCCTTTCCCATGTGATTCATTGCTAGTTGTAGAGATGTACCTGATGCTAGTCTGAGTGGGAAGAGACTCTGAAAGATAAAACGACTTATCTAAACAGGTGGGCTGCTTAGTTTCATCTTGATGTTCATCTTTCTCCATAATTTTAACTAGATACCACTCAGTATTATTAAGCTATTTGCACTGCTCTCAGCCCACATAGCACAGTGAGCCTGCAATGTTTCCTGATATTCTAAACTTTTTTGCTCAGTGAGATGTGTGATAAATATAACTGTCCATGTCAGCCTGGGTGAGCTCACATTCTGGAGCTTACTTCTGATAAACCCCATCTGCCATGTGTGTGGATGGGCATGGAGACGGTTTCAGCTCCCCTCCCTTTTTGTTTCCAGTTTCTGCTTCTCTCCCTGCTGTCTGTCGTCTCCAAATTACATTCAATTTGCTCAACTAACACTGCTGCCCTTCCCCTTCTTTCAATATTCCTCTCCTTCTAGCAATTCTATCTTGTCCCACTATTTCTGCTTTCTTGTCTCTGAAGTGTTATATCCACTATTAGGATCAACTCATAGGCACAAACATGAAAGTGGAGCAATTCTGGGCCAAACCAACTGAATTACAGGAGACAAGTAAACATTTCCCCATTCTCCCACTGAGTTAAATGGGGCTTTTAACTGCTTGAATGCTAGAGAGTCCAAAGCATTCCAAACCAATATGCTGGAAACTTCTTTAGCAATTAAATCGCTCTTTTAAATCTAGTAATTTTCATTTTTAAGGTGATATCCATTTAAATACAGGAAATTTCTGAAAAGCACACACACACTGTAACATTGTACTAATTCCTCTGCAGCACTGTAGAACACAATTTTCATAAGAATCCTGTATTTAAAGAATTATGTACAATTCTGGGCGCCCTTTCTGAAAAAGGACATTATGGAACTAGAAAGAGTGCAGAGGAGGGCTACAAAACTAGTAAGGGGAATGGAAAGTTTTAGTTATGAAGAAAGGCTAGAAAAGTTAAACTTGTACACACTAGAGAAACGGCATCTTAGAGGGGATATGATAACACTATATAAATATGTTCAGGGCCCATACAAAGGGCTCTCCAAAGACCTGTTCATTAACAGAACAGTACACAGGACAAGAGGCCACCCGCTTAGACTTGAGGAAAGGAGATTTAATCTACAACAGCAGAAGGGTTTCTTTACAGTAAGGAAAATAAAGGTATGGAATTCACTGCTTGAGGAGGTGGTTCTATCGAATACATTAGATGCCTTTAAAAAGGTCCTGGATACTTATTAAAAGAGCATAACTATCATGGTCCCCGTGATTCCCTGTCAATCTCTCTTGTTGTTACCTGTGCATTGGAGGAGGCTGATTGGCCCGCCCAGGATGTGCCTTTATATACTGGGGTCATGGCATCTGTCAGATGCCCTTTCGTGGTGTTCCTGATCCTGCGCTTGTTGCTGTGTTCCTGTGTACCGACCCGACTCGTCTGACTACTCTTCTGATCCTGCTCGTGATTGACCCAGTTCCGGCTGACGTTCCTGCTCCGTGATTGACCCGGCTCTGGCTGACGACCCTGCTCCGTGATTGACCCGGCTCTGGCTGACGTTCCTGCTTCGTGAATTGATCCGGTTCCGGGTGACGTTCCTGCTCATTGATCTGATCCTGTGTTCCAGTGTGATTCCGGTCGCCTTCCGGCGACATTCTGAACTGTGTTTGTGTCGCTCTGGCTAATCCTCTCTCTATATACAGAGCTGTTGCCTTTTGTTGCACTGAGTCTATCCATATAGTGCTGCTGAGCTGTAGCCTCCAATACCGAACCTGCATTAACCCTTGCTGTGCCTGTAGCCTCCATTATTGAGCCAATTCTCGTACACTTGCCAAGCCTGTGAGTTTCCATTCGAGCCATTAACACTTCCTGAGCCTGTGCCTTTAAGACCTAGCCTATCCATTCAAACTAGCAGAGCAGCTGTCCGTTCTGGTGCTCGGGCAGCACAGTGGTTGCGCTGGTTGACTTTGGTACCTCCAGTTTGCTCTTGCAGTGTGCATTCTGTACGGCACCGGAAGGGTGTCCCGGCTCTGGTCTCCAAGTGCTCAATGTGTTACGCTATCCACCGCACTACTAGTGCTCTGGCTCGTTATTGCTTGTGCAGTGTTGCTCCGTTCTGGCACCCAAGGGGTGTTTAAGGCTCTGGTCCCTTTGGCACAAGCAGGGTTACTTCCGAGAGAGTGTTGAGGGCGATTCAGGTACTGGTCCTGTTAGCTCCTGCAGTAGCTTTCCTTCTTATAATCCCACTAAGCTGGTATTGGCTCAGCTCTGGTCGATCTTGCTGGTCAGTTGGGGCGTTCCATTGCACAGCTATTTGAGAGTGATTCAGTTCAGTCACACAATACACCTTCCTCCGCACCATCAAGAGACTGATATTACCTCCTGGGCATTGGCTAATCAATTTTACTGTGAGTGTTCAGTTTCTCTACATTAACCCTGTATGTTGCTTTTCTGATCAGTCTAAATTTCATATTACATACTTGGGCCTGTATATTGTCATTACCATTTATACCTATCCTGGCCCCCAGGGGCGCTTTTCTTTAACCATTATTTCAATAAAACTGTGTTTTTACTTATTACCGTTGTATGAGTGTCAGAAAACCGTAACAATAACATAGAGGACTATGTACGTTAGTATTGGGATTAATATTTAGTTAGGGCTTATCGATCCAGGGAGAAATCAGACTGCCATTTGGAATCAAGAAGGAATCCCCCCCCCTTTCAAGGCAGAATTTGAAATTGCTATATTGAGGTGTTTTATAGCCTTCTTTTGGATCAACTGTGGTAAACAGGAATAGGAAAAGGGTTGAAGTAGATGGACGCAAGTCTTTTTTCAACCTAAATTACTATGTTACTATGTGGCCACCTTACTTATGATGCAGTTGATTTGCCCCAGAGTGGCTCTATTTGCCATTGCAATTCATTAGAGAGTTCTATAAATGAGCAGGAATTTGGGAATTTTGTACACTTGTCCCATGTGTTTCATTTGGTTTTCTTCAGACTTAATAGATTCAATAAACATTGTTACAGTGCAAATTTTTATATACTTTATTTATATTTTCTCTTGGCAAGTGAGTGCTCTTGCAATCACAGTCAATGCAGGGTTCTGAGGAATGCCCTAAAATGTTGCACTGCCTAGGGCCTTATGGAGTCTTAATCTGACTCTGCCTACACAACCCTGGGCTAGATTCTATTGCAGGTGATAAATGTTAACACCCGTTTTATCAAACTTTTTCCTGTTGAAGTCTATGGGGAAAACTGGAGATAAATGTAGTGATAAAATTAGCACCTGTAAAAGAATCCAGCCCCAGGTCAGCTAGTAGAATACTGAAACGTATGCATTTATACTTTTCTAAGTCTGCAAATATTACCCAAAAATACTGATTGCAATTTATTTCATTACCCAAAACAAAGCTAGTTCAGATTCAAAGTGCAAACCTACAATTATATACAAATATACATACAAATATATAATTATAAATAATACAAAAACTTGAACTTGTTTTACAGGTCCTATTGTCTGATTCAACTTCTTTTCCAGCTCCTAAAATAAAATACTGCAATTCTTCCAACTGCAGTTAAATATATTCAGTGTTTATAAATGCAAATAAACAAGTAAACAATTTTCGTATAGATTGTTTACATGTAAACGTGTTTATAGCATACACTGCTGCCAGTATCATTCACTTGTTGACTCACTTTTCTGAGGAATTGCAGATATGCTTCTATTTTTTTTTAAAGTTTTCTCTGTTTTGCCTATGTGAAACTTTACCTACTCCAACAAATTTTTCACCTATGTTTAATATGGTGCAACATTTCCCACCACAATATTACTTCTTCTGAGGGCTGCAGTGTAGAAATAAATATCTGAAATAAATAAGTATCTGGTAGATGGTAGCAACCCTTCTTCACATCCCTCCTCCTCCTCCGTGCTGCTGTTAATACATTTGGCCTTGCCTTCTCTGTCATCGCGTTTGGATCCTGATTGAAGTATCTCCATACTGTGAACTTCATGGACTGAGGGGTTCCTGAGGGGCTGCTACTACTACTGGGGCTAGATAGTGATGCAATTCTACTACTGGTATCAAAGTTGCATCAGTTCCAGCAGCAGCAGAGATACTCATCATAGCCAAGGTTGTGGAGGTTAATAACCTGGGTTACTGCTGTTGTTGCTGCTGGTTACTCAACACAAGTGTGTGTGGCTGAGTGGGACGTGGAAGTGGCTACACCACTTATAAGAAATCAAAATTACCATCCTTTTCCATAAATGATCTTGATGAAGGAGCACTTGGCTTCATACAGAGCTGATCACCTATTTCAAGGGTGGAAGGAGGGGATGACTGTGTTTAGAGAGAAATGTCTAGGGAGAGGGAGAAGACTTAGGAGAAAAAACAAGGAAGCACAAAATATTGGCTTTTATACACTTCACAACCAAGTAACCATTGAGTAAATGGCCTATTCATAAGGGAGATTATTATTTGGGCAAATGTAACAATAATTTCTTGTAAGCCCATTGGGGACACGATTAAGTTAATGTTGATCTTTTTGGAACATACATTACCCATTATATATTTCCCTGATAAAACTAGCTATACTGCTATCCGGTTTCATATGTAC
Organism: Rhinophrynus dorsalis; assembly: GCA_037306005.1. Classification (NCBI taxonomy): domain Eukaryota; kingdom Metazoa; phylum Chordata; class Amphibia; order Anura; family Rhinophrynidae; genus Rhinophrynus; species Rhinophrynus dorsalis. The sequence goes on along the minus strand of CM074723.1, from coordinate 90,838,478 downwards.
CCTATGCATACATCATCAATATCAAATCCTTGGGCATTTAGTTTCTGTAAGTATATGCCCCTGAATATCTCAGACATTAATATGTTTTATACTTTTTTTTAGTATTTTAAATATATTTATTAAATATTGTCTTAGATATAAGTAATTACATCCACATTTTCATTACCTTTTTTATTCTGTTTTGTTTTATATAATTTTATTAGGTGGTTCTATTTTTCTTTTAGTAATACTTGATTATCTCTTTGAATTCCAAAAGAGACTCTAATATATGTGTGTGTGTGTGTGTGTGTGTGTGTGTGTGTGTGTGTGTGTGTGTGTGTGTCAGAAAAGAAGACAAACCTGAGCTACTTCATATAGGTTGCATAATAGTGAAATTAAAACTCATATATTGAAGTGTAATTTATTTAGTTAAAAACCAACAGTCTACATATTTACTTCACAGTTATCACCCAAGTACCATATTCAGTATAGTACAAATTTTGAAACATAATTATAATTTTTTTTATAAATCTATTTATTAGTGAGGGCAGAAATTGTACAAGTACAACTCCATCATTAGAGTATGGATTTTGCAGTTAGAGTATAGCATATTTAAAAGCAAGCACATAATAGAAGCAGGATATGTGTCTGTTCAGGTTTTCCCTGACAACAATCCTACTCAAAACTACTATCCTCGAACCCTCCACCCCAACTAAGCTACCCCCAAAATCCCTCTCTACCCACCCCACAACTTAACAGCTAAACTAACGGTCTAACGTTTCTCCTATCTCCCCCACCTCCCCCCCGGAGACTAGCACCAGTGTACCAATTCTATTATCAGGAATCATGTACTAATAGTTTGAATTGATGTCCTGGAATTTTGGACAATTATGGGAGGTATCTTCGGCAAATAATCTCAGCTATTTAACCCTTGAGTATTAGAGGGGTGCACAACACATTGTTTCACAATTCATTGTGTACTCTCTAGTCCTCTTGGAATTATTTCTGTGTGAAGGTATGGTAGACTGTTTTAAATTCTTTCAGCTGTGTTCTTTCAGAAAATCTTCTATATCCACTACCAAAGTAGCTGATGTTTTGGTGAATATACTATCTGCGGGTGGTTCAGACCAAAGAAAAGGTCTGGACTGACCACAGACCCATGTCATGTAATAACAACAGGGTCACATAGCAGTGGTGTTAGATAACAATCCTCAGAAGTTTCAGGCCACCTGTAATGGTCCATTTGAGGTGGTCAAGAAATCACACACCAATTTTGTGGCACACTTTGCTCATGGACGGCAGTCTCAGAAGACTCTGCTTGTTAACATGATCAAGGAATACCAGCAGCAGGACACCCCTATACTGGCCATCTTTCACTTTTCTGAGGGAGATTTAGAGCAATTAGAGTTACATTACTTGTTGACAACAACTAAGGAGACAGGGAGTGTGTGGGATGTGGGGATAGGCCCCTAGTAAAGTAGTCATCAGGCAGGAGATCTTAGAACCTTAATGTCTGCCAGAGCTGGACTGTTAACCGACTGCCCTGGACTGACTCCACTAGTGACCCACAGAATGGAATTGTTGGGAGTAAGGGTGGGTGAAAATTTTCTCCTCAAACTGAAATCAGCAAAAAATGGCACTTTCCATTTGGTGAAAAAATGTTCGCGAAAATGCTGTTTTTCCCACTTTTTTGCCTAGCTCATTTCATTGAAATCAATGGGAAGAAACATTTTTCTCCACCACACAAGTTTTCTGTGTTTGTGAGAGGAGAGAGCAGCATGTTTTTGATCTAGAGAAGATAAAGGGGTATTTAAGCTAAGTTTAGAGAGTCGTTTAGATAGGACATTTGTTCTCTATATTAATGGAGTCCAGGGGCACTCTGGTGGAGAAGAAAGAAGGAAGGGGGTTGACCCAAAATACCCCAAAATTTGGTGTGACTAGCTGGCAAGACATGCAGCTGGGGTCCAAATTGCCTGCTGATTTTGCTTTTATTGTCTTTGTGCTGGGGAAGTCTGGGGAAAGAAGTTGTTGATTTTGTTTTTTCTCTCTCTCTTTCTTTCTCTCTCTCTATATACATATATCGTTATATTTATTTATTTTGGGACTAACTGTGATAAGATAGGGTGGACTACTTAAAAAAATAAAAAATACATAAATACTTAAACAAATAAATATATTAGACAGGTGACTCTGAGCCTGATGTGAGCTATGTGACTGAGGCAGATAGTGGATGACATTGAGAATTTTGTTGAGGGCCAAGGCAAGAAAAAGGTTCTCACCAATTCATATTACAGCAGGAGATTTCTAGTCCATATGGACATCTCAGCTGTTGGGCTATGAGCTAAAATCAATCAACGACCTAGTAAAAGAACACCTGGTGGCAAACTGTTAGGCAGAGAGGTTGGGTACACAGCAGTGGATAAGGAATATCTGGCCATAGTGTGGGCATTTAAAAACTACAGCTTTACCTCTACAGGTGGAAATTCACTGTGGTAATAGATAACAACCCTTTGACTTGGCTGATCCAGGTAGCCAGGGACAACAGCCACCTGCTACAATGGAGTTTGGCCCTCCAGCAGGAGGATCATTAAGAAGGACCACATTGGACCTGTAGAGTGAGTCTAAATGGCTTGTCAAGAGCTACCCAGGACTCATTCTAATTTAGGGCAAGGCAGAATTGTGAAATGTGAGGACTGTAGTGTTACATGAACATTACAAACAAGACAATTGCCATGGACTTTTTCAGCAAAATAATTAATTTGGACTGTACTCTGGTATACAGCACCATGCTTATGGACAGATCCCAGTGCCGCCAGTTTTTACAGAGACCCTTTTCCCTGTGATAAGTGTCCCTGGTGTTATGTACCCAATATATCACTCTATTCTTTATTTTACTGTGCATCCCATTGTGCATAGTATTCTGATGCCTAAACTATCAGTTACATCTAGAGCTTGGAGTATAAAACCCCTGTGGAGTGGCAAAAAAGAAATAGCTTGAATACTAATAGACTCCTGGTGTGATAGCAGATCTCTTTCAAGGACTTTTTCCTGGCTTGGAAAATGAGTGCTTTAATTGGAAACTAAAGCGCTGTCCCTGATTTGTTACCTAGGCTCTCCTTCATTAGACAATGTGTTGCGAGAGTGTCAGGAAGTGTATGAAAGCAATATGTTTCATTGATAAAGGCAGCGGGCTTAGAATTGAAATGCTGGATAAAGAAGCTGGATACAAGTTCTACCAACTACTAGCTAAGAATGAAACTTTATGCAATTTCTGCAAACTCACTTGACCACTACCCACAGCTCATCATAGTACTGACCTTGTGAACCAAATTCAACTATAACGAAGCAACACAGATCACGAACCAGAGATAACTGTGACTACATATTGGTGAACTAGAGTAATAATTCTTAAGCTTTGGTATCTGAAGTTACTTCTGCCAGATTAAATCTGTCTGCCATAAACGAACCTGAAATAAAGGTAGTTCTGTTCTACCTTCCTTAATACAGGTCTTGGCTGTATTTCTGGAGGGGATTTGACTTTGGATTCTCATCCTAGCCACTAAAAGAGCTAAATCACTTGCATTGCCTACTGCTCTGGGCCTCCAGGAAACCTCACCTTGCTTACTGCAACTGATCCACTATCTCTGCTGATTTACTGGTGAGAGGTGGCCATTTGTTCCTATTTACTACCTGATCCTCCTTTTTCTTTCCTGGTAAACAACCCACTGCCATCCCTTCAACTCATACCTTATCAAATTTAAGCTCTAAAAGAATTAATAAACAATCATTTTAATCTTTTAACTTTCCTAATTCTATTTTAAAATTGTATTAATTAGCATTTAGTGGGGGAGCTGGATGCTCGAGATGGCTTGAACCATCCTAGTACATTATTAGTGCACTGTGCAGCCAAATTGAACATTATTAGTAAGGAGATTAATAACATTAAATGCCCCAGTCTGGCAACAAAATAGTCAAAGGAAGCTAATACAAATAACTCACTGAGGAACTATTTAGTCAAAGTGCTAAGCAATAGAAAAAAGACACATTTAAAATAAAGTCAATAATGTTTTAAGCTGAGAGAAGTAAGGACTGTGTATGTAGGCTTTATTGGTAGATCCAATACATGCTTTTAAAACCATATTGCAAACTCAGACTAGCACTGATAATTGTGATAGCTGGTTTCAATGCAGATAGCATGGTGAGCCAGGGAGATATCAGACTGACTTTTAGAATCAAGAAGGAGTTTTTACCCACTTGGGGCCTAATTGCAAATAGTTTCATTTTTTTCTTTAAAACCAAAAAGACAAGAGAAGGACGCGATGCCATCTAAGAATAGATCTGCATAACTTTAATATACCTTGCCCCCACTTGTTATAGACTCACCAGAACTTGATATAAATTTGCCTGTAGAAACTCTCTCCTCAATATTTTTTAGCAGAAAAACTCCAATCCGTAATCTCCAAATAACAGTTTTAATATATTTATTGATTATCCAAAAAACAAGAAATAGATAACATCGCCAAGCACATTAGTATGTTTGATATAGTATCATTACAAAATTCGTCCAATGCGTTTCGTATAACTTTTTCAAGGACTATATATAAAAAAAATGCTCTAAATCGTTAAAAATATATAAATATATATATATATATTTTTTTTTTATTTATTTTTTTTTGATTTAGAGCATATGTTAAGTTGTCCACCCTGTTGTCTTATCACAGTCTGTCAAAAAAAAAAAAACCCTGAAAAAAAAAATCAACAGCTTCTTTCCCCAGACTTCCCAACCCAGCACAGAGACAAAAACAGCAAGATCAGCAAGCAAATAGGTCCCTAGCTGCCTGTGTCTTGCCAGTCAGTGACATGGAATTTTGGAGAATTTGGGGTCAAGCTTCTTCTTCTCCCCAGATTGCCTCACTGACTCTCCTAATAGAACAAATGTCCTACCTAAAAGATTACGTAAACTAAACTTCAATTCCCCTCTGTGTCTTCTCTAGCTCAAACAAGGTGCTGCTCCCTCCTCTCACAAACACAGAATTGCTGCTGTGAGAGGCTGACAGCCTTTCATATCACTGTAGAAAACTTTCATGTGGTGGAGAAAACATTTTCTTCCCATTGATTTCAGTAGGCAAAAAAGGTGGGGAAAAAGAGAAAATGGCACTTTTCACATGAAATTATTCGCCAAGCGGAAAGTGTCATTATTCGACGATTTAAGTTTTAGGGGAACATTTTCGCTCATCCCTAGTTAACAGGAAGCAACAGCTGGGAATGCAGAGCATTGGGGAATGATAGACTCTAGCAGGCATGCCTGCAAGATTTACATTATCTGACCAAAAAATAAATCTAAATACTTCATAAACTGTTGTTTTATATAAAAATGGCGAACATAAATATAGGTGCTTTTGAAGGTGCTTTCAAGATCATTTATAAATTATAATATGTTTTGGTGCTAAGACTGCTATTTATTTGAAGGTCATGAAATAAAATAGTAAGAAGATAGTAACATAGTTAATGAGGCTTAAAAAGACACATGCTCATCACATTCAGCCTTTTGCCATATTATCTGTTTTGATCCAGAGGGAGGGAAAAAGTCTCATTGACGTGATCTCCAATAAAGCCCTAAGTGGGTAAAAAAAATTGTTTAAAGGGATAGTAATACTTCATTTTAGCTTTATTTTATTTTGTAGTCATTAAAAAAACATGACGAATGATAAAAGTCTTATCTCTCAAACTTTTATGGTTTAAGAGATATTCACAACACAAAGTAGTGTTACTGTCCCTTTAAGACACCAAAATGCAGTTGGATATCTCCCAGGGTCAACATTATATTTCTTCTGAATTCTTAAATAAAAAGGTCTGCAAAACTTTTTCAAGCATTTACAGTATCTACAAATATAATCTCCTGAAGCAAAGAATTCCACTACCATACTGCCTATACCATAAAAAAATCCCTGCCTTTGTTTTACACAGAAGTGTCTTTCCTCTAGTTTAGAATGATGCATGCTTGGTTTTTGCTCAGCTGTTTGATAAAAGAACTCTCCAGAGAGTTCATGCTATTCACCTTGAATATATTGGTAAATAGTAATCATATATGAATTTTGTTTGTTAAAAATGTATATATATCAAAGTTTTCCTAATGAAACATTTGCAAGTTGAACTGTTCTAAATGGATTGCTATATAATATACTACAAAACATTTATTTTCAAACTGACATATGAAAGCAATGTTATAAAATATCTGTTGACTTCAATAAATCTCATTCACTTATCTTGTCAATTTAAAATGAGAACACAGCAAACTGCCATCTTTACATGACCTGCCATGTATAAGGTTATAGTATAATTTATTTCTGCCAGAAATGTTTCTCATTTCTTTATTGAATAATAATTTTGCGAGCTAAACAGGACAAATTCACACTATGAATACATATATACATTTTCTGTTTAATTTTCCCCACAACTGTCAATTTAAATTACTCATCTACCTCATACTTATGTATTTGCATAGTAAATAAAGTTTACAAAAGACACAAGTCAATAAAATGTAACCATTACCACAGTATATTCCAGAAAATGAGAACTACATAATCCTTCCCAACTCCAAGCTGGGTGTTAGTAATAGCAATTCATCAGTTTAAACAGGAAGATCTGGAATATAGACTAAAACAAAGTAAACCCCTTAATTTTGACTTTACATATTCTGCAAGTGCATAGTATGTACAGTCATATTGCCTATTTTTGCAGGTTTTTTTTTCCTTCACCTATTTTTCTACACTTTTATGGCTTTGAGAATGAGTTGTCTGGATCTGTTTACAGATAACATTCTGTCAGGGAACATAAAAGCAAGTCTAGTGGAAAAAAAAGAAACAATTAATATATATTACTTCCTGTTTTGATTTTCTATTGACCAGAAAACTGTCTGGAAACTATGATTCTGGTAACTCACTATTAGTGACATAAGGGTAAAAAAAATAGGTAGAAATGTAAACACAAATGTAAAATATATACGGAATTTGACTGTACATATTATGTACTTGTAGAATATATATACATATATATATATATATATATATATATATATATATATATATATAGAGAGAGAGAGAGAGAGAGAGAGAGAGAGAGGGGAATGGTGCATTGACAAGAGCAGACAGGTTGCTCAGGAATCTATTTGACTCTCTTAGGGGCGGGATCTGTTATCCAACCAAGGATTAGAGGCTTTGCCTCTATGGCATAGGCATATCTGTAACACCTTGTAACACCAGTTACTAAACCATATTTATCTACCCACAACTCAGATAGAATATTTCCCACACAGTGACCACTTCCTTCTGTGAGCAAGACATCAGCTTTTACTAATGCCATTTATCTCACACCTTCTATACTCATAGGCAATTTCCTGCATATCTGGAGGAGCATGTACACAGCACTAAGTCCAATCAATATGCCGGGCTCCTGCCTCTTCACCTGTATTTATTCATGCACAGTATACAGAGATTCCCTCTATTTTCTGCATAACTTGACACATGCATACAATAGTATGCATAGTAGTGTTCTAGCAGTGCTGAACTGGAATAATGTCCAATAACACAAGGATTTCACTTTTCTATTGTCCTTGACCCTCTACGGAACCCATAGACTGTAATCTGCTTACCTCTGCTTACATTTAACACCTGTTGTTCATCAACTTGTGGGTTCATGATTTGTAACATGATTATAACTTGGCTGGTGGATAGCATTTTAGATATTATCAAATGTATATTAAGGCACCCAAGCATAATTGTATAATTATGTCTTTCACTTGGTCCTCTAGGCCCTTAGGGTATATCATGAATAATTATCTCCTTCTGGGTTTCCATATTAATCTCCTCTATAGTTCTTCAGAACAATGTAAGTGCATTGACCATATATAAGACTTCTCTTCTGTCCTCCAGATCCCCTTCAGCTATCCCTGCATGTGAGACTATCCAATCTGCATATGCTCATAGTGTTAGCTATTGAATTCCCCACTACATTCCTCCCAACCAAGTTTTCTGCCTTTACCATCTCAAAATCCCTGCACATAAGTACATGTGCTATTTTCTCTGCAAATATTTCAGGCCTGCAGTATGACTTGAACAGTGTATGTTGCAAAATTGTAATGCTGAACCAACATTCAACCTGATGACACTTATAATTTTAGCTCTACTTCTCAGTGATAATTTTGCAGCTGGACAGTGATCTATCTTCCCTATCATTTCAGTGAAGCAGGGTTATACAGAGTCCCTGGCATTCGCTTGTGACTATATCAGATTTAAACCACATTCTGTCTGTTTTTGAAGATATAATCCAGAAAAAAGATGGTTCCGTGTTAGCCAGTGGAATAGATAGGATTGATTGTAGCAAAAAACTCACAAGAGTGGTACACTGCAAAGATATGAATTGATATGCACAGGGTTAGATCAAAGTCCTGGGAACAAGGAAATGTTCATTAACACAGAGATGTGAAGAGCCTGTTAGTCTGTGACTTGAACAGATCAGTCTCTATACAATCAAATACCAAAAATGTTCTATCTATTATAATGAGACATGAAGCCCATCCCAAGGTTTAGTCCTGTTTTTAATGTGGCAAATACATCCATTAATTTAAATTCCCAGATCTTTCTTTCCCTTTGTGTTCTAAAGTTTCCTTTGAGTATGGTGACTTTCATATTTTGTAAACTATGATTTGGACCACAAAAATGCTGACCAGCTGGTGTGTCAACCTTTTTCTGTTTATTGTGTGGCGATGAAGGTTCATTCTTTTCCTCAGTGTCTGTCCTGTTTCCCCAGTGTAGAGACCTCCTGTGGGGTATTGTGTACAAGTTATGATATATACTACATTTGAAGAGGAGCAAGTGAATGAACCATTACTTTCATAGTGTTGCTGTGTATTTGATATTTTTATCTTGTGTTGTGCATTGAATGTGTTGGCAGGTTTCACATCTTTTTACTCCACAACAGAATGTTCCATTCTTTGTGATTTGTGGCAAATGGCTCTTGACAATAATTTTCTTTAAATTTGGGGGTTGCCTGTATGATATAAGTGGTGGATCTGGAAAAATTACTTTTAATCTGTCATTTTTATGGAGGGTTGGTTGTAAGACTTTGCAATCCTTCTCAGAGCTTCCAATTGGGGATTGTATGTTACCACAAGCAGTACCCTGTTATTCTCTAACCGTGGTCTGTATTCAAGGAGTGTTTCTCTGGGTATTTGGCTGGCTTTGTGTATCTGATTGTCTGTTATTCCTGGGTGGTATTCCTGATTCCTGAATCCCTTCCTTAGTGAATGGAGATGCTGGTTCCTGTCTGTACTGTCTGAACAGATGCGGTTGTATCTTTTAGCTTGGTTATAGATGATGGCATGTTTGATATGTTTGGGGTGAAAACTGTCATATCTAAGGTATGATGGTCTGTCTGTGGGTTTGTGATACAGGGATGTCTGTATGTTTTGGTCCTTGATGTAGATCATGATGTCAAGAAAATGTATGTGTTCCACAGAGTAGTTCAGGTGAGGGTAATGGTTGGGTGGAATTGGTTAAATCTGGCATGGAATTGTGTCAGGTCCTGTTCACTGGCAGTCCAGATTAACAGGATATCATCTATATAGCGGAAGTATGCTAGTGGCTTAGTGCTACAAGTGGATAGAAAATCTTGTTCAATTTTTGCCATGAACAAGTTAGCATACTGAGGTGCCATCTTTGTTCCTATTGTTGTTCCCATTTTTTGTAGATATAAATCATCCCCAAATGAAAAGTAATTGTTTGTGAGTATGACTTTGTAAGTCCCAGAACAGTATCTGTAGGTAGGTCCTGTTGGTTCAAAAATTCCTTGCATGCTGCTAGGCCATCTTGATGTGGGATATTTGTGTATAAGGATTCAAAATCCATAGTAGCCAAAATTGTCCCCTCAGGTACTGGACCTATAGTAGCCAATTTGTTCAGTAGGTCTGTGGTGTCCTTATCACGGTGCCCGTGATTGCTGGCTTTTCTTGTCAGTTAGCAATGGGTGCTTTCCATCGGTTGCCTGTGATTAGTCCGCCCAGTATTGCCTATATAGACTGGGCTCCTGCACCCTTTCACTGCCCTTTCGTGGTGTTTCTATGCCAGTGCTACGCCTGCCTATGGATTCCTGTGTACCTCTTTGGCCTGCCTGACTTCTCTCCTGTTCCTGCGCCTACCAGGATAGCCTGTCTACTCTCCAGAGTCTTTCCTGTGTACTGCTCCGGTCTGGCTGACGTTCCTGCTTCCGTATCCGACACGGTTTGGCTGATGTTTCTGCTCCGGTATCCTGACCCGGCCTGGCTGACGTTCCTGTTCCTGGATCCCTACTTGGCTGCATTCCGCTTGACTCTGACTTCCGGTGCCTTCCTTGGTTGGCAACGCTGATTTCAGGCTTCTGGTCTCTGAGATTGCACTGGCTGTCAGTGTACTGGTTGCTCCACTCTACACCGGTTGCTAGTGCTGCCTCCGTTATAGCACCGGTAGGGCCTCCATGTTTGTCCAGTACGTGGTACTGGTTTGCTCCATTCTAACACCGGTTGCTAGTGCTGCCTCCGTTATAGCACCGGTAGGGCCTCCGTGTTTGTCCAGTATGTTGTACTGGTTTGCTCCACTCTAACACCGGTTGCTAGTGCTGCCTCCATTATAGCACCGGTAGGGCCTCCGTGTTTGTCCAGTACGTGGTACTGGTTTGCTCCACTCCTACACCGGTTGCTTGCTGCCTCCGTTATTGCACCGGTAGGGCCTCCGCTACACCGTGTCACTTCTGCCATAGGCTGCCTTACCCGGTATATTGGTAAGGCCGGTAGAGCCTCCTCAGTTCTATTGTGCCAGGTTCTGGGCTGCCTTGCTCGGTATATTGGTAATGCCGGTAGAGCTCCCTTAGTTCTTTGTGCCATCTTCTAGGCTGCCTTGCCCGGTATATTGGCAAGGCCGGTAGAGCCTCCTCAGTCCTATTATTATCCTCTAGGCTGCTTTGCCCAGTATATTGGCAAGGCCGGCAGAGCCTCTTCAGTCCCGTTGTGCCATCCTCTAGGCTGCCTTACCCAGTATTTTGGTGAGGTCAGTAGAGCCTATACATTGTATCATTGTATGCTATACTACTTGAACCTGTCGTGTGTCTGTAACATATGTGTGATGTTCAGGACCTGTGAGGGTTCTTATTATCTTTTCAATAAAGCTGTGTTTTTATCTTAACTCTGTCTCTGTGAGTCAAAACAAACTGTGACAGTCCTGGAGGTAGCTGGCTGTGTTTGTTACTAAGGGCTTTAGAGTATTTTCCACCCAGCTAGATATATTTTCAGTTAGTGTCCCTACTCCAGAGATTACAGGTCTTATCAATTCATATCTTTGCAGACTGTATGTTTACTAAGTTAATTGACCCCCACTGTGTACTCATATATTTTGGTTCAAATGTATGTCATACTCTGTAAATATAAATGCAGTGTTATTCTAGCTTTGTTAACCCATGCCTGAAGAAGGGACCTTAGTGTCCTGAAAGCTTGCACTTGTAATGTCCTCAGTTAGCCATTAAAAGGTATCACCTTTATACCACTCTTGTGAGTTTTTTGCTACACTGAAAGACTGATAGATATTATTTTTTTCTTCCTATCCATGTCACACTCCTGCAGGTTATAAAATCTAGTAAGCCTTTTTCTGCTGGATATGTCTACAAATATGTGAATTTCTTCAAATGGCATTTGGGACATCTTTCACTACTTTCTGACAGTATGACTGCTTTATTACTGTGACATCTAAGACTTCCCACCAAAGCACAGGTGTCTCAGTGCTGTCATGGAATATAACCATAACCAGGGATTCTCCTGATAATGCAGGGTCAGCAGCATATATACATTGGGCTTCATATTTAAGCTTTGTATGCATACAAATACATCCACATTCTCATTTTCCCCAGGATCCATGTCAGACTACAGAGTCTTTGTCTATATATATAATTTCCTTCAACTTAGAGGGTGAGGTGTTTTGTGAAATCGGTGAACTTTATGTCCTGGCCAGGCACAAAATATTTCTAACTTAATGTCATGTTCGAAAGGACACTCTCCATACTGCATTGTGCACTTGCCCTACAGAAGTTAAGGCTTATGCTCGTTTATCTTAAAGAGAAAAGCAGGAAGACATGTAAAATATATACTTGCACCTACAAACACATTGGGAAACAGCCTGTCCCCTTACCTGGTGGGCTCCTTGACCCACTCAGGTCTTCAGGCTCCCTGAGGTTTGATCCTGTGAACGGAAGAGAAGATGAGGTTAATTTTCCACTTTTTCCCATCCCCCCTCTGTGACAGACTTCATATATTTTGCCATCCTTTTTTATTTGTAGCAAATGTTTCCATATATCAAATCTTCATTTTCTCCCTCTGAGACAGACACTAGTGTTGGTGAACACTAAATAAAAATAATTAACTTTTCCTGTCTTGAGCTTGGCATATTTTGAAGAATGAAATGTTTGCAGATGCTCCCTTATTCCCTTTATTCTATTTGTATCCACTACATTGCTATGTGTGGTCCATGTACTGCACAATGTGCAGTGTATGAGTACATATTGCCAAATCCTCATATCTACAGACTCGCTGCCAGCTGGTGGTAGTACCGACAGAAACAGTGGCAGTGCTGAGGAGGAGGACCCCGAGGGTACCTGGGACAACATGAATATTATCCTGTACAATAGTACAAGAAGCATAACACAAGTGATATTGTAGTTGTTTTTGACGTTCTGTACTGGTGGGGTTTTCTCTTGCCTCCCACACCTTTCTCTGTTGTTTTTGCTCCCCTTCTTTTCAGCATTTTGAAGGGACAAAGGACACAGTTACAGAAGCACTTGATTTGATTTTCTTGGGTGATGGTTTCACATGTTTACCATGCAAGTCAAGGTGGTTAAATTGTATGTGCTTAATAAGGGTAGATGTTCCAAGGTATAACACCCTCCTTTCCTCTCTTCACAACCTTGTTTACACTGCAATTGCCAACATGTGTACTGTGCCTGTGGAAAATGAAAAAATAATCTTGCACCCATTACTTTAGTGTGTGGGTGGAGGTAGAGAAGGATGTTCTTCTTCACAACCTGATGAACCTGCAATGGCTGGTGCCCTTGATGCCGCTGCTGCCTCATCAGCACCAGTAGATGGGACCACATCTACTTCTCCCATGTCACTGTTTCTACCAATGACCCTGAAGGACAGTGACACACACTAGACTAGTCATTATCATGATGCTGTGACAGATGTGCTTCTGTCTCAGGTGACTCACAACAGGAAGCACATTGACAATAAACACCATAATGTCACTGCTCGGGTGATGGTGATGTCCATTCCCAACTTCATCTCTCACTCCCATTCTTTATTGATTTCAGCCAAGAAAGCTCTGATGCTATCTTCTGCACCACCAGGTTCACCATCCTCTGAGTTGTCACCAACACCACCAGTCTTTTGCTCCTCTCTAGTTGGTGACAAATGTGACATAGGGGCCCCTGCTGTTACATTATTCACCACACCCAGTACGCTCTGTGCTAATTTATTTCCCCAGATACCTGGGGAGGATATTGTGGGTCTGTGGCTGATAATTCTACTCCCTCTTACAGTACTGCTGTATTTCTTCACATCAGCAGCAGCAAATCAGCACCCCTCCAGCTCCCTTTGATCATTCTCCACTTTAGTAAGCACCAAAACAGAACTTTCTTTTAATTTTTTCTGTCTATCTAACTAGTTTCCCTTTCACTTCTGCAAATCTACACCTCACAAGTTCCTGTGTTTTTAAATTAAGAGGGGAGAAATTCTCAACACCATAGAAAATATAGGTGGGAAATGGCTACATTGTGACTGGGAAAATCAGTGATGATACTAAAACGGCAGAAATGCTATGGGTTTCTCTGTGGGCAGGAATTGTTGCAAATTGGGGATTTTCAATGGCTATTCCAAGGGGAAATAAAAGGGAATTTTCAAACATCCCTGCACTCCAATACTGTATGTAGGGCTTATGTCACTGAACAACTCTACTAAATACGGACTTATCAGTCAGCGCATGTTTTGCTTGACCCATCCAGTTGCTTTTACCATCCTTCTCTCCCTTTTTCCAAATGCTGTAAAACAGTGCATAAATATTCCTCTGTAGGCAAATGCACATACTGGATATTGTGCATGTGTATTGTATTGTATATCTTTATTTATGTAGAAAATGTTTTACTTAGAAGAATACATTTAGATTTCTCCCATATCAGGTATGTCCTGGTCCAGAGAGGTTTCACAGTAATAAGTTACATATTTGTACAAAATAGAGAAACAAGATACGAACATGTATGTGTATATATATATATATATATATATATATATATATATATATATATATATATATATACATACTGTTTTACATACAAAGAAGCAGTTATTGTTAGGAATTTTAGACTAGTAGAAGATCTGATTTTTTCAGGTATGTTATCCCAGGCTTTTAGCTCCCTGAAGGAGACGACAGCTTAACTGGCTTTTTTCTTCTTACATTGGAGGACAAAGCAACATAGTGAACTATACAGTGTCTAGTTTATCAAGATGTATTTGTGGTGCAAAAGCATGCAGTACATCCCCATAGTCTATGACTTGAATTAGTATCTGCATCAAATAATCAATATGAAGACCAAAGTTGATGTTGGGTTCAAGGCGCATACCAAGATATTTGTAGGAGTCAACCAGGGCTTTGTTATTGTTAGACTTTGTTACCATGGTTAAATGGTTATTGCAGAGTTAAGTACTTTCTGCTTTGTACCAGATACCATTGTGGCCATTTTGTCAGTAAGCCGCTCTCCATGATATGTTTGCCACTATAATAAAACACTGTCTAATTGTAAAACAATGAAATTAAATAAATTAAATATTAGGCATAAAAAAGCTGCGTGATCTTTGATAAAGCAGTACATAACAATGAAACTTTGACTGACAGAGACAAACAGGATTTTTTTTCGTGAGCTACGATGACCAACAGTAACATGACAGAGAATTATGTAAAAATGACACAACAGAGCGACAAAATATTATTCTACTAGTTGAACAACCCGTTACACGGGCGACAGTCCAACTGCCATCTGGTCGCGGGGCAGTCACGCACAGTGGCGACTGCCCGCGACACGGCTGAGCCTCTGTATCAGCCGCAGCTCGGGCAGTCTCTACTGCGCATGACTGCAGCACACGCAGCAGTATCTACTGCTCATGTTGCGGCATTACACACGTTTTAGCGAATTATTATATAGGATATATATCTACCAGCCATGTGGGTTACATTAACAACAATCAACAGTACGCCGATGTCAGGGGTAAAGAGAAAGGAGGGGAAGGGGTAGTGCATGGACTTTTTTGGGGTAGAAAAGTAGTACTTCAAAAAATGGATGCTAGAGTAGTTATGGCAGCTATTACAGTAATCCATTAGTAACACTTATTTGAGAATTTTCACTAGCAGTACTAGTACAAAGCCTAAAAATGATGTGATGTTGTTGCCACAATGGCAAAGGAGGATTTATAATGGGGACCAATTGCTAAATCAGACAGTGGTAGCAAGTGACAATTAAATGATTGAGAAAAAGCTACAAAGATATGAAAGTAGTTGGAATGGGGAATCAGGTAGGGAGGATTTTGGCAATGAAGAGGATGCTGCTGCTGCTGCTGATGATTTAGAATATGTCCCTCCACCTGTTTAGATTCAGATCCAGAAGAGTGACACTGAAGTAGCCCAACAATTAGCTGAAAGAAAAAGGCCTAATCTTCTGCCACTGGAAAAGAACATATGTTATTTGTGTTATAGACTTGTCAGGAACTGAGACACTATCCTCTGTAACAATAACACCAATGTCACATAGTGCTGAATTTATGTTTGTGCCAATTATAAAGGAAGATGACCACCACCAGCACCAGCACTCCCACCACCTTTAGTCATCATGTAGTTAAAACAATGAGGTTAGTGACTTCTTCTTCGATGTGCAGTCTGCCCTCAACCACAGAGTTCATAGAATTACACAAACTAGTTCTGAAGTGCAGCTGTGTAATGGCAAAGTAGTAAAAATATTCACTGTTGACATGTTGCCCTATTTGTTGAGAAGAATGATTTAAAGAACTACTGGCATGTGTTGCATCCCACTATCATATCCCAAACCATGATTATTTTTCTAGGACACCTGTGCCAGAATTGAACAAGCTAATTGCCAGTCTTATGGGCAAAGTTCTAAAAGCATCTACAGGCAAAACAGTTCCCTTGACCACAGATATGTGGACAAATAGGGAGAATACAGACTACATGACTATGAATACTAACTGGGTATACTTACCATCAACAGGTAGCAACATGCAGCAGCAATAACAGGTCACCACAATCATTACCACTGCCTCCCCTGTCAGTAGTACCAAACAATAAATGTAGAGTAGCCTTTAAAATTGGCATGCCTCTTTATGTGTGGAGACAATCCCACAAAATATGTAGATGTCTTAAAGAAATGTCAGCAAGTGATAGATGAATGGCCACTTCTTTAGACAATTGCCAAACATCATAACTGCCCTGGGAATGGAAGATATATACTTATACACTTACAACTTTGATGTCGCCAAATAGTGTAGTGATAGACATGATCTATCTCTGAAAAAATATATTGTTTGTAAATATGTTTACCACATCCACTTAACAAAGAAAAGCTAGCGAAAGTGACAAAGCAAAATGTTCATTATTAAGAAATACATACGTGTATGAAGTATGATAATGTGGCTTGAAGATATGATAGGTAATGTTTTGATAATTTTTTTATGTAACAAGTGTTATTCAAACTATCTATATTAAAAGTTAAAAAAGTGTATAGAGCAATGTTAGATCTCTTTGGAAAATAAAACTAAAAGCCCCCAAAAACCCATAGATCTGGTTCAGTCAAGTACACCTATATTCCTAAACTGAAATTTGAATGGTCAAGAACAAAAAAAGAGCATTACATTCAAGATATAGCCAATCTCTCTCTCTCTCTCTGTCTCTCTCTCTCTAATAGCCTGACACTTAAATGATAATTATGGGCTTCTATATTGATCCACAGGCCACAACTCTATTGTGATTTGACTAAATAATTTGAAAGCCAAGTAGTGTTTACACTTTCCAAGTTGCTGGGTGAAGCACCTACAGATTGTCTATAAAATAATTAGCACAAATGCAATGTGCAAGTTTCTTTACTTTACCTTCTATCAAATACATCAGCATTGTTTTTGGTAGTATACATTTTTTGACCTTGCATCTGAATAATTTTTTCAGACTTGCCTCACATAAATATTTACTTTTGTTTTACATTGCATCTAATATATTCATAGTTTCTTTCTGGAGATGTCTGTTGTATTGATGAAAAGAGAAGTCTAGATATGACAGACAGGATGTATATTTACACATATTGGTCTGCCCATACAAATGTACTAATGTATTTTTTTTTCTTTCAGAAAAACTATAAAGATATATTTCACACTTTTCCCAAATAAAAAAGAGAGACTTGTTTGAATATTTTAAGAACTGAAGAGAAAATAAAGCCGTGTAGTTTTCCCCTTTCACATAGACTGGGCTTGTAGTTACCTGGAGAATGTTTCTAACCACATATGATAAATAAATGTGGTAGGAAAACATTTATGAAGCTATGAATCAATGCCACAATCCCTCAGTAAAAATTATAAACACTGATAAAGAATTTTATATTTAAAATTTTAATTAGATTTGATATATGAATTAAACCTTTAAATAAACATATGCTATGAATAAACTAAATATTTCATATCATATGTACAAAGGCTGTATTATGTATAATGGTGATGATATGAAATTAAAACTTGAATTTAACCATGTTTTACCTTTTGAGTGATTAAATGAAATACATCAAATCATTTTCGTTTTTTAAGATTTGTGCAAGATACATTGTAGGCCATTAAAGATACAGGGCTCAATTCTGTTACCCTCGCTAAAACTGGCGTTACAAGAAAAACAAGTAGCACGAATTTTGCAGATGTGTTATGTT
The DNA here is from genome assembly GCA_037306005.1 of Rhinophrynus dorsalis. Classification (NCBI taxonomy): domain Eukaryota; kingdom Metazoa; phylum Chordata; class Amphibia; order Anura; family Rhinophrynidae; genus Rhinophrynus; species Rhinophrynus dorsalis. The sequence continues at coordinate 90,820,457 of CM074723.1, read as the reverse complement.
GGTATTCTACTGCAGAACCACAGTAAAACAAAACTGGTGTAGACAGCACTTTTCAGAGTAGTAACAAAACTGGCGCTGTCTGCTTTTTTCTGACTACCGCCTACAAAAAATGCTCAAAATGTCAAAGTCCAAGGAAACAGGAGTACATTTGACGACATAAAGATCAAGTTCAGTGTTAGATGTGTTCTCCACATAACAAAATCCGACAGAGTGCCCCCCTCGACATATTAACCCCCCTTTTAAAAGTCAACTTGCAGTGCTTTCTTACACCACGTTAATCTGACAAATATTGTTCATAGTCGACAATTAACCTTTCACCTTTCAAATCTGACTTACAGTGCTTTCTTTCACTATTAATTCGACGAATATAGTACATCTGACATTCTAACCCCCCCTCCCCCTTGAAAAGTTGACTACAATGCTCCCATGACTTTCTTTCACCATTGTTATCCGACATTTTTCTTCTCCTTTTATATTCTACATTCCCTCATATTTTGTATTGCAAGATTAGCCCTATGAGTACCAGAGAGGTATAGTAATATGTTTGCTACCCCTCTGGTACTCATAGAGTTAAATAGGCAACCTGTATATGTATAAAAAGATGTTTGTTTTTATTATATATGTAATTTGTGTGCAAATGTAATTAAATATTTAATTTCTGTGTAACAATGATTTTTTTTTTAATTATATATGTAATTTGCATTAAAAAACTACTTCAGACCTCAAGAGGGGTATCAATGCTAGGGGGTGTCATGAGGTTTCATGATACCCCTCTTGTGGTCTGAAGTACTTTTTTAATACAAGTTACATATATAATTAAAACAAAATATTGTTACACAGAAATTAAATATTTAATTACATTTGCACATAAATTACATATATAATAAAAACAAACACCTTTTTTATACATATACAGGCTGCCTATTAACCCTATGAGTTCCAGAGGGGTAGTATGACAGTACCCGTGATTCTGCCTGAGCGGGTTTGCCTTGGCTGCTTCTTATTGCATCTGGGTTTTCAACCCCTCCCAGGGCTTGCCTTTATATACGCCCTCCTGTCACTATACCGATGCCCTTTCGTGGTGTTCCTGACCAGACGTTTGTTGCTGTGTTCCTGTTCAGTGTATGATCCGGTTTCGTCTGACCTTGCTCCTGTCTTCACTGCCTGATTTGTTTATGACCCGGCTTGCCTGATTACAATCCTGTGACAGATTCCGTTACTACTGCTCGCTGTGTACCGATCCAGGCTCTGGCTGACTACCGCTATCTGTGTACTGATCCAGGCTTTGGCTGACTACCACTCTCTGTGTACTGACCCAGGCTTTGACTGACTACTGCTCTCTGTGTACTGATCTAGGCTTTGGCTGACCACCACGCTTTGTGTACCGATCCAGGCTGTGGCTGACTCTGCTGTCCGTGTACTATCCAGGCCTTGGTGTACCTCAGCTCTCTAGGGTACCGTCTCTGCATTGGCTTCTCATCTAGCATTAGCTTCACCGCTAGTGTGTCTGTTGCTCCGGTCTCGTGTCCTATAGCCATTGCTTTACATTTGCCGGGTTACTATACAGCCTGTGCCTATTCCGGTTGCCTCAAGGCATAACCTCCGAGTAGTGATTTGAGCCATCACGTGGGCTGCCTTTACCTGGTTCCAGGCAAGGCCGGTAGAACCTACTCTCTCCCTATTCCATTGGGGATTTTTGCCCTGCAGTACTTACCTCACCTAGGGCCCCTCCTGACCAGTACTGCTGGGGTTTTGCTCCAGTTCCTGTTCCAGACCTCATTCTCCATCACTGTATTTTTACATACCAGTCTCTATTGTATCCTGACCTCTGTCAGATCCAAAAGAGCTATCCTCTGTTTGGGTCTGGACCTGTGAAGGGCATTTCTGTTCATTATTATTTGTTTGTTTAGTTTCATTGTTTTACCTTAACCAAATTGTCTGAGCGTTCATTAGAACCGTGACAGGTAGCAAACACATTACAATACCTCTCTGGTACTCATAGGGTTAATCTTGCAATACAAAATATGAGGGCATGTCGAATATAATAGGAGAAGAAAAATGTCGGATAAAAACGGTGAAAGAAAGTCATGGGAGCACTGTAGTCGACTTTTCAAGGGGGACGGGGGGGTTAAAATGTCGGATGTACAATATTCGTCAAATTAATATGGTGAAAGAAAGCACTGTAAGTCGGATTTGGAAGGGGAAGGGTTAATTGTCGACTATGAACAATATTTGTCAGATTAATGTGGTGTAAGAAAGCACTACAAGTCGACGTATAAAAGGGGGGTTAATATGTCTGGAGGGGCACTTTATGTTGGATTTCTATGCTGTGTAATGTATTATACACTGCTTTTGTTTGAACAACGATGGTTTTGAAACTGTTGTTATGGCTTCTACTCCTCAACCTCTGAGGCGCAAAATTTCTGACTTAAATGTAACCATAAAACAGGCGCTAATACTGAGCGTGGGTAATAGGATACTAATTGCACGTTGTTTTTAGTTGTTTCCTGTGGGCTTTTTTCAGACTGGCGGTATGTATAATTACTGCTGATTTTGCTTTCTCAAAAAAACAACGCCTGTTTTATTTTTAGCCCTGGTAATAGAATCGAGCCCTAATTGTTCAGATTTAAATAAATGCTGTGGCCTTTGTTTGCCTACCCAAATGCAAAACAGTTGCATTGGAATAAACTTTTTTAGGACAATATACTTTCTTTACTATATTATATCAAGCATGCCAAACAGCATGCCATCCATTGGCCACATCTGCCAATGTCCTGTCCAGAGTGGTCTCCAATGAAATGCAAAAGCATTGTCCTCCGCTCTAGCATTTATGGTGTTCAAAAAACCCCATTTAAAACAATGGGCATTTTAATTTGTTTTTTAAGAAGCACATGTTTTGTTCAGTGTGCCCCCATGGTGCACCACTTTTGGATAGTACATAAGCTTTCACTCCCCTTCACCCCCAAACAAACTGGGCCTTATTCATTAAGCTAAAGACATGCCATTCTGGATCAAACCAACTACACCAAAGGGGAAAAATTAAAATTAGACACATTTCCATTAATTTAAATGGGGCTTTTAACCCCTAAATGCTAGAGAACTATCCAAGGAATTGCAAAGCATTGGGATTACAACCAAAATATAACTCAATAGTAATTTTTTATTTATTCTCTATGGTGTGGTTGGTTTGCTGTATAATCTCTCCATTTTGTACTTAGTACATGGTGTGATGCTGACTTTTTTCCTTTTGGGTCTATGTAATATGATTCTGTGGGTAGCATTGGGAGGATGTGCAAATGTTTGTGTTGGATGAGATCTGTTTGTGTGAGGGGATTCCCCTGTGTTTGTGTGGATGGGTGAAAGATTTTTGTTTGGTGGTTTGTGTTAGGAGGGAAAGGGAGGATCTTGCTAGAAGAGAAGTGGGGGAGAGACCTGACTGAGGGAAATAGAGTATGTGTGTGTGTGTGTGGTAAGGTAGAGGCGATAGAGGTAATAGAGTCATGGTGGAGGGGCAGGGTGAGAAAAAGATGGACATGGCTGAATTGTCAGATGGTGTATTTTTGTTTTCAATATATATCCATGCAATCAGATTCAATGTCAATTAAGAAAAAAACATACTTTTATTTATCATCCAATTAGTGATTTCATGCTATATACAATGGTATATTCCACTAAAATAGGTGATTTACGAAATTATGAATCATGATCTTAAATGTACTCTAACTGATTGGTATAATGTGTTGGTTTATTTAATGTATGTGGTCATATTATTTCTTCTTCCCTTGTTAATCTGTTTCCTTTTTGTACTAATAAACCTAATGTATCTAAAAACTGAAATCCATAAGCTGCATACAAAAAAGAAATTTTGTCCTCAAAGGATTAATAAGATTTTTAAATATTTTATTATAGATATCAACATGGCTGGTGAGCCAAAACCCTACAGACCAAAACTGGGAACTAAGAGACCACTTTCATCTCTTTATAGGTATGTTTGTTACATTACAATTAATTTGATATAAAAGAAAAATGTGAATTTCTAATTTACAAAAAAGAAATCTACACTTTTTTTCTTCTACAGTTGTTTTTTAATATTTTCAAAGATTGATTTTTACATGTAACATTTCAAGTGGTTAATATATTATTGTCAAAATTGGTATTATGTTTTTAAATGAAGGGATTTGAAACAAATTACTAAATTAGTTTTCAAGAATTTGGCTATCCCTGTTAGTTTAATAACATATATGTTGAAGGGGTCCACCTATTAATAACTATTTTGATAGGTTATCCCCCTACAAATTAAAATATGGGGTTATACTAAGTTTTTAGAAATCTCTTTGATTGGTTAAACCAAAAGATAGCTTTATTAACCAAACTTTGTAAAAACTATTTTTACACCAGAATATGGTGCTAATAGGCTGCATGATGCATGCATGACAATTTTAAAGAACATCTGTCCAATTAACAATAATTGGTGTAATGTTCAGGAAAAGAGAACCAAAGAATGTCTGACATAATTTCACATCCTTATTTTCTATACTTCATAAGAATGAAGTATAGAAAAACCCGGGTTTGCCTACAACTTATAGATAACATATATGAAATTGTTGTGAGAGGAAAACGTCCCAGAGGAAAATACAAAACTTATGTTTATATGTGTCCATGTGGCATTATACTACAATTCAACCACAAGATATCTAGAATGAGAAATCCTTTTCTCTTCCCTTTTCTCTTAAACACAGAGGCTCTTAAAAACAAATATAACAGCAAATAAAATGGCTTCAATCAGACCACTTTGATTATATGTTACCCATATAGGGAAAACTCTCTGACAAGTCTTATCTCATACATACTATCTTGGAGTATGTAAGTACGAGTGCACTGAGTTAAACTAAACTAACTGTTTTTCATAGAATGTAACAAGCTGTTAAAAAAAGCAACGTAACAAAAAAGCACATTATTACGTATACAAACAATAAGGATAACTACAATAAAAGCAAAATAATCAAATGTAAATATAAAATGTAAAAGTAGGCATTTGGGTCTCAATCAGTTATAAATTAATATGTTGTTACATGATTTATTCAGATATAATATTAAACAGGGATATCCATTCAGTCCTCAAGGGCTACCAACAGGCCAGCATTTAAAGAAATCCAAAGTGAGTTAATCAATGGTTTATTCATTTTGACTGACCCACCTGTGCTCAAGCAGATATATCCTCAAATTCTGATCTAGTGGTAACCCCTGAGGACTGAATTTGGGCACCCTTAAAGTGGACCTATCATCACCCTGAATTTTATTTACATATTTGAAAATGTCATTCAAAACTACCTATGTTTCATGTTAACTAAAATTCCAACATATGTATAGTTTAAGAGATATTCAAACTTTAGTTCTGGCAAAAGTGAAAGTGAAAATTTCCTTGTATTGCATGGAGTTTCATTAGTATATTAAACATAACTGAAACCTTTATTAGCATATTACACATCACTGAAAAGCATCTGAAAATATATATATATATTTAATAAGTATGAACATCTCCTTAACTGTACATTTGCTGGTCTTTTGAGATATCTGTTTTCAGAAATAAAGGTAAACATATCTCTTAAAATATGCATCTACATGTCTTTTGAGTGACATGATGCACATACATAGGCATTATTGGTAGACATTTTCACATTTGCACACTTGATTCAAAATGACAGGCCAGTTTTAAGAGCTATGTAAGATCTTATTCCTGTAGCTAAAATTTCCCTTTAAGTACCCATCTCTTCAGTAATCCAGTCATATGACAATAAGATCATGAACATTGTTATAGTGGATAATACATACAATGTATCAGTTTTGTTAATTTGTTTTATGAATCACTACAATACCTAAAAAATATGGAGACATATAGATAAAGACTAAACTGGAGCAATTTGTGGGCAAAACAATATTTATAAAATACATCCCTTGGATAGTATAGAGGCTTTTAACACATTGTCAAACTTGACCTTTCCTGCATCCAAGGGGTTAGAAGCACTATTGAAATCCAGGGACACAACTACAGAGGTTACAGTTAAACTGGGGCCCAGCATCCAAAGGGGCCCCATCTGTCCTGCGATCCAATAGGTTCTAGACATCTCTGTGAAAACATTTTTGTTTGGGGGCCCAAACAAATGTTTGCACCAGGTCCCTCCATTGACTAGTTATGCCACTAGTATGTATTGTACAGTTGGTTTGCACCAAAATTAATTCACTTTTGTCTTAATACAGATGCCATAGTGAAAATGTTTTAATATTTTCTATTATTTCTAATTATATATAAGCTGATTGCACTTTATTATTACAATTACCACTTTCATTCCCACATTGATTTATGATTACCATTCTTGGACATTACTGTCTCCTTGTGTAAATATTCCAGACATAGAACCTTGTACTCTGTGTGCCTATATATACCAGCTACATCTCGCTAAGGCCTGTAGTAAGTTGAAATGTACAGTTATGCTGAATATTTAGGGGCTGGATTGATAACTATAATAACACACAAAAACATATTGTATATATTTCTTTGTAATATAAATTAATTCTGGAACATTCTACATTCTTTGCATGAGGTATGAACATTTCCTGTCAATTAGACTTTAACCCTTTGCGTGTCAAAGAGCTGTGCCACACATAGATAATCAACATGGTGTACCTCTCTGGCATTCAAAGGATTAAATATTCAGTTATGTTTATACTGATGCCCAGTTTCTTTGTTGTATCATGGTTCATTGTGCATGCAATATTTTATAAATTGCTATTTGATTGAACAATAAATAATAAAACGCTAACATAATCTTCCTTATAGTCATTTAGACGGGGGTAAATACATATTCCTAACATTAACTTTGATTTCAATTAGTCTTCCTTGATTGCCCAATGCAATGTTTTATTTGTTTCCTGTAATGTAGTTGTTTGTTTCAGAATTAATCTTCTTTTTTTTCTCATACTGCCCTTAAAGATTACTCTAAATTCAGACAATTATGAAACACAGCATAATAACATATTGATTGGCTTTTACCTTGCTAAAAAATAATATTAATTTATGTAAAATATGTGCATCTAACAGGCTTTTCAGATGTTATGTACTTCATCTGTTTGAAATTAATATTTTGATGACATTTCCAGTCGCTGTTTGTGCAGAATTAAGTTTTATTTGATCATATGTCTTAAAGAGCTGATCTAAATTGAACAGGCCAATAAACACATTTAATTAGCTGTAAAATATGTTCCAAAGAAGTATGATTTTAAAATCAATCAATTCAACTTCATATTCTTCAACCAATGCATTTTTACTATATGTTTTCTATATATATTTTACATTCACTGGGTTACTGCTTTGACAGTAGTCTTTGTAGTAACAGTTGCGTCCTTAAATGCTAGGCCATGGAAGTTCTGCACTCCAAGAATGAAAATTTGAGCTGTATTAATGTCTAAATTAAACATCTCCCAACATATACATTTTCCATATCACAAAATACTATCCCTTTAAATGGAAGAAATGAGTTGGGGACCTCACTAGCATTCAATGGCTTGAAAAGATCAATATAACCCTTTCAGTACCAGAAAGGTATTGGATACCTCTCTGGCACTCAGAAGGTTAAATCAGTGGACATTTTGGGAATTTGTATTTTTTCCTTATGGTACAAATGTTTTGGCAAGGATCTGGAATTGCTCACCTTTACTTTTTGGACCTAGGGACCTAGGTACATGCATCTACTGATTTCAGCTAATATTGTACCACTCTCATTACAGAATTAGTAGAAAGAAAGAAATGTACAGTTATGTGACTTTGATCTCTCTACCTCTCTCATATATATATATATATATATATATATATATATATATATATATAATCGTTTACACCTTGTCTGTCTGTACAAGTATACTTAGTACCTTTTCTTGTGCACCTTGAAAGTCTGTATTGAGACAGATAAGTAAACTGTAGTTTCTCTATCATCCAATATGGAACAAAGGTACCATGAGGAGGAACTGAACCCCATGGGACCTGTTTCACATATGGACTATGAGAAAAGGATTTACCAGGTAAGACTAAAATCCTATTTTCTCTATCGTCCAATATGGAACACCAGTCCCATTAGGTTGAGGTACCTCATGGTACCCATGTTCCATATGGACTAAGAAAAAGTGATTTAATAGGTAAGACTAAAATCCTATTGTTGATATTGTCAATGACCAGAATATTCTCTGTTCAGCTCCTAGCCACAGCCAGCTTCACAGAATAACAGGCCTCATTTGATAGAGGGAAATCTCTCACTTACTATATAAAGAATAAAGTTACATGATTTTGGAATCAAAGAGACATTTTACTCTTCAATTTCACACGTTGCATTTTGGGAGATAAGATTACAGAAACAACAGGAGACCGTGTACTGTATATCTCTCGCATAAAATAAATAAACAATATAAATAAATAAATTAGAGATCTTGCACACAATCTAGGCATGAAACACTTTTTCACAGAATTGATAAAAATAATCAATTACTCATATTTGTGAAAAAATATATGTAAAACAATAATAATCGGTGAATTGGGATATAGAGATATACAAAATTGACACAGTTCTAGACTAAGATAATATAGATATGGCATAAGGAAATATAATACGATAGGATATCTCAGCTAACTGCACAGATAACCACAAGCATAGATAGGCTATAACGTATATATATAGATAAATATATATATATATATATCCAGAGAAAAAGAAGGCTGACCAATGGGGAACGTCCACTCCCCACTAGCCAATCACGCAGCGGGGAGTAATGACGTCACTAGCGTCACGAGCAACGCCGAAGGAAGGTGAGTTTAAATACACAAGTTAATTCTGTTTGTATTTGTCTTGAGAAAGGCCCCACTCCGGGGCCGAAACATTGACCCAGCTGTTTGCCATCATCATAATAAAGATTATTGCTCTTTAAAAAGTCCCATGGGTGCTGCCCTGTTCTATTCTTTCTATATATATATACATGTATAGGTATCCAGATGTATAAGCTAGCAATATTTGAATCCAGCAGTAGTGAGTGTTAACAATTCCTACAATTTTAGACAGTACAGTAGGTGGCAGTGTAAGTACTCCTGCCCCACCCCGTATGTACTAAGGTAATAAAGTGGCAGGGAACTTGTCATGTGAGGTGTGCTCAATAGGACACAGGTTAAGTGACAACCCTTTTGATAACCATGATGCACAATATTGCAAGAATTTCACACTATCTGAAAGACTTAAGGTCTCAGATCAGCCAAATATATGCCTGCTGGTTTCAGTTATGCATACCTCTGGATGGAGTACAGAATAATGAAGTACATTTCCTAGCAAATATTTGCATTACCACATAATCTTAAGCATTAAAAGTAAGGTATGGGTATAGCTATACAATGATAATATATGTAAAATATATCACAGCATATAAACCCAAAAGATTATAATGACAAAATCATGTCTGCACACATCTTAGCGCAAGGGGTTAACTGAAGTTATGGGTGGAAAGGATTAACTAATTATACACACACCAAAATTTTGTTCCATCAAGATTTTCACAGGTGTGACTATCTCAACGGTACAATCCACTCCAGGGCCTAGATACACTAAAGGTCGATGTGGTGTCGGTATGATATCGTCGATGTGTTCGAATCACTCCGACAATTCAATCTGCACTCACATTGACACATTCACAAAAATTGTCGGATGGTAGGGGAAGGTTGGAGGAGGTGCCTATTAGCATATAGTATTTTCAAAGTGCTGTCGGTGTGGAAGGGATCTCCTTCCCTCACACATCACCACGCATCTCACAGCATTCAGGCACAAACATTCACTTGCATATTAAACAATTGGCTCTGTAGTCAGAGCCCTTTCGGCTAATATGTAACTCCCAATGATCTAAAATTGCTATCAATCTTAACTTGCCGTGTTACTAATGTGATAGGACTTTATAATGTCCAAAAATTATTTTAACTTTACAGCCAAGTGGCTACAAAATTCATTCATTCTCAGCAGCTGGCCAGTACTTACTGAGAAGTAATGATAAAAAATTTTATCTCAGAATTTACTGGGTTATGATAATTTTGGAAGTTTATGTAGTGTTAAGATAATAACTTAACTTATACTTTACCAACTATAACAGGGTGTGGTCTCAGGCACGGCAGAGCTCTGCTCAGTTCAGGAACCAGGAAATTCAGCAAACAAAAAGCTCCTCCTTTCTACTTGAATGCTGCTTATATTACCAAAAAACCTCCCTCAAAGGAAGAGACGCCTATTGTTCTCTAAAGAAGTAGCATAAGCGGTAATATACATTAGTAAATACTAAATAAAAGCAATATGAAACATACATTCTACCATGTCACTAGGTGGCGGTCTACTATCAGGAAAAGTTAGTAAATGAGAAACCCATTAAAACAATATTACAAATAAGTTTAAAAAAAAAAATGAAATCTCTTCCTGCAGAATGTGTAAGAACTCCCCACTCCAACACATATTTCAGTTTTTGATAACATTCTTAGGATGTGGATGTATGCCTCCCATCCTAACAATTAACTATATCTCAAGGATGCATTCTATGAGAAAGTCTAAAATTTCCTTTCTACAAAATGTTGCTTAAAGATACATATATACACAGACAAAATGGTTGCTGAACAGACTCTTTAACCATTTCCTGTCAGCCAGAGCAGACATGCAAATAAAGAAGAGGTCGTATTTTAGTACAGGTTGGAATAAAGTAGTTAATGATCTTATTCAAATAATATAAATGCAGACAGATATTTATAAGCATAAATAATGTGAGCACACAGCCTGTATTCCTTTCAGGGATCATAACTCATGTCCGAGTACTGATATCATAAGTTAAGACCAGCTCTTTGTGCAATTTTCTCTGAAGAAATGTTTTACCATTTTTTACAGTAATACACAGTAAGCTTGTGTGCCTACGGCCCAATGCAATTCTAGAGCAAATCAGCTGTACTATAGGGTTGAAATGAAAGTCTCATTAATTTAAATTGAGCTTTCAACCATTGAATGCTAGAGAGGTCTCTAGAGCATTAAACAGGAATGCATCTGAGACATCTAGCATTCAGGGTGTTAAATGCACAATTTGAATCAATGGGAGTTTTCATTTCTCCCATGTGGGCTAGTTGTTTGCTCTTAAATTGCACCTCTTTAGCTTAATGAATAAAGGTATGTGGGGCATTTGCAGGAAGTTAAAGAAATGCAGTTCTGGAGCAAACCATCTGAGTCATAAGGGGAAATAAATACAATAAGTTTGAAGTGGATTTTAACCCATTAGGTGCCATAGATGTATCTTTGGCACACAAAGGGTTAATCCATGAGGTTAAAATCCTCAGTTTTTAAAAAAAAATCCTCAGTTAAATCAGTGGGAATGTTGGGAATGTTTATGCATTTATCGATGTCTATTAGAGCTTAGAGGGAAGCTCTTCTCAAAGCACCCACCATTCAATTGGTCCTTCCAAACCTACCCGGAGTGCCCATACACATATTTAAAGTTTGGCTTGAAGACTGTAGTTATTGATATTTGATCACTATAAGGTCCATTGGGATATGAAGTAAGAGCTGCTGAAATCAAGTTTCTTTCAGTTTTATAATTTGCAATAACAGTTGGGCTTCAACATCATCATCAGTATTTGGTGGTTTGTAACATATACACAACAACGCCTTTTTTTACCTTTTACACCACAATTAGATTTAATTTCTACCCCCAAGGACTTCACATTATCTTCATTTTCTTTCCAAATGTCTCCCCTTAAGCTTGGCTAGGCTGGTCTCAAATAAAGACACACACACCTCCCCCCAACTGTTTATCCTGTCTCTCCTAAACAGGGAATAGGCCTGAATATTTGCAGTCCAAGCATATGTATCATCCCACCATGTTTCAGTTATGCCAACAATGTTCAAATGTTCATTAATTGCCAACATTTTCTTTTCTCCCATTATTCCTCCCATACATACATAATTTTGCTGTCACTGTATTTTCTCACTGCCTTTTTTCTACATCTACATTTAATAGGAGTTTCTTCTTATTAGCTATATTTATTCCAGGCTCCTCTCCACCCCAATGATCTTTTACTTCTAGCCAGTTCCTACCTACACTATCTACCCCATTTTTACTAGCTATATCCTTCCACCTTCTAAGCATTCTATCCCCTAGCAGAGCAGCTTCCTTATCATATAGGTGCAATCCATACAGAGTCAGCCCAATGCTCTAAAATCTCAAAACCCTCCTTGCTATACCAATACTTAAGCCATACATTAAGCTCCCTGAGCTCCCTCTTCCTACCTGCACTGGTGCAAGGCACTGGTAGTGTTTAAGAATATACTATTTTGGAGGTCCTTGCCTTGAGATTGTACACTATATCACTGAAATCATATTATAGGAACCTCCATCTTCCTCCATCTTTGTTATTGGTACCAAGAAAGCTGGATCATTTGCTGCTTCTCCATTAAATATGTTTTTTTTTTGTAAACTGGTTAAAGCACAATATGAAATGAAATTCCTATCTTCAATGTAAGGTTTAATCTTATCATTAGACCAAATCCCTTGAAATTACCTGAACCACAGATTATAGATTACAAACTCCTGCTTCTGTTGTATTGCCTGATTCTTTCAAACTTCACTTGTCTGTAACCACTTCTCTGTAAGCACTGGCTTATAAAGCAGACCAACACATGAGTGGATCACCTTTGCAATCAAACCCTTGCATACACAGTGGGGAAGAAAAAAAATCAATACAAATAATTTGCTTTTTAATCCTTTTTATACACAAGCAAACTCACCGGCACTTTTTGCCTGATTCTACCAAACTCCACACGTTTTTAAGCCACTTCTTTGTAAGCAAATAAGCACACGATATGCTAGAAAAATGAATGAACAATCCAACTACATTATAGGTGAACAAATAAAGCAATGCATTAATGATCTCTCAAGCATTCACGTGTTAAAAATTCCATTTAAATCAATTGCAATTTGAGCTTCTGTATGTTTCCCCTATGGTGCAGTTAATTAGCTCTTGAATGCTTCAGTTGTTCTTAGTACATCAGCTTTTGTGTGCAGGTATCTACTTCCATGTAGGGACAGTACACAGACCGGTGCCTTTGAGCATTAGCAAAAATAATCGTGTGGTTAACAGCTTTTTTTTTTTTTTAAATTATTCTAGTTTCTGATATGAATATAACAGTCTGTGCCAGAGTAGGTTATGTGTTAAAATGTTTCCTGGACGAAACCATGTAAATAAAGTTATTTTATTTTTTAAAGAAGGTGGAGGTTGAATATACCATGCTGATTCCAGAAATGGCTGGTATTCTAAAAAGTAGCAATTTTACTCTGCATTCAACATAAACCAACACAATGTACTCAACTTAATTCATGCTACTGCACTATACAGATGCTCAGATATAGCTCTTACAGTGTCATTCCATTACAAGCATCTCCATTTTCCTCCTTTTTGCCTCTATGATCACCACTAATTAAGCTGCCGTTCCTGCCACATATAGACCATAATTATAGGTATAGACTAGAAAGGCACAGCAGGAAGTTTCAAAGATTAATGCAGATCATTTATTAATGTGAGAGTGAACAAAATGCTTCAAGCACAAAGCCCTTCATCAGGTATCTCTATAACTGTGGTATTTACTATTGCATTCGAAAAAGGTTTTAGTTAAACTATTTCCTTAACGATGTATAGTCTTCATACATAAAACACCAAACTGGAAATATCAATACCAAATGGCTATTTTCATTGTGGTTGTTAATTGAGAAGCTGAAGATGTTTTTTTTTCATTTAGACTGTCCATAACTGAAAAACAACTTTTATAGACCAAACAATATAGAAACTGTTCTGATGGTTTAAAAGACCATTCAAACACATTAATAAGACTACTATCAAAAGCAGGAATACCCTGGTAAGGCTAAATACCTGAATTCCCATCAAACCAGATTGACTCTGTTCTTAATTAATTCATTTTATCAATACCTATATTCCTGTCACCGAGAATACTAAAGCTAACACTCTATATAGGCTTTTTGAAGAACAGTCTTCTTTCCATCACTTCTGACATTCCAGTCATTCATGCTGAGCAGTTTATTGCAATCTTATCTTCAGCTACTCTTTCAGTATATTCCTGCTGGCCTCCATTCTAAAATTCTTCATTGTGGACATCATCCTTTATGGGTCATCCCAGAGTTAAACATAATATTGATCTTCTTTCCGGGAGACTTCTGCTGGCCTGAAATAAAATCAGATGTTCAGGGTTTCATCTCTTTTTGTCCAGTGTGTGTCAAACTTCTCAGGATTAGCATGTTGGGGTTGCTGCAGCTTCTACCTTTATACTGTTCTGATATTGCCATGGATTTTATTGTGGATCTTTCTTCCTCTTAGGGAACTACCCCATTTGGGTAAGTGTGAATTGGTTTGCTAATCAGGGATATTTCTTGCCTGTTCCTTGACTCTCTTTTTCTCAAGAGTTGGTCATCTTGCATTTTACTCTTCCCACCAGCCTTAACCTAATGGGCAGAATAAGTACCTGAATGAAAATCTCTAGACTTTCAATACTGTTATTTTAAACAGAGGCAAGATTATTGGTTGAAATTATAGCCTTGGCAGAATTCTCATATAACTCACTCCTGCAAGAGTCCTTAGGTAACATAGTAACATAGTGGACAAGGCTGAAAAGAGACATGCGTAAAGCCCATGATAAAACAGTCCTGCTGATCCAGAGGAAGGCAAGATTGGATTGAAGGCATCTGCCATAATTCCAAATATTATTCTGTGCCAGGTAGCCATCCAATACTTTTTTGAAATCAGTTATAGTAGCTGCAAGTGGAACATCCCAAGACAAAGAATTCCATAGCTTTATCACCCTTACTGTAAAAAAAACCCTGCCTTTGTTTTAGTCATAAGCACCTTTCTTCTAGTCTTAATGGATGACCTCTCATTCGTAGCTCAGCTCAACCAAAAACCAACCCTAAACACACCAAAACCAACCCTAAACACACTAAAACCAACCCAAAACACACTAAAACCCAACCCAAAACACACTAAAACCAATATTGCACCCATATTGCGTCCTTAATGCGTCCTTATTGCACCCATATTGTGTCCTTAATGCATCCATATTACGTCCTAAATGTGTCCTTATTGCACCCATATTGCAATAATGCACCCATATTGCATCCATATTACGTCCTTGATGCACCCATATTGCGTCCTTAATGCACCCATATTACGTCCATATTGCACCCATATTGTGTACTTAATGCATCCTTATTGCACCCATATCGCAATAATGCACCCATATTACACTCATATTGCATCCTTAATGCATCCTTATTGCACCCATATTGCATCCATATTGCACCCATATTGCATCCTTAATGCACCCATATTGCATCCTAAATGTGTCCTTAGTGCACCCATATTCCAATACTGCACCCATATTGCACCCATATTGTGTCCTTAATGCACCCATATTGCGTCCATATTGCATCCTTAATGCATCCTTATTGCATGCATATTGCACCCATATTGCGTCCTTAATGCGCCCATATTGCGTCCATATTGCACCCATATTGCTTCCTTAATGCATCCTTATTGTACCCGTATTGTACCCATATTGTGTCCTTAATGCTTCCTTATTGCACCCATATCTCAATAATACACCCATGTCGCACTCATATTGCGTCCTTATTGCACCCATATTGCGTCCTTAATGCACTCATATTAAGTCCTTAATGCGTCCTTATTGCACCCGTATTGCGTCATTATTGCACCCATATTGCGTCCTTAATGCACCCATATTGCACCCATATTGCATCCTTAATGCGTCCTTATTGCACCCATATTGCATCCTTATTGCACCCATAGTGCAATAATACACCCATATTGCGTCCTTAGTGCGTCCTTATAGCACCCATATATAGTGGTGGTGGTGATGCCCATCCTCATCCCTGTTTCCCATTCCTTCTCAGTTTCTGATAAAAAAGGCCATCAATGTGTCTTCCACCCCACCTTCTCCACCATCATCATCACCACCAGTCCCACTCCCTACATGCTGCTGCTCTATTACAGACATCTCACTGTTGTTTGGAGGAGGTCATGAGCAATGTGAAAGAGGATTCCCTATTGTCACACTTGGCATTTCCTTTGGACCCGATGAAGAAGGCAGACTGGCAGCAGTAGCAGCATGCACAGGCAGCTGATCTGTGTTCTTGCTGGTGGTGGGGGTATTAATTCTGAGCCTGCTCTCCCCCAACACCAGTTCTGACCTCTTCAGCATCATGTTCCACTTGTACATTGTAGTGAAGGGAAGGGGAGGAGGACTCCCAGAGCCAGAGGAATGGTGTGGGCTCCCTTTATCACTAGTCTGGACACTCTCAAATGCTTCCCCTACCACTGGTCCCACCGGCTGCTTCACCATCACTGTTACTACTACTACTAACACCACACACATCAAGTTCAGCCCCAGAGACTTCCTCCTCACAATTACTAGTAATATGAGGATGTTGATTACCCCCTCCTTCATTCCTAACACTAACAAGCTGCTGGACCGTCTTAGTAGTAGTAGTAGTAGTAGTAGTACTAGCACTGGTGGGACTACTTGGGGGTGGCAAGTGTGACTTAGGGTGCCCTGCTGTCACACTTGGCATCATCTTCTCCCCCCCAACAGCTTCAGCACTGGTAGCAGCAGCTTCAACACTGGCAGCAGGTATAACACTGGTTGCAACAGGTACAGCACGTCTGACAGCAGGCACAGTATTGGTGGCAGCAGGTTCAGCCCTGGCACTAGTCTGTACACTCTCAAATGCTTCCCCTACCACTGGTCTCACCAGCTGCTTCACCATCACTGTTACTACTACTACTAACACCACTCACATCAAGTTCAGCCCCAGAGACTTCCTCCTCACAGTTACTAGTAATATGAGGATATTGATTACCCTCTCCTTCATTCCTAACACTAACAAGCTGCTGGACCTTCTTAGTAGTAGTAGTAGTACTAGCACTGGTGGGACTACTTGGGGGTGGCAAGTGTGACTTAGAGTGCCCTGCTGTCACACTTGGCATCATCCCCCACAGCAGTTTCAGCACTGTTAGCAGCAGCTTTAACACTGGCAGAAGGCACAACACTGGTTGCAACAGGTGCAGCACTTCTGACAGCAGGCACAGTATTGGTGGCAGCAGGTTCAGCACTGGCAGCAGACACAGCACTGGTCTCAACAGGGGCAGCACATTTGACAGCAGGAACAGCACTTTTTGCAGCAGGGGCAGCAATGGTGGCAGCAGAGGCAACAGCAGGCACAGGCAGTAGTAGTACTATCCTTTTCTCCCTCCCTTCCCATTCCCTTTTCTCCCTCACTTCCCATTAAATTCCCCAAGATCCCTTGGGGTGATTTAGGGGGTCTGGACAGCATTGGTTCAGTAGTGCTCACTTTCTCTCAGACTCAGTGGACACATAAGGGTCCTTCCAGCTCCTCCATTTATTATTTTTAAACCTGTTCATAGTGATAGCAGTCACAGTGAGCCTCTCCTGCCTGCATTTTGCTTCAGGATCACAACAGAATAGCACAGCACATTTACCTCGCTCTGTAGCTGCTTCTATTGCGTTTGATTTCCACAAATACGTCACGTTTTTATAGCGAAAAGGTGAAAACCACGTAAATCAATGGGCAGAAACTTTCTAGCCATTGAAAAAATGGTGAACAATTTAGGCCAAAATTTGGGCAAAAAATGTGAACATTTTAATCACAAGTTTTAAAACGAACATTCCCACAAAAAAACGGACAACAACAAGGTTTTCACCGAATTTCTCGTAACAATGCGGCGAGAGATTTCGCCCACCCCTACTCAGATCCTCCAATCCCTTTATCAGTTTTATCAGTCTCTGCACTTTTTCCAGTTCAATAATGTCTTTTTTAAGAACTGGTGCCCAAAACTACACTCCATATTCCAGATAAGGCCTAACCAAGGATTCATATAGAGGTAGAATAATATTAGCATCCCATGCATCTACACCTCTTTTTCTTCAGGCTAGCACCCTATTTGCTCTTGCAGCAGGTGGGTGACTCTGCACACTGCTGTGAAGTCTATCTTCTATCAGTACTCCTAAATCTTTCTCTAATGAGGATTCCTCAAGTTGTTTCCCATTTAATGTATATGTACTAAGTTTGTTTCTATATCCCAAATGCATAACCTTACATTTATCTACATTAAAAATGTCATCTGCCACTTTTCTGCCTATTCACTCAATTTATCTAAATCCTTCTGCAGAGAAAAACATCCAGCCCTGTATGTATTTCCTTACACAGTTTAGTGTCATACGCAAAGATTGAGATGCTACTTTCAATTTCCAACTTCAAGATGATTATTAAAAAAACTAAAAAGCATTGGGCCCAGGACTGAACCCTGCGGCACCCCACTTATAACTTTTGAGCAAGTTGAAAAGGATCCATTTACAAAAGCTCTCTGCCGTCTGTCATTAGACCAGTTCTCAATCCATGTACAGATATCACCTCCCAAACTGAAGCCTTTTAATTTGTGTTGTAACCTGTTGAGAGGCACTATATCAAAAGCTCATTCAACCCTCTATGTTACCTTCAGGTTCAATGCACCATTCTACTCTTTTTCCCCTGTTGGTCACCTGATGCTGATTCTTGAGCCTTTTCTCTAGTGGATCTTTGGAAGGGTTTTATACTTCCCCTTTGTCCTTCAGAAATCAGAAAGCTGCAACTTATACATGCCAGTCTCCTACTACGCTCCCCTTTTAATTCCAGGTGATTTTATGTGGCTTCTTTCTCAAAATATCAAGCTGTACCTTTCTATACAGACATTTCTATATAGACAATTTAAAATTCATTTTCTCACTTTGTTTGGAATTTCTTGTAGATCAGATTTTCGACTGCCATCTTTCTCCTGGTTACTTACAGTATCTTGTCAACAGTAAGGGCTATAGTCCTGACTAATGGTCTTGGGAGTCTGTTTCTGGTGTCCACACAATCTTGCCATGGTCTCAGCTTTCCTCCCAAGTCTTATATGATTGTCTCTGGAGGGGGATGTCAGGACCTTTCCATCAGGTCTAGTTCTGGTTTCCCATCTTCTACTTGCTCCTGATTTTCCCTGCCTTCTTCCCTATTTAACACATCTCCTTTCCCTCTTCTGTGCATGTCCTTAGAGCCTGGCTACCTTCATTCAGATGATCATACATCTAGATAATCTGATCTTGATCTCTCATCACTGACCATATTCCCCCAGTCTAATTTCTGTCTGTTCTGACATTGATTTGTCTCTCCATTCCTGGAGCTTTGCCACCTGCCCTGACATATGTATGTGAATCCTTGCTATTCATTTATCTGTTTATTTGGTCCAGTGTTTCAGTCTGCAGCCCTGCCAGTCCTGAAAGTCCCTAGGCTGAATCTATCTTGTACTGAAGCATTTTCTTCATAGTATTTGGGCTATGGAGAGTGTTATTTCAAAACGTTCAGAGCTGTAGTTCAAGAGTGATTGAGTGATAAAGTATCCCCTCCCGTCCCTTTTACTGATGTAACATTGTTCCCCTCAGAGAACCAAAATTGTCCAGATGGATTGCATCGAGGGACAATCTTCAGTGAGCTTAAGGAAAAACCTGAAAAAAACTGTCAAGGGGGGACAGGGGTTTCCTTCTGTGAGCTGTTCGGACAAGAGACTAGATTCCACATCTGAGGGAAGGTGGCTTACACTAGGGAAAAAGGGCGAGAATTATCATTCAATTACCTTTGAACTAGAACTCTGACAGTATTGAAATATCAGTCTTCATGGCCCCAAATACTATGAAGATTAATTGGAGCTACTTGTTTGTGAAACATTACAATCCCTTTAAACCTCACAAACATTGGTTTTCGGTTAAGGAAGTTTTTTCCCCTTTTCATAGCTGCTGTTTCTTAATCTGTCCTGATGTCTACCAGCTGAATTTGTATTACACCAAATTTCTGTTTTTCACAACCCTCTGCCATATACCAGTGATCAATAACTACCATCCAGCAAAAGCCCAGTTGGTACTGGTTGCTAAGCCTCTCTGTAGATAACTTTAACCCTGGCTATGGTCAAAGGAAGGTAGACATTGCAGATGTCTATGCTCACAAACTACTGACCAGAGTGACACACTTTATCTACCATTGTCTGAGGATGTTATCAGACAGATGTTTCAACTGTCTGTTGGGCCAGCTCTTATGTACCCCATTATATTATAATGCTAAAAAGTGAATACTACTATATTCTGTTGATACATATGTACATATATATGGTTTAGACCATCTAGACCCACAGAGAAGGCATAGCAAAAATGAAGGGGTTTGCTCTGTGGGCTTATGTTAGTTTATTATATAGCCTGCCCCAGGTTGCAGACAAATAACACAACCACAAACACCCACATACCTCCCCTGACAAAGAGGTCCAGAAGTCACAAAGTTTCCAATATCAATGAAACAGATTAATAAATATATATCTACAAATATATAGACAAACATGCAACAGACATGTACAGCCATGCTCACACACATGCAACAGATATACAAGCATACACACACATGCAACAGACATGCATGAATGCACACACAACAGACTTGCGTGCATACACACACACACACACATGCAACAGACATGCACACACACAAAGGGGTACAAAGACACAGTGATGCCCCCCATCTCTGTAGGTGCAAGTTCTTACTGGTCCCCAGGATCTGAAGGATTGATGTGCCTTGTTCATGTATTGCTGTGTACTGTTATTCATATGAATAATTATTGTGTGTGGTGGACATTTTTTCTGACACTTTAATACTCAGAGCTCTATGTATATGTATATTTTCCTTATTTGTGTGCCTTTATATGTTCCAGTTATTGTGAACCCTTGTAGTGGGCTTTTGATCTATTGTGTGGTATAATACAGCATGAGTTTGACGTTACTATGTTAACATTACACATACAAGCCACAAAATCAATAGCGTACCGCACCGCCTCCCACTTGCATACAGTATCATAGGACTTTTACATTGCACTTTAACTGGTAACTTCCTTAATTATTAGTGTGACAGAAAAGGAATAAAGAAATATGTTAAGTCATAATGAACACATTGACATATTGCCCACAAAAGGCATGCGCATATGTTGATTATGACTTAAGATATTTATCAATTCCTTTTGTGTAACAGTGTTAAGTAATGGTTAATGTACAGTGCAATGTAAAAGTGTTAGTATATTGTATGGAAGAGGAAGACGGTGTGGTACAGTATCGTTTGTGTGGTTTGTATGTGTAAGGTTAACATGGTAATGTCAAACTCATGCTGTATTGTACCAGACAATCACGCGCTGCACTAAGACTGATATATTTGACAGTTAGCCATCACTATAAGGTTACTTTCACTACAGGTGTAGACAGTGTAATGTGAAAGTGATAGGAGAACATTAGGATGATGGGAGTTTGAGTTCAGCTCTAAGTATTTGGCTGTTAGAGTATGACATAAGAATGATGTGAGTTTGAGGGCAGGTGTAAGTATAGGGGTCTTGAGGTATGCATCCAGTAAGTACATGGGTCTTGAGGTATTCAGCCACACAATGACAGGGAGCTGGCGCAGTATGGGTGTTGAGGTATGCAGCCACTGGACAATGAGAGGGAGGAGGTGTGGTAGAGTCTTGATGGAGGGGAATGTAAAGCGTGTAGTATATTTTATGGTAGAGTGAGACAGTGGGGTAAAGCATTTTTTTTGTTTGACTTGTGCGCTCTGTAATTTGTACTGTGAGTCGGAGTGTATGCTGGAAGTTAGAGTAATGTGTGAGGATGCTGGGAGTTTGCGCCAGCTTGCAGATGACACTTTGTGTGCAGCTATAAGTATTGGGGTGAAGTGAGCGTAGGTCATTGCTTTAGGATGTGTGTGTGCTGTTCAGTATGTTGATGTATGTATTGGATTTTTGTGTATTTGTAGTTAGCGTGTTTGTATCGGTCATGTTTTTTTTTTATGTTGAAAAGGATGTTGATAGAGGGGAAAGTCCTTGCAGAGATCTTGACACTGAAAATCACACCCCAATGTATTTTCCTGGAGAGGCAGTATAGAGGAATTATCATAAACTCCTCCTTACTGCCTTCCCTGGGTGTGTGTGCCTCCTGAGGAGACATAAATTATGAAATGAGCCTTCCTTTTTTGTGTTTGTGTGTGTTTGTGTGTGTGCAAAACAGACATACTTGCTGACAGTGCATAGTGATGCATTTGTAAATGAGCTTCAGTATATGTGATAGACTGGGCATTGCCAGTACTCTTGAAATTATTTATGAAAACATTTTACTACTTGTTAACATAGAATTTGAAACATAGAAACATAGAATTTGATGGCAGATAAGAACCATTCGGTCCATCTAGTCTGCCCATTTTCCTCAAACCTTTTTTGATCCTTGCTCTTTTCTTATGTTAAGGACAGCCTTTTGCCTGTCCCATGCATGCTTAAATTCTGTCACTATATTAACTTCTACCACTTCTGCAAGTGGACTATTCTACTTATCTGCTACCCTTTCAGTGAAGTAAAACTTTCCTACATTACGTCTAAACCTGTGTCCCTCTAGTTGTAGACTATGGTCTCCTGTCCTAACATTTTACTCCTTTGAAATATACTTCCCTCCTGCACTTTGTTGAATCCCTTCATGTATTTGAATGTTTCTATCATATCCCTTCTCTCTTGTCTCTCCTCCAAGCTATACATGTTCAGATCCTTTAGTATATCCTGATATTTATTTTCCTGTAAATCAGTCACCATTTTAGTAGCCCTTCTCTGAATTTTCTCTAGAGTATCTATATCCTTCTGGAGATGGATTCTCCAGTACTGTACACAATACTCTAGGTGATGTCTAACTAGAGATCTGTAGAGTTGCATGACCACTTCCCTTTTTCTGATACCAATGCCCCTAGCTATATAACCCAGAACTATGCTTGCATTCCCCACAGCTTTATTACATTGCCTTCCTACCTTTGTCATTAGAAATAATTACTCCCAAGTCTCTTTCCTCTGTTGTCTCTGACAGCATATTTTTCGTTTGGATTTTTATGTCCCAAGTGCATTATTTTACATTTATCAACATTGAACTGCATCTGCCACACTCTTGTCCATTCTTCTAATTTACCTGTGTGATTGAACTTATTTCCTTGTATGGGGAAATTCACTTGCAAATCAGTTAAAGTAGGGCTTTTCTTGAGTGAATTTCAATACAGATAATGATCAGAATTCAGCAATGTGCCAGCACAGCCAATTTGCTGTGCTAATGCATCGGCTTACAAATACAGTGCCCATAACCGTGCTTATGTTCAGATGCTGTTCATGCTGGGTTATTCAGTTCAACTAGTGTAAGCTCCAACATGAGCAAGCCTTATGACACCCATATAGCATGAATAAGAAAAATATGAATTGATTGCTGATTTACCCTGCATCTTGTTAATGAAGGAATTAATGCATGGCATCAAAGAATATCATGCCCTGAAATATCCACACTGAGTTTAGAGTAGCAAATAATAAAATACTGTCAAGCTGTATGAAAATCTCCAAGTCCTACCTAAGTGTGTCCTTTTATTAAACCAATGAAAAGCCAGTTATTCCTTTAGGTATAATTTTCTTCAAATGTCACATGTAATAATACATTTATACAGAGCATCTTTCCCTTGGCATCAGTTCTATTCAATAACACGTCCAGTGTGCCAATAAATATAAGATGTATAAGACACATTTAAAACCGTACTGAAAATATTTCTGATTAATAACTGGCTTTACTCTTGTATGCCTTGAATTACACTTGAAATGTAATATCAATCAGCTAAACTTCTCTAAGCATATAAAAACGATTTAAATGCTTCTTGAAACACTAATACATTTTCTTCTTTCTGGCCTTTGAGTTATAAAATATGTCAGAACAGATTATTATCTGATTTTGTGAGCAGCAGTCAAAGATGTTGAACTTCAAGAAAAAAAGATTAGTCTAAAGAGAAAGTGACACTTCTGCTGTAGTGTGTTACCTAATAGCATTTATTCAATTTCAGTATTAACTCTTTGAGTGCTGGAGAAGTATTCTACGGATTGAGTTGCAATGAGTTGTATACCTCTCTGGCACTCAAAGGGCTATATAAAAAAATATTTTACATTATAATTGTGGTTAAGTTGCTAATGATGTTTTGCCTGATGAAACATATGTGACAGTCCTATTTCTTGTCTCAAACAGCCCTTATATCTAAACTATTTTACATCACTCCAATTTATCAATGGCATTTTATGCATTATCTGCTCTTTCATATATTTTCATACAATTTTTTCGTCCACCAAGTATCTCACTAATGTAAAAGGAGAACTTATTCTATAGACAACATGTGAATGGGTTGTCACTTGTACACATTATGTCTGATTTACCCCAGTAAATTTATTTTTCACCTACAAATTAACAAGTAATACTGCATGCTTGTTGCTGTTTCTGGTTTAGTCCTTATCAGTTGTCATTGATTATTCAGTTAGTTTGTAGACATAGCAACGAGTAAAATAGCTAAATGCATTATACATGCATACAACATATATACAAATGCTGTAAGTGATATAATTTCTAAAAATTACAATGGAGCTGATATATGGTACACAAAAGAACTGGAGCAAATCAAAAAGGTCATATTTATTTAAATAGGGCTTTTAATGCTTTGTGCTATAAAGACCTAAGAATTCCAAATGTTCCCATTGATTTAAATGGGGATTTTAACCACTTATAAATCAACATGATGACATGCTCTCTAGCATTCAAGGGGCTTATGCACTAAGGTGTGATAAACAGATGATAACATGGCGATAACTTAGCCAATGATATCACTTCTCCAGTTCCAATGTTATTCTATAGAGTCTATGCACTAAGATCTCCAAAGCTGAAGAAATCTTAGTGCATTGGTTCCATAGAATAACATAGAAACTAGTGAAGTGATATCACTGTGAAGAAGTCATCTACACTTTATCACTTTATCACTTCTTTATCACCCCTTAGTAAATCCCAAATTAAATCAATGGAAACTTTTAGTTCCCCCCTATAGTGCAAATGATGACCCAGAACTACCACTTTTTCCTCAGGAACATATGATCCTTAGACTTCAGGTACTAACATGCAGCTAGGTTGATCACTGTTATGAAATGGCTTCTAGCCATTACTTTAGTTAAGAAAAAAGTGTCCATGCAAGTTCCTTTTCTCTTTATAGAGCTCCATATGTACCAGTATACTGAGAAGTACTCAGCAGGGTGAGTAGGAGTAGGAGCACAGCCAGGAAAAGACATGTTTGGGAGTTGCATATAAGTCCTAAATGGCTAATTTCTCCTGTCTTCTGTTACCGTGCTATAGACATTTATTAACCCTTTGAGTATCAAAGAGGTATGGAACATGAAGGGTTAATGGCATGTAACTATGAAAAAAAATCCTGTCTAAATAGGAACACTATATATAATGTACTGACAGTGGAAAAAAAGGGGGAAGAAGGACATTTTCAAATCCTATATAATAATTCACTAAGGATGTTTATCAGAAGCTGGCATGCGCAGTACAGAGGGCTGTTCGTGCTGCAGTCATGTGCAGTAGAGAATGCCTGCGCTGGGGCTGATAATGGAGTGGGGCACTCAAAATTCAGCAGAGAGGACTATGGTCTGAATTCAGAGCGCCCCACTCCGTTATCAGCCGTGGCGAGGGCAGTCTCTACTGTGCATGACTGCACCGCAGCCGTTGCTGCCTGGCACTGTGGCCTGTGTACACGGGCTCTTCAACTAGTAACTAATAATTTAATAAAAAACACAGAACAATGGACCTAATGAACAATAGAAAACTATATTTATTCTTGAGTAAACCTACTGCAATATGGGGGACAACTAAAAATTCCCATTCATTTTAATGGGGCGTTTAACCTCGTTAATACTAGAGAGCTGTCCAGTGCACTGATTCTATCTTTGGAGATCTTTATTGAATTTAAGGGGTTAAAAGCCTACAGATCTGTGATTACTTGAGTAGTTATTATTCCACTACATTAGATTTGTTTTTTTCCAGAATTATTGCAATTTTCTTGTGTGTATAAGGTCCATTATATTTGTCCCATTTTGTCCAACAAAAATAGTAGCATGAAAATGAGATTGTAGAGTTGTGGTGGACTGAGCTTCGGAAATGTTGTGTTTTCCTCAGCATATCAACATCAAATGTTATGCTAGTTGTGGAGACACAGGAGTTGAACTGTGGAGCCATTCCCCTCCAGGACCAGATACTATCCTTTAACAAACAGCTAATAAAGCAAATACTCCAAATTGTTCTGGCCGTGGAGACTATCCAGTAGGTTTTTGAGCCAATTATTGTATCTGATTTTTTTCCTTAAGGCTTTATGTTGAAAAGAAAAGTGGACTCTAGGGGCTAGATTTAAAGGCAGCCGTTAAACCAGTCGCTAAGTGAAAAAGGCACATCGCTCACAAATAATACAGGAGTTACGGCAGATTCAATAGCTACTCTACTAGAATAGCTATTGAGCGTAGGCACACAAAAAACACGTAACACAAAAGCCGTTGTCGCTCATGTTAATGCACAACGGGCGGCCAAATCACACGGTAACAGCGCTCAAAACAACATCTAACATAACGGCTGCCGTTGTCTAGCAACCATGATTGATGCAAAAACAAATTCAAACACACAGCCAATCACAAAGCCCCAATGTATCAAATAACTTCAAATACACCTATATATACACCCAAAAATAACCGTCACACACTGTCTGTTATCGAGTTCTTCAGAGCCAGATATCAGGACCCAGGAGCAGAGGATAGTGATTAGAGAGAGGGAGACAGGAGCGTACATTGGAGGTAGAGGAGTTTTGCAGTTTGGAGAGAGGAGAGCATTGCACGGAATACAACACATAGCACACCTTTGCACATATTACATACACACATACAAACACATACACATACATACACATAGTCCTTTTATTTTATAACACCTTACACATTTTACTTTTTATTTTGACAGTGTGAATCTGGGAGTGAAAGTGTGTGACAGAGAGTGAGTGGATAGAGTGTGTCTGTGAAGGCCTGTGGGAGTGCCTGGGTGTGACTGGGTGAGTGATGGCCAGGAGAGGAGGACAGGAGAGAGGGATGGGGAGAGTAGTGGAGGAGGAGGAAGCTCAGGAGGGGATCCCTCAGCAGAGCAGGGGTGGGAGAGGGAGATCTGCAGGGCGGAGGGGGACCCGACCCACAAGAGCAGGCACACGCAGGACAGGGACAGAGCCTGCAGTGGGACGAGGGGTAGTTGCTGGGGAGCATCCCACACAGTCAGGGTCAGACCAGGCAGGGCACTCCGGCACTGAATCCTCCCATGCCGGAGCTGACGAGGGCAGGATCAGGGACCCCAAATACACAGAGGAGGAGAACACTGCTCTCGTGGAAGCTGTCCTGGAGAGGCAGAGTGTTCTCCACCCGACAGCGAAGGTCCCTGGCCTGTCAGTGAGGAGGAAAGCAGCCTGGAACCAGATATGCAGCCGGGTCAACGCGTTGGCTCCATGCAGGCGGGACGTGGAGTCCATCAAAAAGAGATGGGGCGACTGCAGGAGGGTCATCAAAAACAAGATGACAGAGCTCGCCAAGCACGCCAGAGGCACTGGAGGTGGACCAGCAGTCCCTATCACCTTCTGCGGCTGGGAGGAGATGGTGCGGCAGACCATGTCCCCGACCCTGATCGAGGGGGTCATTGTTGGAACTGACACTGGGGATGAGAGGAGCCTCCACACTACCGGTAAGTGCAACACTACAGAACAACACACTACAGCAACCAACACCAGCTGCACACACAGTCACACCTCAACACATGTCCATCACTCAGCCATACAACAGCATCAACACAGCACCATGAGGGTTAAAAAAAAAGGACACAACACCTGGACAAATGGCAACGTCCAACTTGGGACAAACCTTTCAAAGTCCTACTTCAACCCTCCTGTCGCTGTGCTCATCACACACAATACACAAACCGTTATGTTCAAAATGTCGTCTGTTAAATATCATCACTGTTCACACAAAATGTCTCCCATGTCCCCACCTCCACCCTAACCCCTTGAGTGCTAGAGGGATCATCAATGCATCAATCAACAATGCATTGGCAACCCCTCTGGTACTCAAGGGGTTAACCAGACAACAAACAAGTCAATAGGACAACGATGACATGCTACACAGGGGACATTCACTAAGCGGTGACAAACAGATGGTGGACACAAAGTAACCCTCACACGCCCTCACTTCACCAATACCAGTGTTAGTCCATGGAGAATATGCAACATCAAGAATCAAGTTTATAAGGTCCCATTGTACAGACTCCATGGAAAACACTGGAAATGGGGAAAGGAGATCACTGGAGAAGTCACCATCATGTTCACCTCATCAGTTCAACATCACCGCTTACTGAATCACAAAAAGGGGGCATCAGGTCACACATCACAGTGTCACACAGAATAAATGCTTGTAGGTGCAACACACAGGCCAAAAACTATTCCACAGATTTCAAGCTGGAAAAAGTAGGTATTGGTGTTGTGGCTGCAATCATTTACTCTGACTTGAAATGACATATCCCATATCTGATTCCCACATGGATCCACAGGGGTGCGGATGCCATGGATGGATGGTACACCAGCCGCTCTTTGCTGAATACACATGGGAAACAAATAGCAAACATCATTGTACCTTGGTCGCCAACAGGCCATGACTGATGGATATCTAGGATTGAGTACGGTTGCCTCACACAGAAGGATGGATGGGCTCATACACAGAGAAAAAACAGGCCTCAATCAAAGATATCCCTCACTACTGGCTGGATTGTTGCCCTTAGGATTCAAATGTTACTAAATATGTTCCAACACGATGTGAACACAGAGATCACTTCACTGGATGTGATTGCCTTACTGGCCAGATATGTGCACCCATCACAAATCAACCTACATTGCTACCATCCAAATACACATACATAGTATATCACACTCTACATAGATGGGATATACGAGGTATGTTCATATCCATCATATCAATACAATGTCTTGTTGGATGGGTGCACATGTATAGCCAGTACGACAATCACACCTACTGAACTGCTCTCTGGCTTCACATCTTGGAAGGATATTACTGTATCCATATGAAGGGTACATATCCACATACATATATGACCATTTCTACTTGTGTGTCACTGTAATGGGATAGCAATGGGTAATGTCATCATGATGTCATATCATTGCCATCGTTAACAGATGTGTCTTGATCTAAGTCCCATCCCTCCAACACTCATGGTTATACAGATATTGCTCTATGTGACAGCTGGAGATATCTATCATTTGACCACACGGAGGCTCTTCAGCAGAGCCAAAGTCACAACATTTCGAGATAAATACCTCTTTGGAATGGTCCACAGAGTGTGCTTGCAAACCAGGCACACTCTGTACACCATTCCAATTAAGTATTGTTCTCTAAATGGGGCGATTTGGGCTCTACTGAAAAGCCCTCGTGTGGACAAATGACTGAAATCTCCATCTGTCACATAGAGCAATATCTGAACAACCATGAGGGTAGGAGGGATAGGACTAACAGCGAACAACATCTGTTTTCACAATGTCTACAATATGACATCAAGGTGGACTTAACCTTTGCCATCCCCCTGGAGGGATAGCCATCCCTACAAGTTGTGAAGATAAATATATGTTGTTGGATTCACCCCCCTCCCCCGAGTTAAACAATGGTATTCCTACTGTTGAAAGGTGTGTTGATTCAAAAGGTATCACAGATCAGAAATGGATATGTCAGGGGCAATACCCCAGTGGCCTGAAATTGTACAGTGGTGCTGTTACTACACAATCATGTGGACAGCTCTGGTACAGGGACCAGATATCTACATGGGAGGGTGTTGCAACAGCCCCACTGTACTATTTCGGCCCACTGTGATATTGCACCTCAAAATGAAACCTTCACCTATAATAACTCAAACAACACCTTTCAGCAGTGGGTGTACCCTTGTTTACCCAGGGGGATTAACCCAAACACATATAATTTTCTTCACCACATATCAAAGTATAACTGTCTCCACAAACATATGGCTAAAGTCACTAATCACAACATCTTATTTCTCCACACAGCTTACGGCCCTCAAGCCCAGCGGGATACAGTGGAGGAGGCAATGTCACCCCCCAGTGAGGAGGACACAGAAGAGGGGACCAGCTGGTGGTCACCTTACCCACCATCACCATCCCCTCCAACACAGGCTGCACCACCACCTACTGCACCCCTTCAAGCTGCACCACCACAGGCTGCACCCCTTCAAGCTGCACCACCACAGGCTGCACCCCTTCAAGCTGCACCACCACAGGCTGCACCCCTTCAAGCTGGACCACCACAGGCTGCACCCCTTCAAGCTGGACCACCACAGGCTGCACCACCACAAGCTGCACCTCCCCAGTACAGTGGCTGGATGCAACAGGAGGAGAGGTGGACCCATCCAGCCACCTCCACCAGATATTACCCTCCATCACCAGCACCACCACCGCCAGAGAGGCAATGACTGCCAGGGACAGTGGCCACCACCCAATGTGGCCCATATGCCTCCCAGTTAAACCCACCCTCCTGGATGGCTCCACAGCATGCCCCAAGGTATGATCCCAGGTGGGGTCCAAACACCTATCAGTGGCCACCATATGACCCAGGCCACTGGACTACCCACACCTGGGCCTGATTGGTGAGCCCCAGCGCCCCCTACCCAGGGACATTTTCACTCCTCCACCAGCACACACATCATTGGGCAGCTCAGAGTCACTTGATGTGGTGTGCATATGCCCATCATCTGCACCAGCCACTCCAACAGCTGTCACAGCAGCCACAGCACCTCCAGCAGCACCAGAGCAAACAGCACCCTCAGCACCAGAGCAAACAGCACCTCCAGCAGCACCAGAGCAAACAGCACCTCCAGCAGAACCAGAGCAAACAGCACCCTCAGCAGCAGAGGAAACAGCACCCTCAGCACCAGAGCAAACAGCACCCTCAGCAGCAGAGGAAACAGCACCCTCGGCAGCAGAAGACTCAGCACCCTCATCAGCAGAGGAAACAGCAGCACCAGTGACACAGGGCACATCCA
Source organism: Rhinophrynus dorsalis (assembly GCA_037306005.1). Classification (NCBI taxonomy): domain Eukaryota; kingdom Metazoa; phylum Chordata; class Amphibia; order Anura; family Rhinophrynidae; genus Rhinophrynus; species Rhinophrynus dorsalis. The sequence goes on along the minus strand of CM074723.1, from coordinate 90,789,252 downwards.
CCTCCAGCACCGCACGCCTCACAGGGATGGAGGCGGAGTGTATGGCCCTGCAGAGGAGACTACTCCGGTCGAGCAGGAGTACTGACAACAACATTACAAGGAGCAGGAGGCAATCCAGAAGGAACATTGCACAATTGGAGACCAGGATCTAAGGCTTGGAGTCGGAGGTGGCCAGGGGGAACACACTACTCCAGCAGCTCAGGACTGGTGTGATGGACATGTTAACACAGGTCCTTGTGGAGTTGAGGGAGATCAACCGCAGGGAGAACCTGAGGATGGAGAGGGAGAACTTGCGTTCCACTGAGGGGTCTACTGCAACCACCACCCCCTCCAGTGTTACCCCTGAAGCCACACCTAGGGGGCAGAGGATTACCAGGAGTTCAACAAGGGCATCCACCTCTGGAACCCAGGCTAAGGCACCCCACCCAAAAAGGAAAAAATGAAAGGCCCAACCTTTCAACTTTCCCCTCAATAAAAAAAAACTTTTTTTTGTATTCCTGTCTGATCTGTTGTGTCTTCAGTTATGGATTGGGTGGCAGGGTTGTCTCCAATGCATTGCCATACAATGCAGTGAACACAACCTCTGCCTGGGTGAAATGTTAGTGGGATGCTACAACATGGGTTCACACACACACCTTTGTACAAATTCAACTTGTAATACATCCCTGGAGCCATATTACACCACTGTGTTATATGGCGGTGTTGTGTGTTGAATTTGAACAACAAAACATACCCCTTAGCACAACAAATTGTACAACACTGAACATTTGTCTACATCATATGTTGTGTTTAACCCTTTGAGTGCCAGAGTGGTAGGCAACGCATTGTAAAGAAATGCGTTGGGGACCACTCTTGCACTCAGTGGGTTAATGGGATAACCAGACAAACAGCTCTGTGACTTAGCAGGGACATTATAAGCAGGACAGATAAATGGGACATGTATCCATATTGTCTTGGATTCACACACTCATTGTGCAACTGACTTACTGGGGAAGCCAATGTTTTTAACCTAGGATTTCAATGTGTAGCACACACATTGATATCCTGGGCTGAGCATTGGGGTCTCCAGTAAGTTGAGTTTCTGTTTCCCTAAGGGTGTAACAGACTTCACCAGTGATAACACATGTCCACTTAGTCTGGTTGTTCGTTGATATAGCCCATGTACTGAGATATGTCAAAGTGGAGCAATATCTCAGAACATGGATTATACTGAGCAATACAGATACTGTGGACAGGTATTCACTGTGGAAGTATGTCCCCTGTATCACCTCTTCATCACTCCCACAACACATTGGTGCATCACTGCCACCATCATCTGTTTGCATGGATACATCACAGAGTGATGTGGGTGATGCCTTTCCATGTATGGGGGATACTCTACCCTGGGTGTGGTAATGCATTGACAAATGTTTTCTCAAATATATCCTCCTACAGACACAGATAGAATGGTGATGGATCATCTTTATTGTGTCTCAAAGTACATTAGAATGTACATGTGTTTTCTGTGTGTATTGCCTATATGCATTGAACACCTGTATGAGAACACTAAATGTACTTTGAAACTAAATCGTACTACTTCAGTAACACTGCTGCCCTGCTCATGTGTTGTCCACAAGGTTTGACAACTCTGTAGCTGAGCATCCTAACTGTACAGGTTATAACACTCAAGAATTAGTGTTTTCTGTGTCTATATGAGAATGTTCCAGTAGAGGTTTGTGTGAACCTCAGGTCAAACTTTGCATTACCAACAACATCACCATAAACAGCAAGGGGTGATCTTCATGAAGGTGTTGTCATGACATCAATCCAGTCACATGGAAGATCTTCAGTTCTAGGATGGATCATGTTACGGATGCCTGTGGGGGGAGAAGACAGGATTTGGAGCAGTAGACCTGAACTGATCATCAAGCAACAACAATTTAGTCTTTTTAATCCCCTCAATTTTCACAGTTACAGGTGAGTACACAAACCATTGCTTGACAATGTGTTGTGTACTCATCTGTAACCAATTCTGTGGGGAACTAAGGACATGTGGACCAGCCCTATGGATATGTGCCCCTGACATGTATACACACATTAACAAGTGTTCTGAGAGCTCCATGGAAGTAATGACATTGTGCTGCCACTGTGAAAGTGACAGTGGCAGCCCAATGTCATTTGTTCCATGGAACTGTTAGGACACATTTGTTGATGTGTGTATTCATGTCAGGGGCACATATGTCTGCACACTCACAGGTCAGCATGGAGTCCCTGGTAATCTGATCTACGTCTCATAACCTCTACATTGTGTGACAATACCACTGTACGTCCACCCCTGTGCTGCTCTTCTCAGCTCTAGCACAGTACAGGTCCCATATTGAGTCTAATGTCCCTTTAACCCCTGATGTGCCTGAGTATTATCCAATGCATATCATTAGATAATACTCTTTCGCTACTGGGCTAGCATGGTTGTTCAGGCTATAATCATGGTATATCCAGTTAGTTGCTGTCAATCAAGCCGTGTAAGGTGATGAACATGGGTAATATGTTGTACCTTGTTTCTCCTGGGGGTGTGCGTGATATCCTTGGGGTCTGTATGTCAACATGGAGAGTGGAATGGAGGATGGTTTTTGAGTCCACACACACAATTTGCCTCGTCCACTGCCAGTGCAGTGCTGTGTCACTGTTCCTGTGGGGTGAGACAGAACAAAATGTGCAGTGTGGTTAGTGTCACAGGACTGATGCTGGACTTGCATGGATTGTTTGCATGCGTGTGTTATACTCACAGGTGAAGTGTTCCGTGATGAGCCTGTCTCTGATCTGTGCCCATCTCATGGTCTCCTCCACATGCCCGATGTCCATGGGCACTTCCTGTATGGTGGGGTCCAGGATGTGCTCCAGCAGCCTGGTGTCCACTGCCATGTTGTGCAGTATTGCGCACGCCACAATGATGTCACACACCTTAGCCGGTGCATACTGCAGTGCTCCCCCAGAGGGGTCCAGACATCGGAATCTTGACTTGAGGAGCCCAAATGCCCGCTCAATGGCATTCCTCGTTCTGGCATGAGCCTGGTTGTACCTTTCCTGGGCATGTGTTTGGGGATTGGCCAGAGGGGTCAGTAGCCAGGACTTGCATCCATAGCCAGCATCACCTGTGTAATGTGAGTGACATGGTGAGACAGGGAGAACATGTTGTGTGAATGATGTTTTGTGTGGTGGACGTAGTAGCTGTGGGTCAGGTGCATGCTGAGCAGCGTGGTGTGTACACCTGTGTATGTGGTGTGATTTTGTTTTGTGAACTCACCCACTAGCCATCCCCCTGTAAAGGTTCCATTCTCAAAATCTCTGTGGACTGAGGAGTTTTGTAGAATGTATGCATCATGTGAGCTGCCAGAATATTTTGCACAGACATTCATGATCCTCATGTTGCTGTCACACACCATCTGCACGTTGATGGAGTGGAAGTTCTTCCTGTTGATGAATAGCTGTGCGTCACGTGCTGGGGCCTTAATCCGGACATGGGTGCAATCTATAGCACCCATGACCCTGGGCATGCCTCCCTTTGCGTAAAAGGCCTGCTTGACGTGTATCCAGTCCATGTCGGTGGTGGGAAAATTAATATAGGTACTGGCCTTGCTTTTGAGGGCTGGCAGGACCTGGGCCAGCACTCTGGAGCATGTGGCCTGTGACATGCCAGATGCGTAACCCTCAGTGGATTGGAAGGCCCCGCTTGCCATGAAGTGTATGGCACAGAGTAGTTTCTGCAGGCCAGTTAGGGCATGGTTGTGGATGTAGATGGGATCCACCTGCTCCTTGATGACCTCATACAAGGCAATAATGCTGTCAGGCCTCAACCTGTAGCGATCAATGACCTCGTCATCAGTCATTCCAAAGAGGGTGACCCTTGGGCGGTATACCCTGGGCCTTGGTGGTCGTCTATACATCCTCTGCCCTCCAGGTGGGGATGGACTCCTGTGTGGCAGCTGAGCCAGAGCCTCCTCACTTGCAACAGGTGAAGGCTGTTGATCAGACGTGCTTGGAGGTTGCTGATGTTCCCTAGCTCTCTCCCTTGCACGCCTTCTCCGCAGTCTTCGCAACAATATGTAACCCAACATACTGTTTGCTCTCTCTATCTGTCTCTATCTGTCTGTCTCTCTCTCTCTACCTCTACCTCTCTCTATCTCTATCTCTCTCTCTCTCTCCCTCCCTGAGTGGAAAACAAGCCACAAGTGAGTGTGTTGAGTTGTCCCTTTAAGTACTTGCTAGGGCGTTGTGTAGGTGTGGTGATGAGGTGAGTGCTAACCAATGGTGTGTTGTTTTTGTCCAGGTAAGTGTTTGCAGGTGTGTGTGTGTGTTATAAGATGTGGTGTGTTGTGCTTGTTATGTGTGTGCCATTTGCGGGCGTGCAGTTGTGGGTGTGCAGGTGAGCTTGTATTTGCAGGTGTCCGCTTTGTGTGATAACCCCCATTGTTCCGTGCCATGTTGTGTTGTTGTTTTTTTGTGTGTCGTTGTCCCTGTGGTGTTGGTTATTGTTGTGTGTGGAGTGATTTGTGTTGTGTGTGCATGTTTTTGTGTTGTTTTGGCATTGCACGGGTTAATTTTCCCATTTACATGGTTGTGCGGTAAGCATTTTGTGTATTTTCCTATGTAACGGGTGTTTTGTTTTGCCCGTTAAGTGTCTAACGGCTAAGAAAAGTGGGTCTTAACTTTTAGCCATTAGGTGTGTCTCTTTTTCAGCCATTACCAGTACCGCAAGCCTTTGAATAGCTCTGGGGTATGTTGTTCCATGTGTCTTAATGCACGTAAGTGTATCGGCCGTAAGGATTGTGAAACTGCCGTTAGCTGGTCTTTAGACGGATCTTTGAATTGCAACATGACATTTAATGCACCCGTTAGTGATTTTTTTTACTAACGGCTGCCTTTAAATCTAGCCCTAGGAGTCTATACACATGACGGTTTTGAATGGATTCCTCCCTCCACACTCAGGCCAAATGTAGGTAGTCATATTGCACAGCACAGCAGTCAGATTACCCATTCTTTGGTCTGTCTGTAGGGCTGTAGAGATTGGATTGAGACAACATAATCTGATAGCCCAATAGACAGTTTGCTCTGGTTTATTTTTTGAGGCTTTACACATTGTATCAATGTGTTCAAACCTGCTCAATCAAGTTGAGCAGTTTGGTTGGCCTGATCTGATTTAGCTGACTCATCCACAGAATGACTTCACTCTTCTTTTGAACATAATGTCCTTAGAGATGGATAGATTATTGTGATTATTTCAAGAGAAATTAAACAGGAAACAAAATTGCACTGTTTGAAATGTCTCATACATTCGCTGGCAGTCACAGAAGCATTCTACATTATCTGTCATTCCAGCGATTTGATCCATTCTGCCTTTACATATAATTGTTCCATATAATCTCTTACATACCTACAGGGAGCACAGCTAAAGAACAACAAAATACTCTTTCAAGAGCTGTCAATCAGTAATTGGTCAATCAGTAATTTTTCACAAATAAGATGCTTTACATTTCAGCATTGAGTAGCAGTTTGTTACATATGCCTTTAGAATTCCAAAGGTTAAGGTAGTTTAGCAACAATATGTTAATATAGCAATGAGAATAAAATTATGATATGATGTGAAATGGAAAATTACCAGTCTGAGACTGAAAATATCTTATTGTCAATGCAGGTGGGAGGAGGGAAACCTGCCAAGTTACAGGCACACGCAGGGCAGGGAGAGATATGCCAGTGGTATGGGGTGTAGGTGTCGGGGGTGGGGGCACACACAGTAAGGGCCAAAGGAGGAAAGGCCTTCAACGTCCCTGTCTACCACTGCAGTAGAGGACATTTCTGGAGGATGCAACACAGGAGATGACCGTTCCCTACAGGTTCCTGGTAAGCAACCATCTCTCTTCCCCCTGTCCCACAACCAACACCCTGTTAGAAATGGTGTCATACCGTTACTTCCACATATTTGTTGTATCGTTCCTTGCTTCAGTGTTGTGAAAAACTGGCTCTTAATACATAGTTATTAATATTTTGACCCAAACCCCTAACAGTGACAGACAACACATCCCAGCTCAGTTCATCCTTATGATTTTCAGAGATATATTCAACCCTGTCATGCGTTACCTTCCCCTCTGACACACATTAGGATGTAGCATGTTATTAACCCCTTCAGTTCAATGTTGCTCATACATGCTATTTATAGTTGTGACAGTGAGACCCATCATGTAGTGACTGACACATATGCAATGTGTGACAGGTTACAATGACTGGACTAGTGCCACAGACAGTAAAAAAATGTTTTGCAAATGGAGGTAAATTTCACAATGCTGAGTGAAGGTAGTGATGTACCCACAAAATGCACCTCCTGGAGAATTAGTGAGTGTAAAAAAAAAAAAAAGCAGCACAACTGCTGCCTGAACACTGCTTCCTGAACCACCTCCTGGTGTGCTACCCCTGGATAGGGAATTTCTATAGTTGCAGTGGCAGATGATATGGGACAACAGGTGGCATAATCAGCAGCTACTGCAGGAATTCAGGGGTGTGGTGGCTGATCTTTTGGGCCAGGCAGTCACAGAGATGAGGGAAGACAACCAGATCCAAACCTATCATTGAACAGGTTGGGTGCAGAGTTCACAGGAATGTGTTATAGTGGATGTGTGTAAGTCCTCATATGTTTTGACATTTCATTAACCCTCTGAATGCTAGAGGGGAAGCCACGTGTTGTAAAGCCATGTGTAGTGTTGCCGCTTGGCATTCGTAGGGTTAAACACAAGGCATAGACCTGTTAAGCATGGCACTACATGACATTTTCATAAACACAGTGTAGGTTTTAATGGTCATAGAAGTAGAAACATACAATTACAGGAAGAAAGGGAAGTGCATCACACACACATCTCTTCTGCATCCATGAGCCACAGGGTCCTCTGAAGATTATTAACATATGGAACTCTGAAGGAAAAGAGAAGTAAACAGATGTGAGACACTGAACAAATCACAGGTGGCACAGGTGTGTCACATAGGTGACAACTGACACTTAGGGATATCACACATGTTAGTTGTCAGTACTGACTCACCTGTTGCCATCCATTGCAAGACATCTGGATCCTTTGAAACCACTGAAGGCTATGTCCCAGTAATGTGACAGGATGCATGTTCCAGGGCCTTGTTGGAGATGGTGTCAGCTCTGCAGAAGAAGTTGTCGGGCTATTTATAGGAAGGTATCCAAAGGGTTAAACAGAGAACCACTCAGGCTGGATTTCTTCACTTAAATAGACAAATGACAATATAAAATAATTCGAGAACTTTATCTTTAATATGTATTGACACGCTACTTCACAGTAACGAATTGATCACAAGAATCAATCCTTCATATTTGTGCAAAAATATATATTTTATTAAAATACAATATATACAAGTATCAGCAACAATGAAATAATTAAGTGACTAGCAATTATAATAGGTATACAGAAAATCAAACCACACTATTTATCATAAAGATTACCAGCGGGGCAAAGGTTAACCACCTATAGGTATATTCAGAGGTATAATAACAATAATTGCATTCAGCAGCATAGAATAAGTTAATTGATTGTTACAATTAATATAATACAGTTGGCTGCAGGGTCTCTTAATACCTCTGCCCCAGAAACTGTATAGACTATGCCAATGATGATGTAATGGGTATTGTGAGATGAATTAAATAATTCCTCTAACAATTCCTTGTATCATATATAAATAATAATTAAATTTAGGGAATAACTGGAATAGAATCCCAGATTTAAATCACTATAATTTAATTATCTACTGAATTCAATATTGAATACCTCTGAATAAAATACATAAATTGCAATTAATATAGTCAAATCAAATCACACAAATAATCTACTTAGAATTACTTCATGCAACATTTATCATAATTTTGACTACCGCAACCTATATATAAAACCTATAGGCACTCCACGGGTTAATCCACATATTTAAACAGATGCCACACCCAGCAGTTATTTTGTCTATTGAGATAATACTTTCAAATTACAAAATATAAGCCTAGCACATACACAGAGAATTCCAAAGAAAACACCACTAACAGCAGACAAATAGCGGTTAAAGGGTTAATAACTGGATTCAAAGAATACCCTGTATCAAATATTAACTATTATAATCTTCCCAGAACCACAAAATATTACTCTAGGAATACCAAGATTAATATTAGCTAATATAAATAACCCACGCTATATACTGTATTACACTGATTGGCAATTTATAACATTTCCCAATAATTATCTAGATTCTATTATTTCCAGAATTTAATAGCTAAATCTAGCTTATTATAAATTATCCCAAATGGTTGGCCAGTCCACCTAAGACAATTTAAAACTAAGTTCTTCAAACAGAAGAAAAATTATAAAATTCTGGATTAAATGAATCTAAATGAATAAATGATATAGTTACCAATCCAAGTTCCTTAGTATTTCTCTGTGAGATGGCAGGATCAGCAAAGCCTTCAGGAAGTCACCTTTTCTGTTTCAGCCAGTTAAGTTTAGTCAAAGACCCTCTTTTAGGAAGTCAAAAAAAAAGATCCTGAACTAACAGTATCTGGGGATTATATTGACAAATTTTGCCTTATCAGTTATCCCCACCTTTTTCTAATGATTGGATAAAGATCCATCTCATTATACCGTGACATCACCGGTCTGCCCTGATTGGATATTAATATATCCCAAATTATTCAAGGAATGCGGATATCCCAGTCATAATGCTCTCAAGACTCTAGGTGGAGCTCTTACTCTACTTAAATTTCTTACATATAATCAGCTTTTATGTCATCAATGATGTATGTAAGAGGGCATGAAACGTCATATAAATTCTGTCATTTTCTAGACGTTCTCATAGGGGAGTGTTTTTTTAAGACACTAAGAATGTCTGGCAAAACCCACTATATCACCATAAATGTCGGTTAGTTATTTTCACTCCCTACCTTGGACTAATGGCTCATTGTTCACATATGATGTAATTTGAACACATTTTAAACAGAATTTCACCTAATTTCCTACAATTAGAATTAACCCTGTATGGTCCCCCAGGACAAAGTCTCTGACATAATCCCCCTTTTAGCAAAATATTTTCTAACTTGATAAAAGTTCTAAAATATTATTGCTAAACTGGAGGAGACTGTTGTCATCTTCGTCCTGTGACTGGGATCGTCTCCGAAGTTAATACAGTTCGCTTCAGTTCATCAACTACTTAATGGCATCGGCTTGTTCCCAAAAGACGAGGCAATTATTGTTCTCTTCAATAGTTGGAACAATCTCTCTGATTAGGGAATCCATATACCTTTTTTTGTTGATAGGAAGACGTTGTGTCTAATACGAATAGTTGCTTGGCCTACTCAAGGATCTCCATAGTTTTGGCTTGAGTTGAAAAGGCACGCAGATCATATCAGACTCCCAGTTTGAAACAGGTGGTGGGAGAAATAGCAAATTCTTCTTGGATGGCGATTTATGTAAGCAGGTTGGCAGCACTCCTCTAGGATCCAAATTCTTCTCTGTTAGGATGGCCTCCGGCATCTCTTGCCCAATGGTTCTTGATAAAAACACTGGAACCACGCTTGCTGTGTCCGGAACTCCTGTCACAGAAGATGGATGATTCACATCATGGCATTTGGCTTTGGATGGAACTCCTGTAATCGAAGGAGGATGATCCACATCACTGCCTTGGTCTTGATGTCCATAACCATGGCAACTGTCAAGTTGACCTCAGTCTATTAAGAACTCTTTGGTCTAAAAGAAATGACACATGAGTGATCTCATATTGATCCATTTGTTGCATGCATACATACATGACATTACAGTTTCAATCAGTATCCCTATGACCATGGTACTGTATGATTACTGTATATAGTTTTTGCACCAGTTAGCTTGTGGTCCTTGCTAGCCTTAAGCTAAACTATTATAAACTAACACTCTCTGTCTCTACTCTTCCCCCTTTTATAGAGGAATGACCCTCAGCTGTATGCTACAAACAAAACCTTGTCAAAAGGAAAAATAAAATTAGCATAACAACATTTTCAGAGAATCATAGAGCATCAAACCATTTGTTGACGAGATATGTTAGAGTGTTAGTGGGGAACATACATGCCACACAGACAGACAAAAGAGAGAGCGGCGTATTCACTGAAACACAAGAAGACAAGAGAACAAGATATGACAATGTCATTTGTACAATCAAGGATACTCATCCATCCAATGATTAATTAGGATCCTTGTTCTTCTTCCGCTTCTCCTTCTATGATCTGTAACTGAGATTTAGGGTGACAAGCACGCAATTGGTTTATATGAACCCACTTTTCTACAATTTCACCATTAATAGGGATAGAAACCTTATAGGCCACTGGAGATAATTTATCAGTAATGATATATGGCCCTCTCCATGAGGGTAAGAATTTCTTTTCTTTTACCTGGTTTCTTGCAAAATTGTACAGATAAACACGATCATTTACCTCATACTCCCTTTTGGTGGTTTTTAGGTCATAGTAAGTCTTATTACTTACCACTGCTTTCTCCAGATTTTTCTGTGCAAACGCAAATGCATGTTGTAAATGTTTGCGTAACTGGTCTATGTATTGATGCGTTGTGGAGGCATTAATTAGATTTTGATCGGACGTACGGTATAGCAAGTGTTGGGGAAGGACCATCTTTCTACCTGTCATTAATTCAAATGGTGACATTTTCGTGGCTGCACTAGGAGTAGCCCGAATAGCCATGAGAACTAGGGGTAGTTTAAAATCCCAATCCTTACCTGATTCCTTAACAAACTTCTTAAGAATGTTAACAATGGATTGATTATATCGCTCCACCCCACCACTTGACGCAGGACGGTAAGCGATATGTAATTTACGTTTTACCCCCAAGAGTTTCCAAAGTTTGTTCATCACTTCGCTGGTGAAATGACTACCTCTGTCAGATTCAATCCTCTGCGGTAGGCCAAACCTGGAGAATACATGGTTAATTAACAAAGCAGCAGCGGTTTCTGCCGTATTATTGTTTGCGGGTAAACATTCAACCCATTTGGTGAACAGACAAGTAACCGTTAGCATATACTTGTTCCCCCTTGCTGTCCTAGTAACCGGTCCTATAAAATCTATTTGAATATCCGACCATGGTAATGACATCCCCCTCTTCTGTAGTGGTGCACGATGAGTGGGGCCAGATGGTTGGAATTGGGAACACACCAAACAACCTTGACAATAGGTTTGTACATCTTTAAGCATATGAGGCCAATATGCGTAATCGCGGAGAATCTCATACGTGATTTTATCACCGCGATGACCTGAAGTAGGTGCATCATGAGAATGTTGGAGCATTAAACCTCTAAATGCAGTAGGTACAACCCATTGTTGTATTCCATTTTTAGAAGTTCTGATTAACAGACCATCTTGTATATGGAATTGGGCCTTGGATCTCATCAAGATCCTTAAGTCTTCTTTTCCCACCCAGTCTTCCTCAGAAATTGGGTGGTTTAGGGGGTCTTCTATGTGCTTATAGAATAGCCCTATGATAGGGTCCCCCTTTTGACTTGTAATCAAGTCCTCACTAGGTAAGTCTTGAATCCACTGTGCTACCGGGGTGTCTGCTTCGTTACGGGCTTGTTGCCTAGTAACGGCATTTACCTGTACAGGACCCAATAGATGGGATATATCTAAGGTCTCTCCCTTAAGGGCGCCTTCTTTAGCCAATTGATCGGCTAGATCATTACCTTGTTTTTCAGGGCCTAGGACCTTAGAATGCCCCTTGGTCTTTTTCCAATAGATGGTAAGGCCATTTGATGTTACGAGATTGTCAACCTCACAAAACAATTTACCATGTTTCACTGGCTTATTATTGGATCGGAGCATATGGCTTCTTTTCCAACCTGGGAGGTATTCTACAAAGCTATGGCGAACATAATTAGAATCAGTTATAATCACAAACTCCTTTATGTTATGCTCAATAGCTAAGAGGACTGTCTTATAGACTGCACAGAGTTCTGCCACTTGGCTACTCTGTGGTCCTAGACTATACCCTTTAGATATAATAGGGCACTCACCTGTCCAGGTAATCCCGATACCTGCCACCAGTTTTCTTTCAGTGCCAGTAGTGACATGGTAGGAACACCCGTCAATGTACGCGGTTGGTAAGGTTGTGCAATAATTCTTGTCAAATGCCTTATAGGGGGAAAGCAATTGTTCCTCAAGGTAATCGTCTCCACTGGTAGCAGTCTCCGTGGGAGGTGCTGAACAATCATGGAGCTCGGCGAGTCCTTGAGCTACAGGATTCTTCCTGATCTGCTTATACCTAATTTCTAATGGCCATCCTTGTAGGGATAAAGTCCAAGCGGTTATCCTACTATTGGAGAGGTGTCCTTCCTTTATCCGGTCACTTTGCAAATACTGTAAAGGTTGATGAGCGGTTTCAATAATGATCTTCTCACCCTGAATAAAACTCCGAAAGTTCTGTAATGCCCAAACAGTAGCCAATAAAGCTTTCTCACAGTCATTAAATTTAATTTCCACGGAAGACAGGGATTTGCTAGCATATGCGATAACCTTATTCAGGTTATCCTGCTTTTGATACAAAACCCCGCTGAGACTAAGATTAGTGAATCCTGTCTCAAGAAAAAATGGCTTACCTCCTTCTGGATAAGCCAGACAAGGAGCCTGGGTGAGTCTACTCCTAAGCTCAGATACGGCATGTTCCTGAGCTTCACCCCAGATCCACGGTTGATCTTTCTTCAATAATAACAACAATGGTTTAGTTATTTCTGAATAATTATCAATAAACTTCCGGGAATAATTCATCATGCCTAGGAAGGATCTCAATTCATGGAGATTAGTTGGTGTTTTAGATTTAACTATCGCTTCCACCTTCTTTCTTTGTGGGTTTAACCCTTCGGTGGTCACCTCATGACCAAGAAAGTTAACTTGGGTGCGGCACATCTGTGCCTTTTTGAGCGACAGTTTAACACCAGCTTCCTTTAGCTGATTAAATACATATTTAATTTCTGTGATATGCTTTTGGAAGGTAGTACTTTTAATCAGGACATCATCCACATAGCAGAGAGTCCCCCTAGCCATAGCATCAGGCATAGCCTTGTGCAAAAAAACGGCAAATTCATGACCTGAGTTGATATACCCAAAAGGCATTCTAACCCAAGCGTATTGTACTCCTCCAAAAGTGAAAGCTAGCTTGTATTGGTCTTCCTCACTGACTTTAATGGTCCAGTACCCTTGGGCACAGTCAATTGCTGTAAAAATTTTGGACCCTTGCATCTGAGCCAAACACTGATCTATATATGGCACCGGCCAGCCGGACATATATACACGTTTGTTCAGTTGCCTTAAGTCAGCACACAAACGCCATTGACCATTGGGTTTAAGGATTCCCAAGATTGGGTTATTATAAGAGCTGTGCACTGGCCGTATAATACCCCTCTCCTTGAGGTTCCTTATGATTTCTGCCAATGAGTCATAGGACGCAAGTGGAAGACGGTACTGTTTGACATATACAGGAGGTAACTTAGGGTCAGTTTGTATGCGGGCAACGTGTAGGTTTGTTAAACCACAATCATAAGAATCCTTGGCAAACAGCTCTTGGAATTCCATAAGTATTTCCCTTAGCTGTTGGCGTTCAGAATCATCAGAGCACGCATCGGCTAGAGAGATTTGCTCTTCTACTAGCTCATTAAAACCTGGAAATGCTTCAGGCTTACCTAACTCATAAGTTTCCTCAAGCTGTGTAGATAAATCATGAGCATTTACTCTTACCTTATCCACAGCCTCCTGATACTCTTGGGTCTCTGGTTCCTCCATCTGGTGCTCAAATACCAGAGAGGATTCTTCAATCCGGCATGTACCTGTATCAGGGCTATATGGATACACAGATTGGACGGAAAACAGTCCCTCTGGAAGGGAGTAAAACAATTGCTCAACAAGTTGCTCCTCAGACAGATAATTATCAGGTAGTAGGCCTATTACTTGGTTCTGAAACCCAAATGTATAGTATTCTGAATCCAGAGCATACCCTATTACAGTTCCTTTCTCCAAGGTAATACTGTGTGGGGTTATGTTATTTACCACTATGTGGACTGGTGTTCTACGAATACTCACCATAGGGGTGTGTGATACAGAAATTCCTAATTGTTGAATCCTATTTGAGAGGCATATTAATGCATCAGGATTCTCAAGGTTCTGACCACTATGAACCTGCAAGGATATGGGGACCTGACTTGCCCCACCAGGTAAAGTGACCTTATTAGCTACCTGTAACTTTACTGCATATGGCAACAGTTGGCATGACTTCAGGGCTTTTAAGTCATCCTGAAATCCACAAGGGTTCCCTTCTAACCTAGTCCATAGGTTATTATGCACCAGATCAATCTGGGCAGCAAAACGATGTATTAAATCGTTGCCTATATAGATCTGGTGTTGGGGATTCTCCACTACAAGAAAAACATGTTTGGCGGACCTGTCACCTAGAGATATAGATAACAGACACCTCGCAACAACGTTATAACTTATAGCATCGTCATCTAGGTTATGTACCAAATTATCATATGGCGCCAGATACTTAATAAGGATAGGATCTCTTACCTCCATCAGTAGGCTGTTACTAATGTAACTGTTTTCCAATTTCAGATTCAGTTTGGCCTGTTTGATCCTCCCCAAGTCTTTAACCTGTAAGGAAACAAACAACTCACCCCCTGTATTGTCAATAGACGTCAGATATTGAGAATGATTCTCTGGATCTGCTGGTTCAGAGGGTGATCTGTGAAGAGAGATGGTTAAAACATTGCCTTCTAGCTTCACATTCTGAATATGTTCTGGTAACGCCTTGATGGAGATATCACCTTCCATATATTCAGTATCAGTATTAGGTATCTGTAAAACAGTGAGGTTAGGGTTCTGGCTATTGACAAAGTGGATTTCAATAGTATCCCTATTTTCCTCTACCACATGATCATTTCTATGGGGGCGTTGCAATGCCCGCTCATAATTGATTGGGGTTTTAACCTGCAACCAGATGACATTATTCACACAGTCTATGACGGGACTTAATCGCCGTAGTAGATCGGCACCTATAATTAACCTGTTATAGGGAACTTCAACTACTATGACCTTATGTGTGAATGATTTGTTACCGATTTTAAAATGTAACCATGTGGTTCCCAATACGTTTAAGGGGTTACCTCCTACGCTTATTAGGGATCCATCAAATGCCTTTAACACTGGCTTTACAGAAGCTTCCTCCATAATTTGATGGAAATGGGAGCTAGATAAGATGGTAGCTTGTGACCCTGTATCCAGGAGACTGGAAATGATTAGGTCATCAAGCCCCTGCAATGTAACATCAATAAAATATCTTCCTTCAAATTCATGCATTTTGCATAAATAATTACGATGTAAGATCGTCTTATAATCCCTCCACTGCCTGCAAGGGTTAATTCCTGAATTTACAGGAGCAGACTTGCTGACCACTGGGTCATGTTGTACAGCTGCAGCATCCCCCTTCACTCCTCCTCCTCCTTCAACCTGTTCTGAAGGAATGCAGGGAAAAGAAGTGACATCATCAGGGATGGACTTATGTGTACCTGGCTGTGGGTGAGATAAGGAAGAAATATTAGAGTCACACAATGCATTTACATCCTGTAAAGAAAATGTGTTAGCATTCTTGTTGGTTAAAATATTCTCAGTTATTATAGGACTTACATAGGGTAAAGCAATGTTATTCTTTTCCCCTAAGGCCTGCTTACCATTACCCTGTTCTGTTATTGAGTGGCAGTTGCCACTCCTGGGGCTGTCCCTAAAAAAGGGTTAGATCCCTGCTGGGTATCAGAACTGGGACTTTGGCATAGCTGTGCCATAGTAGTCATCATTTTGGCCATCATATCTGTCAGGTTGTTAACCTGGACCTTAAGACTCACTTGCTTCTGACCTTGGTTCCCAGAATCAGACTTATTATTCTGCTGATTTTGCTGGGCCCCCTGATTATTAGAGTTTTTACTCTTTTTGAACCTCCTGGGAAACTTAGATCTATTTTGGTTTTTGTTGTATCCCTGGGATCTCTTGAAAAATGGTTTCTGACCATTTGAATTATTAGACCCCTGGGAACTAACAGAGGCAGGTCCCTTCTGTCCTGGCGCCTGTTTCTGAACCTGTGGAGATTTTAACACCTCTGCATAGGTTCTCTTGCCAGATTCAAAGGGCAAACTCTCCTCAACCAATGTTTCTGCTACACACTGGGAGGCAGGCTTCTTGTCCCTAGCTGGGGTATTCTCACTCTGCTGGGCATTATACAGCTTCATAGCTTGAGTGAGTAACCAATCTAGTGATAATAGGGGTGAATAATCCCTAGCTAGATTAGTTTTCATGTATCTAGGCAGAGCATTAAAGAATAGCTCCCTGAACTCATAGGAATGAAAATCTGCGTCCCTATCTGCAAGGATATATGCACATTTAAGCTCTGACAAGAATTGCCTGGGGTCCTGGTCTGGCCTACATTTTAGCGCATATATAGCACATTTAGCCTCATGGCGAGTTTTATAAGGACCAAACGCTAGGATTATCTGTTCCACTGTTTCCTCCCAGGTAGTGATACCCATCTCAGCTAAAGAACTGAAAAAGAAATTCTCTGAAACATCAAAAACCCAAGGCACATAATCCATTTTATGACGGTCAGAATGAAGGCCTAGAGATGCAAGTGTCTCAGTATAACGGTCTAAATGACTCACTATGGATATTTTAGATTTTCTGTGGAAAACTGGCACGGTATCTCTCAGAAATCTTATTATCTTAGTTCCTTCAACTAAAGGTGACTGTTCCTCCTGTTCAAACCTATTTAGTGTGGGCATTGGCCTCCTGTGAGGTTTGATCATTGACTCCCTGTTAGAGGGTAAACTGTGCCCTGTTAAAAGACTCCGTGGTGCAGGGTGTGTGGCTTGCTCTGGGATGTTACCCTCATCATCACACTTCAGCAAAAAGTGTGACTTCTGAGGACTAACATCCCCCTCCTTCCCAGGTGAGTAATCCTGATGACTACTAGATATAGCTGGTTGGGCCTGAACTACCTTGTCAGGGCTAATATCCTGTCCCATCTCAGAGGGGGCATGGTCAGAATCAGAAGCAGTAAGGGCCTGCATTCTTTCTGACAATTCCTGGATCTGACTGGACAAGACATTAAACATATCTAGATCCAGTGATTTATCCCCTTTAGGGGCATTATCACTGGTCTGATATACCAGCACTTGCTCTCGCAATTTTATATTCTCCTGAACCCGCTTGTCTAAATGGGATTGGAGTTGCCTAATGTGTTCTTGCAAAATGTATATCTCACCTTGTAGATCACACATTTTAGCATTAAGGGCAGTATTATGTGCTTTTGTAGACCACATTTCCTCAATAGCTGTTTTACGCCTGCTCTCTAGCCCATTTACCTGGCGCTGGAGATTCTCAATATGCTCTTCTTGTGAGTTTGCAATTTTGACAAACTTACGCACCTCTTCCTCTAACTCAGAAATCTTTTCAGTCTGATCATTTAGTGCCTGTTTTAGTGGCTCTACAACCTTTTGATAAGCCTCCAATTTGTTTCTCTGGAAGCCTATAATAGTTAACAATTCAGGCACAATTAATAAAATCTGGGTGTCCAAATCCTTTGCCTTAGTTTGATCTATACACCTATTCAATGCTTGATAATAGAAGCTATCAGGCTGCCACATTTTATCAAATTGGGATATCACTCGTAGTTCAATGTCAGTACACCATTGTTGGGCATCACTCTTAATTTTGAGGCGAGAATGGATGGCATAAATTAACCTCCCTTCTACAGCCCATTTCATGTCTTCTTCTGGTCTCTGTTCCATTGGATCAGACACTGAAGAAGTTGCCTGAGACATGTTTATGCACAAATATGTTACTGTGTAATATATCTGTCAATAAAATTATTTGACAAATGTGTCAATCCTATATAAAGATCTCGGTGGAACCTCCAAAAATCTGTCGGGCTATTTATAGGAAGGTATCCAAAGGGTTAAACAGAGAACCACTCAGGCTGGATTTCTTCACTTAAATAGACAAATGACAATATAAAATAATTCGAGAACTTTATCTTTAATATGTATTGACACGCTACTTCACAGTAACGAATTGATCACAAGAATCAATCCTTCATATTTGTGCAAAAATATATATTTTATTAAAATACAATATATACAAGTATCAGCAACAATGAAATAATTAAGTGACTAGCAATTATAATAGGTATACAGAAAATCAAACCACACTATTTATCATAAAGATTACCAGCGGGGCAAAGGTTAACCACCTATAGGTATATTCAGAGGTATAATAACAATAATTGCATTCAGCAGCATAGAATAAGTTAATTGATTGTTACAATTAATATAATACAGTTGGCTGCAGGGTCTCTTAATACCTCTGCCCCAGAAACTGTATAGACTATGCCAATGATGATGTAATGGGTATTGTGAGATGAATTAAATAATTCCTCTAACAATTCCTTGTATCATATATAAATAATAATTAAATTTAGGGAATAACTGGAATAGAATCCCAGATTTAAATCACTATAATTTAATTATCTACTGAATTCAATATTGAATACCTCTGAATAAAATACATAAATTGCAATTAATATAGTCAAATCAAATCACACAAATAATCTACTTAGAATTACTTCATGCAACATTTATCATAATTTTGACTACCGCAACCTATATATAAAACCTATAGGCACTCCACGGGTTAATCCACATATTTAAACAGATGCCACACCCAGCAGTTATTTTGTCTATTGAGATAATACTTTCAAATTACAAAATATAAGCCTAGCACATACACAGAGAATTCCAAAGAAAACACCACTAACAGCAGACAAATAGCGGTTAAAGGGTTAATAACTGGATTCAAAGAATACCCTGTATCAAATATTAACTATTATAATCTTCCCAGAACCACAAAATATTACTCTAGGAATACCAAGATTAATATTAGCTAATATAAATAACCCACGCTATATACTGTATTACACTGATTGGCAATTTATAACATTTCCCAATAATTATCTAGATTCTATTATTTCCAGAATTTAATAGCTAAATCTAGCTTATTATAAATTATCCCAAATGGTTGGCCAGTCCACCTAAGACAATTTAAAACTAAGTTCTTCAAACAGAAGAAAAATTATAAAATTCTGGATTAAATGAATCTAAATGAATAAATGATATAGTTACCAATCCAAGTTCCTTAGTATTTCTCTGTGAGATGGCAGGATCAGCAAAGCCTTCAGGAAGTCACCTTTTCTGTTTCAGCCAGTTAAGTTTAGTCAAAGACCCTCTTTTAGGAAGTCAAAAAAAAAGATCCTGAACTAACAGTATCTGGGGATTATATTGACAAATTTTGCCTTATCAGTTATCCCCACCTTTTTCTAATGATTGGATAAAGATCCATCTCATTATACCGTGACATCACCGGTCTGCCCTGATTGGATATTAATATATCCCAAATTATTCAAGGAATGCGGATATCCCAGTCATAATGCTCTCAAGACTCTAGGTGGAGCTCTTACTCTACTTAAATTTCTTACATATAATCAGCTTTTATGTCATCAATGATGTATGTAAGAGGGCATGAAACGTCATATAAATTCTGTCATTTTCTAGACGTTCTCATAGGGGAGTGTTTTTTTAAGACACTAAGAATGTCTGGCAAAACCCACTATATCACCATAAATGTCGGTTAGTTATTTTCACTCCCTACCTTGGACTAATGGCTCATTGTTCACATATGATGTAATTTGAACACATTTTAAACAGAATTTCAGCTAATTTCCTACAATTAGAATTAACCCTGTATGGTCCCCCAGGACAAAGTCTCTGACAAAGTCCAGGAGGAACAGTCAGTTCCACAACACTCAGGTGCAGCAGCAGGTGTCCAGCAGGAGATCATCATTCTGGCAACGAAGAATAAACATGTTTTAATATTGAAAAATGTGAAGCCATGTTTGTGATCTGGTGCTGTTGGCTTGAGATGGGTGTATGCATAATACTCACAGGCAAAACATTCCCTGGTGACCCTGTCTCGTGTCTCCCTACCTCTGGGGGTATCACCCTCCAATGGCTGTGGCATGGTACCTCATCAAGGGGATCAGAGTGGAGGTCAGGTGATAACCTGGTGTCCACAGCAATATTATACTAGATGACACTTGTCCATTAGTTTGGGTGCGGTTAACTTGCCAGTTCTCCATTCATTTTGTCCTCTGAGAGCATGCATGTATGTATTCTGCTCTGCTTTCATTGAAATAACTATGGTTTAAAACCGGTGTTGGGTTTTCTACACCTCAACTTTGAGGCGCAGTATTACAGGCAGAAAATGTAACCACAAAAACTCTGTAATACTGACCGTACTTACTAGTAGCTACTTGCGCGTTGTTTTTAGTTGTTTCTTATGGGCATTTTTTTGACTGGCGGTGAATAGAATTACTGCTGGTTTTATTTTAACAGCTTTGGTAATAGGAAAGCAAAACCTGACACCCGTTTTTTTTTGTTTTTTTGTAGCGAGGCTAACAGAATCAAGCTCACAGTTAGCTATGGATTTGATGAAAACAGAAATTCTTTATCTGGCTATGATATAATTTTGTAACACTAGTCCCTAACTAAGCTATTATTTATTACTAAGGTGGGTGGCATGACATTGTTTGTGCATTAACCTATTGAGTGCCAAAGAGCTATGCCTCTGACACTAAAAGGGATAATACACCCACACACACACACCTCTCCACAACTGCTATACCCATGTACCCTAGTCCTGTGCTGTGGCAATGAGACAGAGGGGAGGGAAGGCAGCAAATAAGGGGGGGAGTTCAATGGTCTTTCAGTCCTGAAGGAGTGGATCACATACATTTCATGTTTGTTGTGATGAAAGAGGGGGAGGAAAGGTAGTGAACAGGAGGGGGAAGTGTGATGGCAGCTGCAATGTGAAGGTCTTGAAAGGCAGAAGGGAGGTAGAACATCGGTGCTGAGAAAGAAAACATTTTAGTTTTGTGTCCAAATCCAGTTTGTACTGAGTATAATTTAGAATACCATTTTTGTGCAACTCGACCTGAATAAAAAACAAATGGCCATATTCCACTAAGTGAGGGAGGGTGGCTGCTGCTGCCACATTGACATGGAGGAGGTGAGATGGACATGGAGGATGGTGAGATGTACATGGATGGAGAGATGAACATGGAGGGAGAGATAGACATGGTGTTATGTCTGTGCCTTAATTCTCACTGCATAGCTCATCACAACACTTCGTGTTACATTGTGTACTAGATGGAGGTCATTGTAGTACCATACAATAGTAGCAGTAACTGATTTCCTGCAGAAATATAGGAAGTTAATTAGTGTTAGCATGGATGCTATTGTAATGAGTCTATGGGGGAGATTCACTAAGGTGTGATAAAGAAGTGATAAATCTGAGAGGATTTCTACAGCGATATCACTTCTCCAATTCCTATATTATTCAATAGAGCCAATTCACTAAGATTTCTAAAACTTTGGAGATATTAGTGCATAGGCTCCATAGAATAATATAGGAATTGGAGAAATTATATCACTGGAGAAGTCATCTCCGCTTTATCAGGCTTTAGTGTATCTCCCCACCCTTGTTTGATGCAAACATGGTATTATGGACAGGGTGAGGATTCCAAAAGAAAGAGAGCATGCTGCTTTATGTTTGAAAGAAGAGGATGCAGTTTAGAGAGATGAACATCTTCAGGGAAGGCGCAATTTGTTTTCTTCCGTGTGTTTGTATATAAGTATCAGCTATACATAGGAGAAAGTTGGGGTGATGGGAGTGGTGTTGAACACAGTAAACATGGACAGGGCAACGAAACAGAAGTGTGGTGACTAATGGAGATGGCAACAATGGGTTAGAGTAGGGACAGGGGAGAAGGTGGCGAATATGAGGGAGTACATGGACAAAGAACTTTACTAATGCGAGGTATGTGAAACTCCTTGCAGAGACTTTGACATTAGTGGCCAGGTGGTCTTCTTCCATGAGGCCACTCCTGTCAAAATGATGCCCGATATATGTGTTGGAGCAGCAATGCGGAGTTGATTAGCATATATATCCTCTTTACTGCCGCCCCTGGTGTGGCTGGTATGGACACAGAATTTATCTAGCATTTGAGTCTTCGTCTGTTTTAAATATTACTAATAATAAAAGGGCAGATATATATTTGTCTGATGCAGTCATGTGCAGTAGACACTGCCCGAACGCCCAGAATGCTGGCAGGTCTAGTTCTGCGTGACACACTTTGGCCCATGTACACGGCCTTTTACACTAGTGTGCATAAATATATAACCTCCAAAGATTCCAAAGATACCATCTATAATCTCAGTAGTAGACCCCTTATCTCAATAGAAACCCAAGTTTTAAACAAGGGTTTGTCCTTCTTTCCCACTACCTAATTTGATCCATTTTCTTTTGAAGTGGACTGTCACAAATTTAAAAGAATGCTTAAATTAGCAGACTTTTATAAGAACAAACCCAATGCCCCCTATACGGGGCTAAGAACAAAGAGTATGTTAGATCCCTCAACTTCAATCCCACCTTATAATGTCACCTTATAACAGACGCACAACAAATTCCCAAAAAAGGCACCTTTTCCTAACCTCGCACAGGCTGAACGTAAAGCTTTGTCTGCCCTTTCTTGTGATGATGATATAGTAATCAGGCCAGCAGACAAGGGAGGTGCAATTGTGGTACTAGACAGAGAGAACTACCAGAACAAAATATTTTGACAGCTTGGAGATACTGATGCATACCAAATCCTATCAAGGGACCCTACAGGGACCTTTAAAAGAATTACTGACAAATATATTAACCACGCAGAAACACATGGTTGGATTGAGTCCAACTTAGCCCAATATCTCACAATTATGAACCCTGTCTTCCCTATAATTTATACACTACCTAAAATACCAGACCCATTATCTCTGCCAGGGGTTCATTATTACAACGTATTGCCTCGTTTTTAGACACTGTGCTCCAACCAATTGTCCAAACCATGCCATCCTATATAATTGACACATCACATTTCCTTATGCTTATCTTGGAACTGAACGATCTTAAGGAAACAGATGTGCTTGTGACGATGGATGTGGACAGCTTGTACACAGTAATCCCACATGATTGCGGCGTACAGGCTGTCTGCACGGCACTCACAGAGACCTCACTTGAACACCAGTTTCCAATTGAATTTCTGTGTGACTTATTACAATTGACACTTAAAAAAAACTTCTTAAGATTCGAAAACACCTACTACCTCCAAATTTCTGGCACATCTATGGGTTCCAATGTAGCTCCCACATATGCCAATATATACATGAAACAATATGAATCCACCTTTCTTAACCATCAGCATATTTACTTCTATAAATGCTAAATTGATGACCTTTTCATCATCTGGCGAGGGAGCACACTGGAACTCACAGACTGGGTCACCAATCTTAACACTTTACCATCCACCATTCGTTTCAAACTCAGTTATGATTATAATACTATCAATTTCTTAGATCTAACAGTAACTAAATCAGGTAGATCTCTTAGTACCACATTGTACCAGAAACCTACAGACCGCAACACCATATTGCACACTTCCAGCTGCCATCCTAAGACTCAACTTAGGGGTGTCCCTTACACCCAGTTTCTAAGAGTAATACGGAACAATACATCAACTGAAAAGAAATCAGAACAACTAAGCTCCATGTACCAGAAGTTTCTGCATCGTGGATACAACACAGGTTTACTGGACAACCAAATGGCCAGAGCTAATGTACACACACAGGAATCCCTGCTACAGCCACATGAATTGAACACTAAACCAAATAGAATTACTTTTGTCACAGATTTTCGCACCGGCTGCAAGCTCACTACAGAACAGTGTACGTAAACATTGGAATCTGATCTCCACAGATATTCAGTTGCCATTTAAAGATATGACTATACCGATGATGGCTTACAGAAGAGGAAAAACTCATAAGGATATACTGATGGAGCCAGATTGTGAACCCCCACCTGCACTCAAAACAAAAATTAACTGGATCAAGGCCAAACCCCTGAATCCTGGCTGCTACAGATGTTCCAGTTGTGTAACCTGTAATACCATGAACAATGGACAATGTTTTAAACACCCACACACTAATGAGAATATAAAAATTAAACACAGGGTTATGTGTACTTCAGACCACATTATATACATACTGATTTGCCCGTGTGGGTTGTATTACGTAGATAAAACCACCACGACATTCAGAGAATGCATGGACAATCACAGGTCAACAATTAGAATGGCATTGTAAACCTGTAACGAGACATTTTCTTGAGCAACAACATACACTACCAACGTTATGATCAATGATAATTGATCATGTGCCACTGCTGAAACGTGGTGGAAATCGGGGCTCTCGCTTGCTACAAAGAGAAGCTAAATGAATCTACAGATTGAACACAGTGGCGCCACAAGGTTTAAATGAGGTTATGAGTTTTTCTGCATTTTATTAACTCGTTCTATATTGGTACCTCAACCAAATGCATTATATGCCACTACATCTGTGTCAATACTAACCTACTACTTTATTCAAGTAAATCGGGTACTGATCCGTCTTTCCTATAGAGGGTAGTCTGCTGGGTAGGTCAAGCATATGATGGGCATTATGGCCAGTGATTTTTCCATGCCCCACCCTCCTGAATGCAAGTATACCACTGCAATCTTAATGGTCTTTGCACATGATATAAGATAGACTTGTCTCTGTGTCTTTCGCCATTAATAAGCTATATGCACGAGTAACAAAAAGCATGTCGCAATTGAGTCACCTAAAGGATGGTTCAGTTACTTATATGTTGATGGTGGGTGTTCCACGTACACGACACACAGGGAGCATCTATATGTAACATGGTCTAAGTCTGAAAGTCCATACCCTGCACTGCCTGTAGCCTTAGCTTTGAGTAATAAGCAAGTTATGCTTGCGCTACCAACGAACTGGATGGTACCACAACATTGAACTCTGTCACCACACAATGACGAACATAGAATAACTTTCACCATTTTCTTCCATTGGAACTAATGCCTTTGATGGACTTGAAATACTATTATCCCCTGGTGACTATGTCCACCCACAAGTTACAAGACGACTTCTTCCTAACATTCGTCCATAAGGACTTAAGATGCTTATTCTGTGACTTCCAATAACATCAGCACTTTAGATACTTTATTATACAGGCTCAGATCAAACATCCAGAGACACATATCTCCTACTGATAAACAGTTAGTATTTATGTGCAATGATCTTCACAAAAGTCTTTTAACTTTAAGCATTTTGCTCCACGTATGCATTCTAACCTAAGGGGTAAACATACACCACATACTGCCAATTACTGAACCTGGCAATATGAGTGTCTGTCACTAGGAGCGGGTACACAACAAGCACACCAGTGTGTTGCGATGTCTAGATGACTGAACCATTACACCCCAGTGGACTACTCGTGTCGGCTCCTGTTACGGCCAATCGATTAAATAGTGTATTGGGTTACTACTTGGAATTGATGCAAATGTGGAGAGTTTTTGGTTTAACATTAGATACATTTGTATAACAGTAGCTTTATCAGCAACCCGTCCCAGTTTTTATTCTCACGGTTATGCACCTAGCTAATTTAATTTAATTCACTTGGGCGACATGTGGCTCGCATGACATCACAGCGACCTTTGAGTCAATTTGGTGTCTCACATTGACAAAGGGTTTAAAAAATGGCTTTACATCTCACATTGTTGTCTTGAGGAAGGCTAGCTTCGCCTGACTGAATTGTTGATATGAATTTATAATAAATCTTGATTCCTGATTTACAAGCCCTATGAGTGCTTTATCATGCTTTGTTTGTATGTGTATATATATATATATATATATATATATATATTTTTTTTTTTTTTTTTTTTTTTTTTTTTAATTATATTATATTTACTAGCTATCCTAACTGTAGCTGCTGCTAAGCTACGTAGTACAGCCTCCACACTAAAGGAATCAAAAGATAGAAAGTAAATTGTTGTTTCTTTCTTCACACTGTTCAGGAAGGAAAAACTTGTGCATCTCCTTGGAAATCAGGAATATAAAATGCATCACAGATAATGTAGAGATTCACAGGCTGCTGCAACAATCAGCCACAGCCATAATGAAGGTGGCTGTACTTCCCCTTTCTACTTTGAGGTGTATGAGGAACAGGCTGCTCAATTGGTGTGTAAGTTTGTAAGTGTGTAATTACATTAGAGAGTTCATGGAGAAAGTAGCCAAATAAAATTGGAGAAAAAGTGATGGATAATTTATTGCAAGACAGAACAAGAATAACAGAGAATAAAAAAGGAGTTAGAACATGGTTGAATCAAGAGATAAAATATTTTTTTGTGTGATAGGTATTTGGGGTACAGAAGCTGTTATAATAATAAGATAAGATATTCCTTCTATTCAGTTCCTACAGAGAAAGTCCTACAGAGAAAGAATTTGTAAAAAAAGATCACTTAACTTGTGATGTAAAAGGGGTGTTTTATATATATATATATATATATATATATATATATATATATATATATATATATATATATATATATATGTGTGTGTGTGCAGTTTCATTCCATGTATTGTGTTTGTTATTTTCTACCACCAGCACACCTGATTCAACTTAATGAGTTACTGATTAGCTAAACCAGTTGTGATGGTGGTAGAATTAGATAAATGCAGTATATGGAGTAGCCGAGATGTCTCAAGGAGAGGTTCATAGTTTTGCATCAACTAGGTGAGTGCCGGGCAAGCAATTACCCACCTGACAAGATTTTCAAGAGGTAGTGTTCAAGCTATAAAAAATAAATTTAAGAAACTGTGAAAATGAAAACAGAAAATGCAGAGAAAGACCCCAGAAGCTGTCTGAATCTGATGACGGCCACTTCCTTGAGGGAGAGAAGGAAATCTGTGCTGCACAGCATCATGCGGCACCAAAATACACAGTTTGAACTTAGGAAAGAGTCTTAAAAGAAATGGTCTTGTAGGCCATGTTGCAGCTAAGGATCCATTCTTGTGGAAGAGAAACATGCAGAAGAGTTTGCAGTATGTGAAAGACCATACAGAGTGAAGTTACAACCAGGTACAGATGGTCTTATGGAGCTAAGAAATAGTTGGTTCACAAAGATGCCAATATGTTAGAAGAAACGGAGAGAATCACATTGATTTCTGTCTGCAGCCTTTCTTTGACACATGGTGGTGGTCCTGTCACTGTCTGGGGGGCATTTCAGCCAACATTGTAGGGGATCTGGTCAAAATCTATGGAATTATGAATGCAGAAAGAGATATAAACAGATATTGCAAACAAAAGATAGGTAGAGAGATATGTTGTGTTATTCTTGATACAGAAACATAGAAAGTAAATTCATATTATAAAAATGAAATATATTGTAAATGTTATCCATGAAAAGCAATAGAAAATAATATCCATGGTATGCATAATGTGGGTATTATAGTAGGAAGGGCCAAAAAGTAAGAAAAATTTCCTGTGGGAATTTAACAGGAAAACAACAATTTTTCATTTTTGTTCATGAAAATTACCACCGTCTCACTACTGCCAATAACTGGGGCTTGAGATATTCTAGCAGGGTGCAGCACATGATATCAGTTCTTTATAGCCTCTGTTTTCAACAAAAGAACAGGGCAGCATGTCAGCTGTCACCATTTTGGTAAGTTTACTACTCCCCAGGTGTACATTTGTATTATTTTTGTGTACATTTTGACTTCTTAAGAGGAAATTAGTAAGTGCAGGATGGCAATACATAATGGACAAATCGTGCATCTTATTTGTTTAAACAACATCACTTGTGGAAATGGTGGTGGTATGTATGTATGGGCACTCTATGATTCTTTTCACCTCCAAAAACAAACTCAGAGTCACTTCTCTGCATCAGGAACAGAAAAGTTTGTATCTAACATATCAACAACAATTCTGTTATGTGCCCCAGAGCCCCGGGAACTTTTATGAGTACTGCTTCTGCTGGTAGTTGTGGCACCTCTGACCTGTGTTTGTGCTTCTGGTGGGATCTCTTTGAGGAGGTGCCTATTGGTGAGCCTGTTTTTCTCCTGCTCATATGCATCTTACACAGACAACAGATAGCAACATGCATAGGTTTTGTATTGTGGGAGAAATATCTCCATACTGTGGACTTCATAGACTGCGGGGTTCCTGAGGGGCATCTACTACTACTGGAGCTAAATGTTGATACAATTATACAACTACTACTACTACTACTACTACTACTACTACTACTGGGTGTCAAAGGTAATAGCACTTCCAGCAGCATCAGAGGCATTAATCATAGCTAAGGTTGTGGATGTTAATAACCTGCTGGTAACTCAACATTAGTGTATGTGTGGCTGAGTGGGGCTTGGATTTGGAAGCGGTGACAACACTGATGATGTGCAACAGAATGACTGTGTATTTTTGGGTATCTTTGATTGTCCCAGGTCAGACTTGTTTCCAATTGCTTTCTCAAACACTTTATAGACAGGCACAGTACCCCTTTTCAGTGGTGGAAGATTGAGCCTGTTCCTTTCATCTACCTTTTGGCCATGTCATCATCTCTCTCACACTCAGCTTCATCTGATTCTGAAGAAGAGCTGGATGCTGGAGGGATATGTTCTAGCTCTAAATCATACGTCATCATTAGGTCATCCTCAGCATTGCCTGCCACTTCTTGCCCACTACCTTTTATTGCTCCAAGCTTTTAGGGTGTCAAGCAATTTACTTTTACTTCCCTGGATTATCTGACAGCATCACCTGGGGGATAGTCACTAAAGAGTGATAGATAGGTGAAAAAGTGGAGATGACTTCTCCGGAGATATCACTTCTCCAGTTCCTATTTATTCTTTAGAGCCTATGCACTAAGATCTCCAAAACTGGAGAAATCTTAGTGCATAGGCTCCATAGAATAGCACAGGAATTGGAGACATGATATATCTGTAGAAGTCATCTCCACTTTTTCACCTCTTTATCACTCTTTAGTGACTATCCCCCAGGTGATGTTGTCAGATAATCCAGGGAATTTTAATTCAATAAAAAGCAAGAGGTCTAGGAACTAAAAGAGAACTGATTAGACTACTAGTAGGGATTTCAGGGATCATAAAACGGAATCCATACTCTGGTGTACAATTCAAAGCAGAATGTAGCATCGCCTAAGGACTTGTACATATATTGTTTTAATTATTGTTCTTGTAAACTTTCTGGAAACCCTATTATCATTAGAAATGTTTGAAACTTTTCACCTCAAAAGTGAAACAGAAGTAAAATGGCACCAAACAAGAAATGTTTGGCAAAAAGTTTTGATTTTCTGCTCTTTTTCCCACTAGCTCATTGCATTACATCAGTGGGAAGACTGAATTTTTCCCCAACACGTGAAAAGTTTCCCTTAATTTCCCACAGGCATACTATAAAATGGGGTGTCAGGTTCCCAAAGCATGCCATTTTGTCTTTGTTACAAAGAGCGAAAGCATCACATTTTTGTGCTAGAGAAGTCAGTCTAATAAAATGGAGTTGAAGTTTAGTTTAAGGAGCCTTGTAGGCAGGACATTTGTTCTCTGTATTAGTGCAGTCTGGGGGACTCTGGAGAACAGGAAGGGAGAATGTAGGTTGACCCCAAATACTCCAACATTCTGCGTGACTGACTGGGAAGACACCGGCAGCCATTAACCAAATTCCTTCCTGATCTGGCTGAGATATCTGTGCTAAAGAAGTCTGGGGGAATGAGACAGGAGCAAAGGAGATTTATCCCAAGACCCCAAAACTCTGTGTAACTGATTGGGAAGGCACAGGCAGCCATGATCCAAGTTTCTTCCTGACCTTGCTGTTATCTCTGAGTAAGGGGAGTCTGGGGGACACTGGGTGGGGCTGTGAAGGGAGAAAGGAGGTTGACCAACAATTCCCCAAAACTTTGGATGCCTGAGACAGACAGCTGTGATCCAAGTTCCTTCCTCATCTGGCTCTTATCTCTCTGCTAGGGGAGTCTGGGAGTGAGAGAAGGGAGAAGACACAGGGAACTGTGATCCATGCTTCTTCATGATTTGACTATTGTCTCTGTGTTAAGGGTGTCTGGGGGACTCTGAGGGAAGTGTGAAGGGAGAAAGGAGGTTGACTCAAAATACCAAACTACATTCCACATATGTGTCATCAGTGGGAAAGCTTGAGAGGCATGTTAGCAGCCTTGAGTGACCCCACATATCCATTGCAGGCTCTTAACACTGAGAGACAGGAGAAGATTCTACTGTATGTCAGTAGATTTCTTGTGGGAGCAGGGAATCATTCCACACATTTTATACTTTGACTACCTACTACGCTTAGAAGTGTCTGTCTTTGTGCTGTTTTACTTTTTATATATACAGTTCCTAGGTGATGTTGGGTTCTGGACTGTGATACCTACAACCTACAGCAGCAGTACACAAACACTGTAGTCTATTAAGGATCCCACTCACGAGCAAAGCACCAAGAAAAACCTCTCTTCTTTCATATATTGCTGTTGGACTCACAACTTTTATTTTCATCTGTTTATTTCTCCACTTCAGCCCTCAGAACAAGTTTTATTTTGGCAGGAAACTGCAGTCATAGAACACATAGGTGAAAATTTTTAGGCAGTGGCGAAAAGCCAGAAATTTTTGGTATTTTTTTTATGGGCAGGAACTTTCACAGAAAAAGTAGGAAATTGTAGTTTTTCCCTGAAAATTCATGCTGGAATTTTTTTGGACCTTCTCACCGTCCCTAATTATCATACAATTATTTGGACTAATTCAGTAAATTCCCTTTGGAACCGCACCCTCTCACAAAAAATACACTATAGTTTGCATGTTGAATTTGCTGCATTAATTATTGGCATTGTTTCTAGAGGCTACACACGAATAGATATTTGTCAGCTGTATGGTTGAGAATGCTAGGAGAGTCAGAATAAGTTCTGGGAGCAGAGTATATGCTGAGTTAATCTGAGATTTTAACTGTATATGCTTTAATAATTAGGCTTTTCTTGCTGAATATCTGAATGGTAAATGCAAGCTCATATAAGATGTTTACAAGTAATTTAAATAAAATATCATATATTAGAAGAACTGGAAGTTGACAAGTATGTTTTCCTTGGACAGGAAATGTTAAGAGATGGAAACACCTTGATAGAAATTGAGCAACAAATACAATTTGGAATGACAAACATTTGGAAAATGTAGTAATACTGTCTTAAAGACAAATTTGTCGCTCTGCCTGAAGTGAAAGTTTTTTGACTAATGTGTTCTCCCTGTCCTTACATATGACTGTGAAACATGGACACTGAATGCCAAAAGCTATACAAAAAGAGACTGATTAATGTGTGAATGCATTTGTCATGCATTTTGGCATGTACCAGAAAAGAAAAAAATATATATGTATGTATGTGTATGTATGTATGTGTATGTGTATGTATATAGTGTGTGTTTAGTTCTTTTGAGGGTTTCTGTGGTAAATGCTAATTGTTATTTAAAGGGATAGTAATACTTCATTTTAACTTTATTTTATTTTGTAGGCATTAAAAAAACATGAAGAATGATATAAGTCTTATCTCTGAAACCTTTATGGTTTAAGAGATATTCACAAACAAAGTATCCCCCCCCTGTTCAGCCAGATAAGAAGGGAGATGCCCAGGTAGACTGCAGAGAGGGACAATCTTCTATTAAGATAATGGAAAAAGCTGAAAAACTTGTCAAGGGGGGAAGGGCTTTCATTGTTTTCATACAAAGAAAATTGTCCCCTTCTGTTATCTGTACTGTCATACAACCAGACTCACATCTGAGAAGAGATGGCTTACACTAGGTAAAAGGGGCGGGGAGGGGAACTTTGCTTGTGAATATCTCATAAACCATAAAGGTTTGAGAGATAAGACTTATATCATTCTTCATGTTTTTTTAATGCCTACAAAATAAAATAAAGTTAAAACGAAGTGTTACTATCCCTTTAACTGTGTATGTATGTTTAACTGCAGCTTACTCAAAGAAGCAGTAAGTTAAAATTAATGCTGTCATTATTTTGGATTAAGGTGATGGAATATTCCATTTGTTTGTAGGAATAACCACTCCTATTTTTGGAGGGAAATTTTGACAAAAAATGATCCACCATATTAAAATTTACGGTTCTGACCTGTGGTTCTGGCCGACTAACTCGCTCCATGTAGACCACGGCTTGTATGATTACCCACATCGGTTCTGACCCGTGGCTCTGACTGACTTACTTGCTCCATGTAGTCCCCGGTTTGTCTGACCTCTGGCTCCTGCTGCCTATCCCTCTGTGTAGTCCCCGGCTCTGGATGACTACTTGCTCTATACTCTCCGAATGTGCCTGACTATCAGTCTCAGTGTTCCGTGGTTCAGGTCTGCTCTTGCTCCCTGTTGCCTCTGGTTGTGTGACCCGGAGTGGAGACTTGTGCATCAGTTACTGTTCCCTCTGGTGTTCCATCCGCACCCCGGTCCTAGTCTTTGGTATGTCGCAGTAGTCAGTGCACAGCACAGTGTGCTGCTACGGGAAGGAGCCTGGTTCTATTATCCTGTGTCCTGGGTTTGTGTCAGCTAATACTATTATTGCTGTACTAAATGAAGGTGGTTGTACATTTTATGATCAGTCCACCTAATCTAAGCACCCTATCCAGGATGGATTCTCAAGATCAGAGAATAGATCAGTTGTCTTTCACTATACAGACATTGTTAAATCACATGGCTCACCTCGATTGCTTTACCCAACAACTGGTGGCGCCTCTAGTACCTGTGCCGGTTGTGGCCACAACCTCTGAAGCTGGTGTGACTAGAGGGAAACTTACTCTGTGCTGGGGGTTCCTGAATCAGCTGTGAATTTTTTTGGAGATGGTACCACACGCATTCCCTACTGAGGTGGGATTCCTGATCTCCCTTCTGTCTGGCAAGGCATTGTCCTGGCCCAACCCACTATGGGAGACTGAAAAATCCATAATTCATAACTTTACTGAATTTATGGCCTCATTTTGGAGAGTTTTTGATGTTTCTGGGCGCAAAACCTCCTTGGACAAATGACAATACAGCAGGACTCAGGTACAGTGGTGGAGTACGCTATAGAGTTTGGTACTCTGGCAGTGGAGGTAGGATGGGACAATTAAGCTCTTTTAGCAGCATTCTCCCAGGGCTTGTGTGATGCCATTAAAGACGAGACAGCAGCCCGTGACCTGCCTGGTGATCTGGAGGAGATAATCTGTCACCATGTTGTTATATACGAGAATTCATGAGAGGCCTTAATTCAAGGAGCATGTACAGTAACCTTGCCTCAGTTGGCACCTTGCTTCGTATGCCCACCCTGTCCTCCCTCGCCTACCATACCTCCTAGTTCTGACCCCTCCGGGGGGAACCGATGCAGCCAGGCTTCACACACCTGTCAGTGGAGGAGAGGGATCAGCGCAGGAGGAGGGGCCTTTGCTTGTACTGCGGAGAGCCGGGTCATGAGTTGCATGCTTGTCATGTTCGGCTGGGAGAATGCTCACACCTAGGGTCATCTGGGGGACAGACCCTGGGTGGAATTTCACAGTCCCCAGATAGACTTCAGGACAAACCTATCCTTGAAGTAGTATTGTCTTGGGCAGTCATCAGTAGTGACTTCTGCACTACTGGACTCCGGGGCAGCTGGCTTTTTCATGGATGCAGACTTTGCGGCCAAGCACTCTATCCCATTGCTGCATCACTCAGCTCCATTGGCAATTGACACCTACATCTGGCATAAGTTACGTATGAGACTCATCTCTTCTCTCTAATGGTAGGGGCACTCCATGTGGAGACACAACAGTTCCAAGTCGTATATTCTCCCCATCATGCCATCATTCTGAGTTTTCCCTGGATTGCAGACTCACAACCCAAGAATTGATTAGCAGACTTGTGATATTCTGTTGTGGTCTTCTCATTGCACAAAGTCTTGCCTCTAGCAGCCTACCAGGATATTATGTACCTCTACCTCTTTACTTGTGCTGAGTACCAGTCCTACAAAGAGGTATTTAATAAGGTAGAGACCAGAATCTTACCACTACAAAGGCCTTATGATTGTACTGTTGATCTGGTACCAGGGGACAGACCTCCTAGGGGCCAAATATACCCTTGTCGGTGGAGAACAAGGCCATGTAGGATTATGTGACAGACGCGCTAGCCATTATCCGGAAGTCTTCCTCACCTGCGGGAGCAGGTTTCTTTTTTGTTAAGAAAAAAGATGGGGAGCTCAGACCATGTACTGATTTCAGGGGTCTGCATAAACTGATGGTAAAAACACATATCTGATACCATTGATCACATATTGAACACATATCTGATACCATTGATTTGATTGTATCAAAGGCTCTACTGTTTTCACAAAACTTTAGGGCCACGTATAATTTGGTACGAATAAAAAAAGTCTATGAGTGGAAGAGAGCATTTAACACCCGGAGCAGGCACTTTGAATATTTGGTGATGCCTTTCGGATTGTGCAACGCTCCTGCTGTCTTCCAGGAATTCATTAATGGCATTTTGAGAGACCTACTACAGAGTTGTGTTGTAGTATATTTGGATGATATTCTCATCCATTCTCCTTGGAGGCACATAGAGAAGATGTAGCCCGGGTCCTACAGGTGCTAAGAGAGAACAAGTTGTTCTGCAAGCTAGAAAAATGTGAGTTCCACAAATCCCAGGTGACTTTCTTAGGATACGTGATTTCATCCTCTGGCCTAGCCATGGATCCGCAAAAACTGTATGCCGTCTAACAGTGGCCACTTCCAGTAGGGCTAAGGTCCATACAGAGGTTCCTGGGCTTCACTAATTACTACAAGGAGTTCATATGAAACTTCTCCACAGTAGTCAAACCTCTTACAGACATGACTCAGAAGGGGGCTAACCCTTCAGACTGGGCACCAGAAGTGTGCAGGCATTTGAGGACTTGAAGTCGTCTTTTGCGAAGGCCCCGATATTGTCCCACCAGAATCCCACCTTACCCTTTACCCTGAATGTTGATGCTTCAGAGTCTGGAGTAGGCGCTTTGCTGTCCCAGCGAGTGGGCCCTGGCAAACTGCTTCTCCCATGCATTTTTTTTTCTAAGAAATTGTCTAAGGCTGAGAGTTTATCTGATGTGGGCAATCGTGAACTACTCGCCATCATCCTTGTCTTAATAGAATGGTGATATCTGTTGGAGGGGACCACTGTTCCAATCCAGATACTGACTGATCACAAGAACCTCACATACTTGTCTGAGGTGAAGAGGTTGTCTCCTCCTCAGGCCAGTTGGGCTCTATTCCTCTTAAGGTTGAATTTTTTGGTCTCCTACCTCTCTGGTACAAAAAATATTAGAGCAGATGCTCTTTCTTGACAATTTGGGGCTGAGTCCCAGGAAGAATCTCCTCCGGTTCCTATTATTCCTCCTAACCACATCTTGGCTTCGGTACGTTCCAGTATTACATCTCCGTTGGGTGAGGAGATTATGGCTGCTTAAGCTTCCGCCCTGCCGGAGAGGCCTAATAGGAAGTGTTTTGTGCCTGAATCCCTCCGTACCAGACTGCGGGAGACGTACTATTCCTCGATGGTTGCAGGGCACGTTGGTAGAGACCAAATGATATGGTCTATGACCAGATACTTTTGGTAGCCCAGCCTGAGGGTGGATTGTTCTGTATTTGTTACCACATGTTCCACTTGTGCACAGACCAAGGCTCCTAGTGGTTGGTCTCCTGCAACCCATCCCTAATGGGGCGCATCCATGGTCTCACTTATCTATTGATTCTATGGTACAATTGCCTGTCTCAGGGGGTTACACGGTCATCCTCATGATTGTGGATAGATTTTCCAAGATGGCCCATTTTGTGCCACTGAAGGGACCCCCCTCCTCTAAGGAGTTGGCCGAAATCTTTGCTAAGGAGGTGGTTCGTCTCCATGGTATACCCAAAGTCGTGGTCTCGGATCATGGGAGCCAGTTTGTGTCACGTTTTTGGAGAACCTTTTGTGGTCAGATGGGGATCCAGCTCTCGTTCTCCTCAGCTTTCCATCCACTGCAGAGAGGTCTAATCAGGCACTGGAACAGTTTCTCTGTTGTTTTATCTCTGACCATCATGACAATTGGGCAAACCTGTTACCATGGGAAGAGCTTGCCAGAAATAGTGCAGTTAATTCCTCCATTCTGAACTCTCCCTTTCTGATTAATTATGGGTTCCAAACTTCTCTTCTGTCTGAGTCCTTCGAGGTGCAAAATATTCCTGCTCTGGAGGAGCACTTGAGGGCACTCTGCTCCACATGGGTATGGGTTCAGAGATCCCTGCAGAGTTCTACGATGCGCTATCAGAGACAAGCAGACCGTAGGCATCTACTGGCTCCTATGTTCCAGGTGGGAGAGAGAGTATGGTTGTCCTCACACAATCTCCATCTTCAGGTGCCTTGTAAAAAGCTGGGTCCCCGATTTGTGGGCCCCTTTCTGGTTCTCTGCAAGATTAACCCTGTAACGTATGCCCTCGACCTCCCCACTAACATGCACATTTCTAATGTGTTCCATGTATCGCTACTGAAACCATTGGTCTGTAACAGATATACTACGGCTCATGTCTTTCCCAGACCTGTCCAAGTAGGGGACCATGAGGAGTATGAGGTACAAAGTCTTTTGGACTCTCGCAGGGGCAGAGGACAAGTCCAATGTCTAGTTCATTGGAAAGAGTATGGACCTGAGGAGTGCTTCTGGGTCGCTAAGAGAGATCTACATGCACCTGCCCTTCTCCGTGAATTTCATTCCTGCATTTCCTCTGGTGCTGGTCCTCTTCCGTGGGGGAGAGGTCGTTAAGGGGAGGTACTATCAGAGTCTACCTTAGAGGCCTGGGCTATCCTGTGCTTCCTTCCTCTGTGGTGTGTTGGCCGGCATAGTTGTGGCCACTTCCCCATCGCTGACATCATAAAACAGGCACTGACAAGGACGCCTGTTTATGTGCCTATTCTGTGTGGCCTAATTGGGTCCCGCCTTCTCCTGCTCCTTTATAAAACATTGCCCTTACATGGTGTTTCCGCTAGTGTCTCTTGTGCTCTGTAGTGACCTGTGCTTTATCTGAGAATCCGCTCTGTGTATGACCCCAGATTGTCTGACTACCCACTACTGTTCTGACCTGTGGCTCTGGCTGACTAACTCACTCCATGTAGAACCCAGCTTGTCTGACTACCCATATCGGTTCTGACCTGTGGTTCTGGCTAACTAAGTTGCTTCGTGTAGTCCCCGGTTTGTCTGACCTCTGGCTCCTGCTGCCTATGGCTCAGTGTAGTCCCCAGCTTGTCTGACCTGTGGCTTTGGCTGAGTACTTGCTCTGTACTCTCCAAATGTGCCTGACCATCAGTCTCAGTGTTCCGTGGTTCAGGTCTGCTCTCGCTCCCTGTTGCCTCCGGTCGCGTGACCTGGGGTGGAGACGTGTGCATAAGTTACTGTTCCCTCTGGTGTTCCATCCGTACCTTGGTCCTAGTCTCTGGTATCTCACAGTAGTGCAGTTCACAGCTCTGGGTAGGAGCCTGGTCCTATTATT
Source organism: Rhinophrynus dorsalis (assembly GCA_037306005.1). NCBI lineage: Eukaryota > Metazoa > Chordata > Amphibia > Anura > Rhinophrynidae > Rhinophrynus > Rhinophrynus dorsalis. Next base: position 90,751,609 of record CM074723.1, on the reverse strand, counting down.
CTATGGTCTGGGGTTGTTTGGGCTAATACTATTATTGCTGTACTTAATAAATAAAGGTGGTTATACAGTTTATGATCGTGTCTGTCCTTCTTTGCCTGAAAACCATGACAGCTTTACAGAAAAAGTTCAGTTATTGCAATTTATTATTGCAGAGTGGTTTAATGTTTGCTATATATACTGAAACAACTGAATTACTTGTGAAAGCCAATTAAACCCGCTATGCTGATGTATAGACTGAACATTGAATTGTTCAAATTTTGATATTTCTATATTGCCAAATTTCACGCTATTTCAGTGATATATATCTCTTACTATCATCCCTGTGTCATATATGTAGGGTATACTAGTTTGCTGTGGATTTGTATCCACTAATATTTTACCATTGCATAAATAACTTCTTAAATAATTAAATTTATGTAATATTATTTAAATACAATTTTAAATTTTTACACAATTACGTGTAATTGATTTTTAATCACTTTATTTACTGTGAAGTAGCGTATTCAATTACATTATTAAACAATCTCAACCTTATTATTTTTCATGTTATATATACAAGATAACAAATAATATTTTATGGATTATTATTTGGTCTCCTGTATGGTTTTCTTTATTAAATTGGTGATATAGTCAACAATAGAATGTCCTTGTATATTCCTCAACACCCTAAATTGCTGTCTTTGCAAAGAGTTTTCCATGAGGATATAATAAGAAATTAAAAGTCATAATTGTGCATTGATTAATTTGCATTAATGAAAATGCAAAATGTTAAATTCTGTAACTCATAGCTATTATACTTATCAGTGTTATTAGGAAAAACTAATGTCAAGGAAAAATACTTCAGATAGAAAGCTCATATTCTACGAAATATAGCTTGGCATTTGTTTATAATCATATAGCCTGTGAATATTGGATATGGCAGAACTCATCAAGAAGACAAGACAAAATTAAAGTAATATAAAAGCTTCTGTGAAACCTTTTCATCCTGAAAATTGCCATATCCACTATATGCAGACAGGTGTTCTGTATGTAAACCTCTTTTTTGACAGTTCTTTTTAATGTTTGCTCATAATGAAAGTGTTTGTCATCGTTCAAAAAGAAAAAAAATCTGCAAAATGAAAATGTGTTTGTCATGAAACTAAAAGAAAAAGCTGTGAACTATAATAAATGAAGAAAAAAAAAGAAAAATAATTAAATTATGACTTGTACATGGACTTATACAAACCACCACACACACACACACACACACACATATATATATATATATATATATATATGTATGTGTTGCCCAAAAGGTCCATACTGTGTCACACACTCATACAGTCCCCATCGCGAGAGAGACAAACATATAAACAAACCATAAGGAAACAAGTGGGGAGATTCACTAAGTGGTGATAAAGAGTGATAACGTACAGATGACATCACACACATACACACACAACGCATAGTTAGGATAGTGAGACATATACATACAGACTTCCCATAGTGAGAAGAGTCCATTTACATTTAAGGTGCTCTTTACTGTACCAAAGGGGAGCAAAAAGAGTTGATGGTAAATGTAAATTGTGCTTTTAAGGGATTCAATGCTATGCAGGCTACTACAGTAATTAGTGTCTCAGTGTGAACCCTTTGACTGTCAGAGGGGTAAAGCTGAGTCTGTAAGGGACAGAGAGAAATAGAAAGGGATAGAGACAGAGTAAGAAGCTAAGAAGTGGAGTAAGAAGTTGAGTATTGGATTGGCAAATAATAATTGGATGGGGTGGTAGGAGCTGGCAGAGAAGTGAAGAAGGGGCATGTGAAAGTAATGTTGTACAGTGGCAAACTTAAGTGCAGTCAGCTGTAAGGTACAGAGTAAGAGGCAGAGTAAAAATGTAACAGGTGGTGTAAGAAATGGAGCATCAGATTGTTGAATACTAGTTGGATGGGAGCAGAAAAAGAAGCAAAAATACAGACCGTGTGAAAGTAGGGTTGTGAGAGTGTGAGATGGATCGTTCACAGTAGTTTTAACCAGTTATCCAATGAAATGAGTGGTGAAGTGGAGGGTGCAAGAGGGTGTCACGGTAAACCAGAGATGTTCAGGAGTCAGTACGGTTTAGTTAATGGAGTTTATTAACAAATGACATAAAGAGGATATGTATAATATATACAGTAGGAATAAGCACAGGGTAATAGCCAGCAAGCCTGCTACCAGAAATAATAGGTTGCAATGCTAAACCACTGTGCTGGAGACTAGGCCTTAGACACTAGAAGTCTCAGCTGGAACCAGGAACAGGAACTGGAACAGGAACCCAGGATCTTGATCCGATGAGGAATGAGGTCTGACTCAGCCTGCAGTCAGAAAGAAATATATCACTGACTCACACCTGGAGCCAATAAGGGTGAATGGTGACTCATACCTGCAGTCAGTAGGAGCGAATACTGACTCACGCCTGCAGTCAGTAGAAATAAGGTGAAAACTGACTCATGCCTGCAGTCAGCTATGCAAGTCTACCAGAGCCCCAGGCCCGCACTATATTGGGTGTCTGATCATCAGGGGAAAAGACAAAAGAATAGTCAGAGCCAGAAGTCAGCACCAGAGGGGGTAGTCAGACAAGCCGGGTCATACACAGTTCAGGTATTCAGCCAGAGCCACAAGTCTGCACCAAATTGGATGTCCACTATTAGGGGTTAGGCAAAAGAATAGTCAGACAGAGCCACAGGTCAGCACTAGAATGGATGGAAGACTAGCCAGGTCATACACGAAGCCCAAGTATCACGGTGCCTGTGCTATACAGGCAACATTTTGAAACGTTACTTCCTGGTACCTTTTATTGGCTATGGTGTTTTGCTCCTCCTTTAAATACTCAGTGCTGTCAATTCTGCGCTTCCCTTTTGTGGTGTTTCCGTTGCCTAGCGATTGTTCCGTTATTCTTGTATGATATCAGTATATGACCCGGACTGTCTGACTATTCTGCCTGTTTACGGTCCTGCTCTGTGTACCGACCCGGATTGGCTGACGTTCCTGCTCCATGAACCGACCCGGCTTGGCTGACATCCTGTTCCGTGTACCGACCCAGCTTGGCTGATGTTTCTGCTCCATGTACCGACCCAGCTTGACTGACGTTCCTGTTCTGTATACCAACCCGGATTGGCTGACGTTCCTGCTCCATGTACCGACCCGGCTTGGCTGAAGTTCATGCTCCGTGTACCGACCCGGCTTTGCTGAAGTTCCTGCTCAGTGTATTGTTCCGGCTTGGAGAACGTCCTGCTCTTGCTGTGCGGCCCGAGTTATGTACACTCTCTCTCTTGGTCTGTACTAGCCTCGGTTACTGTGCAGATAGTCCTCTGTGACCCGTTCTCTCCATAGTGCCTATTCACTCCCACTCCGGTAGAGTGTTCCGGTTGCACCACGGTACACTTGGTCTCTTTACTGCTTCCCCTGAGGTTGGGTTACTATTGGGTGCCTCAGGCTGTGTTTACAGCTAGCAGTTGCCTGAGACCGGAGCGTTCGTTAACCTCTTGCTGGGCGGTGCACTTGGGTCACTATCCACGGTAGTCTCCGTTTGGTGTTACGTTTCACCTTAAGGTGCTGTGCACCTGGGTCATTATCCATTGCTGTCTCAGTTTGGCATTACACTGCACCATCCAGAGCTGTGCACTTGGGTCACGAAACATTGCAGTCCCAGTTTGGCGTTCACTATACTGCTGGTTGCCGCTTTCCTCTGGTGCCCAGTAGCCAGTCGCATATCCTGGCTTCTATTGCTCCTCTGTGGCTACAGTCGCTATTGTCACTCTCTGCATAGAGAGTATACTGTGGGCCTTCCACTATTAGGGCCTATTCGCTGTTCCTGGCCTAATAGTATCATTCTGCCATTTTCTCGCTGTATCATATGAACTGTACCTGACCTGTGTCAGTATTGTATATTTTTCTTTACATACTGGAACTGTGTGGGTTAATCATATCTTTGTAAGCTCTCCTGTGTCAGTTTTATATTTATCTGTATGCTGGACCCATGAGAGTTACTGTTATTCTGAGTGTGCTAATAAAACTGTGTTTTACCAAAACCTTCTGCTTCTGAGTGTACTAAAACTGTAACACCAAGTAAACAGAACTGCTATGAACAACAAAGCAAGGGCAACTGAGTCAGGCCTCAGTCTGCCCTTTAAACTCCTCTACAGGAAGTAGGAGGAGCAGCTCAGAGGGAGGAAGTAGAAAGTTGGTAGGAGGAGACTACAGGAAGCAAACAGATAAAACAGAGGCCTGCAGCATGCTTGAAGCCTCGTGCCTGCAGATGATGCTGAAGTCAAGGTAAGCTGTAACAGTGGGACTGAAAAGAGGCAAAGAGCAGTACCTGCACCACATTCAGGACCCCCCCCCCCTTGTTGGGCATAGGACAGGTCCAGTTGAGGCCACACACCCCTGTATGTCCTGAAAAGGCATATGGAGAAGATTTGAATATGTAGTGAAAAATAATTAGGCGAGCTTTAATATGAGGTTGATAATAACCTGGATGGTTAAATACCTGCAAATCGAGAAACAAATTGGAAAACTGAACGCAGAATAAAATCTACTAGAATCACATGCTCTAATATTCCTCATATGAATACATAACATCAAATTCAGGATAGTTATAATGTCACATTAAATTGATACCTTGTGGTTTTTATGCGAAAAATGATCTGTTTGCATGAAAATATATATACAATTTGTAAAGAAATTTTAAACAAACACAAATCTGTATAATATGCAGGATATTCTGTTGACTTTCTTCAAGGGATCATATATCCAATATATAACAGTGCTCAATTTGCATCAAACATGTAAAAAGAGCAAATAATAACACATAGTGTGATCTGTTTAAATACACAATAACGTTCTCGTTGTTCTTATACGTCCTAATATATATAAAAAAATTCAGTGTATAACAAAATGAAGAAACGTGCACGTGAAAACAGTATGAATGGACAATCGAATTGAAATTCTTCTGACTTGAATAACTCCCTTTTATACAGATGCGCTTGTCCCGCTAATCAAGCGGACAAGCTGGGATGGTGTGTGGGGTCAATTATTAGGGCTGCCCTCACTCAGCCTAACTGTATCTGTTCTCAAAGGGTTATCTCCTTTATTTGTATACCAGGTATAATCAAATTACTCACTTGTCTCATCGGCCCGGGAGTGCGGTTCACAACCCAGGACTGGTATAGCTTGTGAGCTAATTATGGACCACCCCTGTGAAGGAACAGGAGGTTCAACTTTCATGTCCCTGTGATATATGAGGACTGTGGGATTACATGGACATTCCAGCAATACATCTGTTATGGACTTTTCCTATCTCAAGTCCTTTGAACTCAACCTTGCCATCAATTGGTTGAACCTTGCATTGCAGCATTGTGCTATGCACTGCCATCTATTGGTTGAAACTTGCATTGCAACATTGTACTATGAACTGCCATCTATTGGTTGGTGACCTACATTGCAGCATTGCTGTGTCACATGTGATTATGCAAATATGTCAGTGTTGCATTCTGGGACCTTCAGTTTCTCTCCAATGTTTTCATTATACTCCCCCATCCTACACCCTAAAATTGTTAGACCCTGTTATGTTTATTGTATGTCTTGTCTTCTGTGTATTATGATATTTTGTTATATTCATGTCACCTCAAGTTGAATGAAGGCTGTGAAAGGCCTGGTATTCCATTTCAATAAACTTATTTTTGTTTCCATACCTCTAAAGCAGATGTTTAGGCTCTGTTATTGGGGGAGGTGGGAATTGATGACACCAGGCCAGTGTAGCCAAAAGCGTCTTGTTAAAGGCGGTGTCGTGTTACCTGGGCAGAGGGGTGAGTTCCTGCCAGGAGGAGCCAGTGTCGTCACAGAGGGACCTAAACCCGTTCCCCAGGACAAGGCAGAGGGGTTAGTGCGTGCCCAGCAGAGACTTCGCAGCAGAGGGGACGATATCTGATCTGCGGTGACCTGTTCCAGTGGGTAGAAGTGCGAGTCTCCCTACCCAGGTCACTGCTCCCCATTGGGCTTGCTGCAGATGGAGGTCTTCCAATCTGGTTGACCGCTCCTCCTCTGGGTGGTGCAGCTAGATCCAGTGGCAAATGGCCCAGGTCTGTCTGGTGGTCCTCTGAGGCCGGTCTGGTGTAAATGACCTGGTAGGCGCCCCCTAACTCTACAGGGGTGGGCGCCTGCCACGGGGGGCCGTCACAGCCCCCACTCGGTCTCCTCAATATGGATCCTTTATTCCACGAGAGTCATGGATGTCAATATGAGAATAAAAGTTGGATTTTTTAAGTGAACTGAGAAAAAGTGACACTTGGTTAAAAACAATTTGTCTATCAACAATATTTAGTGACATATAAAAAATAAATTTGTACAAATGTTGATATAATTATTGTGTGCAAACGAGATATCAATACGATATAATATTTTTTCAAACATATTAATAATAATCAGATGCAAATTAAATTCACTAAGAATCAAGGAAATGCCCCTAATCAAATTGAATTTTTAGATGTCCTTCTAGAAGGAGGATTGGGTCAAACAGTTAGTACTAAAAACCTATTTAAAAAAGTAGATAGTAATAGTTATTTAAACTTTTCTAGTGGACATCATAAAAGCTTGCGTACAAACATCCCTTACAGTCAGCTCAAACGCATCCGTAGGAACTGTAGTAATCTTATCGATTATGACTTTCAATTCAAGATTGTAATGGAAAGATTTAAGGAGAAAAACTATGCCACAGAACTTGTACATAATGCATTCTGGAGAGCACGATCATCAAATAGAATACCTATAATAACTATAAATTCAAAGACAAATTTAAATGATCAAACTAAAATAGTAGAAGGACATTCTAAATATCATTTTTTGTTACACAATATAATTGTGCTCACACCCAAACTAAAAATATTTTTAAAAAGCATTGGGCGATACTAACCAATGATCCCATTTTAAAAAAATAAATTTCTCCTTATCCCAAAATTATTTTCAGACGAGCAAAGAATTTGAAAAAACATAACAGCACCTAGTAAATACAGACAAAATATGGAGAATATTAATCTTGACCCAAGATGTTACCTCCAAAGAACGAATTCTTTGGTGGGCAGCTTCAAAAGTGGAAAGACGAGATGTAATATATGTCTTTTTATTACTAATAGGGAGGATACATTTAAATCAAATGTTATGGGAAAACAATATCCTATCAGATCATTTATGTCATGTGAATCCAAATTTGTGATTTTTCTTATCACATGTCAGTGTGGAGCTCAATATGTTGACTGGACTACCCAACATTTGAGAGCGAGATTCGGCCAACATATTAGAAATATAAAAAAGAAATTTCTTTTACATGGCCTATTGAGGCATTGTATTCTCCACTCAAACATAGATTTAAAAATAACTCCAATATAACAAATATTGGGCAAGGGCACATACAGTAGGTATAAACAACTTGTCAATAGGGAAGCCTTTTGGACCTTTACATTATGCACACTTCAACCAGGGGGATTAAACGAGTGCTTAGAAATGCCCACATGAGGAGAGTCCAATTTTATATAGGATAGTCTAGAATAGTAGTTAGATCTATCCATATAGGACTGCTCTTCAATGCATACATGTCTGAATTCTTGCTTTTTATATATATATATATATATATATATATATATATATATATATATACACATAAATATTTGACTACATATATACATAAATATTTTTCTTATATTTACATTATTCAATAGTTTGGACAAACAACGTATGGGTTAGTTACAATATGGTTTCCTGGAATGAAAAGACGATATGTGACACATTAGGGTTATTTTGAAATGACTTGGGGAGATTTCGTATCCATGAATTGAAGATATTAGGGATGCACTGATGCAACTTTTTTGAGACCGAGTAGGAGTACCGATACTTTCCTTCAGGTACTCACTAATACCAATTACCGATACCTCCCACTTGTTATGTAAGAGATCAGCACCAACAAGAGGCCACCAAAGCAGGGAGCCTGGCCGTGAGTGGGTGGTTTCGGCATCGGTGCATACCTAGTTCTCATTTTTATTTATTTCCTAGGACTCGCTCAGTTTGTCCCTCTTTCTTCTTAGTGCACAAACATCCCTAACATTACATATGCCAGAGTTGGCCATCACCTTGCTGGACATTTCAAAACATTTTTAGGGGCACTTTCCCCTAAGCAGTCATATTAAAGTATAATTGGTGGTCCATGAAACCACAGAGAGTGATACAAGCACAAAGCCTCACACAGCTGACTTGATGCTGCACTTGTGCTGCAAAACAGACAGTATATGTAAATACTACATTAATTAATTTAAAAGGCAACATTTACTTGCAGGGAGCTCATAGACTATGAACATTTAAGGACAAGCACCTAGAGTAATGAGCTGAACTTCACATTTTAAAACCATGGACAAGAACGGTGACAGCAGGGTAAAGGGGGACACAATAGGGATAGCAGAATACAGGGACAGGAGGACACAAACAGGGACAACAGGAGACAAGGACAGGGACAGCAGGATACAGGGAGAAAAGGACATGGACAGCAGGATACAAGGACGGGGGCAAGAAGAGGGACAGCAGGATATATGGACACAAGAACAGGGACAGAAGGATACAGGAAGACAGGGACAGCAGGATACAGGGGGACATGAGGATACAGGGGGCCCATATCTCTGACTTTCACTGCATACTAGTGCTAATATGCAGGTATTTATTATAGGGATAAAAGGCAGGTATGTAACCTGAGGTCCTCCAGCTTCTGAGGAATACAATTCCCACAATCCACAGGCAGCCAATTGCTGGTCGGGTGTGTGGGAATCATAATCCTCCACAGCTGGCGAGCCTCGGTCCCTGTTCACACACACACACATAGGTATTATTTACCAGTGGAAGCTGCACCCAGTCTATTCACACCGGCTGTCTTCCCAGAACGCACCACTTCCTCTGCCCAATCAGGTGACTATCTGTAAGAGTTCCATTGTGATTTGAGTACGGGTAGACCTCCCACAATCCTCTGTACACAATGAGCAGGTTCCCTGGTTGGAGTATTTCACTGCGGGGTGGCAAGCGAGCAGCAAGGTATCGGTTTCAGTATCAGAACAGTTTCTCCGAATACAAGTACTCGTGCAACTGTTCTGTATCGGCACCAATACCGGTATCGGTGCATCCCTAGATGATATAAGGGATAGTTTACAATTTATATGGATATATACACAGACTTAAGAGAAAATACACATGGGACCATTGTCATCTACTTTAAGTAGACACCATGCTTTGATATTCTCCAGTCTGTATTTCCTAGGATTAACATAAACACCACATTTATATTATTCGTCACAATTCTTTAAAACCTCCCCTTTAATTCAATTCTTCGAATCATTAGTGATGGTTATGGAACTCCCTATGTAATTTCCAACTATTATAAATGTTTGATTGTGTCTTTGAGGAGCGTTTACAATACTTCACTCCTGATGAAATAGCCTGTGTGCTATGAAACATGTTGATGATTAATTTTTATTTCCTGAATATTTGTACAAATGTTTTTTTTTTTATTATATGTTAATAAATATAATCAATAGCCGATTTGTTTTTAACTCTTAATACCCCAAGTGTCACTTGTTCTCAGGTCACTTAAAAAAGCCAACTTTTATTCTCATATCAGAGAGGTGCAGTGGCGCAGGTTGGATGGCAGAGCATTCCATAGATACGGAGCAATGAGAGAAAAAGGCTTTATACGTGACAGGTCTATAGACACAATATGAGCTGAGAGAAGACAATCATTGGCCGAACATAAGTGGTGGGATGGGGTATAACGGGAGATCAGAGTGGAAATGTAAGAAGGAGTAGAGGAGAGAAGCGTCTTGAAAGAGAGAAGTAAGATTTTGTAAGATATCCGGAGTTTGATAGGCAGCCATTGGAGAGTTTTGAGGAGGGGCGGGGCAGGGACAAACCTAGGTGACAGAAAAGTGATTCGTGCTGCAGCATTCAGTAAAGATTGAAGTGGATAGAGATGGGAGGCAGGAATGCCAGACAGAAGAATGTTGCAATAGTCAATGCGGGAGAGGATGATTGTGTGGATAAGAATATTAGCTGTGGAGGAGGAGAGGAAGGGACAGATTTTAGAAATGTTATGCAAAAGAAAGCGACAGGCTTTAGCAATGGCATTAATATGAGGGGAGAATGAGAGAGACTTGTCAATTATCACCCCTAGACACCGTGCTTCTGATACTGGATTTATGGTAGTGCCATTTACAGTCACCTGGAAGGGTGCTACAGGGCCAGGCCTAGGTAGGATGAGGAGTAGCCCAGTTTTAGACTTATTGAGTTTGAGTTGCCTATGAGCCATCCAGTCTGAGACACCTGAGAGGCAATCTGTGACTTTAACCTGGAAATCAGAAGTCAGTCGAGGTGCAGATAAGTAAATCTGGGTGTCATCTGCATAGAGGTGATATTTGAGACCAAATGAGTTAATAAGATCACCAAGTATTACTGTGTAAAGAGAAAACAGAAGTGGTCCTAGAACAGAACCTTGAGGAACCCCAACAGAGAGTTGTACGGGAGAGGATGAGGAAGTGGCAAAGGAGACACTGAATAGTCTGTTACCTGATCTTCCCAAGATTCTGAAACATTTCTGAACATTATATAGGTCTACCTGAAGATTTTACCTTGATTGCTGCAATCATCTCCTCTCTTGGTGGACCTCTAACGGTTCTTCGATGGGTTAGGATCCAGGAGGAGATAGGATTGAGGGGAAGTGGCTCGATTCCTCCAGAGTGAATTCTTTTGCTGTCTTCTGCTTTATTTTGCTTTTCTTTGCCATTTCTTATGAGTTTCCTTTCTTTACAGTTTTCCATTTACATCGTCTCCCCACATACTCCATTTTATTACGTCATACATATCTCAGGACTCATTCCCCATCCTACCCACTTTCTTCCACATATATCTCCCCCCTTTTCCTATTTTTCTTCTATTTCTCACCTTATCTTGTTCTTCTTATCTCCCCTATATGCTAATCTACCCTCCTTACCTATCCTTTCTCCCGTATCCTTTCTATATTTTGATTTTTGTAGTACTCTGATGGCACCATTGTCTATAACAAGCATATTCTCATAGGAAACACTTCTCTTCCAAGGCATAATTGCCACTGCCATTCTATATTTGTCAGCAATGTTCGATTATACGTTGCTTTTTGTTTGTATTCTATGTATATCTGTACTGCTACTGTCGTAAATTCAATACAAAATTTAATTATAAAAAAAGAATATTGTCATTCCTTATATTTATTTATGTATTTTACTTACAGCATATTGTATAACCTAGTGTAGGCAGAGATATCCACAAGAACACAAAACAATACAATAGAAGTTTCAATAAGGATCAAAAATATCTGAAACATTAGGATGAAAGTAAGCCTGGGAGATATCACTTTAGTAAGATATACAGCCTGTTCTTTATTGTTGTAATAATGGAGAGTCTTTAACAATTTATTTAGCAGAATAGGAGATAAAAACAAGGAGGAATTTACTCATTGAGTTCCAAAGCATTGCAGCACGATGAGATCTATACCTACCTAGCACTCAAAGGACTTAACTGTCAAAAATGTAAAACAGAGAAATATACTACACTAGTTGAAGAGCCTGTGTTCACAGGCCACAGTGCCACCCAACAATGGCCGCGGTGCAGTCATTCACAGTAGAGACTGCCCGCACTGTGGCTGATATGGAGCAGGGCGCTCCAAATTCAGACCGTTATCAGCCGTGGTACGGGTAGTCTGTAGTGCGTGCAGCCATCTCTACTGAGCATGACGGCTTCTAACATAGTAACATAGTAAATTAGGTTGAAAAAAGACACAAGTCCATCAAGTTCAACCTTCGCTTCATACCTCAGTAACTGAGAATTTTATAGCTTTCCTGCTACCAATTAAATTAGTCTTTATCAGACCTTCCTGATCAGCCTACTGATAAACAGTATAACTCTGTATGTTCCCTTTTGAAAGAAATGTATCTAATCTTCTCTTAAATGTATCCATTGTATCTGCCATAACTACCTCCCTGGGCAATGAATTCCACAATTTGACAGACCTTACCGTAAAAAAACCCTTCCTCTGCTGAAGTTTAAACCTCCTTTCCTCTAATCTCAAGGGGTGTCCCCTGGTCACCTGATCAGGCCTTGGAATAAATAGCTCACCGCAGAGATCCTTGTATTGACCTCTCATATACTTGTACAATGTGATAAGGTCTCCTCTTAGTCGTCTTTTCTCTAGAGTAAATAAACCAAGTTTGTTTAGTCGTTCCTCATATGTCAAGTCCTCCATTCCCTTAATTAATTTTGTTGCTCTCTGCTGTACCCTCTCTAGTTCTAGTATATCCTTTTTCAGAACCGGTGCCCAAAATTGCACTGCATACTCAAGGTGAGGTCTTACCAATGATTTGTATAATGGCAAAATAATGTTATCCACTCTTGCTTCAATACCTCTTTTTATGCAAGACAGGATTTTGTTTGCCTTTGCTACTGCTGTTTGACACTGGTCACTGCTTCTGACAAACAATTTTGCGAATTATTATATAGGATTGTTTAATATTAAGTTTAAAAATATGAAAAAAAGAGACTTAATTTTTTATTTTTTGTAGTCTGGTAAAAATGTTCATTACTTGGTTTATTTATCATTGTAAAATGCAATGCATTTTAATATATTTATGTATCTGTTCACTGCAGTTTTGTATTCTGTTGGTTACATTCTGTCTTTGGGTGGCTGCCTTTATGAAAATTGCAAGTGATAAATTTCTTTATATTCTATAAAATATATGCTCTGAAAACAGGAAGTATTTTATCAGATCAACATAAATAACATTGCAGTGTATAGTGCTGCTTGGACTGTGCAGTGGGAAAATAAAGATGTGTAGACTAAAAACAAAGGCATACATATGAATATTAACTCTCTGAGTGCCACAAGGGTGCCCAACATACTGATCTGCAATGTGCTGGGCACCTCCCTGGCACTTATAGGGTTAAAGGAACACCAACACCTAAAAATGAAATGGAGTTAAACAGCAGCTGCATGATAAAGACTCCCCAATCCTTGGTACCCTACAGCCGAAGAGCCATACCACTGATTCCCAAGCAACAAGACTCACTTCCCTTTCACATTCACTGTTTCAGGTCTATGCTCTGTGATCTCCTGCACACTGTCTCCTCCAGGAAAGTCATTTAACGTCCACATGGCTGACTTAGTGAGGGTTTTCATGGGTGTTGTACCAGAAATAGAATGAATGGAAGGCTCTGGTGGAGAAACTTGTGTGGGATGAGAATACCTCATGAAATCTTTCTGCTCTTAGATCAAGAAGAGAGACCCCGAACTGGTTACTGCTGATAACCAGAACAACAGAGCCATTAGCTTCCCTGATCAGAGAATGAATGATTCCCAGACGCTAGCAGTGTCAGGTCTGGTCTAGCCAGCGTCTGCCTTTTGGGAGGATCGTGTATCCCCTATCACAATCCTCTTCTGATGCATAAATGGATAGTACACAAACATTTATTCTGGAACAAAGGTCTGCAGTATATTTTCAGCCTCTAACAAACCCAACATGATTTCATTGTCTCTTCTCCTGCCTGCCTTGTGGTAGATGTATAATAATAGGTATGGTAACAATCTCCATTGACCTTATTCAGTTTAATTTCCCTTTACTAAACATTAAAGGGTCAACGCTTCTGAGAGTTTTCAAACCACACACTGAGGCTGATGTACTAAGATAATGAGAGGAATTCTATAGCAATCCAACTGTACCATAAAGGTGTGTGTGTGTGTGTGGGGGGGGGGGAATCACTGATTTAAACTGGGATTTTAACCCTTTGAGTGCCAGAAACGTACACAACACATTGCAAAGCAATGTTTTGCATACCCCTCTGACACTCAGAGGGTTAACCCCTTTATTGCTAGACATGTCTCTTGCATTGGTGGAGACCTCTCTAGCATTCAAGAGGTTAAATGCACAATTTAAATCAGTGAGATGTTTGGGAAATTTTATTTGTCTCCTTTGGTTGTTTTCATCCAGATTTGCTACATTTTCTTAGTATGTCTCTCAGCTCAGATCCATATGTTTTAATTGTGCTGATGATAACCACAATCTGTGAAGGAAATTAGTGTATGACCATGACCAGTACTAATAAAAGCCAATGACTTAGAAATAATGCAGTGCTGGATATTAAAATAAGATACTTTACAATAACCATCTTACAGATAAAACTGTTATATCCCCAAAGAGTCACCAGAGAGGAAACAGCACTGACACTAAGTAGGAAAAGTTACAAAACAAAAATGTTAATATGCTTAGAATACACTTAGAAGTGAATATTTACATGTCATGAGGAGAGGATATGATCCATTAAATAAAACCCAAACACATCTATTTTTTGGGGATAACAGACCACAGCTTTATTTAATTGTTTACTCACATAATTATTGTTGTACTTATTAAAACAGAAACACCATAATAATTAATTGTTAATCCATGATAATTCCTTAACTGACAGTCCTTGCCAATCTGTCTTCCTTGAAACCAAGCATGGCCAAATTGTCCGGGCTCATGTGAAATCCTCCCAATGTTCGTCAGCATTTACAGCTGACTCCACCATTATTCAGCACTGACAGCTGATTCCACCATTATTCAGCACTAACAGCTGACTCACCAGTAAATTACCCCATTGGCCATCCACTTTAGCTTCAATGGGTAACATCAACTCCCGCAACCTAAGTGCAGGGCAAAACTCCCAAAGGGCTTCCGCCCAAGGATAAATCCCCTACCTTTACCACATCATTTATCAATTTCTGCAAACCATGCAAGGACTATCCTCTCACCCAAACACACCACACAAGGGTGGGATGCTTCTCTTTGTCCTTTCTTCCCCCAAACAGCAATCCACTTCCTGTCACCAACCTCACTTAAGTCCTCTCCCTAAACTCCTCCCTAATACACACTTCCTGCCTGTATCAACCCTCTCTATGACATGCTTTCCCTCCTGTACCCTGCGGTGCCTTCCGGGGAATTTCTTGTCATGAGGAGAGGCTATGATCCATTAAATAAAACCCAAACACATCTATTTTTTGGGGATAACAGACCACAGCTTTATTTGTTTACTCACATGATTATTATTGTACTTATTAAAACAAAAACACCATAATAATTAATCGTTAATCCATGATAATTCCTTAACTGACAATCCTTGCCAATCTGCCTTCCTTGAAACCAAGCATGGCCAAATTGTCTGGGCTCATGCTGAATCCTCCCAATGTTCGTCAGCACTTACAGATGACTCAACCATTATTCAGCACTAACAGCTGATTCCACCATTAGTCAGCACTACCAGCTGACTCACCAGTAAATTACCCCATTGGCCATCCACTTTAGCTTCAGTGGGTAACGTCAACTCCCGCACCTAAGTCCAGGGCAAAACTCCCAAAGGGCTTCCGCCCGAGGATAAATCCCCTACCTTAACCACATCAGTTATCAATTTCTGCAAACCATGCAAGGACTATCCACCACAAGGCCGGACTGTCAATACCTTGACCAGTTGGGCCCCCAGCCACCATGCCCGTCTGCCAGTGCTGTGAGCAGCCGAGCTCCACACCACTAAAGCTATGGCCTGTACCCCCAATAACATGCACCACACTCCAAGCAACCAACTGGCCCACAAAGCCACATCACCGACTACCACCAGACAAACCACAACACAAGAAACAACGGCCAACAGACCATCCATGCAAACGCCCAACACAGACAATCGACAGGCTCAAGTCACAACTGTTACAGAACCACTTGCGTATCCCAAATACTCACACGTACTGAAGTGGGGGGGGGGGTTGAGACCCAGGACCCACCCAAGGGGCAGCCTGGCCACAATGGAGAACCCAGAACCTGCAAACACCCCGGAGCAACAGGCAGACATATATAGCAAAACAACAAGAAACCCATGCAGGAAATCCCAACCCAGAAATATACACCCCTAACGGCGCATACCGAAATATCCACATATACAGCTTACAAAAAAACGTATTTTTTGTAGTCTGGTAAAAATGTTCATTACTTTATTTATTTATCATTGTAAAATGCAATACATTTTAATATATTTATGTATCTGTTCACTGCAGTTTTGTATTCTGTTGGTTACATTCTGTGTTTGGGTGGCTGCCTTTATGAAAATTGCAAGTGATAAATTTCTTTATATTCTATAAAATATATGCTCTGAAAACAGGAAGTATTTTATCAGATCAACATAAATAACATTGCAGTATATAGTGCTGCTTGGACTGTGCAGTGGGAAAATAAAGATGTGTAGACTAAAAACAAAGGCATACATATGAATATTAACTCTCTGAGTGCCACAAGAGTGCCCAACATACTGATCTGCAATGTGCTGGGCACCTCCCTGGCACTTATAGGGTTAAAGGAACACCAACCAACGTGTGAGTATTTGGGATACGCAAGTGGTTCTGTAAAAAAACTTAGCCATGCACGCATGACACCAATATACCATAGAAATACAAACATACATAGATACACATACACCCACCAACACCCACCTATCGATAGGCACCAACAGATACCCACCAAGAGACACACCAGCAGACACCCACAGATAACTCAAACCAGAGCTAGATATACACATACACAGGCACCAACCAACTTCATATACGAGCCAACTCCATACCCAGTCAGCCGACCTCTGCAAAAACCCACATGCATACGCCCACCACTAGGCCTCATCCCATTGCCCGATAAGTCCCCAGACAAGCGAGTAATCATTCTTCAGGATCACTCATCAACTGACATGACCACAAGCACACGCTCTAACTAATACGCATATCACACCAGACACACTGCCCCATGCATCCCTACCCATAACACATTATCACCTCCACAAGGCCCCCTGGATCCAAACCCCAAGATGACCAACCCTGCAGCAAACACCATCAGTCACACCATATGCAGCACAGAACAAAGTGAATCAATACCCTATAGAGGCCGTATCCCCCAGGAACAGAAGAACACAGGAACCAACAGATGCAAGAAGAAAAACCGGACCGCCGTGACCAGAACACGCGGTGCTAGGGTCTACAGAACCACCTGCATCGTCAATCCCATGTGCAGTGGGACAGAAGAGCCTCACCATTCCCAACGAACAGGAAACGTGAAGGGACATGAGGACCGGGCCCCCACCAGGAGCACAGAAGAACACGGCAACCATCAGGACTGAAGCAAGACGAAACAGGACCGCCATGCCCAGTGCTAGGGTCCACAGCACCACCTGCAGTGAATCCCCACGTGCAGTGGGACATAAGATCCTCACCATCAAACAGGAACGGACACGACCCACTGTCAGCATCAAGGAGCACCCAGGTACATGTTAGGCTATGCACCAGCTCAGGAAGGACACCTCCGGAAAGCGGGGCCCGAAGGAAGCCAGCCCGCCAGACCCACAGCTGGAAAGGAAAATAAAACTGGACACCACAAGATCCGATCACAGAAACTAGCCCCATCGGGTATCTGACAGGCCGGTAGCCTACACCTGAGGTACAGCTTGAGAGAAAAGACCCGCAGTGCCAACTGCACCCAAGGTTACCCACCTGCTACAGAGGCCTGATAAGGGCAACCACCTGCCCACATCAGCCAGTACACCATCAGGGAAAGGACCCTCCATGCAGAAGCAGACTCCATCCAATCCAGGGCAACTCCAACGGGAATCCCAACTGGAAGCTGTGCACCACAGCTCGTTCTCCATAAACACTCACCAGGACAGTCCGAGCTAGACTCCAGCCCGGACCTCTCGTCTCGATGCAATAAGTCTCTACTCAGGAAGCCTTACACCAAATACCCTCGAACATTTTTTTTTTTCAGACACACAGATAAATACACATACCACACCTATACTACACAGGTATACCACACAGCCAGACCACACAGGCATCCATACCATGGAACGGAAGTATTGATATACACTGTCTACCTAGAGTTAGCTGTCACTTAAGTTGTTAGATTTAAACCTTTTAGTGCCAGAGTGGTATGGAATGCATTGCAAAGTAATGTATTCCGTACCACTCTAGCACTCAAAGGGTTAAGATGTCTCCATATACCTAAAGTAGCCTATACATCCACCTACGACATGCATCAAACCTCCTACACATCACAAGGACGTTTTTTTTTTTGTATTTTTTTTCTAGTTTTTGGGGTTTTTTTTAGTTTTTTTGTCTGACTGTCTTTAAGAATAGAACACAGAACAAGGCCAGAACCAAACAAAGAAAAGATGAGAGAAAACCAAATGAAAGGGCATAAAGCAGTGTGAGAGTCACAAGAGACATGACACAGCATGCAAGGCGGAAAGCAGACAAGACGCCAGGAACATGGATCACAAGGGGAAGATATGAGACCAAAGAAAGAATACAGCTAGAGGAGCAAACCCAGAAAAACCGAACATGAACCCCTGAAGGAGGACATACCGGGAAATCCACAGGAAAAAAGGGGGGGGGCACCCCTGGGGAGAAAGCAGTCAAGAGAGAGAGGTCGAGAGAGTGCAAGAGCAGAGAGAGGGAGAAACCAAGGAAACACCAAGGGTAATGAAGCAGAAAGAAAGGATAGCGTAAGGAGAAAAAGAAAGCCACGGAGCAGGACCAACCACGAAAACAGGTACCATGCCCCGTACAGGCGATTGTCCTGCCCCGCACTGCGCAGGAGGGGAACAGATACTGCGACGGAGGGAGAAGCAGGAGAGTCCAGGAATCCCCCGACTCCACCCCCTCCACAGCTGGGAAAAACCAAGCACCCCGGAACCCCCATACTGGAGAGCTTCTCCTGTATGTCTCAACTCCGAGCGAATCCCGTGGCACTGAAGGAAAACCAGATCTGGGGGACGGGGACAGGCAGTCATGCATCCAGATATGTAGGCCGCAGCAAGAGGTAGATGGAACAGGGGACAGTAGCTCACCGCCATGTGAATACTGTAGGCCGAGAGCAGACCCAACGTCACAGGCTCCCGTCTTGCATGCATTCCAGAAGACAGCCCTGTGCCCAGGCTGTGGATCACGCTTCCAACCGAAGGAAGACACCGCAGGTTCCAATGATCCTCCCACGCCAACGATGCCCGGACAGCGGCGCGGTGTAGGCTGAGAGACAACCTGCCAATCCAGGTGGGTGGGAGCAGCCAAGGAAGGGGAAGGGAAATAGAAGATACTCCGCCGACATCCCACCGCAAACCACAGACATTCCACCAGCATGGGTCTGCAGAACAGCACCAAACTCCAGAAGGAGTCAGCATACAGGAGCTTCTGCATATCCATCTACTCAGCCAGGAGGAGAGAAGGAGATCCAGGAGAAACAAAGGACAACCAGGTATCCAAAAAACAAGTGGGGATACACAAAGAAGATAAGGAGATGCTTCTCTTTGTCCTTTCTTCCCCCAAACAGCAATCCACTTCCTGTCGTCAACCTCACTTAAGCCCTCTCCCTAAACTTCTCCCTAATACACACTTCCTGCCCGGATCAACCCTCCCTATGACATGCTTCCCCTCCTGTACCCTGCGGTCCCTTCCGGGGAATTTCTTCACTTGCACAGTTTTCTCTGTGTCTGATGGCAGCTGAAGGGCAGACATGCACCGTATGGACGCTAACTCAGCCAACTGTAACTATGTTATCAATATGGGTGCGCGAAAGTTGTCACTGTGTTCCCGTGAGAAATTTGGCGAAAACCACGTTGTTATCCACTTTTTCGCGGGAAAATCCGCTTTAAAACTAGCTGTTAAAATGTTCTCATCTTTCACCCATTGGCCAAAATCTTTCACCATTTTTTTTTCAATGGCTAAAAAATTTTCTCCCATTGATTTACGTTGTTTTCACACTTCCGCTATAAAAACATGACTTTTTCACTGAAGGCAGACATAATAGAAGCAGCTGCAGAGCGAGATAGACGTACTGTGCTGTTCTCTTGTGATATTTTGCAAAACGTGAGGCAGGAGAGACTCATAGTGACTCCTATCACTATGAGCAGCAAAAAGAGGAACTGGAAGGACCCTTATTTTGAGTCCACTGAGTCTGAGGAGGAGGAGGAAGTGACTAGCAGTAATGAACCAATGCTGTCCAGTCCCCCTAAATCACCCCAAGGGATCTTGGGGAATTTAATGAGAAGGGAGGGAGAAAAGGGAATGGGAAGGAAGGGAGAAAAGGGAATGGGAAGGAAGGGAGAAAAGGATAGTACTAGTGAGAGCAGGACAGGTCAGCTGCCTGTGCCTGCTGCAAGATGTGCTGCCCCCGCTGCTAGTGCCACCATTGCTGCTCCTGCAGCCACTAGTGTTGTACCTGCTGCCAGATGTGCTGCCTCTGCTGCCAGTGCAACCATTTCTGTAACTGCAGCCACTAGTGTTGTACCTGCTGCCAGATGTGCTGTCCCTGCTGCCAATGCCACCATTGCTGTAACTGCAGCCACTAGTGTTGTACCTGCTGACAGACCTGCTACCCATGCTGCCACCAGCTGGGGTGGTAGGGGAAACATTTGAGAGCATCCAGACTAGTGGTCAAGGGAGCCCACACCATTCCTCTGGCTCTGAGAATCTCCTTCCCTTCACTACAGTGTCCAGATGGAACATGATCCTGAAGAGGCTAGTGGTCAAGGGAGCCCACACCATTCCTCTGGCTCTGAGAATCCCCTTCCCTTCACTACAGTGTCCAGATGGAACATGTTCCTGAAGAGGCCAGAACTGGTGTTAGTGGAGAGCAGGCTCAGAATTAATACCATCACCACCAGCAGGGGCACAGATCAGCTGTCTGTGCCTGCTGCTACTGTTAGTCTGCCTTCTTCTTCAGGTCAAAGGGAAATGGCAAGTGTGAAATTAGGGGACCCTCTCGTCACCCCCTCCAAGCAGCAGTGAGATGTTTGGAATAGAGCAGCAGCAACAACAGCATGTAGGGACTAGTGGTGGTGGTGATGATGATGCTGGAGAATCTGGGGTGGAAGAGACATTGATGGCCTTTTTAACAGAAACTGAGAAGGAATGGGAGACAAGGATGAGGATGGGTATCACCACCACCACTAGCAATTACATTTTCGAATTAGAGGAAGTTGCAATTGCTCTAATTCCTGCTGCTGCTACTGCTGCTGAGTTGCAAGTGCAGCAGGATGCTGAGGAGCAAACTAGTGTGCCACAGACCACCGTGGGTACAGTGGGAATGGGGTCAACAAATGATGTGGGACTAGGACAGGTTCCACTTGCCAGCAGTAGCAATCCTCCTGATCCTAGTTGAAGTGCTGAATTTGAGGCAGTAGCACAAATAGCAGCAACATTATCCGCTGGCACAGACAATGATGAGGAATGTTGAGGACAAGAAGAAAGAGGCCATTCTTCTCCATCTTTCCCCTTCCCCCTGAGGTCATCATGGGTGTGGGGCTATTTTTCTGTTGGGGCAGGCACAGTGCAGTCATCAGCAACGGCACTGTGCACAATTTGTGATAAGTCAGTGAAAAGAGGAAAGGAGCGAACACGCCTTGGCACAAGCTCCCTGATATCACACATGAAACACAGACACCATGACATTTACTCCAAACATGTTAAAGACAAACACCCACCACAGAAATCAAGCAACGCTTTTGCTGTCCCTGACTCTCTGGAAAGGCAACAAGAGGCAAGGTGGAGATCAAAGAGGAGGAGGAATAGAACAACCCAGGCAGAGACTGGAAGTACCAGGACAAGTGAAACAGCTAGCTCGCCATCACCTTCTAGGGTAACTTCATCTTCTCCCAATCCACCTCATTCATTATCTCCCCAGCCAAATGATAGCCATTCTATTCATGTTAGGATGTGGCAGTTCGTCTCTGCCTATTGCACACTGTGTGGTGCACTGATCACACATGCCAGTGTGGTGGATGAGAATTGCAATCAGTGCATCAAGTGGCATCTGAGGAGATCCCATCCTGCAGAATATGCTAAGATAGTGGCAGGGAGGGTTCATCATTACTATTAAACTGTCAGAAAGTTGTCATGTGTCCTTAGCGGGTCTGTAAAAGGGGTACAATGACAGCGGCAGTACTTGGTTTCGGGTGTCATGGTGTTTGGATACAGTTGTGCCCTCAGATGTTATTTACCACACACACACACACACACACACACACTGTGCACATTGCAGTTGCTGATGAGACCCGCTGTTCCTGCTCTCAAGGGAAAACTAGATTCTAATAACAACACACCCATGATGATTTTGAAGGAGGGGCAGGTGGAGAATATTTTATGGTCAACTTCTTGTTTTCTCCACATAGACTGGGGGCTACTTATTTTGCTGCTACTGCCTCAGGTGCATCACTGGAGTCACTCATGGCAAGTGGAAGCTTCATCATCCATCTTCCATGTTACAGCTATTGTTGATCCCATTCCCTTTCAACTGCCTAATCATCCTGCTGCTTAAACAACTCAGCAGCAGCGGTTGCAACTCAAAGGACATTTGACAGTGGCCACTGGCCAACATGACCTGCTGGCATTAGACCAGTAGGGCATTTTTATTTTTTTCTCAGGACTTGTGTTTTGAAAAATAAATAAATAAATAAATAAAAAACTAGTCGTACAAAAAAATAAACAATTTTTGGGGGGTTGTTTCTAACAAGCTTAAGTCCTACAAATCAATGCTTCCTTAGGGCTTGGGCCTCTAATAAGTCCAACAAAGGCCTCTAACAACAAATCTAAGAAATCATCCACTACAAAATACTCTATCAAGTCAAGTATAAGTCCACCCCAGTGGCAGCTTATGTCATGGGGTTCCTGTCTCTTTAAATACAAATGTCTTATTTTATTTATTTTTTATTAACTGTCCTCCCAATAGCAGTCAAGAAACCCCCAAACAAATTCCCTGTTCAAATGAGTCATTCATTCACCAACACAGGCACCCTCCTCAGACCCCTTTTATACCATGCCTTATGGTTTTTATTTTATTTTATTTGGGATTTATTTTTTTATTAACTGCCCCACAATCCCAGTAAACAACCCCCAAAAAATCATCCTCTGTTCAACTGACTGTTTCCCCACAGCCCACCATGCCCACATGCCCCTTTTATACTGTGCCTTTCAGAAATAAAATAATATTTGTTATGTGTTGTGTGTAACTTCTAGGTTCCCATTGATTTCAATGGAAAGAGCTAGTTGAAAAAAGCAGAAAATCAGCACTTATCAGCAAGAGGAAAGTGCCATTTTTCACCGATTTCAGTTTGAGGCTGAAATTTTCGCCCATCCCTAGTTATCAGCCTCTTTGATTTACAATAATCATTTCATTCTTGCTTATCAATTCTTTACATAATTTTATCTTTAAGACTTCCTCACAATGCTCCCTGAACATTCATGTTTCATAGCCCTCTCACTCTCTGTTATCACCTTCATTGTACAGCCACCAGGCCCACGCACTACCTATAGGGGAGGTTTATATATAGTTTTATTAGTGTACATTTAAAAACTGTCATTAAAGTTCACGATGCCGGATGATATTTATAAAGGAGTAAAGTAAAGGTTATAAATATGTCTATCTGTGCAACTGATAACATTGTTTCCATTAAGAACAGGTTATACCTGGAGTTAAAAGAATAGTGATATTTCACAAAAACAGCAGCTCCAATTAATCTTCATAGTATCTGGGCCGTGGAGAGAGTTATTTCAATACTGTCAGAGTTGTAGTTCAAGAGTAATTAAATGATAAAGTATCTCCCTCCCGCCCCTTTTACCTAGTGTTAGCCGCCTCCCCTCAGATGTGGAATCTGGTCCTGTGACCAGACAGGTCACAGTACGGGACAATCTTCTTACTGTGATCATAAGGAAAACCCTGTCCCCCTTGACAGTTTTTTTCTTATGCTCACTCAAGATTGTCCTTCTCTGTGATCCATCCGGACAGTCTTGCTGCTCTGAGGTGAGCAGTGTTACATCAGTAAAAGGGGTGGTAGGGGGATACTTTTATCATTCAATTACTCTTGTACTACAACTCTGACAGTACTGAAATAACACTCTCCATGGCCCAAATACTGCGAAGATTAATCAGAGCTACTTTTTATGTGAAACATTACTATACCTTTAAGATTTAATCATTAAAACAACCTTTTTTTGGCGTAATTAGCAAGTTTCTTTATAAATATGTTGCAACACTTCACTTTTCAAAAAAGTCAACTGAGTGGCATTAGTACTAGAGAAAATGTTGCTAAATATTTATACATATCCTTATTTCACTTTGCAACAGTTTTACAGACACTTTCGTTTAAACTTGAGGTTTATTAATCTCCCCTTATGTTTATTTCTTCCCATTTAAGGAAATTGTGCATTCTCTTTCTCTTCTACTTCTTACTAGTGTGTGGTAATATTTCCCCAAATCCTGGTATCACTTTTATAATTTTCCCCTAATCCTGCATCAGATTTCTAACAACTCTGAGCTACACTCCACAACTGAATCTATCTTTCACCCCTATACCTTCTGTTTCGATCATTTTCCCATTCTTTATATTGTAAACTTTCAGGGGCAGGGCCCTCTAAAATCATGGGTCAGGAGAATGGTCTGCAAATGTAGTACATTTCATGACAGCTATGGGAATTGAGTTTCCATAGTGTAAAGGGATAGTAATTTTTCACAAAATAAAGCTGCTCCAATTAATCTTCATAGTATTTAGGCTATGAGTTATAGTCAGAATTGTAGTTCAAGAGTAATTGAATGATAAAGTATGCCCTTCTGCCCCTTTTACCTAGTGTAAGCCTCCTCCTCTCAGATGTGAAATCAGGTCTCTTGACCAGACTTATCACAGCAAGGGACAATCTTCTTACTGTGAGCATAAGGAAAACCCTGCCCCTCCCCGACAGATTTTTCCTTATACTCACTGAAGATTGTCCCTTGCTGCAATCCATCCGGACAATCTTGCTGCTCTTAGCAGTGTTACATCAGTAAAAGGGGAGGGGGATACTTTATCATTCAATTACTCTTATACTACAACTCTTAACAGTATTGAAACATTAATATCCGTTTAAAACTCTGCTTTATGAAGATCTGCAGAGATGGTTGAAGTGTATTTCAGAGAGTTCCATTCTCTCCATTGAGAGGATAGAGATGTTGCTTGCTGTCCCAGAAGAGCTGAGAGAATGTCTGACTTTTCTCAGCCCTTTTAGTACTGTAACTCTGGGCATTTGAAGGGAGTATGTCAGAGTTTTAACTTAAGTTATAGTGACTTCTTACAATTATAAAGCTCATTCCTCTGACCTGTAACTGCTCCTTTAAATCTAGTATTGCAGCAGAGATAGTAGCTTCACAACACATTGCAGACCCTTCTAGATTACAAAGGGTTATTTTTTTCTAAAGTGGCTAAGTGAAATAGTAACTAAAGATCAGTATAATTTAATCAGCTGGAACTTTGATTAGCATTTCCTAAAAACCTGCATTCAGCCAATTAAACATGACAATGTTTCTTCCTAGTAAAGGAATACAAATTAGATGGTCAAATATTTAATGCAGTGATCCATTCCTCAGCTGCAGTCCTCAGGGCATACCAACGGGTCAGATTTTAAGGATCTCCTGATTATACACAGGTAGAGTAATTGCTGATTTCCCACCAGTTAACAAGCAATGATATATTGAAAACCTGCACGGTTTGTGTGAACTGAGAACTAACCTTGTGAAACACTGATTTAGTACCTGAATGTGTGCTGTTTATGGTGTGGAAATACACTCATAATATGTTAATGAAATGGTAATGATATTAATTAATAAAGTGCATCTTTAGCGTTGAACTTTTATCTCTGTTATTTAAGACAAGAAATCTTGCCAAACAGAAAATTAGATGAATTATAGACACCTTATTAAACTCATACTAAGCATGCATTACATGTGATTACTAAATGTTAATAATGTTTTACTGGTATGAAAGAAGAGCATATCCTGTAGTGTTATGTACTTGTTGCCGTAGAGATCAGGAATAACTAAAGAAAAAGGCAGAATCAGTTCAAAAACACAGATACTTTTAAAATCTGATAATGGGTAGCTTGAGTGTTTAAAGGGATAGTAATATTTCAAAAAAACAGCAGCTCTAATTAATCTTCATAGTATTTGGGCCATGGGGAGTGTTATTTAAATGCTGTCAGAGTTGTATTTCAAGAGTAATTGAATGATAAAATATCCCCCTCCTGCCCCTTTTACCTAGTGTAAGCCATCTCTCCTCAGATATGGAATCTGGTCTTAAGACCAGACAGTTCACAGCAAGGGACAAACTTCTTAATGTGAACATAAGGAAAACCCTGCCCCCTTCACAGGTTTTTTCCTTATGCTAATTGAAGATTGTCCCAATCTGGGATCCATTTGAACAGTGTTGAGCAGAGTTACATCAGTAAAAGTGGTGGGAGGGGAATACTTTATCATTGAATTACTTTTGACAGTATTGAAAAAACACTCTCCATGGCCCAAATACTATGAAGATTAATTGGAGCTGCTTTTATTGTGAAACATTAATATGCTTTTAAGTACTGGGCAAAGAAACAGAGCTTGAAGTGCAACAACACTGTGTGCATTCTACATTTATACATTGAAGTTTGAACAGTAATTAGATTGTATTGATTTATCTTTGTAATTAACACATGCAATATGAAATGGGCACTGTTGCTGGAGACAGCAGTGGTATGCCTGGAACAATGGGCGTGCACAATGCCTAAATACAATTAAGTTGAACAGCAACTTTTTTTTTTCACTTAACACACTCAGGAACACGTGTAGTTGCTGGAGACAGCAGTGACATATCTTTAACAATGTGTGTGCACACTGCCTTAAGTTTTAACAGTAATTCAATTTATTTTTAGCAAGCACTTGGGAACAACAGGCATAACTGCTGAGACAGCAGTGGTATGCCTGGAACATTGCATTTATACACTGCATATATGCACTTAAGTTTGAACAGCAAGCACATTTTTAATTTCATAGTGGCTGGAGACAACAGTGGTGTATCTGGAATACTGCGTGTACACATTGCCTATATGCATTTAAGTTTGAACAGTAATTCATTTTTTTAATTATTTTATATTAACACACTCAAAGAAATAGTTGCTGAAGACAGCAGTGGTGTGTCTAGAACATTACATTTGCAAGCTGCTTATATGAACTAAAGTTGACCAATAATTATTATTATTTTTTTTTAATTAACATACGCCTAGGAGCAGGCGTAGTTGCTGGAATCAGCAGCGGGGTGTTTGAAACAATGTAACTAAACACCATCTATATGATCATAAGTTTGAACAGTAATTCAATGTTTGTTTTTTTTTATAAAGTAGCACGCACTCCGCATCACCAGGCATAGTTGCTGGAAACTGCATTGGTATGTCTGGAACATTGCACATGCACACTGCCTATATGTACTTAAGTTTGAACATTAGTTTAAGTTATATATATATATATATATATATATATATATATATATATATATATATATATATATGTGTGTGTAAAATAACAAACAAAATAAGTATCTTGTAATACCTTTTATATTGGACTAACAGAAGTTTGGATTGACAAGCTTTCGGGAGAACCTCCCTTTCTCAAGTCTAGAGCATTTCTGAGTAAAAGGACACAGAATTCACAGTGATACATACAATTCAAAGTTTAGCTGTGTGTTGGGTTAAAAAAACATGATTGCAGATAAGACAAAAGAATATACACTCTTCTTGCAGAGGGTCCTAAATACCTTTTGTAAGGATTGTGGGGGGGGGGGGTGGAAGAGAAAAAAAATGCAGGAGATGGTAATGAAGTGGAGAGAATTAAAAAAGTTTGCACGTTAAGAATGCTAGAATTCCCATCCAACAATCCAGCATGTGCATGCAGACCTATATACAACATGCACCCATATGTGTACATACATACACACACACACATATATATATATATATATATATATATATATATATATATATATATATATATATATATACATACACACACATAAACACAAATACACATATATAAATACATACATATATACATACATATACATATATATATATATATATATATATATATATATATATATATATATGTACCTACATACATACATACATCTATACATACACATACAATGTGTCTATATACACACCCACAAATATATATGCATAAAGTATATATACATATGTACATAAACACATACATATGAGCACACACATTTACACAAATGCATACACCCAAATATGTAGGAATACATACTAAAACATATGTCCATACACAAGAGCCTATATATATATATACTAGTACATATACACATACACAAGCACATACATACATGCATGCATACCTACATGTACATATATGCACATAAACCCATATACACATATAGAATAGCATACCCACATATATATCTACATGTATAGGATTATGGGAAAGCATCTGTCTGTACGCCATAATGATATATTAATAATAATATAGAACATGTTATTAGAATTCATTTTAACATGTGGATACATATGGGGAGTAAGATATTGATAGAGGGGTCATGTGAAACTTTGATAGTGGTACTTAACACTCTTGAAATAAATCCTAGAGATATTCAGATCGAGTCCGTCATTATTTCTTTAGAGTCAACTACTCATATCAATATTACACAGTATTTGGCAATACCAGTATTGGAGGTAAAAATGGATTAATCTCACCCGCTGACTATGTCCACTAGGTACCTTTACTCAGGTCCGAGTCTGTGGACTGGAACACCTCCGGTTCACCATTCGTCAGCCACATCCCGTTAATCCATTCTGATGGTCGATTTCATTGGAATCCAAATGTATAATAAATCCAAACAGGGCATTGATGTTTATATGTTTTAACAAGAAATAAATATTTTTATACTGCTCCTCCGACTCCAGACCTGTTTGGATTTATTATACATTTGGATTCCAATGAAATCGACCATCAGAATGGATTAACGGGATGTGGCTGACGAATGGTGAACCGGAGGTGTTCCAGTCCACAGACTCGGACCTGAGTAAAGGTACCTAGTGGACATAGTCAGCGGGTGAGATTAATCCATTTTTACCTTCAATACTGGTATTGCCAAATACTGTGTAATATTGATATGAGTAGTTAACTCTAAAGAAATAATGACGGACTCGATCTGAATATCTCTAGGATTTATTTCAAGAGTGTTAAGTATCTATATGTTATCGTATCAGGTCTGGAGTCAATATATCTGTATGAAAAGTGTGGTTTTATGACAATAATTGGACACAAACTTTGATAGTGGGACAGGAAACCCAAAATCAACATTTAGTCTTCTGTTCTTGCTGTTAAAATATATGTTCATTCTGGCTTCAAATGTTTTTCTTTCTTGGGTATTTCTAAAGTTCCCTTTGAGCACTTACATTTTTAGGTCTTAAACTGAGTGGTCAGGCTGGGTAAAATGCTGTCCCACAGGGGTTCAGTAGGATATATGTGTGTGTGTGTTTATGTATGTACACATATGGGCGCATGTTGTATATGCTGGATTGCTGGATGGGAATTCTAGCATTCTTCACATATGCAAACTTCCCCCCCCCCCACAATCCTTACAAAAGGTATTTAGGACCCTCTGCAAGAAGAGTGTAGATTCTCTTGTATTATCTGCAATCATGTTTTTTTAACCCAACACACAGCTAAACTTTGAATTGTATGTTTCACTGTGAATTCTGTGTCCTTTTACTCAGAAATGCTCTAGACTTGAGAAAGGGAGGCTCTCCCGAAAGCTTGTCAATCCAAACTTCTGTTAGTCCAATAAGAAAGGTATTACAAGATACTTATTTTACATCTGCATCACTGGACTAATATGGCTACAATCTCCACTATATATATAGAATTTATTATTAACACAAGAACAGGCAAAGTAGCAGTGGCATTTCGGAACAATGTGTGTTGCCACTGCCTATATGCACTTAAATTTGGGTAGTAATTTAAAGCTTTTTTAATGAACACGTAGTGGCTGTAGGCAGCAGTGGCTTGTCTGGAATACTGCATATGCACACTGTCTATATGATAAGCTGACCAGATTTTCCCTTTAATTGTGGACACATAGGAAATAGGCATATTTCAGGACTGCATTGAAATCAAAGCACCCTTCACTATGCATTTTTCATATGTGTCCCTGGTTAAAGGTGAGGTCTGGTCACCGTACTATAGGCATGTAACACACTTTCAGGAACAGGTGTAGTTCCTGGACACAGCAGTGGCATGTTTGTAACACTGTGCATACACTGTGAACAATAATTCAGTTTTACATTTTTTTAAATTAACACACACTCAGGAACAAATGTAGATGTTGGAGACAGCAGTAACATGTCTGGAACACTATGTGTGCACACTGTTTATATGAACCTGAAGTTTGAACAGTAATTTGTTTTATTTTCTTTAACACACATTCAGGAACAGGCGTTGTGCATGCACACTCCCTATGCACTTATATTTTAACAGTAAAAAAAGTACTTTTCAGGTTTTTTTTAATTAGCACAGTCATGGAACAGACATCATTGCTCACAGAGTGTAGAGGGTGTGCAGGTACAAGGTAGATTATGACATATGCTATACAAAATGGGAAAGAGAACTGATGACTCTTAAAGGTAATAAGAAGGATTTTGAAGGCAATATGTTACTTGATTTGAAGTCAGGAGAGTGATTTTAGTAGTGTATGGATAAGTGGTGTTCTGTTGGAAAGAAAGATTATGCTGGATGCTGAGTTAAGAATTAGAAATATGCCACCCTAATTGTATGAGCTGCAATCTCTAATTGTTCTTACATTTTTTCAAAACTGACTTGCCTCAACTAAAATGGTTGTAACAAGTACAGAAATGAAAAAGGTGGAGAAAACATACCATTTGGAAAGAAGATAATCTACAGCATAAAATAAGGGTAACTTGTCTTTCTATCCCTAGCCTTGTGCGCATAAGTGTTTCTGGAAGTTGAAAAAAATACACTTTTTTTTTTTTTCCCAAGTGTACTAAAATATTTGTTTTTTATACAGTATTCATTAGCGACTGCTTATATGAGAAAATGGTAGCCCTTGGGTTTGACTTCCAAATACACAATTCCATTTACGATTTTGGTATGTAAGCACACACAAAGAAAAAAATATATTTAAGTAGCTTGAGTGAAACCAGTTTTGGCCAAAATTGCTAAAAGCAACATCATTGAATATTATTGATGCAGATCTACATTTATTCAGTAATAACACTTTATATGGTGGTATTTTTCCTACATATAATCATTGCATTGAAGTTAAAATTTTTGCAACATAATACAAAATACTGCACAGTATAAAGGATTAGTTTTGAAGAAATATGGATGTGCATCAGTATTCTGTGCTTTTGCATGTTTTTTTTAAGCTGTTTTTTCTTCTCTGTTATAAAGAGTAAAGCAGGGGAGAATCAGCTCACAGGACACACGCACACATCTCACTCATGTATAAATTAAGTGGGGGTAAGTCTCCGTGTAAATAAAATGAGGGATAGGGCACTGCATTTCTCTGTGTATTGGGGTCATATAAATGAGCAGTGCTCTTCAAGTCTAAATAATGGGGTATACTCATTTATTAAGACCTTCATAGACTCTTTGTAATGTAGGGTCCCTAAAATGTTTCTTGTACTTGAGTTCCTCTACTGACAAGATTCTCCACTGCTTTTCAAACACTGTTACAATTAAAGAGGGGTAAGAAAGTGCTGCATCACTGAATGTAGGTGTACATTTCGTGCACTGCATTCATGTGCACTGTGTGCCTTACAATCAATGGTACTGTAAAGATTAATGCAGGACAGTGCCATTGAGCAGGAGTGCATTCAGCCTACTATTCAGCCAATAGGCATTGGTGCTACAAGTTTAATTTGACAGATACTTTTGTAATATATGATACAACTCCTGCCTCTATTATTTTATCACTAACCCACACAGAAAAATAAATGTGTAATAATGAATTGCATATCACAAATTGTCAGTTATGAAAATATGTATTTTTCATTTTCATTGTCATATTTGTTATAATCCATTACACGGTACATTTGTTCATTATTTTAGAACTGAACATTTAGGTTAACAGCACTGCAACACGCAAAGTTCTTAGTCTCTTTTTTGCTATCTAAAGAGCATATTTCTTCAAGTAGTATTCTGCAACTATAATTTTAATTTATCAACCTGTCATTCAAAATAATACTCTAAAAACATCGGAGAGCTTAAACCCATCGCTTTTTCCTACACCTGTCATAGAGACCCTTCTGCACTCATCAAAATCAGCTCAACTGAACTACAGTGACATGTACAATATTACCAATAAATTGGATAATCAATCATGCGTGTGTACAGCTTGACAGCAATGTCAGGAGCAGAGCAGATTCTGAGCAATTATTAAGGATAAGGAAACTATTACTTATCAGCCCGAAAATGAAAATCAATAAATAACACACACACAATAAGAATTTTTTTATACTTTAATATTTTTTTTCTACTCGAGTATTAGCATTCCAGTTACTATGTGTCCTAAATTAGGAAATTGCTGATGGTTTGCAAAATGGAAACAATTCTGGCAGAACTGCCTCTTTTTGTTCCTGGAGAGGCTTTTACTGCATCAGCAGCTATAGGCTGCTGAAACACAGATAAAAGGCTTTCTTAGCTAAAAAAAAGGGTGCAACACCAGCAACATCCCCTGTATCCTGGAACCCATTTTTTTTTTTTGTTACAGGGAAGGAACTTTAGTTCCTGCCCTGAAAGGAATAAATGGACAAAACGTGCAACATTCATACCAATTTTTATTTTTAACAAAATAAACTTAATGTGTCACATATACTCCATATGGATTCATAAGCAATAAAAAAAACAACCCGATTCCTACTGTGGGTGGTATAAAGTGAAATTGGAGGGGTATTAGGGGATGGGTATAGATGAGCATAGCGAAGACCTGTTCATTAACAGAACAGTGAAAAGGACAAGGGGTCACCCGCTAAGACTTGAGGAAAGGAGATTTTGTCTACAACAGCAGAAGGGATTCTTTAGGTTAAGGACAATAAAGGTATGGAATTCACTGCCTGAAGATGTGGCGATATTGAATCCATTAGATGCCTTTAAAATACTTTTTTAAAAGAGCAGAACATAGAGGGCTATGCCTGTTTATATTGGGATTAATATTTTTAGTACTTGTTGATCCAAGGAGAAATCTGATTTGGTGTCAAGAAGGATGTTTTCCCCCAATGAAAGCAGAATTTGAAATTGCTGAGTAAAGTATTTGTTGCCTTCTTTTGGATCATCATCAGTAAACAAGAATAGAAAAAGGGTTGAACTTGCTGGACGCAATTCTTTTTTCAACCTAAACTACTATGTAACTATGTATTATCCTTTTGAGTACCAGAGGGGGTTATCAATGCATTGCTTTGAAATGCGTTGCATACCCCTCTGGCATTCAAAAGATTAACCCCTGGGATTCTAGAGGCATTTACAGTGCAAAGTAATACACCTTTTGCTAGATACCAAAGGGCTAATTACACCTCATAGGCTGGCACTCACCATGGTGGTTTTTACACCACAGTTCTACAGTATTATTAACACCATCGTATCTGGATCTTCTACAAATGGGTTAATATCTTCAGACACACAAATAACCATGGTGTGTTTGAACCTGTAAGTAGATAGGTATCACGGCGTCTGTGATTATGCAACATTTTGACAGTCTTATTATTGGTGCCTTCCTATTGGCTGCACTGTACAGCTCCTCCCAGTGACAGCCTTTTTATACCCTGGGCTGTCACTTATTGTTTGCCCTTTCGTGGTGTACCTGATGCCTAGTGCTAGTTCTGTTTGTTTGATACCAGTGTATGACCCCGGACTGCCTGACTACGCTTTTGTTGCTGTTCCTGCTTCTGTGTACCGATTCGGATTGGCTGACGTTCCTGTTTCCTGTTCTGACCCAGCCTGGCTGATGTTCCTGCTCCATGTACCGACCCGGCGAGACCAACGACCCTGCTCTGTGTACCGACCCGGCGAGACCGACGACCCTTCTCCGTGTACTGACCCAGCTTGGCTGTAGTTCCTTCCTCCGTGCCTGGCTGGGCGAAGACCTGGCAGTGCCTGCTGCTATTTACTTTGCACATCTCTCACGTTACTGTGCCTCCCCGTGATACGGTACTCCGTTACCGTGTGCAGTCCAGTCCGTGGGTTTTGAGTCTCAGTGTGTCAGTGCTCCTCCACACCGTTCAATTGATCGCTTGCTCTTCCGCTTTGGGTTCAGTTGGGCGCACTGGGTAGTCTACAGAGTCCTGACTATAGCGTTCATTAACCCCTTCGGGGGTGGTGCCTCGTGCCGCTACTTGCTACACCAGTGTTGTTACATCTCCGGTATCTTGTGCGTTGGTATTCCTCTCTAGGTACAGTTGGGCGCTTCCGATTGCCTTCCATCTTTAAACCTATACGCACATTAACCCCTTCAAAGGTTAGCACAGGCACACAGTGGTGGATAGTCTCGGTAGGGCCTCCGTTCCTGGCACGAGCTCTGACTCACCCAATTGTAGTCTCCGGTGGGCATCCACAATTGCAAACCTCCGTTCAGGTGAACCTTGCCTGATCTCTGCTGCCATTCTAATTAAGTTACCTGACCTGTGTCAGTATTGTGTTTGGATGTACATACTGGACCCGTGTGGGTCAACTTGCTTGTACCCTGTCCTGTGTCAGTTATTGCTGCTAATTGCTGGACCCGTGAGGGTTACATTATTCCTTGTGTGCTTTAATAAAATTGTGTTTTACCAACATCTACTGTGTCTGAGTGTACTGAACCGTAACAATAGGATGCATATTAATTATTTCACACAGCAACAAATTTACTGAAAGTAATGGAAAACCAGACAAATTCCCGGATATATTCAGTGCCAATGCTTAAACTCCTAAAATGTTCATCTCACACAATAACGTGAAGCCAGTGACTGAGGAGGATAATAGGAGTGCAGTTCAGATGCTGGAGAGTCACTGGGGAAGGTCAAATAAGTGGAGAAAACAAACTTACTTTTCCCCATTTTTGCTTACCTCAGATCATATTAGACGGCATTTGGCTGTCCAGTATCTACACTAAATTCCCATGATCCTCAGCAGGTGCAGGTGGATTTCTAGGGTGCATTCTCTATGATAGTAAGGGGAATGGAAAGGAAGAATTATCAGCAGTGTTGAAGTAGACAACAGACAGCACAGCGGTATGTGCTGGATCAACACAGATTATGTAGGCTGGTCCCTGGTATATATATCCTCCTTTAACACAATGTTCATACATTGTTTCAGTTGGTGAGCAGGATAAAGGGATAGTAATGTTTCACAAAACCAGCAGCTCAAATTAATCTTCATAGTGTTTGAGCCATAGAGAGTGTTATTTCAATACTGTCAGAGTTCTAGTTCAAAAGTAATTGAATGATAAAGTATCCCCCTTCTACCCCTGGTACCTAGTGTAAGCCACCTCCCCTTAGATGTGGAATCTGGTCCACAGACCAGACAGATCACAGCATGGGGCAGTCTTCTTACTGTGAGAACAATGAAAGCCCTCCTCCAATTGACAGGTTTTCCCTTATATTAATTGAAGATTATCCTTCACTGCAATCCACTTGGACACCACCCTGCTGCTTTTAGTATGAAAAATTGCTATCCCTTTAAGCTTTCCACCCTCAATACAACTCAAAAGAAAGATACTTTAATGTTTAAGCTTCACCTTAGTGTTGCTTCAATGACAATGAAATCTGTTTACTGGAAATATTCACTGCACATATTTCATTTCTCACTGTATGGACAAGCTTGTAGGCCCATTAAAATAAGCCCTGGCACATACAACTTGCCTCAATATCTTAATTAGATACACTGCCTCATCTGACAACCTTTAAACTCATTCATAATCATTCCAATGTCAATTACACTGCTTTGACACATACCACCAAAAACATCACCAATGGCAACTTATCTCCTAAAACTTCACATTTGTACCCTTAGTTGGTTATTCTTTTACAGTTTGGTTGGCCTCTTTGGCAATGTTCCTATGTATTAAATACCTTGAGCATCTAAGATACTTTTCCCTAAAGCATCTCACACTCCATCTAGCATGCAAATGGTAAAAGAGATTGATTGAATATATATATACTAGTTGAAGAGCCCGTTACACAGGCCACAGTGCCACTGCCAGCTGGTCACGGGCCAGTCTATCGTAGTAGAGACTGCCCATGCCACGGCTGATAAAGAGCTAGTCCAGCTCTGTATCAGCCACGGCGTAGACATTCTCTACTGCACATGACTGCGTTGTTACACATGTTTCAGCAAATTTTTATATAGGAAGGAAAGGAAAGGATAGGATAGGAAAGGATAGGATAGGATAGGATAGGAAAGGAAAGGACAGGATAGGAAAGGATAGGGACACCATTGTTAGAAGGTGTGATTGTGCCTTTAACTGTGTAAGCCCAAGGACCAAGTGTGATGATAAACTAGGAAAGAAACAATGTTCCTGGTGGATGAAGTCAATGAAGCTGATGTACTAAGAAGGAATGGATGAATTCTGGAGCAAACCAACTTCACCATGGGGATGAATAAAAATTTCCATTGATTGAAATTGGTCTATCAATGCTACAAAGGCTTCCAGTGCACAGTGAAGACCTCTCTAGCATTAAATAAGTTAAAAGCCCCATAGAAAATCCATGGTTATTTTAGAAAATTGTATTTGTCACCTATGGTACAGTTGGTTTGTTCCATCCATTTCTACTTAGTACATCATCTTCAGTGAGACTAGGATAAAGGGAGGAATTTAAAAATATAATAAAAACAAAAACATATTTTTTGTGTCTCAATACATTTCTAGTTTAACAAAATGAAACAGAATTTAATGTTGCACATTTTTCTTTTTTGATCATCTCCTTTTCTTGAATGATACTAGTACTAACTGAAGAGCTCATTACACGGGCCCCAGTGCCAGCTGGTCGCGGGGCAGTCGTACACAGTAGAGCGTCCAGCTCTGTATCAGCCGCGGCGCAGGGAGTCTCTACTGCGCATGACTGCATCGTTACACAGGTTTTAGCAAATTATTATATAGCATAGAATTATAATCTCTTCCAAGAAAAACAGAGTTACGCAACAATATAATTATTCTGCCGTAGTTAAAAGAGTAAATACACTTCATTTAAATTGGATGAATATTGCTGCACGTATCCTATTGTGTGATACTTCTGAGAGCTAAAGGCATCTGATTCAATCTTATGAAAATAATTAACAAAAAAGATCTCATATCATTTAATAGCATTTTCATTTTCAGTTCTCCAAAGACCAGACAGATTTTTGAGCTTTTCTCTGTTTTCATTTTCTTCTTACCTGGCGTGTGGCAACATATGAATGATGACATGCAGGCCCTAAGCTTAAGGTTGCCATTATAGCTCTCATGTTGGTAACATCACTGCAGCTACTTAAAGGGATAGTAATACTTCGTTTTAACTTTATTTTATTTTGTAGGCATTAAAAAAAACATGAAGAACGATATAAGTCTTATCTCTCAAACATTTATGGTTTAAGAGATATTCACAAGCAAAGTTCCCCCTCCCGCCCCTTTTACCTAGTGTAAGCCATCTCTTCTCAGGTGTGGAATGCAGTCCATAGACCAGACAGATAACATCAGGGGACAATCTTCTTCCTATGAGAACAATGAAAACCCTGTCCCCCTTGACAAGTTTTTCAGGTTTTTCCCTTATCTTAATTGAAGATTGTCCCTCTCTGCAGTTTACCTGGGCACCTCCCTTCTGATCTGGCTGAGCAGTGTTACATTAGTAAAAGGGGCGGGAGGGGGATACTTTGTCATTGAATTACTCTTGAACTACAACTCTGGCAGAATTGAAATAACACTCTCCAAAGTCCAAATGCTATGATGATTAATTAGAGCTGCTTTTATTATGAAACATTACTATCCCTTTAAGAACTGATAGGTTTGTTGTGTGAAATAGCCCATTTTATAATCTGCATAAAGTCAATGTTAAAAAAGGCCACTGAAGAGAGGATATTTAAGTATAATATTGCACATTTCAAAAATGTGAACTTATTTATTTATCTGAACATCATTGACTGAATTAATACTCTCTAGGCTGCCTCAATAAGGCTGTTGTACTAAGAAAATTGGATCATTTCAGGAGTAAATCAGCTGCACCATAGGTAACAAATAAACATTTCTAGATCTCACAATGATTTAACCCCTTAATGACCGGATGACTGTGCAACACATTGAAAGACTGTGCGTTGCACACCCCTCTGGTCCTCCATGGGTTAACCACTAGATGTTAGAGAAGTCTTTGACACATTGCTTTGCAATGCAATGGAGACCTCTAACATTCAAAACATAAGCACCCCTTTTAAATGACTGGTAATTTGTATTGGTCCCCTAAATTGTAGATGGTTTGTACCACAATTGATTCAGTTCTTCTCAGGGCCATATGTTCAAAGAAGTAGCAAAACAGCTTTTAGCATTTATACCGACTTTTCAAAGTACAGTGTTGTTGGGCTTATTAATGTTTTCAAAGCGAGTCAGTTGTAATTGGAAATTTTGTTTGTCCTGACTGAAATTGTCGTATGTAAAGACAATAAATGTTGTATGTAAAGACAATAAATGTCGTATCTAAAGACAAAAATTCTCACATTCAGAACGTCGCATTCCCTCCACTTTTTCTTAACGTATAAATTTTGTCTTTTGCAAGACATTTTTTGTCTTTAGTTAAGACAGATTTTCTTTTCCTCTATAGACACTGATAAAAGTTTAGTCACACCCTTTTCCCGCCAATTCTGGAGTTGTGTTGTACACAAGGGACATTACTAGTTTTTTGTCATATATTCTACAGAAAATATGTTGTTCTTGCACACAATTACTTTTTTGTCATTATCCCTTTGAACATACGGTCCTTAGAACATAAGACTCTGTTTCCTGCACTTTACAGCAAATGAAAAGTTTAGAAATTCCCAGACATAACAAATGCACAGAAAGAATCAAAGTAAAACAGTTCAATTAGAATCAAAATATTGTATCTATTATATATAGTACAATGACTTTGACATAAAAGGGCTACAGTTTTAACATGGATGCACCTCGGATTGTAAATCATGTGATGTCTGTTTACCAGCAATTTAATGCACTTTCAGTTTTATTGTGCGGTTTCTTTTAACCCTTTGAGTGCAAAGGGTTAAAGTGATATGCATCTTGTTGGGCCTGTAAAACT
Organism: Rhinophrynus dorsalis; assembly: GCA_037306005.1. Lineage (NCBI taxonomy): Eukaryota > Metazoa > Chordata > Amphibia > Anura > Rhinophrynidae > Rhinophrynus > Rhinophrynus dorsalis. The sequence goes on along the minus strand of CM074723.1, from coordinate 90,712,382 downwards.
AAATAAGCATACATGCATACAACATACAGAACAAGCATACATAAATATAATACATATTTTAAGTTAAATACCCTAGTTGTGATTTGCACAGCAGGATATGTGTCAGACTAAAACCTATACAGATTGAATATAGACTTCATTACATTTGTGGTTATTTGGTTGAGTGCCTGTATTGCAATCTGAGACTGAAATTCCAAATAAACATGCAATTTTGTGTGCACAAGATGGATGAGTGCTCAGAGGCAGAATTCTGATTGAATACTATTTTGTCTTCTATAAGGTTTTCACAGCATGAGGCAATGGTTCCTGTCAGTAAGTAAGATTTTTCTTGTCTAGTGGGATTTTTTTATGATGACAGGCCTTGGACAAGGTCCCAGGAGGAAGCAAATAATTGCTTATTGATATACAGAATATGCTAACCGAGCTACAGGGTGGTTCAGCAAGCAGCTGGTATGTTGAGAATAGGCAAAAATAGGATTTTACTCATCAAGCCTTAGAGGTGCAATTGTGGCGCAAACCAACTGCACTATTGGGAGGAATTTAAAATCCATATTGATTAAATAGAGCTTTTAACCCCATGAATGCTAGAGAAGTCTCCAATGCATATTAAAATTATAATGTTTTGTATAATTGACAAATCCCTGTTTATTCTAGTCAATGAAAATGAGAAGTAACACAAATATATTACTACTATTGCAACATATGCAGAACCAAAGACTCCAGAAAGGACTGGGCCACTGCCCTCAGCTATGTCCCCCCCAAATGTATAACTCACTTAAAGCCATTGTTACCTCTTAGAAAAGGGGATAATCAGCAGCATGCTTGCTGTTGTTGGACTACAATTCCATCATCATACAATGGTTTGTGGTTATCTGGGGATAACGGTAGTTGAGATCAACAGTCGAACAATATCAGTTTGCCATATCCTGATTTTAATTAAGACAACGGCAGTGGAACTTTTGTAAACAGATTTGTTTTGTTTGGTTGAGAAACACCTGAAAACAAAATGCAATTCCTCATCCTGAGGTACCCGTGTATACATGTTTGATTGAAAGGGATTAATGGGAGACCTGACATTTCTCTATGAAGCACACAATTCTCCAAAACTATCACTACACATATCAAGGCATCTGTGTCTCAAGCAGTCAAAAAAGCAAGTATCTATAGGCATAAAAGCGCATCACTGAAGAATGACGCACTAAGAATACTGGTCCTGTGGATTAGGAAAACTTATTGTAAATTCAAGATTACAAAAACAGTAGACCTAGTACACATACTGTTGAGACTGGCATTGTTAAAGTGAACTCAGACTGCAAAAGCCACATGTAAATTAGTCCATATATTGAGCCACAATCAAGTCAGATTATATAATTAATACAGGGTGTGGGTAGGCTGATAAAAAGGAACTGGAAAAAAATAAATAATTATTACCAACCCTACAGAAACTACAGAAATATTCCCAAATATCGTAGGTCTACTGGGGCCTTAAAAATAAAGATGATTGTGAATCCTGATCAAATTCAACCCTGTTAGCCCACTGCGTCTTAGTACTGGAAAGTGTCTATAGTTCTCACATAGGTACACACAGACTCATGTATAAAGGTAATATACTAATAAACAGGAGCTGTAATCATAGTGGCCATTCAAATTATATCACCCCAATTAATGGAGTAATTTCAACACTTATCAATATATTCTAACACATTTCATCCATACACTGGAGCTTTATCAGAGACAAATAATGTCATGTTAATATTTACCTGTTTAAAAAGTCTATCAGTTCCACCCTCTCAGAAGTAATATCCCATTAAAAAGCACCTATGCGAATTCATAAATATGATGTCATACTGGGGACAATTTTTTTTTACCAGTCAGAAGATCTCCTTGAATATTAACCCCTTCCGACAATGGACGTACATGAACGTCCCGAAAAAACTTTCACTTAGTGACAGTGGATGTACATGTATGTCCTTGAAGTCCGGGTCCCCGCGAGGCTGCACACCATTCGGGGACTTCAGAATAATTTTAAAAAAAAATTAATTCTTAGCCGGGCGTTAAGTGACGGCCGTGTGTGCGTGCAGCCGGTTACTAAAGGGTTAAGGATAACTCTGATGTGTTCCCTAATTGTTTCATGCAATGTCCTTTTTGTCATTCCTACATAGTGTGTACCACATCTGATACATTATATCACACCTCTACTCTTTCAGTGAATATAATCATTGATCATGTGTCATTTACCATAAACAGTAACTACAGGTAGATCAAGGAGTGACACAGGTGCAAAATGGTGCTTTGCGTCGAGTAGCTCATTGAATTGAATTCAATGTTAAGATGGAATTTACCCCTCTCCTTTACACGGCAAGTTCCCCTTCTTTTCCCACAGGACTAGAGTAAAAGTGATCTCAGGTTCCCGCAGCTTGTTATTATGCAATTGTGAAAGTTAGGATTGGGAAATAAAGCAATAAAGCAAATATGCCGGCCAGCACACCACAGAGGAAGGAAGCACAGGAAGACTTAGCCTCTAAGGAAGACTGTGATAACTGTACAACACACATACTGTAAGCATTAGTATGTCACACGTCTACAATATTATCATTTTTTTTTAAACCCCCAAATATGAGACATTTAATGATTTACCAAATAGAAGCTTTTATGAGGTTGTTATCTATTCTGTCTCTGCTGTGTATTGATAATTGAGTTGGCATTTTCCACATCTGAACAGTATTGATTACAGTTGCAAACCTGTTTGAGCCCATCTGGTACCACTTCAGTAAATGCTTAATTGCTGACTCAAATATCCATTGACATGGATTCAGATTTTTTCTTCCAGATTAGGAGAAAGAAATCTATTTATGGCTGGGATACTTGTGTTTTACAGAGACATATGTTTCTGCAATCAACAGAAAAACTACCCTTAAATCTCATCTCTGATTTGAAAACAGAAGAAAACGGCAATTGTTAATTTTGTGCATAAAAGGCAGCACTGTGTATCAGTAAAATCTAAAATCCAGCATCTCTCTAGTGAAATGATGATTTAAAGCAATTAAGGAGTTATAGTTTTCTCCATTTTGTGAGTTTCAGATTTACTAAATGGAATTCGCTAAGACAAGTGTTTTTCTTATACATATCAGCAATTCATATATTTATCAATTGCTTGGTATAAGTTGTTGACTTTCCACATGGTCCTACTTAATCATATTATATATACATTCTCTTTGGGCAAACATGTATGCATGGTGTATATGCTTACACAGATTATCTAAATTTTGGTGTGTCATATTAGCATTAATTAGATTTTGGCTGGACATGCAATACAGCAAATGTTCTGTCATCAACTCAAATGGTGAAATTTTCATACCAGTACTAGGCAGAGCAAAAATAGTCATGAGGATTAGGGGTGAGTTAAAGGGCTAGTAATACTTAACAATTACTATACCCCATGTTGTAGCCAGTAAAAACGGAGTTAAATGAGACCAGCGGCATCTCTCAAACCTTTATGGTTTGAGAGATATCCGCTTTCAAAGTTCCCTCTTTTTGGCTTTTCTCCTGACATCAGCGTTCTAGCTGAGAGCAGGGAAATTCTCTCCTGGGATCAGCCGCCGGCTCTGTAGCAGAGCCGAGATCGTGTTAATAAAAAGTAATCCTTTACTAAAAAGGTCTTCTATGTGTGCTTGGTTTGCAAGCACACGTAGAAGACCTTTTAAGTTAAGGATTTCTTTTTTATTAACGCGATCTCAGCTCTGCTGCAGAACCTCCGCTGGTTGCAGGGCTCTTCTGCCATGTACTGACAACCCAAACGCACAGAGCTCTTGGGAAGGAGTTAAAAACTTCACAGAAACAATCACAAAGTATGCCTGTGGAATAGAAAGTTTTCCAAGATGTTGGCAGTGGACATGCTGCTAACTTCGCTTATGTGCCCCAAAACCCCGGGAAATTTTAGGAGTGCTTCTACTTTTGCTAGCTGTAGCACTTCTGACCTGTTGATTGTGTGTCTCCCAGTCAGACCTGTTGTTGTGCTTCAGGTGGGCTCTTATTGAGGAGGTGCCTTGGTGTAGGCCTGCTTCCCCCTGCTCACATGCTTTTACACAGACAACAAATATCAACATGCTTTACTTTTGAATTGTAAGTGAAGTATGTCAATACTGTTGACTTAATCGAGGGATTCCTGAGGGGCTGCTACTACTACTACTACTGGGGCTAGATGTTGCTAAAATTCTTCCTATAGTAGCAGCAGAGGTACTCATCATAGCTAAAGTTGTGGACGTTAATAACCTGTGGTTTTGCTGCTGGTTACTTAACACTAGTGTGTGCGTGTGTGTGTGTGTCTGAGTGGGGCTTTGAATCAAAAGTGGTGGCAATGCTGATGCTGACTGACAGGATTTATTTTTGGGCATGCAAATGTTTTCTCAAACAGTTTACAGACAGACACAGTGCTCCCTTCCAGTGGTGAAATATTGAGCCTTTGCCTTTCAGATAACTTTCTGGCCATGTTATCATCATCAGTCATCATTAGATCAACCTCAGTATCTCTCACAGCTTCTTCCCACTACTTTTATATTCCTCTAGGCTTTTAATGAACATGTGTTTTTGTGTTTGTTTGTTTCATTGTCAGATGTAGCAGTTAAGCTGCTACACCTTCTTTCACTATGTCAGCAAAACTAGAATGTCATCTTAAGTGTTTTTTTAGATGGTATATTAACTGGTAATAGTGCAACTTTTTGTAACACCATAATTTATTGCACATTCTGCAGCAACCATGGCTGCAGTCCATTTCTGGACTATGTTTCTCCCTATCCCTTGTGCATTTTCTGGACTACTGTGTGTGTTTTTACTGTAAAGTACACAATAAAACTGATTGTGTGTGATGTCTTTCCTAGGCCCTCTGCAAATTACTCTATTTCGTCTAATATCGGTCTGCCTCAGTTGCAGCTCACATCAGGGTCCCTGTTTCTGTCACCTATCTTTTTTAATTATTTTTTTTAACAAGCCCCCATCTACAACTTGCCATTTTACGCTTATGTTTTCTATGACTGCAAGATTTCCTGCTGCAGTACTACTTCTCCTGAGGGCTGAAGTGGAGAAATAAATAGGTGAAACTAAAAGTTGCAAGTCCTACAGCAAAATATGCCTTGAAAAATTGTTAAAAGGAGTGCCTTGGTCCTTTGCCCAAAACCGTAACCTCCTGTTGTGTAACACTGACAGAGCCATCCTTGACAAACAACTGCATCTTGGGATATTCCAGCAGGTTGCAAGACATAACATTAGTTCTATAAAGCCTCTGTTTTTATCAAAACAAAAGGGAAGCATGTCAACCACCTATACTTGGCAAGTTTACTATTCCACAGGCATACTTTTGCATTACTTCTGTGCAGGTTTTGACATCTTTCTAAGAATTTAGAAAGTGTGGGATTGCAGTACATAGTGGAAGAACTGTGTAACTTTATTGTTTTAACAACATTACTTGTGGAGGTGGTGGGGATGGGGTGGTATATGTTTGAACTCTATGACTCATGTCATCTCCAAAAAAACAAGTCAATCATACTCATCTGCAGCAGAAGCAAGAAATCTTGGCACACACTAAGACACAATAACAGAATCTTTATTGGGTGCCCCAGAGCCCCGGTAAAGGAGACCAACCGTACAGTGATAGCTTGAGCCAATAGCCCCCACGGGCGTATAACAGAGACAACTTGCACTGCTAGAGCATGAGCCAAGAGCCCAACGGGCGTAACTACGGTCACTGGGTACAGCAAGAGCTTGAGCCGATAGCCCCCAAGGGCGTATAACGGGAACCACCTGTGCTGCGAGTGCTTGAGCCAATGGCCCCACCGGGCAGTAACGGAGAGAACTCAGAAGGAGCTAGAGCCAATAGCCCCTCCCACGGGCGCGTTAACGGATACCGACTACTCTGCTATAGAAGACAATATGAGCCGCCATCTAACCAAGGCCCTCAACGCGGCCGGCTCAGCAGGAGCAGCGGAAGTACAACAGCTCTGCAAGAGTTAACAACAGCACCAGTGGTTGGATATGTAGCTCTGCAAGTACAATCGGAGGCTCAGCGTATGAAGGAATCACACTGCAAGTGCCAAGGAAGACTCAGCTTTTGGTAGTACAGCTCTGCAAGCGTAACTGGAGACTCAGCTTTTGGTAGTACAGCTCTGCAAGCGTAACTGGAGACTCAGCTCAGGAGACACGGCTCAGCAGGAGTTAATGGTTACAGTCTCGATCAGTTCTGACACGAACACAGCAGGAATTAGAATGTCACCAGAGCGACAACAGCAGCTGGAAGCAGGAACAGTACCGGAGACTGTAGCAATCCGGTGCAGGTCACAGAGCAGGAAGTCAGCCGGGCCGGTCAGATCACTGGGAAGATTCTCAGACAAGCCAGATCAGCAACGAGCAGGAATGTCAGCCAGGCCGGGTCGGATCACGGAGGAGATTCTCAGACAAGCCAGATCAGCAACGAGCAGAAACGTCAGCCAGGCCGGGTCAGATCATGGAGCAGGAACACAGGAGCGTCGTCAGAACAGGCCAAATTAGTACACAGGAAATCAGGAACGCAAGAACACAGCAACAGCAACACTGGCTCTGGAACACCACGAAAGGGCACCTGACAGGTGCCACTAGTCAGGTATAAAAAGGTCACCAGTGGCGGGCCAAACAGGCTCAACCAATAGGGGAGCAGCAGAAGCGAGAGTGACAGAGAGAGATCACGGGAACTGTGATACTACTATTGGGGATAGATGTTGCAATTGTACTATTTGGAGTAAAAGGTGCTGCACTTCCAATAGCAGCAGAAGCACTCATCATAGCTAGTTGTGTTAATGACCTTTTTTGCTGATTACATTTTGTGTGTGTGTGGCTGAGTAGGGGGTTAAACTTGGAAGTGGTGATGGTGAAAAGGATAACTGACAGGATGTTTGTGTATTCATAGAAATCTTTACTTGGTCAAACTTTCCCTTTGATTTCTCAAACAAATTATAAACAGGCACGACACTCAACATTATATTCAATAATTAGGTTATCCTCAGCATTACCAACCACGTCTTCCCTACTACTTTTATATTCCTCTAGGCTTTTGATGGCACAAACAATTTATTTTTACTTTTTCCCCTTAACTGGATTTTCATCACATTCTCCACTACTTTGAGGACAGGTATTTTTACTGTCAGGAAAGCAGTTTGTTGAACTCCTGCACCTTCCCATGTTATGCCATCAACACTAGAACACTGCTTATCATTTTCAGTATTCAAGGTGGGTTTATTAATATTACTAGTGGTGATAGTGGAACTTTGTTGTGATTTTGACAAACCGCCTCCTCAGAAGGCAAAGGATTATCCTTATTTTTTATTGTGCCTGCTGCAGCAACTATGGCTGCAGTTAGTTTTTGGACTACCCCTTTACTAATTGTACCTACATTGCTCTTACTCCTTTTGTTCTACCAATGCCCCTAGTACATTTTCTGGACATTATTAAATAGTAAACAACAAAACTTACTGTGTGTGTGTGATATATCAAACTTTACATAATACTGTGTATCCTATAGTCCCTGTCTGCTCAGTGATAGCTCATGTCAGGGTCCCTGTCATCTATCCATCATTTTTTTAATCAACTACCCTTATTGTCAAAATAAAAATAGAACTCCTTGTGCAACTGCTTCTTACCCCACACTCCTCTAACAAATAGAAGTGCCAAGATAATGGAACTTGGATCACAGTTGCCTGTCACACACAAGGTTATGGCATTTGGGGTAACTGTCTTTTGCTCCCTTCACATACCCTCAGGCACCCCTAAAACAGAGATGACAGCCAGATCAAGAACAAAATTGGATTACACCTGCCTGTGTCTTTTTCGTCAGTCACACAGAATTTTGAGTATTTGGGGTAAATCTCCTTTGCTCCCTTCTCACATCCCTAGACTCCCCTAGAACATAGATAACAGCTAGAGCAGGAAGAAAATTAGATCATTTCTGCCTGTTTCTGCTGAGTCAGTAACACAGAATGTTTGGGTATTTGGGGTAAATCTGCTTTGCTTCTTTCACACCCCCCCGCATTCCCCTATCACAGAGATAACAGACAGATCATGAAGACAATTGGATCAGTTCTGCCTTCGTCTTCCCAGTCGGCCACACAGAAGTTTGGAGTACTTGGGCAAAATCTTCTTTGCCCTTCACACACCCACAGACTCAACAGATAACATACAGATAAGGAAGAAAATCAGATCACGTCAGCCCACATCTTCCCAGTCAGCCACATATCATTTTTGGTGTATTTGGGGTAGATCTCCTTTGCTCCCTTCGCACACCCCAGACTCCCCTAGGACAAATATAACAACCAGATCATGAAGGAACTTGGATCACAGTCGCCTGTTTCTTTCCACTCACACAGAATTTAGTAGTATTTGGGTCAACCTCTTTTTTCCTTTCACCATACTCCAGAGTCCCCCAGTCTCCCCAAACACAGAGAACAAGTGTCCTGCTGACAGGACTCCCTAAATTGCACTCCAATTTTAATTTATTTGCCTATCCTAACTAGCACAAAAATATAGTACTTTCTCCACATCACAAATACAGAAATGACATGCTGTGGGAACCTGCCACCCCTTTCATACTAGGCCTGCAGGAAAAGCAGGAAAGCTTGCCACATAGTTGGGGAAATACAGTCTTACCGCTGATTTCAATGCAATGAGCTAGGTAGGAAAAGCAGAAAATGTGCACTTTTTGTAAACAATTTGCTTCTAGACAGCAAGTGCAATTTTCTCCAATTTCACATTTGAGGCAAAAAATTTTGCTCATGTCTAATCCTGATCAGAAAAAAGGCAAAGAAAAAGTCCTTCCCAACTCCAAAAGAGCAGTTTTGATTTCTTCCCAGATTAAACTTTCAATGTAATCTTTTAAAATGTATGGTCTCTTCTACTCGAAATGGGACAAATGCTTTCTTAAAATTGATTGCATTTACCATCACCATTTCCCTTGAAAGTGAATTCTGCAATTCAAGAGCCCTTACTGTAATAATGCTTGCTTCTACAGAAGTTGAAACCTATTTTCTCTTCATGCTGTTTGCTCTGAACATGGGATAAAAAGTTACATAGAAGGGTGTTTGTTTTGAGCTTTCACTTTTTTACTTATGCCTTTTTCTAGAGTAAATAATTTAATTATGCTAGTAATTTTTCATATTTTATTTCCTCAATTTTTTATTAATTTGGTTTCTAGTCCCATTTTTAGAATGTCTTTCTTAGAACAGGTGCTCACAATTGTAATGCATATTCTCTGAGTTCTAAGTGGGTAAACAATAGGATAGGGTTTTGTTTGTTTTTTAACTATAGTTTGGGATTGAGCACTTTCTAAGTCTGCAAACTAAAAGTACTCCTAGACCTTTCTTTATCAATGGTTCACCTATAAAAAAAAGTAATCGGGGAAGATTCATTAAGTGGTGATAAATGGTGCTAAAATAGAGATGACTTCTCCAATTCATCACTTCTTCAGTTCCTATGTTATTCTATGAAGCCTATTCACTAAGATCCCCAAAGCTGAAGAAATCTTAGTGCATAGGCTCCATAGAATAAGATTTGGAGAAGTGAAAAACTGGAGAAGTCATCTCCACTTTATCACATCTTTATCACCTCTTAGTGAATCTCCCCCAACAAGTTCATAAGTAGCATGGTTGTTTCCCAGATGCCTAACTTTATAATTTTTCTATTAAACCTCTGATACCATTTGCCTGCCCAGTGTTCCATCTTTTTATAAACCTTTCTTAATGAAAGAAAATAATCTTCTGAGATTCTTACCTTAGATTTGACAAAATTACAACTGCTAAAATCCCCCAGATCAGTGATTTACTGATTTGAGAGATTTTGCAAAGTCCAACTTCAATCTATTACATTGCTAAAATAGTTTGAAGGTATTTTTCCAAAAGTATTCTGTTACAGCCAAAATCAACTGGCACTGTAAGTTCCCTTGTTTGGTATAAGGGAACTTCCATGCTTTTGCCACAGTTTCTGTTACGGGTCAATGGGGGTCAATAGACCTCCATCCTGGCCCTGTAAGTGACCCCCAAATGCCCCTAAACATCCTACCTACACCTACAGTTTCTCCACTTTAACCCTAAATTTCAAAATTATCTTAGAGCACACTGAACAGCAATATGACCCAACGGCATGGGCAATGAAGTGGGTTAACTGACAAATATTGAACCACCTCTTTACCACCTACTATCCTAGAGACAGTATGAATTAACCTCTTCATTACTGGATTGCCTTAACAGCAATGGAGGGGTAAATCATTTTTTAAAATATTTTTAATTACCTTAAATATATTTTGGACAGATAGCATTAAGATCATGGTGAATACTGATAAAAATAGTATAGGGTTCTGAGAGGGCTGGATCCAGTTTGAACAGCTGAGAACTTTTTTTTGTTGTCTTTTTTCCATTTTGCTATAACAACACAAGAAATTCTTACCTATTTTAATATTTGTATGGGATAAAGTGATGTGAGAAGAAAAATAAAATCTAGGTTTATTTTTTTCTCATTAAGATGCTAACATACCTATCTCATTTTTTTTCTATGATGCTTTACACGCTTAATAAATATGTTAAAAACAGGGGATTAAATACAAAACCCCAAAGTTTATAATATTCAGTTTATAACTCACTGCTATCGCTCTTCCACCCAAGCTTTTTATCCAAATATATTTCCCTTAGACCTAGCTCCCTTATTTTATAAGCTTTTCTGCTATGTGTTCCTACGCACTTATTTATAGAAACACAAAAGTTGTTTGGCAAGATATACACCTGTGAAACCTTGCTGATTTCCACTGATAATTTATTTTCCCATAAATTATTCCTGTATATAATTCTGTATTATCGCCTCAAACACATTTCCTAGTTTTCCAAAATAGAAGCACCACCTTGGCTTTACACCAGTCTGAAGATTGTGGTTTTCCTATAAATTTAAATTTGGTCCCAAAGAACTCTTAATTGAATGACATTCTGGACCAGGTGCTTTGTCTAATTAAATTGTGCCTAGTTTCTTGTGTTAACTCAATGATGTTAAGAGTTTAGATTTATGTTTTTCAGACTTTCTCTTAGTGTATACTGATAAAAAAGAATTTCTTCACAGCATTCATTCTTACTGTTTCCTCATTAATATACTTTCCTGTCTTATTCTTAAAATGTCCAGTGTTCTCTTTCTTTTTTTGGTGTTGCTTGGTTCATTTGACAAGTTTCTTATGTGCCTTTAAGTGATATTGAAGAAGTTAAATTGCCAAAATATGATAGCTCAAACTGAAAAAAAATATTTTCTAGGAATTCAGCTCCTGGTTTCCTGTTTGGGTGCAATTTACCTATAAGGAAAAAATAGAAAGGAAAAGACACATAAAGATATATTCATATTCACATATGGATATCACTAATGTGAGTCAGCACTCAGTTTTCTTCAATATATTATGAGATAAAAGCATACAAACCAATTGAATCTGATATGTAATTTTTTAGGCTTGTTGTTTCAGGAGAGAATACACATCTCCTAGTGTTACTAGACAGGGTTATCTCATATGTAATATATTTCAAAAGAAAAATATGTGCAAACAATGAGAACATATACAAAAAATGCTAAAATATTAATCTATGTAACAAAAGTCCTTGAGAAACAATTCAAGAAGAACTTGTAAAACAAATGTCACATTGCCAGGTCGCTGTCTCCTCATCTTCACAAAAGAACCTCAGCCAAGAATCTCCCAAACATGACAACTTGAGTTCACAACCACCACCTCTGTGTTTAGAGGAGGAGAGAGAACTGATGAACATCAGTCTGTGTGACTTAGGGTTAGGTAAGTGAGAGTCAGTAAAGTGAGATTTACATTCAATTTGTATAAGTTAGTGTTAGGACAGTGATAGTTATCCAACATCAGTTAGTATTAGGCTAGTGAGGGTCATTACATTTTTGTGAGAGCGTTAGGTGAGTAAGGGTTAGTGAAATGTGTGGATGGCATGTTTGTTTTTCATTATTGTTTTAAATAAATGTTTTCATTTTTAATATTTTTTTTTATATTTTTTTTTATAATACTTATTTTTCTTTAAAATATATTTTTGTTTATAATAAGAGATGTGCTAAATGCAGCTTCCAATTCCATTCCAAAAGCCTGTACAGAACACATAATCTTGGGGCATATCCTAAGTATATGGTCCAAGCTCAATGGTTCTCTCAAGATTGCTCCTTCTCCTTCACCTTTACAGTCCCTCATAGGGAACCCTAACTTTGTGCAGGGGACAAGTGACACCCTATTCCGTACATGGCAGGAGAAACACTTAGATACTATATCATCTCTTTCAAAAGGCGGTGACATGATTTCATTTGAATATCTGAGGAAAGAGATTGGTCCTTTACATACCCCCTGGTGGGCACTTTTGCAAGTAAGGCACTGGCTATCCTTGATACATAAGACAGGAAACCTTAATAGGGAACTGACCCATTTTGAACGCACTCTCCAGAATATTCCTATCAATTTTAAACCTCTTTCTTTTTGTTACATTGTTCTACGAGACCTTTCTGCTTCCACTAAACCCTATCCTACCTAAAAGGCTCCATAAACTAAGCTTCAATTCCCCTTTATTTGCCTATTTTCTCTAGCTCAAAAACCTGCTGCTTTCTCCTCTCACAAACACAGAATGACATACTGTGAGAGCCTGACAACCTTTTATATGGCTGAAGAAAAGTAGAGAAAACTTTCATGCAATGAGCTAGGCGAAAAAAATGGAAATTATTTGCCAAGTGGGAAGTGCCAGTTTTTGCTGATTTTGGTTTAAGGTGAAAGTTTTCACCCATCCCTATACAAAACTCCCTAAACTACACTCAAATTTTACTTTATTTGCCTGTCCTACCTAGCTACAAAATAATTTTCCTCTCTCTGTCTCTCACAAATACAGAAATAGCATGCTGTGGGAACCTTACAACGTGCAATGTAGTGGGGGGAAATTCAGCCTCACTTTTGATTTCAAAGGAATGAGATAGGCAGGAAAAAAAAAAATCTGAAATGTTCTCAAAACATTTCCCTCACTGCTTAAAGTGCCATTTTTCAACTGTTTGGCTTTTGATGTGAAAAGCTTTGTCCATCCCGATTCCTAACTTCCTACCTTAACTAACATTAAATGAATACTAACAACAAAAAATGAAACAGGTTGATCAAACTTAAAATATGACATACCTGTAGCTAGCACATGTAAAAATTACTCCTTATTTTTTTACATCACTAAAATAGCATACTATACTTGCTTTTAACATGTGTAAACTAGCCTGTTCAGAGAGCATTTAATGTTGATTTTGTTGTTTCTATTGAGACATAAATCTTATTTGGTTTAATTGTTTGTGATTGGTGCCCACTGCTCTTGTATTGACATTTTATCGCAGCCCATTCACAAATAGTCTGTGGGAGCCCTGGAAAAAGGAAGGAATGGCTACGTCCTCAGTGCATAAGTAAGACTAGATTTTAGGCCTCAAAAAACAAATAGAGATTTTTTACAGATACTAGCATGAAGTACATGATATTTAAATGGACAACAATGTTCTATAAAAAAAAATCTTGTTTTGTAGCATTTAAAAAATAAATTATATGGCACCAATCCTATCTCTCAAACCTTTATGGCTTGAGAGATATTTGCATATAAAATTTCCCTTCTCCTGATGTCAGCAGTAAAGCTGACAGAAAGAGATCTGTGTCTGCCAACACGAGGAGAGCCGCAATAGTGATTTTGGAAAATAATTACTTCATTGGAGAGGTCTACAAAGTGTGCTTCCAAACCAGTAACACTTTGTAGATCTTTCCAGCGAAGTAATTATTTTCCAATGTCACAATTTTGTCTCTTCTGATGAGCCGCAGGCTGATCCCAGGACTGGGATCACCTGCTGTCAAGTAGACGCTGACGTCAGGAGAAGGGGAAATTTTACATGAGAATATCTCTCAAACCATAAAGGTTTGAGAGAGAGGATTTGTGCCAAATAATTAATTTTTTTAAAAGCTAAAAAACAAGAACATTTTTTATGAGACATTAGTTCCCTTTAACAGAATACACTTCCAGTTAATTTTAGTTATTAGTGTTCCTTTAAGTTCTGCTCCAAGAAAGAGTATATGATGCCTCAATCTTTTGAGCTCCAGAAAATTATCCATCACATTGTAGTGCAATGCCTTGGATACCCCTCTGCCACTAAAAGGGTACTGGAGTAAACATGGATCACTGTTATCTAAAATGAATATGGGCTTATGGAGTCATATGTTGAGGAAATTATACCATGACCATCATGTAGGACTTCTTTATCAAGTTTTGAATCTAATAAAATGATTTGGCTCTGTTCTTTCTGTATGATATATGATTTACTACAGTACTATGTAACTACGAATTATTGCCCTGCCAGCCATAGGTTGATTTCCATTCATAACTATTTATTTGGATTATGACTATCTTTATTCATTTTGGAACTCACTGTGGGACAATTTGGTTCTTCCCTGTCATCCTTTTAACCCTGGAAGCAATGTGGATGCAATTGCTATGGACATTTCTTACCTAGGAAAATAGATGATTCTTGTTTATATTCTGCCATCTGCATTTGCATAAAGTTGTTGTTGAGGGTTTCCATGGTAATGCTCTAGTTGGTTATCAGATAGTACTCATGTGTGTTTATCTACTGTATATGTGTGAGCCTCTCTCCTACTGGTTTTGACTTTTATTGTGCCTTTTAATGCTGATGGCTTGTTCATCTTTATTCTTTGTACCTCATTAATTTTAATATCACTATGGTATGGACACTGATCTGGGGAATGTATTTCTGTTATTGAATAGTATTATGGCATTTTTTCTGTTTTACACTACTTACTGCCTATGTAATTTGTAGTTTTAGCTCTTTTTTCTTTCTCTGTTGTCAATCCTGTCGGTCAGAGGATGGACCTAATTCACACACGGAACCTTTTTTGGCATCCCTTTGTTATTTAACTATATTTTTAACTATATTTTTGTTGTAACAAAAGCTAACCTGGAGGCTGAAATGCTGAGCCTATGACATCCTTTTGTTTATTAAGACGAAATGTGCTTGTACTTCTGTTCAACTGCCTATATTATTTAGTGTAAACTACAGAGCACACCACACTTTAATATGGCACACCTGTCTACGACCCTGTGTAGTCGACTCCAGCTTATCTTCGACTCTCCAGTATCTGCCACTGCAGCCTTTTAGTCGACTAGCAGCATAAGTTTATTGTCGGCTAAATTAAAGACTTTTGCTCTCTGATCTCCGACTCCCTGCCTTCTGCAGTTTTCATCCTCATTCTCTCGTTCCTTGCCTGGCTGAGAGAACCATGACACATGATACTTAATATTTTACTACCTGCCATGTGGAAGAACTAAGATGAAAAAGAAGGGATATAGTTAATATCCCACAGTGGCTTATGAACTGATAGTGAAAAAACCCTTCCCATAATCCTACCCTTATTCCTACACCCAACCTTCTCAACTCTATCCTCGTAGCTTCCTATCTAATATTAAAAAAAGCTCTGCTTAGTCAACATCCTGGCTTATCTAGTTATTCAATGGTCCTTTTTCAGTCAAAATAAAATGTAAACATAATGCAGATAGAGACTGAGATAGTCACAAGAGACAATCCTTTTGGTGGTTCAAAAAATGTTTTCATATCTTTACCCCTATTGAAAGTATGTGCTGAATTTGCTATCACCGTGAATTCCTCCTTTTAAATAAAAGTACATGATTAATATAAGAGAAAGATGTGTGTAAATGGATTTTTTAGGGAAAGGCTGAGTGTGTATATATTTTGCTATAGTCTGATTCTGATCACTTCCATTTTTCTGCACAATATGCCCTCCCCATTATGTGTTGTGGCTCGTTTTAGCTAAAATAATGTTCACAAGTATTCTTGATGGAGCCAAGGGAAACTGCTGTGACATTGATGCAAAACCAATATTCATTTAAATGATATGTGGTTCTAAGGCATGCCTTCGTTAACTATTAACAGACAGCAGCTTTACTTTATAAACTTTTAAATTGTAAAGAGTTAGCAATAGATTACACATATATTGATTGCTATACTATAGACCAGTGGTTCTCAACCCATGCCCCAGGATTTGAGCATTTCATTTTAAGAGCACAGATGAGTTAATCAATATGAATGAGCCTCTGATCAACACACTTGTATTCTAGCAGGGAAATTCTTAAGTCCTGGCCTGTTAGTGGCCACTGAGGGCATGGGCTGAGAACCTGTGCTATAGACAGCTACCTAGGTAAGTTATTCTGTTGAATAAACAGAATTCCTAGTGTTTACTTCCACTTATGAATTTCTCTGCTAAGTTACAAATTTCTTAAGTTCTATGTTGCTGTTGACCATGAGGACAGGATTGATAAAAGTAGATAAAAATGCATCTCATTTACCCAGTTTCACATCAGGGTCTACTGCCATATTTATGCTTGCATTAAATCCTACTCAATTTCATGATTATTGTCTCAGTTTTCAGTAATAAAACAGATTTTTGATTCCACTGAACAAAACAAGGTGTGTAACCTTCTTATGAATACTGAAGAAAATGTACAGTCCTTTCTAATTGCATTTATGTTAAGTAGTTCTTTATGGATATTCCATTTTGTGGTATGTTTCAACTAATAGACTATCCCCTTATAGACAAAAAAGCATAAATGATCTGTGAATTACTAGCTTTGAAATGTTGTATTAATTTGACATCTCTTATTTAATAAAAAGACAAAAAAATAATATAGTTTCTGAAAATTTGTTTCTGAAGAAAGTTAACATATAGTTTTACATTTATATATAAAAAAGAAAACAAAAAAGAAAAAGCAATTAAAATCAAGAATCAGGAAGTAATCACTTGTAGCTGTCTCATAAGTCTGCTTATTGCCATTAGAATTCAGTACACATACTTCTTTCAAAAATGATGTAACTATAAAACTGTAAAATGTCATGCATATGCATACAGAAACTCATTGCTTAGAAGAAGTAAAATCTCAAACTATATTAACATTCAGCTGAAAAATCTCAGAGCTGTTAGAATATGTAAATAATTCCTTATGCTCCATGAATGTTTTTCTCTGCTGTCTGCAAGGTCTATTATTAGTTAACATTCTGAGGCCATAATAATAGTTGAATGTGACATTGTACAAAGCTTAGAAATTACCATACTTAACTAATCTTATGTATTGCATGCAGAGAAAAGGTTCAAAATTATGTCTTTCAGTATAGAACTAAATTGTCACTTTAATTCCTCAGACATCAATGAATATAATTATTTTAGGCACTGGATCATTACTGCTTTTTGTTTTCTTTCCACAGTGCTTATGACTTTGATTATGATTACTACAGAGATGATTTCTACAATCGGTATGTGTGATTTTGTTTTTTATATATTCTTCGAATGTTACATTGTTAGCTCCTGTTACTTTACTGATAATATCATGTTTATCTCAGCTCAAAAAAGAATTGTTAGTTGGAGAAATTATCTCTTATAGTGAAATAAATGCTACAGTTTGTGATCTGTAAATAATTTTAGTTAAAACTGGAAATCATTCTTTTGGTAGCATCAACCTATCTAGTTATTGAATCTCAATGATGGATATACTCCGTAGGTACTAACTGATTTGTTTATAAAGATGCCTAAAACCCCTTTGAGTGCAAGTTAGATATACAACCCATTGTGTTAGATACCACTATGACACTCAAAGGGTTAAATGAGAACTAATACTGCCTAATAATAATCCCCAAGTTCCCTTACTATGACCAGCAAAATCAGAATGGCCTCTCTGAATTTTGCCTTTGTGCCTTTGCTCAAAAAAAATAAATAAATAAAAAGGAGAAGCTAGTGTGATACTGCCCACACAATCCACAGTCCCCCAAATACTTCCCTGGGGATCTGGGGAAGTATAATTAAAATGGGGTTACAGTATAATAGTATGAGTAGATGTTACAGCTTACCTTGGTTTCAGCGTCATCTACAGGCGCAAGGCTTCAAGCATGCAGCAGGGTTCTGTTTTAAGTGTTTGCTTCCTGTAGTCTCCTCCTACTTACTTCCTCCTACCTACTTCCTCCCTCTGAGCTGCTTCTCCTACCTACTTCTTGAGGAGGGGTTTAAAAGGCAGACTGTGTCCTGACTCAGTTGCCCTTGCGTTGTTGTTCATAGCAGTTCTATTACCTTGGTCTCTGTGTATGACCTGGCTAGTCTTCCGTCCAACCTGGTGCTGACTTGTGGCTCTGTCTGACTATTCTTTTGCTTATCTCTATAGGGACACCCAACCTGATGCAGACCTGTGGCTCTGGCTGACTACCAGAACTGTGTATGACCTGGCTTGTCTGACTACCCCCTCTGGTGCTGACTTGTGGCTCTGTCTGACTACTTATCATGGTGCCGTGATTCCTTGTCTGTCGACATTGTTACTTCCTGTCTATTGCCCGCTGATTCTTATTGGCTGCTGGGTTCTGCTCTGCCCTGTAATTGCATTTTTATACTCAGTTCTGACTACCTTTGGCGCCCTTTCGTGGTGTTCCTGACCAGACGTTTGTTGCTGTGTTCCTGCTCCATGTATGATCCGGTTCTGCCTGACCTTGTTCCTGTCTTTACTGCCTAATCCGTTGCTGACCCGGTTTGCCTGACTATCGCTATCTGTGTCCGATCCAGCTTGTAGCTGACTTCCGCTCTCTGTGTACCGACCCAGGCTTTGGCTGACTACCGCTCTCTCTGTACCGATCCAGGCTTTGGCTGACTACCGCTCTCATTGTACAGATCCAGGCTTTGGATGACTACCGCTCTCTGTGTACCGATCCAGGCTTTGGCTGACTACCACTCTCTGTGTACCGATCCAGGCTTTGGCTGACTACCGCTCTCTGTGTACTGACCCAGGCTGTGGCTTACTTCTCTCTCTCTGTGTACCGATCTGTTGTAGCTCCGTGGAGCTGGTGGAGTTGTCCACTTCACACTGACTTGCTAGTTTCCTAGCGTGTACCATTGCCTGTGCCTGTCAGTGTTGCCGTTGGTCCTTTACCTTCAGAGAGTAAGCCTGTGCCTTCGCTGTTGCCAAGGAGAAATCTGATTGCCATTTGGAATCAAGAAGGATGTTTTTCCCCCATTTAGGGCAGAATTTGAAAATGCTGTATTAAGGTTTTTTTTTTTTTTGGGACCAACGATGGTAGACAGGAATAGGAAAAGGGTTGAACTAGATGGATGCAAGTCTTTTTTCAACCTAAATTACTATGTTACCCCAGGCCAATATTGGATGGCCCAGCCACCACCACTACCACCGGGAAGGCACAGGATGTTGTGTATGGTGCATTATGGGGCATATGGCCCCACTGCAAGACCACAGCCACCCACATGAATGCAGCCTCAGCAGGAGCCCACCTGTGATCCCACACCTATCTGGGAATGATCAAGATATCAGTGTCCACGGTATGACCCTGGCCACTGGACTATGACCTCTGGGGCCTAATTGTTAAACCACAGTGCCCCCAACAACAGCAGGAGTTCACACCAGCACATATTCAAACAGAAGGTCAGCCATCCATGGCAAATTTGGAGTCTATAGATGTGGTGGAGGCACAGGCCTCTTCAGGCTCATCACATGCTGACCCCTTGACAACTGCTCCACAACACACATCACCACCAGCAACGTAACCCAAACAAAAAGCTGGAGGAACAAATGGCCAACAGGAGGAGGCTTAGGACATTGTCGAGGCATCCCCACTCCCCAGAACCTCTAAGTCCAATATCCTGGCCATATCCCTGTCCACAGGTCGCCAAGGCATGGGAATGGAGGCAGAGTGCCTGAGCATACAGAGGAGGCAACTCAAAGAGCACATGTGATTAGCCATGTACATGAGGAGGGTGCAGAGACATGTGCAGAGGAACACAGACACCCTCTGTGCAATCGAAGCCCAGCAGGCCATACTCACAATGGAGATCTGCCAATTCCAGACAGGAATGATGAACATGATGGGCCAGATGCTAGTCGAAATTTTGGGTAACAATCAGAAGGAGAACTTGCTGATAGAAAGTGAGCATCAGTCCATGGAGGGGTCCACCACAACCCCTCCCCCTCCAATGTGACCCTTGTACAAACCCCAAGAATCCCCAGAGTAATGACACAGTCAGTGGGGGCATTCACCTCTGCAGCCCCTTGCAAAGTCCCATTTGAGATGTTTCCCCCAAATAAAATATACTTGTTGTTTGGCCATGATGTGAGTTGAAGCTGAACTACTGATATCTACCCCTTAGTATACTATGTGCCAGACTGCCCCACTATCATGGTGCCCGTGCTCTTTTTGTTTTTTTTCTATCAGTCTAGCCTGTACCTTGCTGCCATTGGCTACCGTGTGTTAGTCCCGCCCAGTATGACCTTTATATACTGGGCTATGCGCACCCCTCTGCTACCCTTTCGTG
This sequence comes from Rhinophrynus dorsalis, assembly GCA_037306005.1. NCBI lineage: Eukaryota > Metazoa > Chordata > Amphibia > Anura > Rhinophrynidae > Rhinophrynus > Rhinophrynus dorsalis. The sequence goes on along the minus strand of CM074723.1, from coordinate 90,691,945 downwards.
GTGTTCCTGTGCCAGTGCTTATTTCTGCTCAGTGATTCCCAGTGTACTGACTTGGCCTGCCTGACAGTGACTACTCCTCTGATGTTCCCGCTCCGTGATCCGACCCGGCTTGGATGACGTTCCTGCTCCGTGATCTGACCCAGCTTGGCTGATGTTCCTATGTGAAAGAGCATATAACCTATCTTTCACATAGTTTATATACTCTTTAATTAATAAAGGGGGCAATTGTTGCCACCATGATAGGGGGGTATCCTGAGGGGTCATGATACCCCTCTTGAGGTCTGAATACTTTTTTAATACAAATTACATATATAATTAAAAAAAAAATCATTTTTACACATAAATTAAATATTTAATTACATTTTCCCACAAATTACATAAATAATAAAAACAAACACCTTTTTTTAAACATACACAGGTTGCCTATTAACCCTATGAGTACCAGAGGGGTAGCAAAAACATTACAATACCTCTCTGGTACTCATAGAGTTAATCTTGCAATACAAAATATGAGGGCATGTCGAATATAATAGGAGAAGAAAAATGTTGCATAAAGAAAGTCATGGGAGCACTGTAGTTGACTTTTCAAGGGGGAGGGGGCTTAAAATGTCAGATGTACAATATTAGTCGAATTAATATGATGAAAGAAAGCACCGTACGTCGGATTTGGAAGGGGAAGGGTTAATTGTCGACTATGAACAATATTTGTCGGATTAATGTGGTGGAAGAAAGTACCGTTGGTCAACTTTTAGAAGGGGGGGTTAATATGTCAAGGGGGGGGGGCACTCTGTCAGATTATATTATGTGGAGAACACATCCAACACTGAACTTGATCTTTCTGCCATCAAATGTACGCCTATTTCCTTGGACTTTGACATTTTGTGCGTTGTTTGTAGGCGGTAGTCAGAAAAAAGCAGACAGCGCCAGTTTTGTTACTACTCTGAAAAGTGCTGTATATGCCAGTTTTCTTTTACTGTGGTTCTGCAATAGAATACCGACGTAACACATGTTTGCAAAATTTGCGCTACTTGTTTTTCTTGTAACACCGGTTTTAGAGCAGGTAATAGAATCGAACCCTAAGTCTGCAGTAAAGGCCGAAATTTCGGACCTGAAGAAGATCTTACCCAGTTGGGACAGAGAATTGATACCCTGTAGGAAGATAGAGAAGCATCATGGACATAACAAGAAGATACCATAGATTTCTTATCTTCCAAATTGGACGACCTGGATAATCGATCCAGGCGGTGCAGTAGCAGGCTTAAAGACATTCCCGTATCTGTACCGCCTAAGGACTTATTACAATCAGTCCAATCTCTTTTTGCAGGGGTTTTGGGAAAACCTGAAGGGCCTCCGCTAAAAATCAACAGAGCCCATCGGGCCTTGAGGCCTAGAGGTCCCCTTGGTTCTAAGCCACGTGACATGATCATCTGTCTGCACAACTTTGTGGATAAGGACTGCATAATGGCCAAGGCAGATCTATGGATGGTATCCGCTATGCTGTCTGTATGGTGCAGTTATTCAATGATCTCTCTGGCTACCTTACAGCGGAGATGGATGCTCAGGCCACTTACGGCTCACTTATGGAACTTGGGGATCAAATACCGCTGGGGGTTCCCTTTCTCCCTCTCTGCACTGCATAATGGAGCTGTGGCTTCCCTCAAATCGATATTCGAGGTTCAGGCCTTCTGCGCTATGTTGAACATCACTACACCTACACTGCTGACTGATTCCTGTGGTTCTTCCTCAAACGCACCGGTTTTAGCAAAGGAGAGGAGGGATAGATGGAAAGAAAGCCAAGACAGCAACCGTTCCTGTATTCCTCTCCTCCACGTTGGACCCTGCTGGTCTCTTCATGACTTTCTGAGGCCTATGTGAGTTAAGGGCCTCGTGCCTGCAGTACCATTTCCATTGACATTGTTCCTGAGATGCTGTTTATATTGCGATTTGGTTTTCCCTCTGTATCTTAGATAATGAGATGTGACACTTTAGTCAGAGTGACTGTGGGCACGTCTAGCCTACGCCAGGGTCTTCATATGACCTTATTGTTCCATTCCTCAGTTACCTGGGACTGCTGTATGTATTTCCATGCACGTTTGCTTTTTATCATCCATATCTCCTAATGCTACATATTTGGGGTTCGTAAATGTCTGTAAGTTCTGTTACCTGGGAGGGTATGCTGGGTATGGTGTGCCTTGCGGTTTCGGTTGCCTCCCCGGGGGTTGTGTGGCCGCTGCCTATGGTGGGGCTGTTCATTCCACGGGGTTGCCCACGGATGCCACTGGGTTAGTTATTCTGTTGGGTTTGGTTTTAAGCTTCCTTTAAATATGGCTGGGGATTGTGGACTTTATAGATTATGATGTGGTGTACACTCTCCACCTGTGTTATAAAGATAAAGGAAGCATATCTATACAGACATCCAATTAGATCAGTGGCATAGACCATGCCCCCCCTTCCCTTTGCCTGCTACCAGAGCCATTTTGATGCTTACCTGTCTTTCCATATATATGGATATATCCCATTCCGGTCCAACTTGGCATATATCCACACTGGATTCCTTTAGGAATATTCATTATTTTGAAATGGAGGCATGCTTGTTTCAATGATATGGGACGGTGTGCTTGCTATGAAATTACCATCCAGCTTGGTTGCTCTCCCAGGGATTCCGCAACCTGTACTGCCTATTGCAGGGGTCAACGGTTCCACGGATGGGTCCTCAGGGTGAATGGATTTTATTGATCTAATGTATTTGCTCTACTGTAGTGTTAAGGAGCGTAGGACTTGAGCATGAGGCAGTATACACTTGTCCTTTATGCTCTGGAAAATTTTTGTTGTATGCTTGGGATCCAATTTCTCCTAGACTATGATCCAGAATTTGGCACATCCTCCCCACTCTAGGTCCATCTATTCTCGAAGCCAATTTGCCTTCTCTTCTAAAGATTGATTGACTCCCTTCTTATATGGCTTATTCCCCTTTTAAACTCCTATTTCTCTGCACACGCCTTGCGAAGCGTAGAGCAGCAGTCTACTTAGCTGTACGTCTGAGGTATTTTACAGCCCCTCCGATGTATAACTTATATCTTTCAATACTCACCTAGGCATCACAGGCTATGGATTTGGTATCCTAATCAGATACTCTTTGGGTTCGTCCAGTCTTATGATTATTCCTGTTATCTCTGTTGGTACCATTGTCGTGCCTTTGGAGATTGTTCTCTCCCCCCAGCCTTTTGGTCACTCAAGTGTCTGCTTCCCCGCAGGTCATATGGGTATGCTTTGTGGGGACTGCACGGTTGCTATGTTTAATATTACTTGTTCTTTCACTCTTTCTCTCTTCTTCCCCACCATTTTGTGTGTTCCCTCCTTCCCACATCCCCTGGCATTGGTGGTTGCTACATGGCTAGTTGCACTCATGTGGTTCTGCAGTTGCCCCGACTGTGTAACCCAGACTGTCCTTTCCACATGTCTGCCTATTCTTCATAGTACTCACTCACAACTTCATGATGCAAGGTAAACACCTTTATTTCACCTTGTTGAATGCTAGAGGCCTTGGTTCCCCAGAAAAAAGGTCAGTGGTGCTGCAGGAGGGCCAGGGTCTTAGGGCCAATGTTTTCTTTGTACAAGAAGCCCATTTCCTCTCCAACCAGCCAATAAAGTTTAGTAATTCCCTTTACCCATTGTTATGGCAAGCCTCCGCTTCAGAAAAGAAGAGGGAAGTTGCGATATTAAATGATAAATATACCCCATTGTCCTTAGATGGGGAGTTACGGGATCCTGAGGGTTGTTACTTGTTCCTGAAAGGGAGGTTTTTTGACATCCCCTTTACCCTAGCGAATATCTATGCCCCTAACACTGGAGCTCCCGGGTTCCTTGCAAAAATGCTAACATTATTAGAGGATTGTAAGGTGGGAAGGTTCACAGTGGAAGGTGACATGAATGTGGCCCTGGATGTGCGACTGGATTCCTCCTCAGGTAAATCGCAATACACCTTTAAGGCTTTAAGAGCTATTTAGCAACGCCTTCAAGGACTTCAGCTGGTGGATGCCTGGCTCTTGTATCACCCAACAGTTAAAGACTATACTTATTTCTTTCCTCCTCATCACTCCTATTCTAGACTAGACTATTTCTTCATGAACCATTTCCAGGTACATAATGTAAGATCCTCTGACATCCATCCTATTTCTTTCTCAGACCATGCCCCAATTAGTTTTTCCTTGGAATTGCCTTCAATACCTCAGGGCAGACCCCAAAGGAGACTTAATGATGTGCTCTTACGGGACAAAACGGTCTGTGATTCCATTCGTTCGCATATATCTCAGTGCTTCGATCACAATATTTCTCCTGAGGTACTGGCTCCAGTAATATGGGAGGCTCACAAGTGCTACATTAAAGGCCTTTTGATTAAGTTAGGTGAAGCAGAGAAAGCTTTTGATCGCATAGACTGGTTATACTTGAAGTCAGTTCTGTTTCACATAGGTATGGGTCCCTGTTTTCTCTCTTCTGTAATGAGCCTCTACTCTGCCCCACTGGCGAGAGTAGTTGTAAATGGATTCCACTCTGAATCCTTCCGGATAAGTAGTGGCACTTGTCAGAGGTGTCCCTTATCTCACCCCTCCTATTCATTTTAGAACTTGAGCCTCTCTTGAACTCCATCAGGTTGTACCCTGCCATACAGGGCCTTCAGACATCTACCTCTCCTGCAAAACTGGCTTACTATGCTGATGATCTGTTGTTATTTGTTCCTTATCCCACTAGATCTTACCTCCGTTGATGTCACTCATTGAGGCTTTTAGTGCTCTTTCTCTATATAAAGTTAATGCCTCAAAATCCACGATTCTTAACCTAAATTTAACAGGTCATGAGTCTTCCTCATTGAAAGCACAGTTCCAATTTATTTGGCCCTCTCTCGGAATAAAATACTTAGGTATTACTCTTATGTCCTCAATTAAAGCTTTAGCAACCACTAACATCAACCCTCTTATAGCTTCTGTTGAATCCGATATCAAAATGTGGTCCCTTCTGTTTTTATCTTGGATGGGTCGTGTCATTGTCTCCAAGATGATGATCCTGCCAAAAATACTATATGTTTTAAATTCCCTGCCAGTTAAGATTCCTTCTTATCCTCTGACAACTTTGCAAAAACTAATAAATTCTGGCCATTCAAGAGGCCTAGATTACTGTTTAGACATCTGAAACTGCATAGACACAGAGGTGGTCTGGGTGTTCCAAATTTTTCTACTTACTACAAGGCTTCTGCTTTGTCACTTACTGTACCAAAGTTCTTGTGAAGCCTTGGGTTGAAACTGCGGCTCTCTTCTCCCCCGGGATCTCGTTGTCTCACTTATGTTGGTTTGATCCGTCTCTTTTTCCCGATTCCTGTAAGGATCATGTTATTCTAGGACATCTTATATCTTCTTGGAAAGCTATGAACAGTTCACTGAACCTCTTACCTTATCCTTTTGGTGGAATGCCGCTTTTGGGAAACCCTGTGTTCCCAGCAGGCCTTCCAGGCTGTTCATGTGTATCTTGGTCACGGCTTCCCATTAAATGTCTGGATAATGTGATGTTCATTGCGGGTTTGATGTCTTTTAGATCACTGGTCTGTGACAGAGGTGTTCCGGAGGACCATTTTTGGCAGTACCAGCAATTATCTCATTTTTCCCTATCTTTTCTTCCCAATGCCAGAGCTGTCTCCAATCAGCTTCTGTTCGCGGAACTCTTTCTTTCAAATTCCATTCACTCTCATACCTTAGGCCGTTGGTACTCTTTCCTTTTGGGGAGCGAGTAAATGGTAAAGCCAACTTACTGTGTTGACTGGGAAAAGGAAATGGGCATTTTTCTCCCCCTTAGTAAATGGCTCTGTATCCTCCAAAGCCTGATAGACTCCGCTCCTGATATCACTACTAAAGAATGTAACTACAAAGTTATTACCAGGTGGTACAGAACTCCTCATCTGTTACATAAATTCTATCCTGCATCTTCATCGACATGCTGGCATTGTGGCTCGGAAGTGGGCTTTATGTTGCACATCTTGTGGCCGTGTTTATTAATCTCCCCATTTTGGGATGATATCTCTACCCAGTTAAGTTTTATTTTTCATGTACGATTTACAGGTTCTCCTATGTCACTGCTATTTGGTAGCGATTTACCTCCTCCCATTGCTAAGGATGGATCAAGTCGCCAGTTATTCCTTCACTTAACTAAAGCGGCGAAGCGGCTAATCCCTCTGCATTGGCGGTCTACCAGCCCTCTGTAACTGACTAAGTGGAGACGAACAGTAGCTCAGACTTGTGATATGCAACACTTTCATTTTTCTGACATTGGGGTACACGATCTCTCTATCACCTATTGGTCGCCTTGGCTGGCCTATGTGGCTGGTGCTCACCTCCCGGCATCATGACCTTTAGAAATGTGGTATAGTGCTCCTATGTGCCTGATTATGTTTGCCCACTGTCATGTTTTTCAATTGTAGCTTTCCTCTGACTTCATTGTTCGTTTTTTCCCTGTATGTCCTCCTCTTCCCATTTCTTCCCTCTTGTGTCTATATTTCTGTTTTCTTCTCTTTTACTCTGCTATTTTTTCTTTTTTGTTAAGATGGTTATTGGAACTAGCCTTAACAGCATTGGTGATGTTGTTGAAGTATAATAAAGATACACTTTTTTTCAATGATTGGTCCTTTTTAACCCAGATGGTATTCTCTGGGATATTGTTGATTGTACAAATATTTCCTGTCATTGTCTTGTTATTATCAATGGTGTGACATGATCTACCTACAAATTAATCATTTGAATCTGTATTGCAATGTTATATTTTGATATCTTTCAAGATGTATTCTTGTACTTTATGCATCACATTTCTATATTCAATAAAGCTTTTGAAAAAAAAAAAGAACTTGGTTTGTTGTGTTTTTATTCTTGGAGGAAAGCACAGATTGCATCTGTCTGATAACATAAAGGAGCACACAAGTGTACACAGCTGTCTTTTCACATACGTATTCACCAAAGAAACGTCCTTTCCATACTGGCACTTTGATATCTCCAAACTAGTCTCCCTGCAGAAAATTGGGCACTCAGGCCCAATAACATTCATCATTATGTGGTAAAGAGGTGATAAAGTATAGATAACGTCACAGTGATATCACTTCTCCAGTTTCTATCTTTTCCAGTTTCTCCCACCTTATAAATCTTAGAGCATTGGCTCCATAGAATAACAAGAACTGGAGAAGTGATATCACTGGAGAAGTCATCTCCACGTCATTACCCCTTAATGCATCTCCCCCCAGGTCCTACACAGTTGTGTAAAATGCAGGACAGAGATGTATCAAACACATTGTTTTGCAATGCGTTTGATACTTCTCTGACACTCAAACATTTAATGGGATTTTTGATATTGGGATTAATAAATAGGTAAGTTTATTATCAAATTATAAGTTGTCTTTAAATGGTTCAGCTGTATAATGTTTTGTTGTTTTCAGGACAGACTGGGTACTTTTTAATTAGAAGATGTGTAAGCAGAATTATTTCTTATATAATATGAGCCCCTCCCCTAATCCACTCAAGGAATGATTGATCCATGGATGGGGTCGGGGTCAAATATGTAAAAAGACCCTATATGGTGTAGTCTGGTTACTATTATTGTTTGCTGAAGCTAATTAGGGTGGGCAATACTGGTCTGGTAGTAAACAATCTGTGCACAGTGTACATCCTGGAATGTTCCGACACCTTCTGTTTTGTTTTTGTGTCTTTCTTCTCCCTACACTCTCTCACTTGGTGACTTATTTCATCCCTTGGCTTTATTAACATCTCTGTACTGATGACATCCAAGTCTACCTCTTGTTCCCAGACCTCGCTTTGACTGTGCAGTCAAGTATCTCAGTATCTGACAGCAATCTAATCATGGGTGACTCCTCGCCATCTTAAGTCTTAGTCTTGGACCTTGCTTCCAACTCCTTTCTTCATCATAATTGGCAACTGTACTGGATTCCATCCTGACATTCTTCAAACTGTCACCAAAACCTTTTCCATAAAACCTCACACTCAGGCACTCATTTTCTTTAGACTAGATTATGCAACATTCTACTCTTTGGTCTTCCTTACTCCCAACTTTCTCCTATTCTAAATATAGCTGCTAGAATAACTACCCTTGCTCCCAAATACCTTCTCCCTCATCAACTCCTAAAATGGATCTCTTGGCTACCTATATAGTCTCCTGTATCATACAAAATCCTTCTAGTCTCTTTACAACTTTCTCTTCTTACATACATTTTGCTCTTATCGCTTATTACTTCCCAACACCTGCATTATGATCAAGGTTTCCTTCTATTCACTCCCTACAAAATTTGAGCCTTCTCTCAGTTAGAGACATTTTTGCTGACTAACTCTTGACATTGGAATGCTCTCCCTACCACCAGTTTCATCCCTGTACTGTAGGTTTATTAATGTTACTGTTACATCTATAAAACACTGTTTACATTTTGTTTTTCAAGCAGTGTAAAGGTTTTAGGTATCTGATTTAGTAGATAGGAACTCTTTAACCTTACTATAGCTGAGTTCTCTGACCAGTGTGGCACAACATCCATAATTAATCATCTGTGCTGAAATCACCTACTTTCTCCTCACTCCTTTTAAGGCTGCCAGAACATATCAGCTTCCATCAAAGGAGAATTAAATAATGGGGAGAAATAATCATGCCAATTCTGCCAAGTTTCTATCCTGGAGAATACCTGGAAAGGTTACAGCTCCTCTTTAAACCTGTAAAAATTCACCAAGGATGATATTATTTAATTGTAATGATTTCATTTAATTTGCAACATGATCATCAATATGCAAATTATAGAGTATGATGAAATAAAAATAACTATAGCAATTTTTAGGTAAACCAAATTCCCCACAGGCTGCAGGGAACAAATAAAAAAAATGAAATTCCCATTGACTTGAATGGGGCACTTATTAACTCCTTTGCTACAAGAGTGTCCAGCACATTGAAATCAAGTTACTTTTTTCATTATGTTGCAACTGGTCTAGACCATAGTTGCTCTATTTCTTCATAGCACACAATGCTTTCTCATTAGTTGCCAAGAGAATAGACGGCCATTTATGCTCTAGTTGTATATAACTACAGTGAAGTTTAGAAAATTGTTCATGATACAACTACCCTATAATTTAGAAAATATTGTGTACAGTACCTTTTGTTCATTTTGCTCATCCTCATGCTCTCCATTTCTTTCTACTTTAGCAAGAAAGTTGCCCCTTTAGAAAAAATTTTCTTACAACAAAATAAAACAAAATAACGGCTTTTGATGGTTGACACATCGTCTCTATTTTTCTGTGAAAAAAGGGTTCTTCACTAAAGACAAGAGTCTTGCGCTGCTTTCTATTGATTCACTAGGACTTAAGACAATTTGGAAGAGATTTGAAATCCTTCGAACATACAGTTATATTTTTGAAATGGTACTTTTTTTTCTCTCTAGCGCTATACGTGTGTGTATATATATATATCTCCTCATTAGGCAAATAATGGCACTTTCCATTTGGCGAATAATTTCCCACGAAAATTGCCATTTTTACACTTTTTCCCACCTTTTACGTCCATTGAAATCAATGGGAAGAAAAATTTGTTCTCCACCACACGAAAGTTTTCTACAACCATATTAATGGGTGTCAGTCTCTTACAGCATGCCATTCTGTGTTTGTGAGAGGAGAGAGCAGCACATTGAAGTTGGGGGAAGATGGGGGAATTGAAGTTTAGTTTATGGAATCTTTTAAGTAGGACATTTGTTCCCTGTATTAGGAGAGTCAGTGGGGCACTCTGGGGAGAAGAAGAGAGGAAGGAGGTTGACCCCAAATAATACCCCAAAATTCAGATTGAATGACTGGCAAGACACAGGGAGCTGGGGACCTATTTGCTTGCTGATCTTGCTTTTATTGTCTCTGCGCTGGGTGGGAAAGTCTGGGGAAAGAAGTTGCTGATATTGTTTTTCAGTTATAATTTTTTTTGGACAGACTGTGATAAGACAACAGGGTGGACAACTTAAAAAAAATAAATAAAGAAAGAAAGAAAGAACTAAATATATTAGGTGACAGACAGCTGACTGGGCTTAGGCAAGGCATCATACAGCTCCATCAATTGTACTGTGTACCGTACAGTAAAAAAACAGCAAATGTCCAGCAAACGCACAAAGACAAGGGTGGGGGAAGGGTTGGAGCAGTGCAGGGATGTGAGAGTAAAGTAGTAGTTCAAAAACTGACTGCAGCAATGGTTGCTACAGCGTGTGAAATCAATGATGATGATCCCTCTACTCCAAAGGAGGATGCAGTTTGTCAAGGTACCAGCAAAACCAGACAGCTCTCACAGCAGCCATTCTGTGTTTGTGAGAGGAGAGAGCAGCATGTTTTTGAGCTAGAGAAGGTGGGAAAATAAAGGGGAACTGAATCTTAGTTTTAGGAAGTCATTTAGGTAGGACATTTGTTCTCTGTAGTAGGGAAGTCTGTGGGCAATATGGGGGAGAAGAAGGGAGGAAGGAGTTTGACCTAAAATACCTCAAATTTTAGTGTGACTGACTAGAAAGACACAAGCAGCTGTGGTCCAAATTGCTTGCGGATTTTACATTTATTGTCTCTGTGCTGAAGAAGTCTGGGGAAATAAGTCGTTTTTTTAGTTATATATATATATTTTGGACTACCTGTGATAAGATATGGTGGCCAACTTTAACCCCTTCAGTGCCAGAGGCTCGGGCCATTTTCTGAACCCTGCAGGCCAGACACTTTTTCAACATTTTTGCTATCCTTCCGTTTAGGCTTGATTTCCTCTGGGGATTTTTAGTTACATATGGAAAACTATATATTGTTTTTTTCAGAACGAATTGAGCTTTCTTGTGATACCTTACATGAAGAGAATTTTACATCGTGCAAAAAGCTATGATGTCATAATGACAAAAAAAAGTGAAAATTTACTCATTTTGCTAAAATCACATACTATGTATCAAAAATATTTACCTTGATTGAAAAAGTTTCAATTATTTGAAAAAGCCTCGAGTCCCCTGAGTAAAAAAATACCAAATTTGTATAGTTTTACCTACGTCCATGGCTAGCGTAGAGCCCTAATCACCAGCAGCGCAAAATGACATTTTCAACTTTATAAACTAATATGCGCATTCTAGGGTTTTTGTGGTAAAACTACCCTAAAACAGTGGAATAACTATATAAAACTATATATTTCGGAAAAGTAGACAACCTGCCGCATCTAATGAGGGGTAACTTGCCTTCTTACCCCAAGCCTGGTGTGCACAAATGCCTCCAGAAGATGGCGCTAATGAAAAAAAAGGCATTTTCTTACATTTCTGCCCCTTCAAATGTACTGAAATTTGTGAAAACCATGGCATTTCCAACTGTATTCATTAGCTAGTGCTCTTAGGAGAAAAATGACACCCCATTGGTATGAGTTTAACTACCTCAGGGGGCGTTAGAAGTGCAAAATGACACCTACTACAACCTCAAATTTTTCTAACATTTTCTCAAACATTACTTGTCAGTACACAAATGGTTATAACAACTACAGAAGTGAAGAAAGGGTACACAAACCATACCATTTTGAAAAGAAGACACCCTGCCGCATCTAATGATGGGTGACTTGCCTTGTTACCCCAAGCCTGGAGTGCACAAATGCCTCCAGAAGGTGGCACTAATGAAAAAAAAAGGCATTTTCTTACATTTCTGTCCCTTCAAATGTACTGAAATATGTGCAAACCATGGTATTTCCAACTGTATTCATTAGCTAGTGCTCTTAGGAGAAAAATGACACCCCATTGGTATGAGTTTAACTACCTCAGGGGGCGTTAGAAGTGCAAAATGACACCTACTACAACCTCAAATTTTTCTAACATTTTCTCAAACATTACTTGTCTGTACACAAATGGTTATAACAACTACAGAAGTGAAGAAAGGGTACACAAACCATACCATTTTGAAAAGAAGACACCCTGCCGCATCTAATGATGGGTGACTTGCCTTGTTACCCCAAGCCTGGAGTGCACAAATGCCTCCAGAAGGTGGCACTAATGAAAAAAAAAGGCATTTTCTTACATTTCTGCCCCTTCAAATGTACTGAAATATGTGCAAACCATGGTATTTCCAACTGTATTCATTAGCTAGTGCTCTTAGGAGAAAAATGACACCCCATTGGTATGAGTTTAACTACCTCAGGGGGCGTTAGAAGTGCAAAATGACACCTACTACAACCTCAAATTTTTCTAACATTTTCTCAAACATTACTTGTCAGTACACAAATGGTTATAACAACTACAGAAGTGAAGAAAGGGTACACAAACCATACCATTTTGAAAAGAAGACACCCTGCCGCATCTAATGATGGGTGACTTGCCTTGTTACCCCAAGCCTGGAGTGCACAAATGCCTCCAGAAGGTGGCACTAATGAAAAAAAAAGGCATTTTCTTACATTTCTGCCCCTTCAAATGTACTGAAATATGTGCAAACCATGGTATTTCCAACTGTATTCATTAGCTAGTGCTCTTAGGAGAAAAATGACACCCCATTGGTATGAGTTTAACTACCTCAGGGGGCGTTAGAAGTGCAAAATGACACCTACTACAACCTCAAATTTTTCTAACATTTTCTCAAACATTACTTGTCTGTACACAAATGGTTATAACAACTACAGAAGTGAAGAAAGGGTACACAAACCATACCATTTTGAAAAGAAGACACCCTGCCGCATCTAATGATGGGTGACTTGCCTTGTTACCCCAAGCCTGGAGTGCACAAATGCCTCCAGAAGGTGGCACTAATGAAAAAAAAAGGCATTTTCTTACATTTCTGCCCCTTCAAATGTACTGAAATATGTGCAAACCATGGTATTTCCAACTGTATTCATTAGCTAGTGCTCTTAGGAGAAAAATGACACCCCATTGGTATGAGTTTAACTACCTCAGGGGGCGTTAGAAGTGCAAAATGACACCTACTACAACCTCAAATTTTTCTAACATTTTCTCAAACATTACTTGTCTGTACCCAAATGGTTATAACAACTACAGAAGTGAAGAAAGGGTACACAAACCATACCATTTTGAAAAGAAGACACCCTGCCGCATCTATTGATGGGTGACTTGCTTTGTTACCCCAAGCCTGGAGAGCACAAATGCCTCCAGAAGGTGGCGCTAATGAAAAAAAAAGGCATTTTCTTACATTTCTGCCCCTTCAAATGTACTGAAATTTGTGCAAACCATGGCATTTCCAACTGTATTCATTAGCTAGTGCTCTTAGGAGAAAAATGACACCCCACTGGAATGAGTCGACCTACCTTAGGGGTGCCAGAAGCACATCACTACACCTACCTGTTTGCTTCTTCGAAAATGGCGGCTTGTACTAAAATGTCCATAACTGTTAGAGACATGAAGGAAAGGTATAAAAGGTATACCATTTTGGAAAGTAGACATTCTCCCGCATCAAATGAGGGGTCACTTGCCTTTCTACCCCCTGGGCTGAAGTGCACAAATATTTCCAAAAGGTGGCGCTATGGGAATAAATACATGTTTTTTTACATTTCCACCACTTCAAAGATACTAAAATCTTTGAAAACCATAACATTTCCTGCTGTATTCAGTACCTGCTACCAACATGAGAAAAATGGTAGCCTATTTGTGTGGGTTAACATAGAATATGTGGGTGCTAGGAACACGTACGTAAACCTGACACTTTTGTTTTTGAAATTATCTGCTTGCACTAAAATGGTTATAACCATAATAGATATGCAGAAAAGGTAGAGAAACAATGCCATTTTGGAAAGAAAACATCCTTCCGCATCTAATGAGGGGTCACGTGCCTTCTTACCCAAAGGCTGGTATGCACAAATGCTTCCAGGAGGTGGCGCTAGTGAAAAAAAAAGGCATTTTCTTACATTTCTGCCCCTTCAAATGTATGGAACTTTGTAAAAACCATGGAATTTTCAACTGCATTCATTAGCTAGTGCTCTTAGGAGTCAAACGACACCCCATTGATATGAGTTGACCTACCTTAGGGGGTGCTAGAAGTAGAAAACTACACCTACTACAACCTCTGATGTTTCTAACATTTTCTCAAATGTGACTTGCCTGTACAAAAATGGCTATAACACATTCAGAATTGAAGAAAAGGTAGATAAACCATACCATTTTGGAAAGAAAACAACCTGCCGCATCTAATGAGGGGTCACTTGCCTTCTTACCCCAATACTGGTGTGCATAAATGTTTCCAGAAGGAGGCGATATAGGAAAAAAATTGCATTTTTTTACATTTCTGCCCCTTCAAATGTATGGAGCGCTGTGAAAACCATGGAATTTTCAACTGCATTTGTTTGCTAGTGCTCTTAGGAGTCAAATGACACCCCATTGGTATGAGTTGAACTACCTTAGGGGGTGCTAGAAGTAGAAAACTACACCTACTACAACCTCTGATGTTTCTAACATTTTCTCAAACCTGACTTGCCTGTACGAAAATGACTATAACACCTTCAGAATTGAAGAAAAGGTAGATAAACCATACCATTTTGGAAAGAAGACAACCTGCCGCATCTAATGAGGGGTCACTTGCCTTTTTACCCCTAAGTTAGTTGGCACAACTATTTCCAGAATGTGGTGCTACAGGAAAAAATAAAATTTTGTTTTACACATCAGTCACTTCAAAGATACTAAAATGGTTCAATGGCGTGGGATTTCCTAGGAGGACTTCTTGCCAGCCTAAGAAAAATGGTACCCCACTGCTGTGGGTTGACATACCAATTTACGCTACAGGAGCGTAGCTACCAGTGAAACAGAAATGGTAAAGCAAACAGTGTATGTGTGATTTTATGGCTAACAGATGAAAGAAGCTAGGGCGTCAGCCGGTGTACGTGCGGACCTGTGACTACAAGTGTAACAAAGTATGTGGGAGGGTGAGGGATTAGGCAGTGTGTGTGGGTATGAGCAGAGGAGCAAGGATGGTGGGGCAGTGTTTGATAGTGTGTATGGGAGATCTGTGACTACCAGTGTTGATAAAAAGTCCTGTGTGTGCCACAGGAAGGGGGTCGGCATTGAACTCCCCTCCTAGTGGCACACACAGGGTTAATTTGTGTTTTATTTTTTTTTTTTTTTTTATTATATACCTCATTGAGGGGCATAAGGACCCCCTGATCCCTCCCCAATGAGGTCTTAGTAAAAAAATATATATATATGTCCACAAACAGGGGACCCGGAGAGTGCCACAGGGGTCTCCAGCGCATTGCAAAGCAATGCATTGGATCCTTGTGGCACTCAGAGGGTTAATTTTTTTTTAATCATTACTTGGTAATCAGAGCTTGTTGGGGGGCCATCAGGACCAATCATGATGGCCCCCCAACAATCTCTGATAACGAAGTAATGAGAAATGCCCTGTGTGTGCGCCGCAGAAGGGGGGCTGCATTGGCCCCCCTTGAGGCACACACAGGGTTAATTTTTTTTCTTTACTTTTTTTATTATGGACCTCATTGGTGGGTATCAGGACCCCTTTGATTCCCCCCAATGAGGTCTTAAAAAAAAAAAAAAAAAGGAATCAAAATAAATGTCCCTGTGAGTGCCAAAGGGCTCTCCAGCGCATTGCAAAGCAATGCATTGGACCCTTCTGGCACTCAGAGGGTTAATTTTTTTTTTAATCATTACTTGGTAATCAGAGCTTGTTGGGGGGCCATCAGGACCAATCATGAAGGCCCCCCAACAATCTCTGATAACGAAGTAATGATAAATGCCCTGTGTGTGCGCCACAGAAGGTGGGCTGCATTGGCCCCCCTTGTGGCACACACAGGGTTAATTTTTTTTTCTTTACTTTTTTTTTTATTATGGACCTCATTGGTGGGTATCAGGACCCCTCTGATTCCCCCCAACGAGGTCTTAAAAAAAAAAAAAAAAAAGGAATCAAAATAAATGTCCCTGTGAGTGCCAAAGGGGTTTCCAGCGCATTGCAAAGCAATGCATTGGACCCTTCTGGCACTCAGAGGGTTAATTTTTTTTTTTATTAATACTTTGTAATCAGAGCTTGTTGGGGGGCCATCAGGACAAATCCTGATGGCCCCCCAACAATCTCTAGTAAGAAAGTAATGATAGAAGCCCTGTGTGTGCCACAGGAGGGGGGGGTGCATTTGACCCCCCCCTGTGGCACACACAGGGTTAAAAAAATTTATTTATTTTTTTTTTAATAATAGACATCATTGAGGGGCATCAGGATCCCCCCTGATCCCCCCAATGAGGTCTTTAAAAAAATAAAAAAAAAACCCAAAGAAAAGACCCTGTGAGTGCTACAAGGGTCTCCAGCACATTGCAAAGCAATGTGCTGGGGACCACTGCGGCACTCACAGGGTTACTATTGTTTTGTTTTTTTTATTAATTTTTTTTTTAGCTATTCAGACCTCGTGGGGGACATCAGGACCCCTCCTGGTGTCCCCTAAGTAATTGATCTCCCAGCCGATAGGCTGGGAGACCAATTTGGCGACTGCAGGAGAGCAGAAGCTCTCCTGCCTTTCACTCCTACCACCGGTAGGAGTGAATGGGACCGGGGAAACTTCCCCAACGTCATCAGTGACATGTCACTGATGACGCTGGGAGGCTTCCCCCGGTCCCGCCCACTCCTACCCGGAAGTTCGGGTAGGAGACAAAGAAGAGGAGAAGCTGCGCCTCAGCTGTGCTTCTCCTCTTCTTTTATTGATCTCCCAGCGCGATCGGCTGGGAGATCAATAACAGGGGGGACATGAGGAGTGATCCTCATGTCCCCCCACGATTGCCCACATTTTTTTTTTTTAAAATGCGGCCACTGCATGCCGGTTATACCGGCTCATGCAGTGACCGCATTTTAGTGGGTACATTGTACGAGCTTGGCACAGCGGGTACAGCTGTCCAAACTCGTACAATGTACCCACTTGGCACTCAAAGGGTTAAATAAATAAATAAATAAATAAATAATTCAATAAATAAATAACATAAATAATTAAGCAAATAAATATATTCGACAACTGACTGGGAGCTCTGTGACTGAGGCAGACTTGATAGACAGCAGACGACATTGGGAATTTTGTTGAGGACCAAGGCAAGACAACACACTCCATCAGTTGTGTACTGTAGAGAGTAAAAACACACACGGTAGTTGAGTAATGTCTAGCAAATGCACCAGCGGAAGGGGGAAAGGTGGAGCAGTGCAGGGACGTGGGAGTACAAAAACTGACTGCAGCAATTGTTGCTGCAGCATGTGCAATAAATGATGATGATCCCTCTCCTCCTGGGTTGGATGCACTTTGTCAAGGTCCCACAAATCACACCACGCCAGTCACCCACCACAAATACCATACACATCTGCCACATTGTAGGTTGTACTTTATTTTTTTTACTCACTTGACATCATCATGAATATGTGCCAGTGTCACTTAAGCAGGAAGTAAGTGTTGTCGGCAAAGGACAATGGCACTCTACATGCTAACATATTTTTCAAGGTATATTTTGCTGTAGGACTCACAGCTTTGACTTTCAGCTACTTATGTCTCCACTACAGCCCTCAGAAGAAGTAATATTGTGCTGGGAAATGTTGCACCACATTGAACATAGGAAAAAATGTGTTGGAATAGGAAAAAATGTGTTGGAATAGGAGAAAAATGTGTTACAATGTGACTGAATAGAGGAAAAATTTATTAGAATAGGAGAATAATGTTTTGCAATAGGCAAAAAAAATTGCTGGAATAGGCGAAAAGGAGGAACATTTTGCATTGGAGAAAAAGAGAAATCTTTCGCAAAAAAAGTAAAAAATTGGCCATTTTTTGCAAAATTTGTCTCACTTTTCGCCCACCCCTAATCATCATCATCTTCAGCCAATGTCGATCCACTGCATGATGAAGGTCTCCTCAGCAAGCTTCCTACAACTTTGGTCCTGCACCTTTTGTAGCCACTATGTACCAACAAACTTGACAATTTCATCTACCCATTTTGTCTTTGGTCATCTTTTTGGGAATTTAGTATAAAGTGGAATCCATTCCAAAATTTGTTTGATTCATCTACCATCAGATCTTCTTGCTATGTGGCCTGCCCGCATCCATTTCATGCTCTTTACTGTTTCTATTACAAACCTGCTATAAATTTAACATCATACCACAAAGGCTTAAACTTGATGGTTGTGCATCTTTTTTCATCAGTCATATTGATGTATTTTCTAAATAAACTTGCCAGTATGGTGATATATAAGCCGCTTTATAAATTGGCCAAATTAGAATATAATCAAACCTGGTAAATTAACTGGCCACTATAAACCAGGAGTGGGTGTCAGCTACAGGAACACTGGGCTTGTGCTGGAGATGCCCACAAGTCAGCACTTGCTGTAGCCATTGGTAAGCACTGTGAAATACTACTCAGATTTTGAGGCTTCCGTGGATGCTTGATGCCTAAGCTTTTTTAATGTGACGTTCAGTTTTGGGAAATGTACAATGACCCATATGAAGTAAACAGAGTGTATGACCCTCCTTAATCCTTTAAAGACCAAAGGAGTATGACCACTATAAATCTTGCCTTTGTGCCTTGTTTCTAGAAGTAATATCATTACTCAGTCCTGGATATCATGTGCATGGAAGTAGGCATGACAGTTTCTTCAGGACCACAATACCTCAAACTCTGCGCACTGCACAATGTAGTCTTAACTGTTTGAGTGCCAGAGGGGTACGGAATGCATTGTTAACCAATGCATTCTGTATCCCTCTAGCACACAAAGGGTTAACCTACGTAATGTGTTACATACTAATCTGGTCTTAATAGGGCTAAGCCAGCCCATGCACTGTGTTGTAAGTTGGCTCATGCTAGCAGCTGTCATATTTACATAAGACATGACGTCTGAGACTGACTGAAGATGCTATCTCTTGAAAAGGCACAAGGGCAAAATTCACAGTGGTCATTAGGATATTCTGGCTATAGTGAGGCGATTGTGAGCATAATATTATGAAATTGTACTTTTCCTTTAAGGCTGGGATCCATCCAAGTGTGTACCCCTCTTGTTCTTAAAGGTGTAAGTAGGCTCATGCACTCTGCCTGCTTCAGTTTGAAAAAAATTGCCAGCAACTCTCATATCTGCCTCCATGGAAATGACATCCATTGAAAAAGGGCACAAGAGCAAAATTCAAAGGGCCATAGTTAGGCAAGTGGAGGTCATAATTAGGAAGTATTAGTTCTCCTTAAGATTCTTTCTACATGACACAAGGACATTAGAGAACATCAAACAGAGCCTGAAGGCTGTCGAGTTTTTAACCACATGAATGCTAAAAAGCATCTCAATCTTATTATTGATGCAAAATAAATATTCAATTTAAATGGGATGTGAGGCTGCAGTCACATCTAGGAACACTCAGTTTGGTCCTGAGGTATGTAATCCAAATCTCAAGGTCTCTGGAGGCAGGATGAAATAATGTCCAGTGTTACCCAGTAGCAATTTGCATCAGAGATATTTCATGCATCTATTGTCACTGCTTTAGCACAGGTGAACAAATTTAACAACCATTAAACACTCCTGTTCTCAGGTAGGTGTATCCTGAAAAGCTTGCCCTGCTATGGGTACATGAGGATTGTGGTTGATAAACCATAATCTAGCAGATATTTAGATGATTCCATTACTACTTGGGGCAAATGAGGACAGAATATGAGATGCTCTGACCTAGACAGTGCTTCATGTTTAATATATAACTAATTTATTTTAGATTTTCAATGAGAATAATAGACAAATACAGCTTTATAAACTAAATCGCTTTAATGAAGAATGTAATATTGCATTATAGTTGTTTGTTGATGTTATCATTTTTGAACAGAAATTGTACAAAATTTGCTAAGAGAATTAACCATAGGCTACTTTTACACAATAGGCCTTCAATAATTGTAAAATACAATTCCATTAATATTATTCATAGCAGGTTTTTGTTTCAGTGTCTCTAGATAGTTCCAGTCAGTGAGATGCAGTTATCAGCATCAAACATGAGCCTGGAAAGGATATTAAACCCCAGATGAACTGAATAGAACATTTATGTTTGAGATTAGTCTTTAGACATGACTTAAAGTAACAGTTCATGTTCACATCACCTCCTCCCCTTAAAACCTGGCAGCTCAATATGTACTATAAGATACAACTTCCAGCATTATTTTTAAAGCCTCATAAAAGTTTCTGAAGCTTGATAATAAATATAGCTGCCAGCCATTAAAGAGAAAAGATAAGAAGAAATAAATTGAAGTGGAGATGCTTTCTTGCATCTTGTGTAGTGAAGAACTGCAGTCAATTATTTAATTTGTTTTTTTGCAGGAAAGTACTATCAACCTAAGCATTAACTTCTTAAATGTTAGATGGGTCTCCAATGCTTTGTAAAGCAATGTGATGTAGAATGCTTTAGCACCCAAGGGATTAAAACTATTGGCACAAATTGTGGGCAGAATTAGACAGAAATATAACTAGGAATCCGCAGAATTTTACATTTTGTTCTTGTGGGAATTCTGCAGAATGGCAACTATATTTATCCTTTTTGTATACATTCCTGCTGTAAGGAAAAACAGGAATAACTTTCCATCTGAATGCATGAAACATCCCTTACCATGCTCAATTCTGCTCTTTCCATTCTGAGTACTGATGTTCCTGCATGTTTCTTTTTTTCTGATGTTGTCTCTCTGGCCTCATAATGTACATATCAATATGTTCCTGTTTTACTGTTTGTCTCACTGGCCTCATAACACACTCACACTTATTCAGTGCGTTTCACCATGTGGAAGAGGTCACAGAACATGACTTCCCACGGGAAGTGAACAGTTCCATTTACCCTAAATATAATCAACATTCTTCATGTTTTCCCTTCAAAGTGAAAGAACTATAGTAAAACATGATTATAGTAAAATGTTTACATTTATATTTAATAAATAATGTATAATTTCATATTGTGTCATTTTTATTTCTATAATGAGAAGTAATGATGTGTTAATGTGAAACATAGTAACAAAGTGACAGACCAGAAGCCAATCATATGCATACCTGGGGACTAGAGATTCAAATTTTTAGAGATTATTACTGGGTCTCCAGGGATGGGGGTTAATTCTCCGGTGGGTCTGAGTTTCTTATGAAACTCTGCCCACTTCCCCTCCTTCCCACCCTGTTTCCTCCCACTTTCCACCCATGTCTACTCCTTCCCAGTCCTGCTCTGCCCAATGCCCACTCACTTCCCACCCACTTTATGCTAGAACGGTGATAAGCCCCTGTGGTCCACTTAAGCCCTACCCCCTTTATGATGCAATCAAATCACTTACATCCCACTAGTCAGTAGCACATTCTGAAGGCTTAATAAGAGGAAGTTCCCAGATATGATCAAATGATGGTCATGTACAAACACAGAAACCTGTTTGTCAAGAAAAGTGGAGCAATTAAAAACCAGTCTCATTTTCTCATGTGATTCCATGTGTTCGGCATTAAGATTGTTAAGGGACCCACTCTAATGGGTAAAACCCTGCAACTGTTTTTTTTTGGACACAGAGTCCCCTAACTTATATTTAAACCTGCTGATACATTAATTGAAAGGGAAATAAAAAAAACTATGTGACCAGTGGATGTTTTGATATAGGGCATTAAACTCCATATCGGTACATCAAAAGTATTCAAAAAAATTGTGTCAAATGTTAGTAGAATTAACCCTATGAGTGTCAGTGGGGTATGCAATGCATTGCACAGAGTTGCATACCCCACTGGCACTCACAGACTTAATCCCATTAATTTAAAACATCCCCTGAAAAGAAACACTTACCTGCAATCCTGAAATCCAGCAAGGGTATTCAGCACCCTGGTCAGCTACTGTCCATCTTCTTCTGTCATCTTCTATCTACCATCTTCTTTCTCTTCATCTTTTGTCTTATCTTCTGTCTTCTTATCTGCTCTCCTTTGTAATTGTACCAATTATGTACCTGAAAAGAATAAAAGTCAACATCAAATATGCTTTAAAAAATTGTTTTCAATTATGCAGTAGTTAACCCTTTGAGTGCCAGTGGGGTATGTGACACATTGCAGAGCAATGCATTGCATACCACTTGGGCACTCAAAGGGTTTTATTTGTGCAGGCAGTCCAGTATGAAAAAAAATGTTATTGGCCAATGCTATAAAAGATTTCTAATCCAATTCCCAAACAGAAAATAGAATGTTTGGCATTCGGCAGCAGTAGTGGCAGGAATGAATACAACCCCCTTCCTTTTTACCTCTTGGGTTATTGCCCGAGCCTTTTTGTGAAAAATTGAACAGAGACTAGCTTTTATATGGCTAGTCTCTGTTCAAAATGGTTGCCACGCTGTAATTGGTTGGAATGTGTGCTTATTCACCTCCCAGTCTATCAGCTTCTATCAGATTGTTTCATCACCCTGCTAGATGTTGATTGGTTGGGAGGTGCGTAAACACACATCCCAGCCATTTTTGCCCTAGTGGCTGTTTTACCGGCCACAACTGAATCAAGGACATGGGCCCAGATTTATAAAAGCAAACTGGAGTTATTCTTGAGTAAACCATCTGTACTATAGGGGATAAATGCAAACTCCTAAATACCCTTGAGACTTGAATATAGCTTTTTTGTTTTAGCCCCTTGAATTTGTATTTGTCCCCTAAGGTGCAGCTGGTTTACTACTAGAATAACTCTAATTTTCTTTTATACATATTGTAAAGCTAAAGAGGTACTGGAGTACTCGGATTCAGATGATCTCTACATTCCTGCTTCTAAGTAGAATGCTTATTATTGAACCTGTGAGACTGTTATCATTTGTATACAAGTGGGTGGAATCACACCTACAAGACCGTGAGATACCTGTGCTCTATAAATGGGAACTAGATATGGGTACCTTGGAGAATTGGGAATGGGACATGGCCAAGGTGGGACCAGCGTAGGTGGCGATGCCGACCAGACATCAGATGATTCAATTAAAAATCTTGCACAGGATTTACTACACGCCGGTTAGGCTTCATAGAATGGGGAATCTTTCTACCGATCATTGCCCTAGATGTGCTGGTATTCAGGGCACATATATGCATATGATTTGGGAATGTACTGGAGTCCAGACATTCTGGAGGGAAGTAATGTGTATTATGGCCCTGGTATTGGAGAGACCTGTTCCTATGACTCCAAAACTTTGTTTATTATCTATATTTCCCAATGAACTTGAGGGTGTAGCCGACAGGTCCCTATTGAGTGAACTCTTGGTGATGGCGAGAAAGGTGGTGGCTTTGAACTGGATGTCGGACAGAGCTCCTGGTTGTAGGGCATGGATAAACTTAGTTTCCCAGTGTGCTCCGCATTATAAACTGGTTTACTTACATCGGGGAAAGCCTACTAAGTTCGATAAAATATGGGGAAAATGGTAAGAATGGTGGACGAATGGAGCAGGAGATATTGTGGTCTGATGCTCCACAATCCTCTGGCGTTATATGCCTGCAATTCTGACTGTTTGGTAATTGGACGATTGTGGTGAATGGTGGATTCCCAGCCTTTTGGCTTGTCTTGGTGGAGTTGCTTGGCTGTGGGGGAGTGTTTTAGGTTCGGTTAGGTTAGCTTTTAGCTTTTTTTTTTTTCCAGGAGTTAAAATTATAAAAAACCTCAGGTTGACACCTTACTATTATGTGTATGATTTTCTCATTTGTACAAATCCTCACATGTTCGTTTACTGTATCTGACTGTTTCTCTATATACTTTTCTGTGCATAGACTGTGTCTGGAGCGGTCTGATAATAAAATGTATTTAAAAAAAAAAAAAAGATAAAGAGGTACAATTCTTGAGCAAACCAACAGTACCATAAGGGAGAAATTAATATTTCCATTGATTTAACCCTCCGAGTGCCAGAGGGGTGCCCAACACATAGCAATGTGTTTGACACCCTGCTTATACTCAAAAGGTTAAATAGGGCTTTTAATCCCTTGAATGGTACAGGGGTCTCTAAAGCATTGCAAAGAAGTGCGTTGGAAAACTCTCAAGCATGCAGGGGGTTGAAAGGTTCATTTAAATCACTGGCAAGTATGGCGTTTTCATTTAAACACTATGGTGACTTTGATTTACTCTAGAACTGCACTGCAGAGGGCCTTATTCAGGAAGCTACAGAGGGACAATTCTGAACTACAGACCGTAGTTAGTTGTTCTGAACTAAGAAGGTGTACAGAGACTTTATTCAGAGTGGTAGAAAAGGTCCCCTTTGCCCCCCATTCAGGCAGCTGATGTTCCAGTGTCCTTAGTCTGAATGGTTTAACGGGACCCCACTGTCTCCCATTCCGGTATCTGAGGTTCCAGCGTTCCAATGGACAGATTGCCTGTGTTCCAGTTGTTCCCAGTGAATGCTTCCAGCCTGCCTTCCAGTAACTGTGATACCAGCTCTTGGGGTACAGTTTCCAGCCTGTTGCATTCAGCTACAGAGTTCCAGCCAGCTTTCATCTTGCTTCACCGGCCAGGCTATCCACTTGTAGCCACATCCAGGAGGGAGAGACCTGGAACGACGGCCCAAGACTTCCCGGCATCTTGGGCTTCCGTTACACACTCAAACTGCACAATAGAGGGCAAATAAAATACTCTAAAATTCCCATTGATTGAATGAGTTTTTAAGCCCTTGAATGATAGTGAGGTGTCCAAAGCATTGCAAATCTATTACATGTGAGACCTCTCTAGCATTCAAGGGGGTAATGCACTAAGGTGTGATAAAGAGGTAATAAAGTGGAGATGACTTCTCCAGTGATATCACTTCTCAAATTCCTATGTTATAGAGCTTATTCACTAAGATCTCCAAAGTTTTAGAAATCTTAGTGTATATGCTTCTTAGATTAACATAGGAATAGGAGAAGTGATAAACTGGAGAAGTCACTTCCACCTCTTTATCACTACTTTATCACTACTTAGTAAATCTCCCCCAAGGTGTAAATAGCACCATTTAAATCAATAGGAATTTTCTATGGTATAGGTGATTTGCCCCAGAATTGCTTGTCTATGTCTCCCTGAATATTGGCCCAAATGGTTGAATGCTTTTATAGTACATTACCTGCAGGTTAGTATTACTGATCTGATTGCTGGTTTCTTCTCAGTAGTTTAGGAGACATGCACAGAAGTTTTAGTTCCCTAAGGGAAACTGAAAATGCCTTGTTTATGTTGAGTGAGGTTCATATGGAGCAATTCTGGAGCAAATCAATCACACCATTGGGGACAAACAAATATCCCCATTGATGTAAATGTTGTTTTAAACCTATTGAATTCCAGAAAGCTGTCCAACCATTGTGGAGCTGAAAATCATGTGTCTCCTTTGTATGCATGGTTATATTTTATCTATATAGCATTGCCCAATGTACAATGCACTTGTCTAACGCAATCATTTTCAGTTCCTGTGTCCTGGGCGCACCAACAGGTCACATATCCCTGATTAGGAATGGGAATCTCAATCAACATGGCAGAGCCATTGATTATTCATCTGTGATCAGTCATGGATGCCGGTGTGCCCCATGGATTAACATTGAGAAACACTAGTCTAAAAATGAAAAATAACAAAGAATGAGTTACAGTAAGTTATCAGAATCAAGCAAGGGCACAAATTACATTTCAGTTTATAAGTGTTATCACTGGTTTTAATTAACATATACCCATTGAAGTCTATGGAAACATTTGTATATAACCCTTGATTGCATTATGAATTGTAATGTAATCCAGAACAAACAAAGGAAAATAATCAATTGGTTTATTAAAAGGGCAATTTTCATGTTTTACTAAACCTGTTTCAATGGCATCAGGATTAGTAAAATGCATGGACTACCCTGTGCAGCTCAAAATGTTTGAGCCCCTTGGTTGGGCCACAATCCAGAAGGATATGATTCTTAGTCACAAACTCCTGGTTTGTGTTCACAGTCCTCATAGACTTTCTGCATTGGGCTTTCAAGTGTGGATAACTGCATCCCACAGGACAGGAAACTGCCTGAGAGATCTCAGTAATTCTGGGGAAAATTAACTAACTTTACCTTCAAAATGTATTGATGAGCACAATAGAATTCTAGGGATAAAAGCCCTATTTAGATCAGTCAGACTTTTGGACATTTTTATTTCTTCCCTGTTGGGTTGCTGATTTGATTCAGAATTGTGGCATTTTTCCATAGTACATGACCCTAATTTATAACTGATGGATTTTAAAGATGGTGGGATAACCATAGGTTGCCTAAACCTTTCTATGGTTGATGTATCTTCCTTATGTAACCATCCATAATTTTGTGAAGAAATTGCATTTTCATTGTTAATAAAATTATCTATTTTATCAATAACTTTGAACCAAGTTTTCTTCATAGACTACAGTGCCATCCTTACATATTTAGACAGTGCCAGAATCTTTGTTGTTTTGCCTCTGTACTCAAGCACATTTAATTTGAAATAAAAAGAAATACCTGAGAGGAAAGTGCAAATTATCAGCTTTATCGTAATTTGATGGTACTTATATCCATAAACAGTGACCCATGTAGGAATTACAGCCTTTTTATACAAAGTCCCTCCATTTTAAGGGACCAAAAGTAATTGGACAACTAACAATCTTTTTCAGTGTTGTCATATTTAGTACTTTGATGCAAATTATTCGCATTTGATGACTGCCTGAATTCTGCAAACTATAGATATCATCAGATGCTGAGTATTTTCCCTGGTGATTCTCTTCCAGGCCTATACTGCAGCCGTCTTCAGTCCTTGTTTGTTCTAGGGCATTTTTCCCTTCGTTCTTGTCTTCAGTAATTGAAATGCGCTCTCCATTGGATTCAGGTCAGAGGATTGACTTGGCCATTCTAGAACATTCCACTTATTATCCCTGAAAAACTCCTTGGTGACTTTAGCATGATGTTTGGGGCCATTGGTTGGATCTGAACAGAAAAGGTGTTTCTGTATACTTCAGGATTCATCAGCAGACACAACAACATTAAGGACATGTAATTAAGTTCCAGTGGTAGCGATATATGCCAGAGCCATAATATTATGTCCATTATTTTTCTCAGATGATGATAGGATTTGGATCATGTACAGTTCCTTTTTTCTTTACATATTCCAATTTGAATCACTCTTGTACATGTTAATATTCATCTCATCTGTCCATAATTTTATAGGTTTTTAATTCAGCTTTTAGCAAACTGTAATCTTGCCTTTCTATTCTTGAGGCTTACCTGTTGTTTGCATCTTGTGGTAAGCCCTCTGTGAAAATGCTGGTTTATTCCTCTCTTTATGTTAATCATTAACACTTCTATGCCATCCTGGAGAGTGTTCTTGATCTGTTCAGCAGTTGAAAAGGGGTTTTTCTCAACTGTTAGCATTCTTTGGTGACCCACTACATTTGTCTTCAGTGGTTTAACAGGTTGTTCCCTATTGCTGAGCTCACCCATGCATCCTTGTTCTGTTGATTTTGACACACCGAATGTTTGGATATGTATTTGATCAACTGATTTTGATTTCACAACCTCGTGATAGCCTTCTTCATGGTTTATTGATGTAAAAATCCTCAAATTAAAGATGACAGACTGCACTTTATCATCTTAGTCATTGTTTAATTTTATGTATGTATCTTTATTTATGTAGCACCATACATGTACAAAGCACTTTACAGAAATAGTAATAATGCAATACAAAAAAGGACATGGAAAAGAGCATCAGGCTAAAGTGTGATCATTGCTTATTAGTGGGGGAAAGTGCAGCAAAGGCAATCAAACATTGACATTGGGACTAGGGATCTGCAAAAAGATAATTCCCCCCAGGGATTTTCATGGAAAAACAAAATTGCCCCTTTTTTTTTGCCAAAAAATTCCCGCCCATAGAAAATACAAAAGAATTCCATCTTTTCAACACTGCCAATAAAGTTCCAGTGAGAACTTTGCCATTTTATGCCTATGTTTTTTATGACTGCAACATTTCCCACTGCAATATTACTTCTTCTGAGTACTGAAGTGGAGAAATAAACGGTTAAAAGTAAAAGTTGTGAATCCTACAACACTTTGAAAAAATTGTTAGCAGGCCGAATGCCTTTGTCCTTTTCTCACATCACTAACTTTCTGTGGCTTGGGATATTACAGCAGGGAGTAACACATGACATTAGTTTTTTAAAGCCTCTGCTTTCAACAGCATTTCATCTGCCAACATTTTGGCATGTTTACAGTTCCTTTGTCTACTTTTGTATTATTTTTGTGCAGGTTTTGTCTTCTTTCTGAGAACTTAGTAAGTGTGGGATGGCAGTACAGAGTGGAAGCACTGTGTTACATTATTGAATTAACAACATGACTTGTGGAGCTGCTGGGGGTGGGGGTGGTTTGTGTATGATTCTTGTCATCTTCAAAATCAAACTTAGAGTCATACTCCTCTGAAGCAGGGGCAGAACATATTGGCACACACTTTGACACTTCAACAGCACTTCTATTAGGTACTTCAGAGCCCCAGGAAATTGTAGGAGTACGTTTTGTACTTCTTGTTGTAACACCTATGATGTGTTGATGGTGTGTCTCCCAGTCAGACCTTTGGTTGTGCTTCAGGTGGTATCTCATTGAAGAGGAACCTAGGTATGAACCTGCATTTCCCCTTCTTTTTCCCCTGCTAGCATTCTTCTTACACAAACAAAAGATAGCAACATGCATAGATTTTTGACCCATACTGTAGTCTTCATAGACTGCTGGGTTCCTGAGGGGCTTCAGCCTTCTACTACTACTGGGGCTTGATGCTGCTATAATTGTACTACTACTACTACTACTATGTGTCACAGGTGTTGCACTTCTAACTGCAGCAGAGGCACTCATCATTGCTGTGGATACAGATATTGATAATCGGTGTTGCTGCTGGTTACTCAACACTAGTAGTATGTGTGGCTAAATGGGACTTAGACTTAGAAGCAGTGATGATACTGATGATGACTGACAGGATGACTGCGTATGTTCTGGTATCTTTGCTTGTCGAAGGTCAGACTTTCCAATTGTTGCCTTTCAGCTAACTTTCTGTCCATGTCATCATTACTTTATTACTATCAACTTCATGTGAAGTTGAAGAGGAGGAGAATGCTGAAGGGACATATTATTGAGCTACATCATCAAAAGCAACAGTAAATCCTCAGCATTATCAGCCACTTCTTCCCCACTACTTTTATGTTCTTTTGGGCATTTAGAGGTCTCAAGCAATCTCTTTTTACTTTTCCCCTTCTGAGGGATTTTCACAATGTTCACTACTAATTTAAGGTCAGGTGTTTGTGTGTTTGTTTGTCTCACTGTGAGATGCAGCACTTGGTTAAAGGGATAGTAATACTTAAAATGTAAAAAAAAATATGTTGTAGGGTTTATCCCCCTGAGTAAAACAAGAGTAATCCCACTGCTGAAAGGTGTTTCATTCAAAAGTTATTAATTTTCAAAGTTGAATTTTTTAGGTGCAATATCACAGTGGCCTGAAATTGTACAGTGGCGCTGTTGCTACACGATCCTATGGACAGCTCTGGTCAATTGACCATAAATCTCCATAGGATGGTGTAGCAACAGCACCACTGTACAATTTCAGGCCACTGTGATATTGCACCTAAAAAATTCAACTTTGAAAATTAATAACTTTTGAATGAAACACCTTTCAGCAGTGGGAGTACTCTTGTTTTACTCAGGGGGATAAACCCTACAACATATTTTTTTTTACATTTTAAGTATTACTATCCCTTTAAGCTACTACACCTTCTTGCACTAAATGAATCAACACTGGAATTCGACTCATTTTCATCTTTATTAATAGTACTGGTATTGGTGGAACTTTCGGTGGAACTTTCACAAACTGCACCATAATTTATTACACGTGCTACAGTAATAATAGCTGCATTCAGTTTTTGGACTACCACATTACTCACACGTCCCTGAACTGCTCATAATCCTTTCATTCTCCCCTACTGTGTTTCCTGGACATTACTCAACTACTGTGTGTGATTTTACTGTACACAATAGAACTAATTGTATGTGATGTCTTGGTTTAGTCCTCTACAGAATATTATATCTCGTCTAGTATCAGTCTACCTCAGTCACAGTTCATGTCAGGGTCCTGTCTCTGCCACCTATCAATTTTTGATTTTAACTTAATTTATTTTTTTAAATTAACTGTCACTCCCTATCCCTGTAAAAAAAAAAAAAACCCAAACCTCCCTGTTCAACTGCTTTTTTCCCCAGACTCCCCTGGCACAGAGATAACAGCCAGATCAGAAAGAAACTTGGATCACATCTTCCTGTGTGTTTCCATAAAGTCACAAGGAATTTTGGGGTATTTCTCCTTTACTCCCTTCGCACAACCCCAGACTCCCTTGACATGTAGATAACAGCCAGATCAGAAAGGATCTTGGATCACAGCTGCCTGTGTCTACTCAGTCACACAAGCTGTTGTGATATTTGAGGTAAACCTCCTTTGCACTCTTCTCACACCCCCAGAATCCCCTAGGACCGAGATAATAGATCAGAAAGAAACTTGGATTACTGCTGCCTGGGTATTTACTTAAGTGCCGGGCCAGCGTGACGGTCCAGGTACGTCAATGGTCCTTAAGGGGTTAAAAAACAACATGGGTTAGATTTGTAAGTGACAACAAAACAGCCAAAACAGCAAAACTCATGTCACTGTCAAAACACCTATGGACTTCAGTGTGTATATTGTTATAAAAGTCCAAAAGTATTTGAGAGTTAATTTTCTCAAAATATTAATCTAAAGTATATTCACATTATGTAAGTTTCAAGTCACTGTACCATTTGCTGAGAGCAGTTATCTAGATAATATGTAATTAACTTGACAGAGGATATAAATGCATGCCTTAATTTTTTTTAGCAGAAAAAAATGAATTTCCAAGTTGTATTTGAATCCATAAATTATATTATTGTATTATATAAAAATGTATTTCATGAAATCCCTAATCATCCTTTTGAATGTAGTTCTCTTGATGTATGGGATTTCAGCATAACCTTTATAGTTCATTTTGTCAGACCTTGCACTTCAGCATTAAAATCCTCCTCATAGGTTCACAAGGAAATTGTAAGCAATTATGTTGCAAATGTTCTAACATTTGCATAGGAATTACTGATACAGTTTTTTTATTTTGTTCCTGATTGAATACCTTAATATTTCGGTGGAGAACAAAAAAAATAACAATATTGAGACCTCAATAAAATAGGTAATATTTTTTGATTTGTATGATATATTTATACACATAGGGCTAGTATATTTTCAGCCAGTTAAATTAGAAAGAGAATTATATTGTATAAAAAATTAAATACATACAGCTTTAGATACCTTGATACATTTTATGAGCAATACTATTTTTGTATAAGTAATGCAAATTTTTTATACATTTGTAAGAAATGCTTTTTTTAGGTTCTAAATGACTTTTTAACATTGTTAACTAATAAAAATGCAATCACAGTCATCATTTCATTTTTTAACGCTATTTTTTTAGGATTGTCCTTGAAAGAGATCCCACCTCAGCCTCCATTTATATTGTTAAATATCTGAATACAATATGCAACAGAGAAAATCCATTGGCTTAAGCTAATTATTTTTACTATATATATTAAAGGTAGAATGCTTATTCTCTCTCTCTCCAGTAATCATCACTTTATTGCCAGATATAACTTGTTACATATACCAAAAGCACTGTATAAAGAGGTCGCTAATTTTAAACTCTTCTAATCATTATATAATGAAGCAATGTAACAATCATAAACTTTTTAAACTCACCACGGCAATAAGCCGTTGCAGATCCGGAGCAACCTCCACAATCTTGGCCACAGACTTCGACAAACGAGACGACACCGGAGGAGGTGCTTCAACGGATCCACAATATATCCTTAGCCCAAAGATGATCTCAAGCCGTGTTTAAAATCAATAGATTTATTAAATCACTTGTTAAAAAGCAGGCCTATGAATAAGTGATTTATGCACGAAACATGTTAGGTGTCTCGTGAATTGGTTTTTTGAATTTGTTGTGTAAGCCTGTTGCACAATAAGCTGGATGCTTTTTAACAAGTGATTTAATAAATCTATTGATTTTAAACACGGCTTGAGATCATCTTTGGGCTAAGGATATATTGTGGATCCGTTGAAGCACCTCCTCCGGTGTCGTCACATATACCAAAAGGCCTAATAGAAAAACTTCTCTTCAAGAGATACCAACAGTACATGTTTTCAAGATATCTGTTTGAATGCAAGTAAATGAATCAGATGTTCAGTCACTTTAACTAATCTGCTATGCACAAGCAGGAATATACTAAAAACTGCTAGTAGTGCTTGGGGATCATAGATGGCTATCATGCTATAATACCTCATGCATACACCATACAACATGGAAGCTCCTAAGGTCCCAGATCACATGGGACTAACACATTATAAGGGTACTGAGCAGTCCAGTCGGACTTTTACTAATAGGTAGAAACTAGCACCATTTCATACTCCAAGCTGGAACTTTAAGAGTGAGACCTGGTGCCACCCTCCCAGCAACCACCTAGCAACACCCATGCAGCACAAAACAACTATAGATTAGCAAAACTATAGCAGTCATGCCTTGTGTACAAAATAGTGGATACCCTCTTATGGAGTTATTCTACCATGTACAGATGATTAGTGACCCAGACCCTCGGGCCATTGCACTAACCACACTGAGGGGAATTTGAACCCTCAGGCCATTGCATTATCCACACTGAGGGAAATTTCAACAGAGACTTGCTTTTATATGGCTTCTAGCTGGAGGGGTCACAAATGCAGGTTTCATCATCCCTCAAGCTATTAAATGACTGGATATCTGGAGAGATGACAAAACATGCATTCATGTTCCCTCCAGCTAGAAACTGTTTGGCTGGATGGTGTGGTTACTGCAGGGCATGTTCCGTGCCCTGCATAACCACCACATACCAGCCAACGGGAGGGTGGGAACCATTTTGATATATAAAAGCCAGTCTCTGTTTAAATTTCCCTCAGCGTGGATCAGGCAATGGCTCAAAAGGTACAAGGATGGGGTTTGTTATCTGACACTTTTGAAATTATATAATTCAAGGTTGAATAATAAAGAAGCCCAGAATAATGTATTTTTCTTTCCTGTCTCCCTATTAAATAGCTGATTAAGTAAACATTACATTTGGACAGGTATTGCCCCAACCCAGTTTTAGCAACTTTCTCCCCATCTATTTCACATTCAACCTTTTACACATTAAAATGGTTAAGAAATGCACTTTAAAACTATTTAAGAAATATTTCTGATAGTTTTATAATGCTATTTAGAAAAGAAAAAAGGTGGTAAACATCAGTTTAACCGTTTACATTTGAGGAGAATATGCATCACTTTGCTATTGATCATGCCTCTGATAGTCAGAAGGCAAATTTCCTCATCTCAGATAAAGTATGACGAATGGATAATTTTTAGTTTGTTTTTTTTTAAATTCACATTGATTTTATTTCATATGATTTGACAGTGAGAAAAAAATAACAGATCTTCAACACAGAAACTGTCAATTCCAGCGTGCAAAACAATGCTTTTGCAATAGCCCTAATCTTCAGCTCTGGTTTCATTTGTTCATGTGGATTATTGCCATGAATCTTTAATCACTTGAAATAAATGGAGACAGAAGTCAAAGAACCTCAAAATTCCCAATGTAAAACCCAGTGAGGCAGAGCAGTAGATCACAAAAATGAATTATAATGTTGCTGTACAAATATAGCAATTCAACACTTGGATGCTAGAGTCTCTAACACTGACATTATATCTGTAACTCAAATGAACAGGAATCCCACCTCATTGCTTGAAACCAGGAATAGCCAGAATCCTAGAGAAGTCTCTGATACATAAAGCAGCATGGTCTTGTATGTGTTTGTGTGATTTTTACATATATGTTCATGTGGTGACTTGAATTGTACTGTAATGTAGTGAGACATAGCTCCATTAAAACCACGTTACTTCACTACATTTTTTCTTAAAGGGATAGTAATACTTAAAATGTAAAAAAAAAAATGTTGTAGGGGTTATCCCCCTGAGTAAAACAAGAGTACTCCCACTGCTGAAAGGTGTTTCATTCAAAAGTTATTAATTTTCAAAGTTGAAATTTTTAGGTGCAATATCACAGTGGCCTGAAATTGTACAGTGGCGCTGTTGCTACACCATCCTATGGAGATTCATGGTCCCGGGACCAGAGCTGATTGGCACGCTCAGCGGCCCCATTGGTCTGGGGATGGTAGGCGGAGGAAAAGGACAATTGAATGCCCATCTGGCTACAGAATGCCCTCCAGAATCTGGACACGAACTGGCTCCCTCGGTCAGACACCACCACTCTGGGAACCCCATGCAAACGGAACACTGCTCTGGCAAAAACCACTGCCAATTCCTGGGACGAAGGAAGGCCAGAGAGGGGCACAAAATGAGCCATCTTGGAGAACCTGTCGACCACCATTAGGATAAAAGTATACCCCCTAGACACTGGCAATTCTCCCAGGCCACAATGCTCTGCAAGTGTTAACAGAAGGCTCCTTGTAACGGAGACTACAATGCTCTGCAAGGGTAAACGGAAGGCTCAGGGTTAACGGAGGCAACAATGCTCTGCAAATGTTAACGGAGGGGTCAGTGTAACAGAGGCAACAGGGCTCTGCAAGAGTTAATCGGAAGGCTCAGTGAATCGGAGGCAACAACTCAGTCTGCCCTATATCAGCACAGCGGAAGTCAGAATGTCGCCCAAGCAACACAGGATCAGGATCACGGCTGGAACACAAGCAGGGTTGTCAGGATAGCCGGGTCAGGTCACGGAGCAGGAACGTCAGCCAGGTCGGGTCAAATCACAGAGCAGGAACATCAGACAAGCCGGGTCAGATCACGGAGCAGGAACGTCAGCCAGGCCGGGTCGAATCACGGAGCAGGAACCAATGAGAGTAGTCAGACGGGCCAAGTTGGTAAACAGGAATGCAGGAACACAGCAACACAGTAGCACTGGTACAGGAACACTACGAAAGGGCACCTGACAGGTGCCAGAGGCCCTGAATAAGAAGGCCACACTGGGCGGGCCAAACAAAGCTCAGCCAATGGGAGCGCACCACAACAAAGAGTGACAGAGCAGATCACGGGAACCGTGATAGACTGACTGGAAAGATACAGGCAGCAATGATCCAAGCTCCTTCCTGATCTGGCTTTTATTATCTCTGTACCGGCGGTGGTCTGGGGATGTGAGAAGGGAGTCAAGGAGATTTACCCTAAATACCCCAACATTCTTTTTGACTGATTAGAAAGTCACAGGAAGCTGTGATCCAGGTTCCTTGCTGATGTTATTATCTCTGTGATAATAACATCTCTGTGAGTAAAAAGACATAGGCAACTGTGGCCCAAGTTCCTTCCTTAACTGGCTGTTTTTATTTCTGTGTTGGGGAAAAGAAATAGTTGAACAAGGTTTTTTAAATGTGTTTTTGTTGACAGTGATAGAGATAGGAGGTACAAAAGCAAAAAGTAAAAAAAATAAAGAAAAATTGATAGGTGACAGGGACACTGAAGAGACCTGTGTGTCTGAGGCAAATTAATATGTTCAAGGCCCATATAAAGGGCTTTCAAAAGACCTGTTCATTAACAGAACAGTACACAGGACAAGGGGCCACCCGCTTAGACTTGAGGAAAGGAGATTTAGTCTACAACAGCGGAAGGGTTTCTTTACAGTAAGGACAATAAAGGTATGGAATGCACTTCCGGAGGAGGTGGTGCTATCAAATACATTAGATGCCTTTAAAAGGGGCCTGGATACTTATTTAAAAGAGCATAATATAGAGGGCTATGCACGTTAGTATTGGGATTAATATTTAGTTAGGACTTGTTGATCCAGGGAGAAATCTGATTGCCATTTGGAGTCGGATGCCTTCTTTTGGGTCAGCGATGGTAAACAGGAATAGGAAAAGGGTTGAACTGGATGGACGCAAGTCTTTTTTCAACCTAAATTACTATGTAACTATGTAACTATGTAATATTAGACATGATAGAGTATTTTGTAGATGGCCAAGGCAAGACATCACACTTCGTCAGTTCTGTTATGTACTGCACAGTAAACACACACAGTAGTGGAATAATGTCCAGCAAACACACAATGGGCAGGAGGAGGGGGAGAGGAGTAGGAGCATAGTTGCAACATTGTGTGCAATAAATGATGGTGATCCCTCTCTTCCTGAGGATGCAGTTTATCAAATTCCCTCCAAAAGTTCCACCACCATCACTAGTACTACTAAAAACATGTAAGAACACTGAAGAAGACAACGAGTTGCATTCTAGTGTGGGGATAATGGAAGAAGGTGTAGAAGCTCCATCAATTGCTGCATTTGTCAGTGAGAAAAAGAAGCACAAAAAACACATCTTGTGAAAGTAGTAGCAAACATTGTGAAAGTAAAGGTAAAAATAAATTGTTTGAGAATTCTAAAGGCCTAGAGGAATATAAAAGTAGTGGGGAAGAAGTGTGGGGGGTGATATTGAGGCTGTATTAATGACATGATGATGATGATGTAGATCTAGAATATATCCCTCCAGCATCATCACCCTCTTCATATATAGATGACATTAAGAGTGAGATGATGACATCCCCAGAATGTTAGATGAAAGGCAAAAGCTTCCACCACTGTGCCTGTATATGAAGTATTTGACAAAACAACTGGAAAGTCTGACCATGGACAAACAAAGATGCTCAAAAATACACAGTCATCATGTCAGTCATCATCAGCATTGTCACTGCTTCCAAGTCCAAGCCCAACTAAGCCACACATACTAGTGTTGAGTATCCATCAGCAACAACAACATAGGTTATTAACATCTACAGACTGATGATTGCATCTGCTGCTGTTGGAAGTGCTGCACCTTTGACAAGTAGTAGTACAATTGCATCAACATGTAGCCCTAGTAGCAGTATGGAGATACTTCACTCATGATTCAAAAGCTAAGTTTGCTGCTATCTGTCATTTGTGTAAGAAGCACGTGATTAGTGGGAAAACAAACTCATATCTAAGCACCCCCTTACTGATCACCCACCTAAATCACAACCACAGGTTTGACTGTAAGACACATTATAAACACGTTAGAGGTGCCACAACTAGCAGAAGTTACAGAGTTCTGCTATGTACTGCTAACCCACACTTACTGAGTTCTTGGGAAAGAAACACAAACTTAACAAAAACAATCCGAATGTACACCTATGGAGCAGCAAGGTTGCCAAGATGATGGCAGTGGACATGCTGCCATATTCATTTGTATTTGTTTGTTGAAAATGTATGTTTTAGAGAACTGATGTCATATGTAGCTCCTCGCTGGCATATCCCAGTTATTTTTCCAGGACTGCTGTGCCAGAATTGTAGAAGCAGGTGGTTAGTGTGGTTTGTAAAGGGCCGGAATGCTCATATGGCAAGAATATCCACCTAACAACAGATTTGTGAACAAATGGGCAGATCAAAGATCACATGACTGTGACACCTCACTGGGTTTCCCTCCCAACACCAGCAGGCAACACTACTAGCCTACAGTATTAGGTGACAGCCTTCCTTTGGTTCTGGCAGTATGATTAAAAGTCACCAACAGCAGCAGGACCACCTTGTGCCTACAGAGTTTTGAAAGACAGTCCCACAAAGCCATAAACGTATTAACCTTTTTACTGCCAAAGGGGTACACAATGCATTGCAGAGCAATGCGTTGCATACCCCTCTGGCACTCAAAAGGTTAAGAAAACTAGAGCAGATGATAGAGGAATGGCTTGTACCCTGCTACTTGAAGGCTGGTTTTGTGTCTGCTGATAATGACTCCAACATAATTGCTGCCTTGAAAATAAGTGATGTGGTGCGTATGTCCTGATTTATCCATGTGCTAAATTTAGTTGTGACCACATTCTTTGCAGAATCCAAATACTGAATATTACGCTCATATTAGCCGCTTCTATAGTGCACACAATGCATAATATTCATTCAAGAGCATAACAACTTGCCATATCCCCAGCTGACAATGGAGGTCTCCACCAGGTGGAATTCTCCACTGTATATGCTAGAAAGTCTGTATGAGCAGAATAAGGCCATTAGTGAGTACTCAATGTAAAACTGGATGCGATGTCTATGTGAGCCACTGGTACCTTTTAAGGATGCGGTAACCATGCAGGTTAGTCCTGTAGGGGGAGGAATTGTAAAAATTCCTCAACTCATATATTTATTGCAGAAAAAAATGACAAACATATCTAAGGAATTTTATGATAAGAACAACACAGACATGCAGCAGCTGGTCAAGGAGTTGTTAGTATGATTTTAGAAAGATCCTTGCATAGTGTTGATTAAAAGCAATAAAGAATATATTTTTGAGACTTTGCTGGACCCCAGATTTAAACGCAAAATTTCAGAATTTCTTCCAAAGCCTCCTCACTTTGTCACAACAAGGAGTCATGATGATCAGCAGCATCCCTCTGATGAATCAGATTTTGTCAAGGAATATAAAGATATGTTTATGAATCAAGTGGAGGGTTGCATTGTTGAGGAGGAGAGGGAGAAAGTTAGGGCCACAAAAACTGCTAGACAGCAAAGTGAAAAGGAAGGCAGCATGGGGTCTATACCAGCATCAGGAGCAACAACACCAACCAGAACATTCCATTGCCAACATATTTCTAAATACAGGATGACTCATGGGTCTCAAAGGCTGGAATCCAACATTTATGGTGGTGGCCGTACTGTTGGCGGAACATCTCTGTGGGACTTGCTCCCAGATAATGAGTTAGTAACTGATACACAGGAACACTGTGTAGGTCCTAGGAGTGGCACCACTGCATGTGAGATGATTTCAGCATTCTTGCAGAATAGCTATGTTCTCGGCAGAAACAATGACCCCATGAACTACTGGCAAATAAAACAATGTGTGTGGCCAGCACAGACACAAACTGCCATGAAAACCCTTAGTTGCTATCCAGCCAGCATTGAGTATGAGCGGGTGTTAAGTGCAGTTGGTTATATTGTAAATTACTATAGGACACGGCTATCAAGCACCAGTGTTGGTAAACTAACATTCTTAAAAATGAACCAACATCTAATAGTATCTGAGTATCAGGTAGCAGAAGTGGACAAAACCACACATGACAGAGAAAGCCATTGCACATGTATTATTAACATCAGAGGATGAGGAGGAGAAATGTGAAGGATTACTACTATCTACTACTGTTGGGACCATTGCTATGACCACTGATTAATGTGTCTCAATAATCTGAGAATGATAGCTTACATTTGACTCAGACATGATAATGGTAATAATTACTGTAGGAATAATGTATAATATATATATATATATATATATATATATAAAACTATATATATATATATATAATCACATCATACAGTCTCCCACCACCATGCACATCTACCACATTCATTTTAGTTTGTAACCTTTTTTAGTCTCTTTTAATGGATAGTCAGCACAGTAGCAGGCTTACATAGAGAAAAGCCAGGTTAGCCCAACAATTTTTGACATCACTCAGGCTTGTCAAAAAGAAACAAAATATATAACTGGTCGGGCATACTCACATATAAATCAGGGTGATACATGTGTATATCATACACAAGGTGCCTAAAAAGTCCACAGAATACTATCAAAATCAAAAAAGAAACCAAAAAGTATATTTATAGCCAGGTAGTCTCCTCCTCATCACTAACACCAACAAAACTTGAAAAAATAAATATTAAACCAGTACAAATACCAAAATATAAATGTATTAATATATACTAGGGTATACTGTAAACAAATGAGGAGCATACAATGGTAGTATCTCCCCACGCTCCACCTAATCCCCACATGCATATATCCCATATTACATAAAAGCAAACTAATTCTGATCACTAGATACTGGCATCTACATCTATATTGAGCAAAACATGATCATCATAGATACAGAAAAAATAAAGGGATAAAATCCTGCTTTCCCGAAGCTATAGGCCAAAATCAACTGAAATAGAGTTCATCAATCAACGAAGCAATCCATAGTAACAAGTCCACCAATTTAGACACAATGTATTTCTTAATCATAATAGGGCACTGTAGAGACCCTGTATCTCATTTTAGCTGTTAACTCATCACCACACATTTCAGACCAGCGCGGCAAGATGGCAATGTAATCAGTACACACTGGGATCATTATATTAGGCCCACTAAATGGATACAAAATACGATAGTTCAAGGAACAATCTCAACGCTTCCCTGTGGCGTCTCAGATTTTCCGGCAGTGTAAAGTGTTTTGTGTCTTGCTCTTTCACTTTTCAGTTACTTCACTGGTTAATCCATGGATACATCGTTACACAGTGTCATATCTACATTTGCTCATAAGTTTCCTCAAGTCCTCCAAGACTGAATTTAGACGCAAGTAGCACAACATGTACTTATGTACATTTGTCCATTCATAATTACACTAGCTGTTGCACATAGCCTTTGAGCCATAAGCACCATCTATGCTTTTGGCCCCACCTCGGGGCTTTTTCAACTTAAATAAACAGGACATTATTAAAATCTTTCTGATAAGTCCCGGTTTCAACTGCCTAAATTTTAACTGTCTATACTGTCTATGCTGTAATCCCCTTTAAGATGAGGTCATGTTCAGAAAATGCTAATTGACAGGTAGGAGTGTAAGTTCCACAAGGCAGCAACTACTTACACCACTTAAATAAATCTGTAATAGGTGTACAAGCACAGTTAACTTAATCTTCATTGTCCTGACACAGCTATTA
This sequence comes from Rhinophrynus dorsalis, assembly GCA_037306005.1. NCBI lineage: Eukaryota > Metazoa > Chordata > Amphibia > Anura > Rhinophrynidae > Rhinophrynus > Rhinophrynus dorsalis. The sequence continues at coordinate 90,651,214 of CM074723.1, read as the reverse complement.
AAAGCAAAAAAAATATCCCCATTGGATGTATTGATATGGAGCCCTAAGCCCCATATCAGTATATCCAAAGTGCCTAAAGAGTGTTCAGTGTTAGTAGAATTAACCCTTTGAGAGCCAGTGGGGCATAATTACCCCGCTGGCATTCATAGGGTTAACCCGACTAATTAACAAAACAATATCCCATTACAAGTAACATCTACCATTAATCCTGATGTCCAGCAGAGTCCTCAGCATGCTGATCACCTTCTGTCCTTCTTTCTTCTCTTCTTTCTTATATATTCTCTTCATCCTTCTTTCTTCTAGCCGTAAAAAAAAAAAAAAAATTACATATATATTAATTTAAACTTGCAGAAATATCTCAGACAATAATATATCGTTTAACCCCTTGAGTGCCAGAGGGGTATATAACGCGTTTTTGGGGTGTGAATGTGGAGAAAGAATCAGTTGAACAGGGAATTTTTTTTTTGGGGGGGAGGTTTGTTTAATGGGATTGGGGGCAGTTAGTAAATTAATAAATCCTAACTACAATTAAAGAAACCCATAAAACATGGTATAAAAGGGGTCTGAGGAGGGTGCCTGTATTGGTGGATGGAGTCTGGGGAATTAATCAGTTGAACAGGGAATATGTTTTGGGTGGGTTCTTGATTGGTATTGAGGGGACAGTTAATAAAAAAAATACACAAAATAAGAAATTAGTATGTAAAGTGATAGAGACAGGAACCCCCTGACATAAGCTGCCATTGGGGTAGACTGATCATTAACATGATAGAGTATTTTGTAGATGAATTGTTAGATTCCCAAGCCCTGAGGAATCATTGATTTATAGGACTTAGACTTATTAGCAGAACAAGACCTAAAGAAACATTGATTTGTAGGATTTAGGCTTGTTTGGCACAAGCCCTTAGGAAACATTGATTTGTAGGAGTTAGGCTTGTTAGAAACAAACCCCCAAAAGTTGTTTATTTTTTTTGTAGGCCTATGTTTTTTTTTTTTGTTTTTTTTTTAAAGCACAAGCCCTGAGGGAAAAAAAACCCTAATGGCCTAGTGCCAGCAAGTCATGTCCTGTTGGCCACTGGCCATTTTTTGCTGGAGGTGGATAGGCATTGGAATCAATAAAGACTCAATACAAGTTCATTACTCCATAGTAAGGTGCATTCCTGAGCCTAGAGTATACAGTGCAATTTTGGGCACCGGTTCTGAAAAAGGATATACTAGAACTAGAGAGGGTACAGCGGAGAGCAACAAAATTAAATAAGGGAATGGAGGACTTGACATATGAGGAACGACTAAACAAACTTGGTTTATTTACTCTAGAGAAAAGAATTCTAAGAGGAGACCTTATCACATTGTACAAGTATATGAGAGGTCAATACAAGGATCTCTGCGGTGAGCTATTTATTTCAAGGCCTGATCAGGTGACACCCCTTGAGATTAGAGGAAAGGAGGTTTAGACTTCAATAGAGGAAGGGTTTTTTTACAGTAAGGTCTTTTAAATTGTGGAATTCATTGCCCATGGAGGTAGTTATGGCAGATACAATGGATACATTTAAGAGAAGATTAGATACATTTCTTTCAAAAGGGAACATACAGAGTTATACTGTTTATCAGTAGGCTGATCAGGAAGGTCTGATAAAGACTAATTTAATTGGTAGCAGGAAAGCTATAAAATTCTCAGTTCTGAGGTATGAGGTGAAGGTTGAACTTGATGGACTTGTGTCTTTTTTCAACCTAATTTACTATGTTACTAAAACATAGCGGTAGCTAGACATGTAGAATCCAAATTCCTTGATGTAGATGCAGAATTTGTGACTGCTGTTCTTGCTGCTGCTGAGTTTTTTAAGCAGCAGGATGATTAGGCTGCTCAAAGGGAATGAGATCAACAACACTAGTAACATGGGTGATGAATGATGAAAGTTCCACTTGCCATGACTAGCTCCAGTGATGCACCTGAGGTAGTAGCGGCACAATAAGTAGCCCCCAGTATATGTGGAGAAAAGAAGTTGGCCAGTATTTCTTCTCCACATGCCCCTCCTCCAAATTCATGGGTCTCCTTTTATTAGAATATAATTTTTCCCCTTGTGAGCAGGGACTGTGCCTCTCATCAGCAACTGCAATGTGCACAGTGTGTGTTGTAAATACACCTGGGGGAACAACTGTATCCAAACACCATGATACCAGAAACCAAGTACTGCTGCTGTCACTATACCCCTTATCCACACCCCGCTAAGGACACATGACATCTTGCTAACAGTTTAATAGTAATGATGAACCCTCCCTGCAGGATGGAATCTCCTCAGGTGCTGCTTGATGCCCTGCTTGCGATTCTCCTCCACAACCACTACAGAGTGGTTATCATTTGGCAGGGGAGGTAGTGATGGATGAGGTGGATTGGCAAAAGATGTAGAGGAAGAAGGTAATGGCGAGCTAGTTGTTTCACTCGTCATTAAACTTCCAGCCTCTGCTGGGTTTCTCTATTCTTTCTCTTCTTTGATCTCTGCCTTGCCTCTTGTTGCCTTTCTAGAAAGTCAGGGGGTACAGCATCAGCGGTGCTTGAGTTCTGTGGTGGGTGTTTGGTTTTAACAGCAGAACAGCACATCACGTCTACCTCGCTCTGTAGCTGCTTCTATTGTGTTTCACTTCCTTGAATACATCACGTTTCTGTATCAAAAAAGGTGAAAAACATGTAAATCAATGAGCAAAAACTTTCTAGCTATTGAAAAAAATGGCAAAGAATTTTGGCCAATGGGAGAAAAATGCAAATATTTTAATCTCTGTTTTTAAAGCAGATTTTCCCACAAAAAAGAGGACAACAAAGTGGTTTTTGCAGATTTTTTCGCGGGAACACTGCGGGACCTTTCGCCCATCCCCAGCCATGAGGAGGATTTTATATATGTGAAGCTCTGAAGTTAAATGTGCGGCATGTTCTATAGCTTGCAATCACTGCTATGAATTGTGGAATATTATAGACAGATTACAATCATTACAGTTCTCTGTAAATTCTAAGTTATGCAGGGTGCTCTATACAAAATGAAGTCTCCCTGGTGCTCTGTGCAGCAATCTTTCTAGAATTCAAAAGGTTAAAAACCCTAATTAAAGTTATGTAGCTTTATATTTCTTATTTGAAATGTGGTTGGTTTGGCCCAGAATTGATCCCTTCATCTTTATACATATGGCCTTTTATTAGCAAGTTCGCTCCCATATTGGCAAGTTTCCTCTTATAAAGGCAGACTTGCCTGATGTGAACTGTCATATTGATTTAAATAGAAGAGTCCTGGAACATTGCCACACACTTTACAAACACTGCATATTAATGTATAATATAGTCTGTGGGACATAAGCACACATAAAGAGTGGAGTAATTCTGGGGCAAACCAACTACACCATGGGAAACAAAATTGCCTTGATTTCAAAAGAGACTTTTAACCTCTTGAATGAGAGAGAGGTCATAAATTCTCCAGGATTCAAGGGGTTAAAATCTCCATATGAAAACAACTGGGATTTATACTTTTTCTGTATGGTACAGCTGGTCTGCCCAAGAAGCATTCTACTTTTGTGCATATTCAATGGGACAGTGGTGAGTTTTTGTTTGCTCCCTGTAGGGTAGTTGGTCTATCTCAGAATTGCTCCACTCTCTTTGTGCTTAGAGCCTTTTGAATAAAAATGTTACACCTAAATACATTTACATGTAGATGCTATTTATACTGCTGAATCCTCTATCCTCTATGAATATTATAGAATACATGCTAAACAAAGTAATGATGATCGTTATGTTTATGTCCATTATCTCAGTAGGATTTAAAGAGCGTTATTTAAGAAGCTGAAGAAGAACAAGTCTGGAACAAACTGCACCATAGGGGACAAATAACAATTTTCATTGATGTAAATGTGGTGTTTTTTTTTTTCTGTTTCTCCTTTTATATAAGATTTAAAACAGTACAAGGCCAAATATGATGCATACCACGAAGCGGTAACAATATGAAGTACACAGCAGGAAGACATATATATGATCAGGCAGAATGATGACATATCAATACAAAGTGAGTCAAAATAAGTAGAATACCGCATTCTCCTTACAATACAAAGTTATTATAAGGTCAAAAGGAGAGATCGCTGAAAGAGACATTATAACTTAGTAGCAAGATGAAGTGTCATGATATCAAAAGGAAAGAAAGAAGAAAGAGATAAAGACAGAAATAGAGAAGAGAGAGTAAGAGGGTAGCAAATTTGTAAACAGAGATGTACAATAGGGAATGAAAGAAAAGAATAAAGAAGAAGAGCTGAGAGCAGGAGGAGAAGGTAGGGGAGAAAAAGGGAATCGGGGGGGATGGATTGGGAAGGGGGGCTGTTCTCTGTCTAGAAATTTGGTCAAAGAACCAAATAAATCCTGAAAATCAGAGTATTTGTGATGGGAATAATAATAGAGGCATTCCATGTCCAGCACATGACCGATTTCATGTTTCTACTCTGACAGGGAAGGAGGAGTGGAAGCCAACCATAGTCAAGATAGACATAATCAAGCAGCAGAGGATAAAAGAAGCCATATATTCAGGTTTGTCCTTCTGTGTCTCGAAGTGTGAGCCTGTGTAGGAAAAATACTAAATAACATTAATTAGGTGAGAATGGGGGAAACAAGCCCATGAGAGCAGAGAGACCTATAAATATCTAGCCAATAAGGCTGTAAGAGTGGGCATGCCCACCAAATGTGAGATAGGTTAGCATCTGTTGAACAGCATCTCCAACAGGAAGAGGAGTAAGGCACTCTGAATTTCGATAGTAAAAGAGGTGAACGATACCACCTAGTTAAGAGTTTATAATTCATTTCTTTATAGGATAGATTTTTAAGGAGTATCCAGTTTTGACGAAACGACAGCAGCCAATCTACATCTGATATGGTAATATCCAATATCCAAGTCGTTTTGTAATTTAAGAGGATCGGAGAGGAGACTGAATCTGATGAGGAGGTCAGCAAGTTATATAACCTGGATATTCCCTTTGGAAGTGACGTTGGGTGTAGAAGGATTTTCTCGAAGGCAGTAAGAGGTCTGGGATTATAGACCTTGAAATGTGGCAAAGATAAAAGATGTTGGATTGTTCCATTGTTTGGATTTGGGTAATAGAAATTGAGAAGAGAGGAATTGGAAAGATGGTAGGCCTTGGTCAGTAAGTAAATGATCTAGATCGATAAGTCCTTTCCATGTCCATTCCAAGAAAGAGTTACCAACAATACCTGGAGAAAAAGCCGGGTTCTGGAGCAAAGAGAAGAGAGGTGAGGGGAACGGAGCTAAATGATAATGTTTAGAGCACGTCTTCCAGAGTCTGAAAAGGTGTGCCATGACAGGGAATGAAGCTATTTGGTTCGGGATCGATACCTACTTGGATAGGAATAGCTGCCGCAGGGAAAAAGGTAAGAAAAGGTTGTGTAATAATCGCGCCCAATCCTTGTCCGGAGGATCCCTGGTTAAGTCAAGTAGAGTAAATAGCATGGCGATACCTGTATAAATCGGGCATTCCCAGACCACCTGCAGTTGTCGGGCAAGAGAGAACAGATCTATGTATTTTGGGTCATCCTTTATGCCAAATAAACGAGTATAAGATTTTTTCCAGACGGTTCAAGGCGGTAGGAGGGATGCTGAGAGGAATAGAACGTACAACATATAAAATTTTTGGTCATAGAACCATCTTTATCAGATTATTTCTACCCACCCAGGAGACATATATATGTGTCCATGAGGCAATATCAGCAGAAAGGGAATGGAACAAAGCATATAAATTGGAAGAGACCAAGTCACGAATGTTAGGTGTAAGCAGCACGCCTAAAGAGACAATGGATTCCTTTGCCCAAGAGAAGGGATGAGCTGCTTGTAACCGCAACTGCAAGTGTGGCTCTAGGCATAAGGGAAGGATCAAGGATTTTGAGCTATTAACTAACATGAGATTAATTAGGGCGGGTAAAGAAGTTGTTGGAGATTAAATAAAGGCTAGGATATCATCCCAAAAGCATGTTATTTTGACCTCTTGTGATTCTACCGTTATCCCTTGAATGTCAGGATGTTTCCTTATGAATGATAGAAGGGGCTGTAGTGTGAGAACAAATAGGATGGGAGAAAGAGGGCAACCCTGGCGGGTACCATTGAAAATATTGAAAGGGGACAAGAGAAGGACATTGACAGAAAACTTGGCAGATGGTGATTTGTATAAAGAAAGTATCGCAGTGAGAATACGTGGGCCTAAGCCGATCCATTTGAGGACGGCAGTCATAAATCCCCAGTGCACTCTGTCAAAGGCCTCCTCAGCATCTAGGGAGTGGAGAAGAGAAGGGGTGTGATAGTGTGTAGCCAAATGAATCGTCACAATAGCTTTAATAAGATTATCCCTGGCCTCCCTGTCCAGGATCAAGCCTGATTTATCTGGATTTATAATTTCAGCCAAATAAGTTTTAAGTCTGGAAGCCAAGATTTATGAGAAGAGTTTAAGATCTGTGTTGATCAACGATATCAGCCTCTAGCTACTGCAAAGTAACAAGTCCTTACGTGGTTGTGATATGCACAGACAGAGATTCGGAAGGCCAGGGGGCACCATTAAGAATGGAGTTAAACATGGAGAGTTGGTAGGGAAAAAGGCGATCTAAAAAGGTTTTATAGTATAATATTGTAAATCTGTCCAGGCCCAGACTTTTACCATTGGGAGTAGAGTGGAGAGCTTTCTCAATCTCAGAAAGTGAAATGGGAGCTTCCAACAGAGCGGTATCAGGGATAGAGTTGGAATGTTAGCATGCGACAAAAAGTCGGTGATTACCGATGAGATCGGCTGATCCCAGGATAATGGGTCATGGATGTTATACAAGAAATGATAAAACGCTTAGAAAGATTACGCAATTTGTTCATGTGAGTGTACTATCACACCACCTGCAGTTTTGATACCATGTAAATGAGTGAGGGCCCTATCGCTGCAAATCAGATTGGCTAACGTTCTCCCGCATTTATTGCCCGAAATGTAGTGTCTATAACGGTGCCACATGAAAGATTTAAGGGTTAAGGAGCGCAGGTGAGTTGATAGGTCATTACGTAGTGATGTCAGGCGCTGGAGGATGGAGGGACTGTTTATGTAAAGAGGGACTGTTTATGTAAAGATTCAAGGTGCCTGACTGAGGTTTGAAGAGAGTCAATAACAGCTAACTTTTGTTTTCTCTGCCAACTGCTAACTGAAATGTATGATCCCCTGATGAAGCATTTATGGGCCTCCCAGACTGAGGAGTGAGAGACCTCAGTTGTATTGTTGGTGGCAAAATAAAGATCAAGATCCTTAGTGATGCGGGCTTTAATCATGGCATCTGGTAGGAGAGAATCATTCAAGCGCCAGCGAGGTGGGGAACTGGGGGCATTAGAGATAGAGATCGTCAAAGAGACAGGGGCATGGTCTGAGATAGTGATGTTACCAATTTCTACTTTGTGGACAGCAGATAGACAAGAATGACTAAGAAAAATATAATCTAACCTAGAATAAGAGGAGTGGGGATTAGAGAAAAAGGAATAGTCCTTCGAGGTTGGATTGAAGACCCACCATGTGTCTACGGTTAGATTTTGTAAAAAGTGAGCAATTTTGGGCCCTGCTGAGTGAAAGTGAGAGGAACATGGGGTGGACCGATCCAGGGTTGGGTCAAGACCTACTTTGAAATCCCCCCCAAACACAAGGGTACCAACTGCGAATTGAGCTAATTGATTGAGAGTGGAATGGAAGAAATGAAGGTGGGAACTATTAGGAGCATAGATGTTAGCTAGGGTATATGGCATTTTGTCTAGCATCCCTTTAAGAAATAGGAAGCGACCATCTGGATATGCCAGAACACCAGAGGTTGACCAAGGAACATGTTTGCCTACCAGGGTAGCCACTCCCCTCTTCTTTTCAGATGAAGATGCTGTCTAGACATATGGGAACCGCTTAGTAGTTAATTTAGGTTGGTTAGGCTTAGCACAATGAGTCTCCTGGATAAACACTATGTCAGAGTGGAAACGGGAAAGTTCTCTGTGGATCATGGAGCGCTTGTAAGGACTGTTGAAACCATAACATTATAAGAAGAGATCTTAATTTCTGAGATCGGCATATTGTAGTATAATATGGGGGCTAGATTGAAAGCTAAAGAATAGACGGTCTCCCCATTCAGGGAGATGTAGAAAAAGTGGCAGTAGAGGAACATATATACCCCAGTTCCCATTCACGGGAACAATAGAATAGTGAATGCAATGAAGGGAGTCAGACAAATGACTATGTGTCCCAATTCGACCCAAGAGCAGTGGTGCATATTTGCAATGAGAGGGGAAGGTAGGGGGTGGAAAGGGGGGGAGATAGAAGAGGAGAGGACAGCAAAAATATAGAGAATAAACATAGAAGAATGTCCTGAAAAAACACTGGGCAGATTCCACAGGCAGATAGCACTGTGGAAGTACTGCCTCTAGCAAGAGCAGATGAGCGTGTGTTTGAAAGCATAGCGTTGAAATTAAAATACATCACAAGGAAGTAAAGCACTACCGGATGGTAGCGAGATGGTGAGTATGAGGGACCGGATAGGACCCAGCCAAAGTAAACTTTACCTATAGAAACAGGCCATATAATGAACAAGGTGAGAGAGAAAAAAAAAGTGGGATCCTAGACGACTAGAGAACCTCAACCATATAGTAACGCTATCTTGAAACTCCCGGATCAATACTTAGAAGCAACAAACATATAAGGTATACATAGATCCAGGTGCTATTAAACAAGTTCACTGCAAAAATGTCCTTTTTTCTTTCTTTTTTCCTTTCCTTTCTTCCCTTCCTCCCTCCCCTTCTTTGTCTTTTCTGTTGTTGTAAAGATTACATATAGGGCATATATTAACGGCAGGACAACCACAGCAAAGTCTAATGTAAAATTTGCAGTGAAATAAGTAAATAAGACAACTATACCCTACTTTAAGAGCTTCTATGGATGGAAAATCCAATCAGGGAAGGCACGGGACATCATCCTAACTAGTGCTCTAGCACATACCATATAGAGAGGTAATAGAAGCAAAGGGAGAAAATCACATTATTACAGTGGGTAATAGTAGATTCTGCCATCAACTGACTTTGAGACCACTAAATAGAGGAATAAAGCAAAGTAGATAAGAGGGAAGAGAAGGATGGTAGACCAGGTGAGTGAAGAAGAGAAGGGGAGCAGTGAGAGAAACAGAGTTGTATTGTACAAGGTAGGAAAGTCAGTTGAGGGCTGCAAGACCATTTAAAACAGTAAGCATGATGACAATGATAGAGCAAATTAAAAGGGCAATAAAGAACCCCATCAGTATCTTGTCATAACCATAGATTACCTTCCCAGTCTGCTGACATGCAAAGTCCTCAGGGCTTCAGAAAAACATATATCAAGGCTAGCAGATGAGAAGAACCGAGAGTCTAACAATTTGGTAAGGGCAAAGGATGAAGAATATGAGTTCTCAAGTTTCCTGTAATGACACAGGGGCAGGGTCATCCAGAAGGTCTCTCCTCTTCTTCCGTTTGGGCAATTCAGCTACCAAACGCCAACGAAGACGTTGTTTCTTCTCGAGGGGGGGAAATAGCTGACGCTCCATTGTGGTAACCGGAGGAGGTGAAGGTTGAGTGCCGTGCAAAACTCTTGAATCCCTTCAACATCTCGTAGAGTGGCAGATTGAGAGTTGTGCTGTGCCGTAAGGCTAAATGGAAAGCCCCACTTATACTTCACCTCCAGAGATCTCAAATGCACCGTGAGGGGTTTCAGTTGTCTCCGTAGACAGATAGTGCGTGGTGAAATGTCTTGAAAGACTTGGATGTCAGTCCCAGCATAAGTGACACAGCTTTTATTGCGGCACACCATGACTATGGCCTCCTTGTCTCTATAATAGTGCAAACGACAAAAAGGATTGCAGAAACTCCACGAGATCCTTTTGCGGGACGTTCCTGGGAACATTATGGAGTTGTAAGTTGTTTCAGCATCCTCTATTATCAATGTCGTCCACTCGATATTGAAGCGCGTTGATAACCTTTTGTTGTGCTTGTAAGTGCTGTTCCAGGGTGGAGTAGGCATCAGATAATTCCACATTAGCCTCTACTATAGTGTCTACCCTAGTGGATAAAACTCGAATGTCTTGGCGCAAGTCCATAACTGTGGCTTGCAGAGAAGACTTAATATCCTCCTCCAGGGATTTCAAATCCTCTTTGGTTGAAAGAGTATCCAGTAGACCTGGAGGTGTTTGTGGCTGTGACGCCATATCGGCAGCAGGACTCGTGTTAGCAATACTTCATTCAGCATTGTCACCGTGTAACTCAGAAGAGGACTGTGGCGCGCCCTGTGAGGAGGAACAATGTAAAAAGGGTGCCAAAGAGCCAGATCGATGAGATGCTTTAGCTCCAGCAGGAAGTGTTTTCTTCTTACAATTAGTCATGTAGAGTTTCCAGAAGTTTCTCTCACAATGTAGTCAGAAGGGATTCCATAGGTAGTGTGGAGAAAAATACGTTAGAGGGTGGCCAGGCCCAGGAGCTCGTCCCTCACATGTCCATCTCTGTTCACAGTCAGGCCACACCCATAAATGTGGTGTTTAACCACATGGGTTTTAGCAACGTCTGCAATTCATTTGAAACTTTGCAAGCATCCAATGCATTAAAAAGAGCCACTTAAAACAATGGTAATTTGGGGACGTATCATTGTCCCCCTATGGTGAAGTCGGTTTGCTTAATGTCATCAGTAAATAAGCTGTAGCATTTCCTGATGGAAAGATAAAAGTGGGCAGTATGTTATACACAGCATAAAATGCTATTACAGTTAATGACAAAATCTACAACACATGCATTGAAGGAGTAGTAAATTCCAGTAATTCTTTGCATCATTTTTCAGGAGACAAGGGCATGTATTTCAATAAAGTATTAGTACTGGGTCATCAAAGGCATGTGGTAGTAAATAGTGAGAGAATCACACTGAGCTCATTTATTGTATTCATCAGCGTGTGAAATACCTTGTACAGACTATGAGGGGGAATAATGCATGTAATGTGAAAAGTAATTGGAATCTTGATTTTTGCTGATGTGTTGTATTGATGTGCAATTACATTGTCTAGTATGAGTGTTGGATTTTTTTTTTTTACAATATTCAGTATTGTTTTGTTTATATGGAGATGTAGCACAAACATTTTCTCAGAGTAAAAGTATTGGTTATATTTTTAATTATATTATAATTCAATCAACTGGAGAAGTTTCTGGAATCTAAGGGATTAGGAGTTATTTTCAGGTAGATCGTGCCAGGTGGATGACCCTGAACATTTTTATCTGGTAACAGAACAATATACTATTGCACAAGATCAGCAAAGCAATGCACCTTTACATAATACAAGCATGACAACACATGAGTACATGAAAATAACAAGACAAAAAAACATTACATGAGATCAGCAGGAAAATACACTATTACACTCTACCAGTAGAATAATACACCATTAAGTGTGACCAGTAAGGTAACACACCATTACTTGAGACCAGGAGAGTCATACGCTATTACAATACACCATGACATGAAACCAGCAGAGCAAAGAAACAAAACATTATATGAGGTCATCAGGGCAACATGTCACTATGAAACTAGCAATGCAATATACCAGTACTTGAGACCAGAGGCATTACAGGAAGCCAGCAACATTACATGAGAGTATGTGTATTGTCCTGATATCAGTAGTTCCATACACTATAGCAGGATTACTTATATCTTATTTAGATTAACATAATTCTAAGTGAACAATAGGTATTTTAACCCCTTCGTGACCACTGATGTGCCAGGACTGTTGCGGCTGTCCAGCACTTAAAGACCAGTGACGGTCCTGGCACGTCACGGAGTTCAGGGCTCCCGGTGTGGCTGCACGCCGTTCCGGAAGCCCTGAACCGGAAGTTTAAAAAAAAAAAAAAAGCCCCGTGGACGCCAAGTGCCAGCTGCGTGTGTGCAGTGTGTGCACGCACCGGTCCTTAAGGGGTTAAGGCTCTTGGGGGATAAGAGCATCAAATGCCATGGGATAGTAATGTCTACCAGATTATCTTTGACCTCCTTTTTAATCATGAAAGCATTGCCTATTTCATTTTTCATACACCCACTTTCAGTGATGTGAGTGCCCTTACATGCCAACTGTAAAGAGTCCAGTAAACTGTATCTGCAAAGGATCACAAGAATACTGTTAGGCTGATCTCAATCTAAAAATGGCTAATGTGCAGATAGAAACCCTTGTATTTTCAAGCATTCATATATTTTTCAATGGGTTTGTACTCTTCCATGCATCTGAATACTGAATCTGAATATCTGTTGACTTCCATCTTTGCATAGTGCATGTACATTTGTGTAGGCTTTTGTGCGAGTCACTGAAGCCTGTGTTGTATTGTACAACTTTATCTAGTGTTCACATATATATACAGTAGAAAGGGATTTAATTTGGAATTTTTCATATAAACTCCTGCATTTTTTATTGTGTATTTCCTTTGGTAACCCTGCTCCTTCATTGATACTTCTTTATTTATTGTTTGTTGATGTATTCAAACTTGTTCTCAGGGGTCACTAACAAGTCAGATACTATGGATGTTTCTCATGAGCATAGGTGAGTCTCTGGTTAAGTCACCTTTGCTCAAGCAGGGTAAGGACAACCTTAAATAGTCACTATACCCTAGAAATCAGTTGCATTTAATTTGTGTAACCAAAAATTTGCCCTATGTAGGTATCTTTCAAACACTAGTCTTGTATATCTATTTATATATTGTTTGCATGTATGTACAGTTATCTGTATATAAACATCTCCATTGAATATATAGTTATTTACAAGTGCTTTTCTTCTTATCTTAATACAGGTTGTTTGATTATGGACATGGACGTGTTCCACCTCCACCCCGTGCAGTGATCCCATTAAAACGTCCACGTATGACTGTGCCAACTACTCGCCGAGGCAAAGGAGTTTTTTCTTTGAAGGGGGGATCAAGATCTGCCTCAGGTGGTGCTTCTTCTTCTGGGTCTAAATGTGAGTGCATTATTTGCTTCAGATGTGGGCAACCAGTGGCTCTCCTGAAGGTAGCTGAAAGAAGATTATGATACCTAAAATGCAACAAATAGTGTAGACCTACAGGCTGCCCATCACTACTGTTCTTCTTTTTGTTTTTCATAAATAATATATAATTTGCCTATTTATAACTTGAAATGGTTTGAGATCAACTTGGACATTCAGGCCCTGTGGCATTCTTATGTCAATCTTCGCAGTCATTGCTAACCTAATGATAGCACTTATACCTGTAGTTACCATACTCAAATTAATTTAAAATATTTACTTCTGCAGGAATATCTTTGTGATGGTCTAAAATACTTAACATGTTAAGACCCAGAGAAGTGTGCAGATCCTTGTGAATCAATGTGTTGCATACACCTCTGGTCTTTAATAGGTTAAACAGTGGATTTGACTCCTCCTTATATATTACACCATAAACGTAGTTCTGTTTTAACGGATTAATGGTTCTGCCAATATTGTGCCATCTACATCTATATTGTAGCATGGATATAACATTTTTGAATGGTGTGATATGATTTTTAGTAAAATGTTGTTTACCAATAGTTAACTAATTTTTAATCACTTTCTTACATTTACACTAATTGTTTGTTTCATGGTATGAACCAGGATTTTGTTATCTGTCCTCAATCTCTGAAAAATGTTTACTTATGTAATTGCTTTTTGATGGCCCAGTGTATTTTTGGATATGTTTTTTTTTTGAAGACAGAGATGAGGATGGGCACCACCACCACCACCAGCAGTGAGCTTTTGGAATTCGCAACTGCTCTAATGCCTGCTGCAGGGACAGCAGGATGCTGTTGAGTAAGCTTGTGTGCCACAGACCACCATGGACACAGTGGGAATGGGGTCAAGTGATGCGGGACTAGGAAAGGTTACACTTACCAGCGGCAGCAATACTTCCAGTCCTAGTTGCAGTGCTGATTCTGAGGCAATAGCAGCAACATCATCCGCTGCCACAGACAGTGAAGGGGAATGTGGAGGGCAAGAAGGAAGAGGCCATTCTTCTCCCTATCCCTATCCCATGACATCATTTGTGTGGAACTATTTTTCTCTTGGGGCAGGCACAGTACAGTCATCACCAACCGCACTGTGCACAGTTTGCGACAAGTCAGTGAGAAGAAGAAAGGAGGGAACACACCTTGGTACAAGCACCCTGATAACACACATGAAACACAGACACCATGACATTTGTGTCAAACATGTTAAAGCCAAACACCCACCACAGAAATCAAGCACCACTGTTGCTGTACCCCCTGACTCTCCAGAAAGGCAACAAGAGATGAGGCGGAGATCAAAGAGGAGCAAGAATAGAGAAACCAAGGCAGAGACTGGAAGTTCCATGACGAACTAAACAACTAGCTCGCCATCACCTTCTTCCTCTAGGGTAAATACATCTTCTGCCAATCCACCTCATTCATTGTTACCTCCCTGCCAAATGATAGCCAGTCTGTTGATCTTAGGTGCACTGACCACACATGGCAGTGTGGTGGAGGAGAATCGCAAGTAGGGCATCAAGCAGGAGGGGTTCATCTTTGCTATTAAACTGTCAGCAATTTGTCATGTGTTCTTAGTGGGGTGTGGACAAGGGGTAAATTGACAGCGGCAGTACTTGGGCTCTGGTGTCATGGTGTGCACATTGCAGTTGCTGATGAGAGGCACAGTCTCTGCTCTCAAGGGTAAAATGTATATTCTAGTAACAACACACCCATGATTTTGGAGGAGGGGCAAGTGGAGAAGAATTATTGGCCAACTTCTTTTTTTCTCCACACATACTGGGGGGGCTACTTTTAGTGCTGCTACTTCCTCAGGCTCATCACTAGAGCTAGTCATGGCAAGTGGAACCTTCATCATCCATCTCCCATGTTACTGCTATTGTTGATCCCATTCGCTTTCAGCTGCCTAATCATCCTGTTGCTTAAACAGCTCAGCAGCAGCAGCAAGAACAGCAGTTGCAAATTCCACAATTATAGACTCAGGAGAACATTTGAAAATGGCCAGTAGCCACTGGCCAACATGACCTGCTGGCACTAGGCCAGTAGAGCATTTATGAATCCTCAGGGCTTGTGCTTTAAAAAGAATACAAAAAATAAATAAAAAAAAATAGCCCTACAAAAAAATAAACAATTTTTGGGGATTTGTTTCTAACAAATCTAAGGCCTACAAATCAGTGTTTCCTTAGGGCTTATGCCAAACAAGCTTAAGTCCTACAAATCAATGTTTCTTCATAGCTTGTGCCTCTAATAACTAAGTCCTACAAATCAATATTTCATCAGGTCTTGGGTCTCTAACAACAAATCTAACAAATCATCCTCTACAAAATACTCTATCAAGTCAAGTATCAGTCCACACCAGTGGCAGCTTATGTCAGGGGGTTCCTGTCTCTATCACTTTACATACAAATTTCTTATTTTATTTTAGTTATCTATTTTTTATTAACTGTCCCCCCCAATATCAGTCAACAACCCCCCAAACAAATTCCCTGTTCAACTGATTCGTTCCCCAGACTCCACCCACCAACACAGGCACCTTCCTCAGACCCCCTTTATACCATGTCTTATGGAGAGCTTTAATTGTAGTTACTTTTTATTTTTTTATTAACTGCCCCCAATCCCAGTAAACAACCCCCCCAAAAAAATCCCTGTTCAACTGGTTCTTTTCTCATACCCCACCAACACAGGCACATTTGTGCCCTTTTTATGCTATGCCTTTGGGAAATAAATTAATATATGCAATGTGCTGTGTGTAAATTCAATTATCCCATTGATTTCAATGGAATGAGCTAGGCGAAAAAAAACTGCACTTTTCATGGGAAATTATTAGTCAAGCGGAAAGTTTGAGGAGAAAATTTTCGTCCATCTCTAGTTGGACAATCATTTCTGGCAGCATTGGTGTGATGTGTTTCAGGGTATTTCTTCTCTGTGTATAACATCTGTGGCCAAAAATATTTTACCCTGGGCAGAATATAACTTGTTAAATTGAGTTCTGTATCTAAAATGATAGATTCATTCCTACTTAAGCATCTATGTTATTAATTAAATTAGTATACCAAGCTACTTTTTAATACTGATATTTTTAAAAATGTCAACCTTAAAATTTGCTTTTCAAAATATTATTTTTTAATTGGTTAACTAAACCCTATTGTTTATACCAGTGATGGCGAACATATGGCACATGTGTCACCACTGGCACACAAAGGTCTTGATGGTGCCACGCAGCCAGGGCAGCACTGGAACCTGTCACAAGAGAAGGTGATTCAGGTGACCAGGGAAGAATCAGATTTTGTTAGACCAGAGTGCCACTCGTCACCACTCCTCCACTTTGTCACACATCTTGATGAGAACAGCATGCTTAAATTGAGAGGAATTGTGCGACAAGGGGAGGAGTGGCCCACTCCTCTAACAAAAATGATACTGCCCTGGTAACATGAGCAGCCTACCATTGGACAAGCTCCAGAGGCAGTTAGAGTACTAGTCTGGCCAGCTGCTGCAAATATCAGTTTCCAGTGTCTTCTTCTTCACTGGTAAGGGTAGACTTGAAATATGACCTACATTTTGTGTTTAGCCATTTAATGTCAGAGAGAGGAGAGCGTTGTCAAATGCATTGCAATGCACTTCTCTTTCTCTCAAGTCGTTAATCCACTTTGTAGCTCAAAGCGTTAACAATGTTAAAGACTGGTATTGCAGATTACTGTATATGTGTGGTTCTGTGTGTTCCAGTGTGCCATGAAACAGGCCTGGTGACTTGGGGTGTCAGATTGTGTACGTGTGGACCTATGACTAGCAGTTGGACAGATGAACACCACTTCAGCTGTTCAGAGAGTATGTGTGATTCTGTGGCTACCAGCGGAACAAGGCTGATGCATCAGTGTATGTGGAACATTGAAACAAGACTGGGGTGTCAGTCTGTTTATTTGTGGTTCTGTGACTACCAGTGGACAGTGGAACAAGATGTGATCACATTATGTATGTTTGGTTCTGTAAAAAAACAATGGACAGTGGAACAAAAATAGAGTGTCAGACATTGTATGTGTGGTTCTTTGACTACCAATGGACAGTGAAAAAGGTTGTGATCACATTTTGTATAAGTGGTTCTGTAACAACCACTGGACAGTGGAACAAGATTTAAGTATCCAACAGTGTATGTGTGATTCTGTGACTATCAGTGGACAGTAAAACAACTTATCACATTGTGTATGTGTGGCTCTGTAACAAACAGTGGACAGTGAAGCAAGATTGTGGTGTCAGTTAGTGTATGTGTGGTTCTTTGCCTATCAGTGGACATTGGGACAAGTTGTGATTACATTCCATTTGTACACAGTGCAAGTAATATCATTGTATTGAAGGTACCTGTTCCTGAATGTTACCCTTTGAGGATCAGCAGGGATGGCAATATATTAACCCTTTCATGACTGGAGAGTACTAAATCACTACAGTGCTCTCTGGCATTCAAATGGTTAAACAGGAGTACTTATCTTAAACGCAAAGGATTAACTGAACTGGGGATTCATTTGTTTTGTAAGTTTATATGTGTGTAATTATATACAAAGTAAGTTAGTAAGGTGTTAACCCTTTGAAAACCAATATGATTTTTATTTGCTACACAAGCCATTAATTAATGCCTTAAGGACCAGTGACATTTTGTGCCTTAAGATGCCTGTATATTTCCTTGGGGATCATTTGCTACCACCAGATATTTTCTTACACATACTTAACCCAGCAGACAGCACTGGGTTAAGAGGTGCTATTTCTTTTGTGCCCTTCCTCTTAACTACATTCTCAACTTTGACTTTTCTCTTTCACCCTTTTATTGTTTTCTCTCACCCCCCTTGTCTTCATCTTTGCCTTTAGCCATCTCTCTTGCCCCAGTTAAAATATAGCTACACTAGTGATATCACAGAGCTTGCAATTCTATGACTACCCATTGGTAGTCAGAGAATTGTAAACTGTTTGGTATTAATAGTGTAGCTACATTACAGTTGTAAGCTCTGCAGTATCACTAGTTTAGCATAATTTCAGTTGTAAGCTCTGTGGCATCACCAGTGTAGCACCATTTCAATTGCTAGCTGGGGTTATCACGAGTGTAGCTACATTTCAGTTGCAAGCTCTGTGGTATCATTTATGTAGCTCAATTTCAATTATAAGCACTGTAGTATCACTAGAGTAGCTCAGTTTCAATTATAAGCTCTGTAGTATCATGTGATTTACATAACAACATTAATGCCAGTTCAGAGATGTTTGTTTCATGTGTTTCTATTCTTAGAAGAAAGCACAGAATGCATCTGTGTGAAAAAATAAGGGAGCACACAATTGTATATAGCTGTCTTTTCGCATATGTGTTCACCAAAGAAACATCCTTTCCTTTTTTCAGTATTGGCACTTTAATATCTCCAGCCTAGTCTCCCTGCAGAAAACTGGGCACTCTGCCCAATAACGTTCCCCATTACCGACCATTGCCTTTTATCAGATGTAACTAAAAAGAACCAATAAAACCTGTCTTTATTGCAGTACAGATATAATACTTTTTTTAATCTGCAAATTGTGTCAAAAACAGAAAGCCCTCTCCAACACCATACACTAAATATACACTAAACATAATGTACACCATAGTTCAATATTTCACTGAAATAATAGACACTATAACATATATAACACATTAGTAACATAGTTGATGAGGTTGAAAGAAGGCATGTATCTATCGCGCTCAACCCATGCCATATCACCCCTATTGAGCCAGAAGGAGAAAAAAAAAAGAAAAACAATTGAAGCCATTTCCAATTATACCCCAAGTGGGTAAAAGAAATTCCTTCTTGAATCCAAATAGCAGATATATTTTTTTGGTATCAACATCCTATTTTCTTTGAAACCAATTGTTATAGTTGTATTATACTGCTATATTGTCTGAGCTAGAAAGGTTTCCATTACTTTTTTAAAGCCACTACAATATCTGCAAGCACAGCTTCCAGGGTCAAAGAATTTCATATCTTTAATTCCCTTACAGTATAAAAAAATAATCCCTGACTGGTTTAATTGAAAACTCCTTTCTTACAGTCTTAATGGATGAACTCGTGTTTTTTGCCTAGCCAGCTCTTTGAGTAAATATTTCCTTAGATAGTTTCTTGTATTGACCTTGATTATATTAGTAAATGGGAACGATATCACTCCTTACTTATCTTTTCTGTAATAAAAACTAATGCAGTTTCACAAGTCTCTCTTTATAATGCAGTTCCTCCAAGCCCTTTATCAAAGTTTTGCATGTTTCTGTACTTTTTCCACTTGAATAATGTTTTGGCTAAAACTATGCTTTATATTCTGGATGAGACCTTACCATATAGAGATAGGATTATATTGCCATCCTGTGTCCCTATACCCCTTCTTATACAGGATGCAGCGGCTGAGTGATACTGTACATTGTTGTGAAGTCTATCATCTATCAGTACCCCAAAATCTTTCTCTAATGATGATACCATAAGTTGTTTCCAATGAAGGGTATATGTAGCTTGTTTGTTTTTGCACCCCAAAGTCATAACCCTATATTCATCTATATTAAACTGATTCTGCCACTTTTCTACCCATTGACTCAGTTTACCTAAATCTTTCTTCAGAGAAAAAACATCCTGCTCGGTATATGTTTCCTTAAACAGCTTAGAGTCATCAGCAAATATTGAGACACTGCTTTCATTGCCCACTTCTAGATTATTAGTAAGCAAATTAAAAACTGTGTGGCCCGGGATTGTACCCTACTTAAAACTTTAGACCAACATGAAAACTTTGCAACAATTCTCTGCCATCTATCATTTAACCAGTTCTCTATCTCTATTGGTTCCTTCATCTCTATAAAGGAACCAATGATGGACAATGTGGGGGAATTACATTCTTGATTAACAAAAGACTGACAGACTCAGTCATAAAAGAAAGCATTTCAGAAAGAATCGCTTTTTGTGTTATCAGACTAAACATGCGCTATGTTCTTCAAATAATTCAAGTTTATGCCCCTACAAATGATGATGAAGTTGAAGAATTTTATGATGATTTATTACACCTCTACAAACAGAACAATTAACAGGAAATTCACAATAGATATGAGACACTATGTAACATAGCAACATAGTAACATAGTAAATTAGGTTGAATAAAGACACAAGTTCAACCTTCTCATACCCCAGTAACTGAGAATTTTATAGCTTTCCTGTTACCAATTAAGTAAGTCTTTATCAGACCTTCCTGATCTGCCTACTGATAAACAGTATAACTCTGTATGTTCCCTTTTGAAAGAAATGTATCTAATCTTCTCTTAAATGTATCCATTGTATCTGCCATAACCACCTCCTTGGGCAATAAATTCCACAATTTAACAGACCTTACCTTAAAAAACCCCTTTGTCTGCTGAAGTTTAAACCTCCTTTCCTCTAATCTCAAGGGGTGTCCCCTGGTCACCTGATCAGGCTTTGGAATAAATAGCTCACCACCGAGATCCTTGTATTGACCTCTCATATACTTGTACAATGTGATAAGGTCTCCTCTTAGTCATCTTTTCTCTATAGTAAATAAACCAAATTTGTCTAGTCGTTCCTCATACGTCAGGTCCTCCATTCCCTTAATTAAATTTGTTGCTCTTCGCTGTACCCTCTCTAGTTCTAGTATATCCTTTTTCAGAACCGGTGCCCAAAATTGCACTGCATACTCAAGGTGAGGTCTTACCAATGATTTGTATAATGGCAAAATAATGTTATCCACTCTTGCTTCGATACATCTTTTTATGCAAGACAGGATTTTGTTTGCCTTTGCTACTGCTGTCTGACGCTGGTCACTGTTTCCAAGTTTGTAGTTGACAAGGATACCCAGGTCTTTCTCTAGCAATGAGTCCCCTAAAGTGATTCCATTAAGTTCATAAGTAGCCTTGGGATTGTTTCCTCCCAAATGTATGACTTTACACTTCCCCACATTAAACTTCATATTCCATATGTTTGCCCAATCTGACATTGTATGTAAGTCCCTCTGTAGAGAGAAAATATCCTGTTCTGAATTAATGACCTTGCATAATTTAGTATCATCTGCAAATATTGATATTTTGCTTTCTATATCTATTTCCAGGTAATTTATAAACATGTTAAAAAGCAGCGGACCTAATACTGAACCCTGAGGTACTCCACTTTCAACTTTAACTGTATTGGAGAATTTTCCATTTACAACCACACACTGTAACCTATCCTTCAACTAGTTTTGTATCCAACTGCAAAGGTCATCTCCTAGTCCCAATTTCCTTATTTTATACACCAGCCTTCTGTGTGGCACTGTATCAAATGCCTTTGCAAAGTCCAGATATACTACATCTACTGCCTTGCCATTGTCAAGTTTGCTGCTTACTTCCTCATAGAAGCGGAAAAGATTAGTTTGGCATGATCTATTCTTCATAAAACCATGTTGATTCGTGCTAATGATTTTATTTTTCGTGTTGTAAATATGAATATAGTCCCTTATTATCCCTTCTAGCAGTTTTCCCACTACAGAGGTCAAACTCACTGGTCTATAATTCCCAGGTTCTGTTTTAGTTCCCTTCTTAAATAGAGACACTATGTTAGCTCTTCGCCAATCCTGTGGCACTGAGCCTGTGGTGATAGAATCTTTAAAGAGTAAATATAGGGGTTTTGCTAACACTGCACTAATTTCCTGAAGAACTCTTGGATGGATACCATCAGAACCCGGTACTTTGTCGGTCTTAATTATGTTCAGTCTTCCCATGACATCTTCTTGAGTTAAAGGGATAGTAATACTTAAAATGTAAAAAAAAAATATGTTGTAGGGTTTATCCCCCTGAGTAAAACAAAGGTACTCCCACTGCTGAAAGGTGTTTTATTCACCATCCTGTGGAGATTTATGGTCCCGGGACCAGAGCTGTCCATAGGATCGTGTAGCAACAGCTCCACTGTACAATTTCAAGCCACTGTGATTGCACCTAAAAAATTCAACTTTGAAAAGTAATAACTTTTGAATGAAACACCTTTCAGCAGTGGGAGTACCCTTGTTTTACTCAGGGGGATAAACCCTACAACATATTTTTTTTTTAATTTTAAGTATTACTATCCCTTTAAATATCTGCTAATTGTATTGTTTTATTTGTTACTTGCGGAGTTTCTTCTACCATTCCTTGCACCCTTGAATATACTGATGCAAAGAATGTGTTTAAAACATTGGCCTTTTCCTTATACTAACTAACCAAGTCACCCATCTCATTTTTGAATGGTCCAATGCACTCCCTCTTAAGTTTTTTGCTATTTATATATTTGAAAAACCTTTTTGGATTAGTCTTGCTTTCCCTTGCAATTCGAGTTTCATTATCTATTTTTGCTACCCTAATTGCCTTTTTGCAATCATTGTTGCACTCTCTGTATTTTAAGAAAGATTGTTCAGTTCCTTCTGACTTAAATAATTTGAATGCATTTTTTTTCCTTGTCATTTCCTTCTTTACATGTGCTGTTAACCACATTGGCTGTGACTTACTTCTTTTGCATTTGTTCCCCATTGGTATATACTGTTGGGTACATTTCTGCAAACTAATTTGATTTCTGACCATTTTTCCTCAGTATTTTTGCCTTTAAATAAAATATCCCAGTCTATGTGATGCATTGAAGCCCTTAACAATTTGAAGTTAGATTTTTTAAAACTGAGTTTTGGTTGAACCTATACAGTTTTGCTTTGCCAGACTAAACTCAAATGTTGTGATAACTGTTTCCCAAATGTTCTCTTTCCTTAAAATTGGATACCATTTCTGTGTTATTAGTTATCACTAGGTCCAATACATTGTTATTTCTTGTCGGCATTTCCACCATTTGTGACATGTAGCTTTCACAAAGTTTGTTCACAAACCTGCTACCGTTAGCACTCTGTCACGTCTCATTTTTCCAGTTGATATCTGGATAATTAAAATCTCCCATAATTATAGTATGCCCAAGCTGGGCAGCTTTCCTCATTTGCAATAGCAGTTGGGCCTCAACATTGTCATCGATATTTGGTGGTTTGTAGCATATGCCCACCAACACCTTTTTTTCACCTTTTACACCACATTTAGTCTCGATTTCTATCCACATGGACTCCGCAATTTGGCCAGTTTCCTCACTAATATCACCCCGCAAAACTGGATTTAGTTCTGTTTTCAAATATAAGCAAACACCTCCCGCTTTTCTATTAATCCTGTCTCTTCTAAACAGGGAATAGCCCTCTATATTTACAGCCCAGTCATGTGCATCATTCCACCATGTTTCTGTTATTCCAATTATGTCCAATTGCTCATTAACCGCCAGCAATTCTAGTTCTCCTATTCTATCTACCATACTTCTTGCATTTGCTAGCATATAATTAATTTTGAAGTCTTTACATACATTAATCCCTACATGCCTTTTTTGTACATCTTCATTTACTAGGAGTTCCTCCCTATTGACTAAATTTATCCCCACCCTTTCTCAACCCCCCTGGTCATTTACTTGGACCCGGTTCCTATCTGCTCTATCTACCCCATTTGTGCTATCTATACCTTCTCCCCCTTTCCTAGTTTAAAAGCTTCTCCAAGCTTTCTAGCATTCTCTCCCCTAGCACAGAGGCTCCTCTACCATTTAGGTGCAATCCATCACTTCCACATAGATTGTACCCAAGAGCAAAGTCTGCCCAGTGTTCTAAAAACACAAAACCCTCCTTCCTACACCATTGTTTGAGCCATGCATTAAACTCCCTGAGCTCCCTCTGCCTACCTGCACTGGCACATGGCGTAGTATTTCAGAAAATACTACCTTAGAGGTCCTTGCCTTGAGCTTGCACCCTAAATCCCTGAAATCATTCTTTAGGGACCTCCATCTTCCTCCTACTTTGTCATTGGTTCCAATATGTACCAAGACAGATGGATCACTTCTGACCCCACCCAATAATCTTTCAGCCCTGTCCGCAGCATGACGAACCCGAGCACCCGGGAGACAGCATACTGTTTGGATTACCCTATCTACCCTCCTAATAATAGAGTCCCCTATTACCACCACCTACCTTGGTTTCTGCCTGCTCTGTGTCCCATCTAGCCTGGAAAGAGGACTGTTCCCCTGGCTGCTAGAGGAATTAGCCCTCTCCAGTGTTGCCAATTCTGAGCAATTCTCATCAACATCTTCACACAATCTTGCAAATCTGTTGGACTGAGTCAACTCAGAACTGGCCTTCCTCTTTCTCTGCCCACTACCTCCCCTCCTTGTTGTTACCCAGCTTCCTACCTGTCGCTTCTCATCTACAACTCCACCCTCTTCACCACTAACTCCACATACTACCTGCTCTGTGAGCTCTAAACTCCTTTCCAGGTTTCCAGTGTCTCACAATGTGGCAATATTTCTTTCCAAATCCAATATATTAGACTCTAAAAAGAAAATATGCTCACACTTGGCACAGCGGTATGACCCGTGGAACGATTGCTCCAAGTGTTCAAACATGTGACAAGATGTGCACTGCGTGAGATAGGCTAACCTGCTATCACTCATGCTTAGTTTTTGCAATTCAAATAGCTTTATATTATTCTCTAATGATCACTCTAAGGTAAGTAACCAACTTTAAATGTGAATGCAATAAATCCTTTGAAATGATAGTCACCTCAGAGTTCTGTTGATTTCCAACTCCTGGTTCTAATCCAACTCCAGATTCCTTCTAACTCTTCACTTGAAAGCAGTCAAATGAATATCCAGAAGGGAAGCTTTCTGGATATACACTTTAAATAGTTTAGAAGGAGTAGGTTTAAATGAGGAGAATGATTTGTATTTGTTTACTTATATTTATTCATACTTGCACATTTCAATTGATTTTTATTTTTATTAAGATGTGTAATATGTACTTTGGCCAATATGGAGGAAGTGAGAAATGTGGAATCCATGCTGTGTTAATATAATAATTAAAAAATATATATCTATGCATCTAAGAAGATGTATAAATTAAGTAGTAGTGAAGTTGGACTGTGTAATGAGTATGGGGATCCTCTTTACTAATAGCCATTCCCTAGAAGATCTAGATGTACATTAAGGATAAATATGAGTACACCTAAATATAGATGCCTAAGTGGTAGGATTTTTCATACTATATACCCTTAGGGTTGTTGGTTGATAGGCCTTTTAAATTGTGAGTTTCAGGAGTGGAACGCATAACAAGTTATGTTTGTTATAAGAAAGGATGCTCCAAGTCTCGTGATAGGAGATCTATAAAAGTGTGAATGATAGGCCTGGCAAAATCACGAGTTTTAAGACAGATGAGTCACAATATTGAGAGAACTGAAGATCTTTCCATGAATTCGTATATGAATATAGCAAGCGATGGAGATAGGAAGGGTGATGATATACAGGACTCATGAGATAGAATGTAGATGGGTCATAATATGTAGTACTCACACGATGTGACCAGAATAAACCAGAAGGAGGAAGTATACATGGAGCAGTAAGAGAAGTAAAGATCATGCGAGAGGTGAGATCACAAGGTGTAAGGAAACGATTTTGATAGGAGGCTTTAGTTGAAACCATAGAGAAGATTCAGGAAATATTGAATATGTTTGTTTGGAGGGAAAACTGAGGGGAAGAGGATGCACATACACATACAGTCCTTAACCCCTTAAAGACTGGGAAAATCTGAGTTTGATTTGACTTAAGGACCGGAGCAATTTTGACTTTTTTGACTATGTCTTTGTTCAACCATATTTTCTCTTTAATTCCTTTTGTGCACCCACATAAATTATATACTGTTTTTTTAAGCACAAGTAGGGCTTTCTTTTGATACCACAATGATATGAATACCTCATTGTTTAATTTGATTAAAATAGAAAAAAGAGGAAAAAAATTGAAAAAACCAACATTTTGCTTACATTTTTCTGTCAGGATTTGCATACTATTAGTTAATGAACAAAAAATACCCCTAAATATATTCATTTGCTTCTCCTGAATATAAGAGTACCCCATATGCCTAGTATTTTAGTCCTTTACTCACATTTACAAGGTAAATATTACAAGATGGCTGCCGTTATTTCCAACTTGTGATTTTTCAACAATTAGCATGTGAGCATCATAGCTTAGCTGACGGTGCCAGAACCAAAAATGTCCCACAAAGGTATATGTTTCTGAAAACTACACAACATAAGGTAAATAATCAGGAGAATTTTGGAGTTTTTCATGCAGCTATTTTTCCAGAAAAAAATTTCAAAATTGTGGTAATATTTTGTTTTTTTGCAGTTTTCACACTTACATTTCAATACTACTGTTGATATCAAGCACATGATAGGTGAAGATTTTTAAAAATGCATTGTTTAGTGTTCAGCTCCTTCTTCTGAGTACGGCAATACCCCATATGCATAGGTTTCTCAAGGTTTGGGAGAGCTACGGGGCCCAAATTGGAACATGCGCGTTTCCAATTTCACACTTTGAATTTTCACAGCTTGCATCACTGGTGCCATGTCTCATTTGGGGCTGTGTAACAGTGCTCCACTCTAAGATTTCCCCCCAAAAGTATATATTTTTGGAAAGTAGACACTCCAGGCTTTCATTTTATGTATGTTTTCAATTTTTTTACGCAGCTATTTTACCACCAATCGCTCGTAAATCTTGACGTAAGTTAAAAAAACAGCGTTTTTCACACTTGCACTTCAATGTTGATGTGAATTTCAAGCACATGATAGGTGAAGATTTTTAAAAATTCATTGTTTAGTGTTCAGCTCCTTCTTCTGAGTACGGCAATACCCCATATGCATAGGTTTCTCAAGGTTTGGGAGAGCTACGGGGCCCAAATTGGAACATGCGCGTTTCCAGTTTCACACTTTGAATTTTCACAACTTGCATCACTGGTGCCATGTCTCATTTGGGGCTGTGTAACAGTGCTCCACTCTAAGATTTCCCCCCAAAAGTATATATTTTTTGGAAAGTAGACACCCCAGGCTTTCATTTTATGTATGTTTTCAATTTTTTTACACAGCCATTTTACCACCAATCGCTCGTAAATCTTGACGTAAGTTAAAAAAACAGCATTTTTCACACTTGCACTTCAATGTTGATGTGAATTTCAAGCACATGATAGGTGAAGATTTTTAAAAATGCATTGATTAGTGTTCAGCTCCTTCTTCTTAGTACGGCAATACCCCATATGCATAGGTTTCTCAAGGTTTGGGAGAGCTACGGGGCCCAAATTGGAACATGCGCGTTTCCAGTTTCACACTTTGAATTTTCACAGCTTGCATCACTGGTGCCATGTCTCATTTGGGGCTGTGTAACAGTGCTCCACTCTAAGATTTCCCCCCAAAAGTATATATTTTTGGAAAGTAGACACCCCAGGCTTTCATTTTATGTATGTTTTCAATTTTTTTACGCAGCCATTTTACCACCAATCCCTCGTAAATCTTGATGTAAGTTAAAAAAACAGCGTTTTTCACACTTGCACTTCAATGTTGATGTGAATTTCAAGCACATGATACGTGAAGATTTTTAAAAATGCATTGTTTAGTGTTCAGCTCCTTCTTCTGAGTACGGCAATACCCCATATGCATAGGTTTCTCAAGGTTTGGGGGAGCTACGGGGCCCAATTTTGAACAAATATTGAATTTTCACATCTTGGTTAACTGATGCCATTACTCATTTTGGGCTATGTTCCAGTGCTGCACTTTAGAATTTCCCCCCAAAAGTGTATATTTTTGGAATGTAGACACCCCCAGCTTTCATTTTAGGTGTGTTTTCAAATTTTTTACACAGCCATTTTACCACCACTTTCTCATAAACTTGACGTAAGTAAAAAAACAGCGTTTTTCACACTTTGCCTTCAATGTTGATGTGAATTTCAAGCACAGAATAGGTGAAGATTTTATAAACTGAATTGATTAGTGTTCAGCTCCTTCTTCTGAGTACAGCAATACCCCATATGCATAGCTTTCTCATGGTTTGGGGGAGCTACGGGGGCCAAATTGGAACATGCGCGTTTCCAGGTTCATACTTTGAATCTTCACAGCTTGCGTTACTGGTGCCATGTCTCATTTGGGGCTGTGTAACAGTGCTCTTTTTTTAAGATTTCCCCCCAAAAGTGTATATTTTTGGAAAGTAGACACCCCAGGCTCTCGTTTTAGGTGTGTTTTCCAATTTTATACACAGCCGTTTTACCACCAATCCTGTGAAAATTTGACGTAAGTAAACAAAATTCAGCATTTTTCACACTTTGCCTTCAATGTTGATGTGAATTTCAAGCACAGAATAGGTGAAGATTTTATAAACTGAATTGATTAGTGTTCAGCTCCTTCTTCTGAGTACGGCAATACCCCATATGCATAGCTTTCTCATGGTTTGGGGGAGCTACGGGGGCCAAATTGGAACATGCGCATTTCCAGGTTCACACTTTGAAGCTTCACAGCTTGCGTTACTGGTGCCATGTCTCATTTGGGGCTGTGTAATAGTGCTCTTTTTTAAGATTTCCCCCCAAAAGTGTATATTTTTGGAAAGTAGACACCCCAGGCTCTCGTTTAAGGTGTGTTTTCCAATTTTATACACAACCATTTTACCACCAATCCCTCGTAAACCATGACGTAAGTAAAAAAAAAAAAAAACTGTGTTTTTCACACTTAGGGTTGGCGGCAGTATACTGGGCTGCATACAAATTGGTTTGGGAAACAATTTCACCTAAAATGTCTTCCCCCAAAAACAAATCAAAAAAATGATCATGGGTAAATCCTTCCACATCAATTTGAATCCCTGGGTTGCCTGTGAATTCTGAGATTTGTGGGCATAAATTGATACCCATTCATTAGGATCCGGAGTGGCAGGTGTTGTGGCATTTCTTTGGGCAGGTCTTTTGGCAGGACTTTGGGCAGATCTTTTGGCAGGTGCTGGGGCAGTTGCCAGGGCAGCTCTTGGGGCAGCACTTGGGGCATTTCTTTGGTAGGTCTTTGGGCAGATCTTTTGGCAGGTGCTGGGGCAGTTGCCAGGGCAGCTCTTGGGGCAGCACTTGGGGCATTTCTTTGGGTAGGTATTTTGGTAGGTCTTTGGGCAGTTCTTTTGGCAGGTGCTGGGGCAGTTGCCAGAGCAACTCTTGGGGCAGTGCGTCTTTTCTTGACAGAAGGCCCAGCGTCATCACTAGAGCTGCTCTCACTTTCTGAAAACTGCGCTATGTCAAAATCTGATGCAGTGTCTGTTGCCTCAGAGTCAGACGCCAAAAAGGCATATGCCTCTTCAACGCTGTACCTGCGCTGCATTTTGCCCACTAAAAAAACTTTTTTTTTTTTCTTACGCTATTCCTAAACCTAAATCTAACCCTAAAACTTACCCTAGCCTATGTATATCCTGAACCTACCTAACCCAAGTGAACTACCTATCTAAACTGCACTTATTATATATATATATATATATATATATATATATATATTTTTTTTTTTTTTTTTTTGGGGGGGGGTTGGTTTTTGTTTTTGTTTTTTTCTTACACTATCCCTAAACCTAAATCTAACCCAAAAACTTACCCTAACCTACGTATATCCTGAACCTACCTAACCCAAGTGAACTACCTATCTAAACTGCACTTATTATATATATTTTTTTATTTTTTTGGGGGGGGGTTTTGGGGTTTTTGGGTTTTTTTTTTTTTTCTTACACTATCCCTAAACCTAAATCTAACCCTAAAACTTACCCTAACCTACGTATATCCTGAACCTACCTAACCCAATTGAACTACCTATCTAAACTGCGCTTATTATATATATTTTTTTTTTTGGGGGGGGGGGGTTTGTTTTTTTTTTATTTCCCCTAAACCTAAATCTATCCCTAAAACTTTCCCTAACACACGTCTACACTAAACCTACCCAACTACCCACCAAAATACCTAAACTATATTTACTATTAAAAAAAAAAAAAAAAAAAAAACAAATTTAAAAAAAATTTAAAAAAAATTTAAAAAATTTTAAAAAAATCTAAAAAAATTCAAGGGGGATGGGGGGTGTCCCACAGATCAGAAAACACTGATCTGCAGCAAATTGATCACTCCAAGAGTGATCAGATGGGGGGGCACTTATTAATCACTGCAGAACAGTGATCAAAGGGTTAAATTTCTTTATTTAAACTTTTTTTTTTTACAGTAAGGCTGGAACACCATGTCTCTCTGTCTCTCTCCACCTCAGCAGTATGCAAGGTGGAGTGAGGCAGAGAGATCTGACAGGGACAATATTTACAAATACTGTCCCTGTCATTCAGGTTTTGCAACATGTGATTCGCTTTTGAAGCAAATCGCATGTTGCAACAATGTTTCTGCCGCTTGTTACTAAGTGTCCCGATACCGGGACACTTAGTAACAAGCGGTTTGAACTCTTCCATCGCTCCGTGCGGCCGCGATGGAAGAGTTTAACCCTTGACGTGCCAGGACCGTCAAGGGTCGTTGGATCACATTTACCCTTGACGGTCCTGGTACGTCAAGGGTAGCTAAGGGGTTAAGGTATTTAAAGATAAGCAATATGGATTTATTTTTCTCCTGAGGAAGTGGCATAATGCCACGAAATGCGTAGAGTTGATTTTGTATTTAGGATGTGACGTGGTTTTAAATTTGTAAGCTATTTGCAAGTAGTGTAATTTTTATTGTTTTTTTATATATATTTTTTTATACATATATCTGGAATGGCAAATATACTTTTTTGAAATAAACCAAGCCTTCCATGAATTCACCATTTGGTGCTCTTATTTGATACCTTTATTTAATCCCAGTATCCGAGCATTAGTCTCATTAGGGCTAATTTAGGCCCAAGTGGTTCACTTAGTGGGGTGTAGGTCCCCACGGAGTGTTCACATATAGAGCCTTTATACTTGCCTGTTCAAGACAGTGAAGAGGATACACCTGGTGGAGACTGAAAGAATACTGGCCCTGGGGTATATACCGGGCAGAGCGATTCAATCTTAGAGGCAGAGTAAAAGCCTCAAAAACATGTGAGTACGGTTTCTAAGAGAGTACATTGGTGAAGGTGAAGGTTAAAAACTTGGGATTTTAAAATACTGCACTCAGAGGAATCTTCTGCGAAGGTTGTTTTCTTTCTTTTAGTACTATAGACGGTGATATGTGGGACGTCCAGACCTACGGAGCCTGAGCAGCAGAGAAACATCAGAGTGGCTCCTTTTTCTGAAATGACTTGTAGATTAATGAGATATAATCCAGATATATTGTATATTTATTTTTATTTTTGTTCTATGTGTGAGTTGTATTTCATACTGTATTTTTAATCACGTTTGGCGTGATTTTCTAGATCACTGTAGATACCTAGAGGAGCCTTTTCTAGGAGAGGTATAGAAGCCTGTCCAGTACTTGGACTGTGACCCCTCCTTCCCTATATTGAGGGGAGGATAGGACACAGATACAAAGTATATAATTTTATATTCCTTTTAACACTACAAATTTGTAATGGGAGAATTCAGTGCAAGAACTGGTAAGATCCAAAATGGAAAAAAATCAATTGGACCTCATGAAACTGGAAAAAGAGATGACAGAGGCAACCAAATGATCAAAGTTGCAGAAGAATAACATTTGTATCATGAATTAATTCTACAGGAAAAAGGCCCACAGTAAATGGACATGGAAAATGCCTAATGGTAATACAAGTGAAATAGACTTCATACTTACAAATAATAAAACAATTTTTACTGACTGCTCAGTCTTAAATCATTTTAACATTGGAAGTGAGAAAAAATCAAAACTGACTGCAATAAAGAAAGAAAATGATCAAATCAACAAATGTGAAGATCAACGCGGTCAACTATTGAAAAAGCATAAGAATTTTGAGATAGCACTGTCTAATCACTTAATTGTGTTATAAGACTTTCAGACATAGACATTTCAAAGCACAATGAAAAACGTATTGAGACTATCATAGACATTGCCCATTCTCTTGCACTTACTGTAAAACAAGAAAAAAACAACCAAAATATCAAACAAAACAGTTGCCATGATGAAAAAAACGATGAGAAATTAAGCAAAACGGTACTATTAGAAACAGGGTAGAATATGTAAAAATTTGCAATACCATCAGGAAGTGCATTGAAGAAGAAACACTCAAGTTCAATGTTAAGCTCATCAAAAGGACACTGGAAGACAATGAAGGGCTAAACAAAGCAAAACAAAAGATGGACACACACAGGAGCCAAATGTTTGCACTAAAGTTTGAAGAGGGTACAACAGCAAAAACTGAACAACAAATACTACAACAAATGGAATAATGTATTCAATTCTTTATAAGGACGAAGGACAACAACAGATTGCATTGTCAGAGGCTGAAGCTGTGCCTGAAGTTTTGGTAGAATATGTAGAAACTGCAATAAAATCAATGAAAAATAGCAAAGCAACTGGACCTGATAGAGTTACTACTGAAATGTTGAAAGCCAGAGGTAAACCCTTATTCAACATCCTAGCTTAACTATTCTAAAAATGCCCACTACTAGGAAAAGTGCCTAAAACATGGAAAAATGCAGAAGTCATCCTACTGCACAAAAAAGGTGATAAGGAGGATCTAAAAAAACTACTGATCAATAAGCCTATTGCCAGTAGTCTGTTTTCACAAAGGTGCTATCAAGAAGAATGGACACAGTACTTATACGGCACAACCTAAGGAACAACGAGGCTTCAGGAGCAGTTTCAGTACAATGGACCACATCCAGACAATGCAACAATTAATAGAGCTACAAACTGAATGCATCCTTCCATTACACACGGCTTTCATTGACTATGAAAAGGGCTTTGACTCTTTGAAAAAGCAAGCAGTAATTGATGCCCTGATCAACCAAGAAATAAATAGAGCTTACATCAATATCCTGCAATCAGTATATGAAAATGCAACTGCATCAGTGCAGGTAAACAATGATAAAGTCCAGATCAACATAGAAAAATGGGTCCGACAAGGAGACAAATTTTCCCCAAAACTATTTTCAGCTTGTTTAGAAGAAATTTTCCACAAACTAAATTGGGACAAAAAAGAACTTAAGATAAATGGAGAATACCTACATCACTTACATTTTCCAGATCATGTCATACTCTTTGTCAGTAGTCCTGAAGAACTGCAAGAACATGTTGAAGAAATACAACAGGAAGGCAAAAATTTTGGTCTGAAGATTAAATCAACAAAATGTAAGTCATGTTTAACAAATTTGCCATACCAAGGAAAATCACAGTAGATGGACTAGAACTAGAATAAGTGGCCAAGTATGTTTACATTGGACAGGAAATATCAACAGATGGAAACACCTTGATGGAAACTGAGAGACAAATAAAAGCTGGATGGCAAGCAGTTGGAAAGCTTAGTAGTACTGTCTTTAAGACAAATTTACCAGTCTGCCACAAGCGAAAGGTTTTTGACATTTTGAGCATTTTTTGTAGGCGGTAGTCGTAAAAAAGCAGACAGCGCCAGTTTTGTTACTACTCTGAAAAGTGCTGTCTATGCCAGTTTTGTTTTGCCGTGGTTCAGTAATAGAATACCAACGTAACAAATGTTTGCAAAATTAGAGCTACTTGTTTTTCTTGTAATGCCAGTTTTAGCGTGGGTAATAGAATCGAGCCCTAAGTCCTTTGTAGCAGTTTCTGTAGGTGCAGAAACTGTAATCTCCTTTAGCCCACAAGTGCCACAGACAGATAGAAATATGAAGAACATGGGATCTGTCTAGAGTAATTAATAGCACAGTGTGTGCTAATATAGGCACATAATTAATTAATTTGCATATGGGGCAGGCTGTCAACTTTTGGCCTGGAGCAAGCACAGATATGTGGCCCTCCAAACTGTGAATATGTGGCGCTTTGCATGATACAGAGGAACTGGACCTTGGGGCTTGCAATTTACCCTAGAAGATAAGGGAAGGAAGGGATGGAGAAATTGGACAGGACAAAAAATAAGGAGGAGAAGAGGAAAAGCAGGAAGGAGAGGAAGAACAGGGAGGGATTAGAGGGACATGAAAGGGAAAAAGGGAGAGAGACGAGAAAGATGTAAGGTTGGTTAAAGAGAGAAAGGGAGAAGAGGAAGAGTGAGAACAGAAAAAGAGGGAGACACTGAAAAATAAGAGGGAGAAGATGGTGAAGCAGGATGGAGACAGTAGGGACAGGGAGGAGAGGAGAAGAGAATGAGGAGAAAGGCAAAAGCTAAAGAGATTAAACAAGACATTAAGGAAGAGAGAAGCTGAAAGAAGAGATTGATGAATATGCTGGAAAGAGAGAGGGGGAGATAATCTGAAATGAAGGGATGGATGTAAGTGAGAAGGAAAAAAGTTGTAAACTGGGAAGGAGAAACTGGAAAGAGGAAAGGATGGATGGAGGGAGATGCTAAAAGAGGGATACAAAAGATGAAAGAGAGATGGATTAAGTAGCTGGAAAAAGGGTGTAAGGGATGGAGAGAAGGAGACCAGGAAGAGAAAAGGTAGGATGAATGATAGAGAGACCTAAAAGAGGGAGGGATGCCTGAGGACAAAACTGGAAAAAGTGAAGTAGGGATGGCGAAACTGGAAACAGGGCAGGAGAAGCTGGAAAGAAGGAGAAAGAAGCTGCAAAGAAGTAGGGAGAAACTGGAAAAAGAGAATGAAAGTAAAAGGGATGAGAGAGAGGCAAATCTGAATAGTGGGAGGGATGGACAGAAAAGCATAAGGAAGAAGTGGGGTATGGAAGGAAAAGCAAAAAAAATGGAGTGAAAGTGACCTAGAAAGAGGGAGGAAGGGCTGGAGGGAGAAGCTGGAAAGAAGTTAGACTGGAGGAACAAGCTAGAAACAGATGAACAGAGGGAGAAACTGGATAGAGGGATAAAAGGAGGAGAGGGAGGGAGTAACTGGGAGGAGTAAGGGAGGAGCTGGAGAGAGATGGAGAGAGAAAATGGAAAACAAAAGGTTTGCGGAAAACATTAACCCTTTAAATACCAGTAGGGTGAGCAACTCTTTGCATTGCAATGGGTTTTCCTCCCCTATGGGTCGCAAAGGTTTTGAGATATTCTTACCTTGTCCTCCTAGTCAGCAGGTTCCTTTGCACCTGACCCACAATCTAAATTGAATGCTCCTTCATCACTCTGCTTTAGCTGGTGCAGATGTTCTAGGTATATCAACCATAACTTATTCCTCAGACCAACTGAAGCATGTGACAATGAACCACTAATTATGAATGCTGGATCAAGACATGAGGGCTCTTCAGCTAGGAGGACAAGTTGTTCCTGATCAGCAGGATGCAGCCTTCAATCCTCCAGTTGGGCTGTTGTGCTCAAGAAGAAAACCCAGTCGTGAACCAGACAGATTCTATGGGCTTCTAAGTCTCAGTGTCTCCTACAGAAGCGTATGGCATTCTGAAGCTGCTGCTAAGAGCCAAGGTCAGCCATTCCTTTTGCCAGAAGCTAATCAGAACTCACCCTAATGCACAAGCCTGTCTCTATTTTTGGAAAAGGAATATGGTCTCTGACTTGATTTCTCTGTTGACTCAACTGAAGTATTGGATGTGCATGTAGAGGTGATGTGAAAGCAACCTATGGGAACAGCAGGTGCCTCTCATAGTCTCAACTCTAGGTTGGAGAATCCATGAATATGACCTGTATACTTAAGCCTGTCATTTATCATTTCATGCTACTGCTTCCAGAACATATTTTATTTGCCCTTTAAAGGGGAACTATGGCCTAGACATAAGTTGTTCTTGACTTGTTTAACAGATTGACTTAACTAAGTAGTTATCCTTCATACAGCATTCAGCTGCCATTTATCTTTTGAATTATATTTGCAGTTTCCTGTACCATGTATAGTTGTTGGTGCTGAAGTCTGGACAGAGAAATACAACTGATCATTGATAAATACGCATAGATTTTGATCAGTGATAGAGACAACCAGCACAATAAAGCAGAGTACCAGAAACACTGTTTTTTCTGTTTCTGCCCATGTGTTGTGCTAGCCATTTTTCTGTAAAATAAATAGTTTTGTTAGACATTAACCTCTATGAGCGAGGAGCTGACATCAACCAACCCTACAGATAAAGGAGATCTCCAGGGGGTTCAGTGAGCTAATAGGAGGATTTTCTGTGAGGCAACTAAGTATAATTAGAAGGTCCCTTTCTATTACCCTTTTCTATCCCTTTAATATATTTTTCTTATATACGGCCAAGTAAATATTTTTTGTTTTAATTTTATATCCGGGCAAGCGCCAGGGCTTTAAAAGGCTCATAAAAATAAGAATGATGCAATAACAATTCCTATAATTTATTATAGGCAGATTGTTATCAAATGTCTTGGTATTTTCCTGTGCATATAGACCAGGGGTGGGCAACACACAGCCCTCACATTGTCATTGGAATCCATTTCCCATCATACTCAGCCAGTTGAGAATGATGGAAATAATATGAAACTAGAAAATTGAATATTTACTCATGATTCACAGTCTTAGTTTTTCAGGTGGAGATGGGGGGTATCAGGCCAAACATTACAGTCACTCAGAGCTTTTTTGTGCAGTAATGCACCTCATCAACTCATAGTGTGTACAAATGAACTTACTCATCCATGGGCGTTTAAAGATGATTCGTCATTTTGTTTAAACACACTATTCCATTAATGCAGTGCCTTCTGGCATGAAATAGCTGTCAGCCTGGACCACAGCATGTGTCCTATCCACTATCCCCTTGCTTCACCTCAATAATGAAGATCGGGAATCATTAATAAATATTAAGCGTTTTATAAGTAGTTAGTGCCTTGCTTTTCCTAAGTTAATTTCATTTATTTTGTGTGTTGTGTATGCTGGTTTGGCACCTGGAACATCTTTTATAATTATACAGAGCCATTTTCTTGAACTGTTAAGAACACTGAAGTAAGGAGCAATTTTCCTATCACACTGCTTGACCTCCTTGATCGCAACAGGAGTTGAAGGTGCCCATCTTAATGTTGTTGTCATCCCCATTTTCATTTAGTGAAGATGATGGAAGTTGTCCAACTGGCAGGATACAGATTGCCCATTCCTGGCATATAGACATGTTTATAACAATAGCACACAATTCCCATTTTTGGGTGTGCTAACATATAGTCAGTCTAACCTGAGGTTAAAAGAATGTAACTGGGGTTGGGGTCTTAGGGGGTGTTATAGTTAAATGAATAGCCCCTCATAATTTGCCTTTGCATCTAGTAATATATTTCAAATGTGGCAAATACATTTTAGAGGTATTTACATATTGAAATGAAATATTTTTATTACTGAATAGTTGTATTAATATGCATTTTGATTCTTAGATTATTCTTTCTAACTATGCAGAGGATTTGACTAAGAAATATCTGAAATGGATTTATAAGTGCAATTCATCTTATAGAAGCAATTTCTCTTAGATCAAAATTATATTCTCATTATACATCTTTTGAATTGAATTTGCACAAATGCTCAGATCACTTATAGTACTGATGAGTTTTTTTTTCTCTCAGAAGAAAGAAATTACTTCAGTCAAGTGCTATTGAATATGAAAATGTATTGAAAGCCGCATTAAAAAGCTTTTATCAGTAAGAATAGCATTATTTTGGAATGAAGTGGCATAGATAAATGCGACAGGCCTTTTCTGTAACTCTGCCATGAAAAAGGTGCTTATCACAATAAAGGACATATAATGATGATTAAGAATGCACACTGCTACTAACGTGGTGATTTGAAGAAGTCGGCTCCCAGGCTAGTAAAAATGAAGTGTGTTTATGTTATTAACTGCTCTAAACAGAAAGTATAACACTAAAATCAATATATTCCTCCCAGTGGCTGATTTACTGAGGAAAAGTGATGTAATTCTACTGCAAACCAACTGCACCATATTGAACAAAAAAAAAATCCCAACATACCAATTGATTTAAATGTGGTGTTTAACCCCTTGAATGCTAAAGAGGTCTCCAATATGGTTGGGTGAAAGGTCCCGTTGTTTTCCCATGAAAACCATGTGGTTGTCCACTTTTTTGCAGGAAAATCCACTTTAAAGAGATAGTAATACTTTATTATTACTATCCCCCATATTGTACATATTTGCAAAATAATTTGATATCCCCCAGGTTCATCTCTCAGACCTTTATGGTTTGAGAGATAACCGAAGGCAAAGTTCCCCCCTCCCTCCCCCTTCCCTGAAGTCAGCGTTGTAATGACTGCAGGGATATCCGGTCTGACTTTCATCATGCGGCTCTGCAGCAGAGCCTCAATCGCGTTAGTGACAAATAATTATTTCACTGAAACGGTCTTCTACATGTGCTTGCAAACCAAGCACAAACCAAGCACATGTAGAAGACCGTTTCAGTTAAATAATTATTTTTCACTAACGGGATCTCGGTTCAACTACAGAGCTGCAAGCCTGTCGTACGACAGACTTCCCCTGCAGTCAGTACAACGCTGACTTCAAGGAAAGGGGAGGGAGGGAGGAACTTTGCCTTTTGCTTATCTCTCAAACCATAAAGGTTTGAGAGATGAACTTGGGGGCTATTAAATTATTTTACAAATATCTACAATATGGGGGACAGTAATAATAAAGTATTACTATTCCTTTAAATAAAGCGATTCAAATATTCACCATTTTCGTTTGTTGCCCAAAATTTTTTGCCTAGTTTTTCAATGGCTACAAACTTTTCACCCTTTTAATTACATGTTTTTTTGCCTTTTCTCTATAAAAACATGATGTGTTCCAGGAAATTAAACACAATACAAACAGCTACCGAGAGAGAGAGAGGGTGCTAGGCTGTTGTGAATTTATAGAAAAATTGAGGCAGGTGAGGCAACTGCCAATATCTTGGCAACTTTGCCAGTCCACAATTGTACTGCGGGTTTATTTTCATGAAGTGTTTGACTTCTTCCCAAGAACTCATGGCATGTGGCTTGTGTGGGCAGTCTATGACTCTTATCTCCTACAGCAAACTCAGAGTCATACTCCTCAGCAACAGGAGCCATAGGTTTATTTCAAAAGAAGGAAATATTGTCATACATTCTCACACATCAATATTATTTATATTATATGCCCCAGAGTTCTGGGAACTTTTAAGTGTGTAATTTCTATTATTTGGG